>CM031582.1:14720617-15320617 GCA_018467065.1 Ephestia elutella
GAACATGGTTCAATAGAACAACGTGAAAATAGAACTAGTTTTTTTTTAATAATTTGACAGCTGTCAGTTGAAAACGATTCTCCCTAGGGCTGAAAAGTATTACTTTCTCCACGCTCCTCAGGCAACTTCAGACTTACTTTCAGAGTATGAGAAATGAAAATGTATTTTTACAGATTATGCAGTGACGTCAGCAGCGTGACGCAGGAGGACGAAGTTGACGCCACGCTTAAAGGTATTTCTCTTTTTCTCTCTCTTTCAGTAAGTATACTGAAAGAGCGAGAGAAAATACACACACAGGTAGTAAGCTGTGTTCTGCGGCTTTGCCGTGGTGATTTCAAAATTCTTTACAAGTTCTCTTCTTCTTCGTATGCTCTTGACAGAGCAGTCGTGGTCAGGCATGCTGTTTGGAGACGCGCAGCACTGTAGCTCTCCATTTCTCTCGAACTAATGCTTGGCGGGCGTTTTCATTTAGGGTTGCGTTGGTTAAAGCTTTTATTTGGTCGGTCCATCTCATCGGGGATTTTCCCCGAGACCTGACTCCATCCACCCTGCCTTGCACCACCAGGCGCTCCATGGCATTTTCGCGGCGTGTCACATGGCCAAAGTAGCGAAGGATCCTACTGTTGACTATTTCGGATAGGCGGGTCTTGATGCCGAGCTCATTAAGGATGGAGGCGTTTGTTCGTCGCTGCGTCCACGATATACGCAACATTCGTCTCCAACACCACATCTCTAATGCGTTAATTCGCTGACCTTCCCGTTCTTAATGGTCCATGTTTCCGCGCCGTACAAAAATATGGGTAATACTAGAGCCCGTACGAGTCTAATTTTGGTGGCTTTGGTGATATTACGATCTCTCCATATCTTTGACAATCTGTCCATGGCCGATCTTGTAATCACTATACGGCGGAAAATCTCGTCATCAGAACCACCCTGGTTGGTCACTAAAGAACCCAGATAAACGTAAGATGATACGACCTCGCAGTTGGCTATTCGGGTCTTGTAAGGCATATTATTATTTTTCCTGTCTACAATCATCATCTTCGTCTTTTGCCTGTTGATTTTTAGACCGAACTCCAAACTGATATTCTCAACGCGCGTAAGGAGCTCTTCAATCCTTTCTTCAGTGGTGGCAAACAGGGTGGTATCATCGGCGTATCGCAGGTTGCTGATATTCTTTCCTCCTATTGGCACGCCATCAGTCCAATCGTTCAGAGCAATACGCATAATGTGCTCTGTGTAGATATTGAAAAGGAGTGGAGATAGGATACACCCCTGACGAACACCAGCGCTTGGATGAAGTGGACTTGAGACAACATTGTCCACTTTCACGGAGGCAGAACTTCCCTCGTAAAGCTGGCGAAGGAGATGGACCAGGTGTTTTGGCACTCCCATCTCTAGAAGCGTCTTCCATAGTTGCGGCCATTTAACAGAGTCGAACGCTTTCTGAAAGTCAACAAAACAAATGTATGTCGGTCTGTTGAACTCCCGGGCTTTCTCTATTATTTGTCTCACAATAAGAATCTGTTCCCGTGTTCCACGTCCTCTTACAAAGCCAGCCTGTTCCGGTGCAATTTCTTTGGAGATATAGGCTTTGAGTCTCTCATTTATTATGTGGAGCAATATTTTGCTTGCATGAGATATGAGTGCGATCAGGCGGTAATTACCGCACTTCTTAGTGGAGCCTTTTTTATGTAATGGTACGAAGATAGAATGGGACCAATCTTTAGGCCAGGTGCCTGTCTTCCAAATCATGTTGCAGATTCTATGAAAAATCTCCGTACCATAATCTCCACAAGCCTTTATGGTCTCGATGGGAATTTCATCATGTCCCACGGCTTTACCTGACTTCAGATGTTTGATGGCTGCTCTGACCTCCTCCTTTAGAATGTTCGGCTCTTGATGTTGATCGGCTGTCTCGGTGGATTCAAAGTTTCGTGAGTCTTCATCAAGAAATAGAGATTGACAGTATTCTTTCCAGCGATTTAATGATTTTTCTAGTTCCGTGATCAGAATACCATCGGAATCTTCTATCGCCCATGATTGCGAATTGAACTTTTTCGTGATAAGGCGAATTTTCTTGTGAAGATCTTTGGTTTCATACCTTTCAGCATGAGACTCAGCCTCCATGCATAGACTTTGTAAGAAAGCGTTTTTATCCCTTCTGCATGCCGCTTGTATGTGTCGGGAGAGTAGGTTCTGTTGCTGAATATCAGCTCCCAAAGACTTAAGGTTTCGCCTTTTCTCAATAAGTGTAAAAGTATTGTCACTGATCCAGTTTTTCTTTTTAACTATTTGCCCGGGTTGTTTAGTTGCCTGCGCTGCTGCTTCGGTAATAACATTTTTAGACAGCTCCCAAGCTTGATCTACTTGGTTTCCCTCTGAGATATTATTAGACCATTCTCTCCATTTCGCGGCAAGGGTTAGAGTAAACTTCACTTTGTCGTCGACAGTGATTCTTGATCGTCTTATTGTTTTTCTTGCTGCCTTAAGTTTGATACGGATTATAGCGACGAGTAATTGGTGGTCAGATCCGCAGTCAGCACCTGGAAGAGTGTGAGCATTTTTAATTGAAGATCTCCAGCGCGATCTTATCAAAACGTAATCTATTTGGTTGCGGTAGTTGTCCCCTGGTGATATCCATGTGTAAAGTCTTCGTGGATGGTGTTTGAAGAAACTGTTGGAGATCACTAGTCCGTTATCTGCAGCAAACTGCATGAACCGCTCACCTTGCTCATTACGTTTCCCTAGTCCGTAAAGACCTCTGACATTACCCAACTCTTCATTGGTGTTAGTCGAGCCAATCTTGGCGTTAAAATCACCAGTTATAACAAGTATCTCTCTGTTCGGGATTTTGTCAATGGTTCTTTCGAGATCGGAATAGAAAAGTTCAGTGCGCTTTTTGTAGTCTTCTATGTTTTTAGTAGTGGCTGGAGCGTAGACATGGATGATGTTAAGGTCGACTGGGGCAGCTTTAATTTTTATTGTAATTATTCGATCACTAATAGGCTCATAACCTATTACACAGTTATTCTGATTGCGTTGTATAGCAATGCCAACTCCATTGATGCTCTCTGATTCATGACCAGAAAAATAAATGGCGTGGTCTTCCGTCAAGTAATGACCGTTTCCCTTCCAATGCGTTTCGCTTAGTCCGCAGATTGTAACAGAGCATCGCTTGAGTTCCTTTTCTACTATTTCCAGCTTACCAGGCGCGAGCAGTCCTCGAACATTCCAGTTGCCTAACTTAACATTAGTACGTATGTTCAGATGTTTTCCAGTTGCATTGCTTCCATGTTGTGCCTGGTCACCTACACTAACATGGCCGGTAGCCAATTTCACACTGCCTGCCCCGGACGCAGTACAGCGCCGGTCGCTACGCGGATCGTAAGGCACATTCCTTCCAACTTGTGACATCATGCTGACTTTCTTGGGAATATAGTGCAGTGGTTTCCCGTTGCCTTCTGCACCAGGCATTTTAAGAGTTATTTAGACCCTAAGGCCGCTGTAGCCTCTTCCAACTGGTTTCCCAGCCAGGTGTATGGTTATCCCGCCAAGACTCGGTCGCCAGAGCCTCTTCTGTTGTCTAGCAGGGAGCACCACGGAGACCTATTGGGTCGCCGCCGCCATTCGGCGCGTGCAGGTGAGGTTGACATTTGGGGACGGCTAGATGTTATGACCGTTCTCCCCCTTGCCCCCTTTACAAGTTATATGACATCTATTGGAATAATAATAGTTTTTAATATAGTTGCTCAAAAATGTTGGATGTGAGCTATTATATACTCGAGCTTTTCTTTACTTTTTCCGAACTCGTGCGTTCTCTTTCCCAACTGTCAAAATAATGTATATTAAAAAGAAAAAAACCAACCACGAAGTTTTTACAAAAAAAAAAAATCATTGAAGTTTTTATGATTCATGCAAATATTTCTAAAAAGAAGCTACCTGCTAATTTTTTTTAATGTCAGATTTAATGATTTGATTCAATGAGTTAGTTTAGGTTTCATTTAATTTCATCTCATTAAATTTCATTTTCATTTCATATCATTAAAATAATTCAGTAGAATTATTAATTGGCTGTATGGGCATAGTTCCCTTTGCCTACCCAGAATGGGTGAAGAAAACAAAAAAATCTCTGCTTATATTCTTTTACGGTTGGCGACATTTTATTATTTTATTAAATTGCTTCATTTTTTCGCAACTGTATTAAAAATAGTTGTTCAGTACACGTGCGGAACCGTCATTGCAACTTGTTCCGACTGTCAACCCTCACCTTCGGCTGCGCCTCGGCTCGGGTAGACATTTGTCGGAACTCTTTGCATTGACAGGCTTTCCGCACTCGTAATGAAATATACTATTCTGTACCTACATTTTTCCTGCATTTTATGCAAATATTTAATAATTTTTTGATGTTGATTGATATTTCCAGACGACATAGTGACGCATAGAAAGGAGGGTGCGGCGCTGATATTGACTCAAATGGCGGCTCTGTTCGTCCGGCAGATGAGATACTCTAGATCGTGTTGGAAAATGTTCCTCTTCGTGGTAAGATGATTGTTTTTACATAAAAACACGCGACAATACCAAAAAAAAAAATACCAAAATAGACAAAATAGTTAAAATTCTACCAACATTATACTAAAATTGGTTAAGTACTAAAATTATACTAACATCATTCTGAAATGCCCCAATTATACTAAATTAGTACTGAAAATACCAAAAACGGTCACACTGTTTCATTGGCCCATTGACAGCGTTGTACCATCTGACAGATGTCTGCACCTGACTGTATAGTAGGTGCTGACTCGTTGAATTTAGTATCCACGGTCTCGAACTTACTTTGGGGCTAGCAGTACGGTCATTTGGTCGAAAATAAGATATAAGTATTGTAGAAAATTTTCTCTAGTTTTATTTTGTCATAGATGTTTTTGTCGTGAAATAAGTTAGAAAAGAGATATTTTCAAAAAACATGGCGGCATGATGGGTGTAAAAAATAGGTCGCAAAATTGAAATTAAGAAAATAATTTATACAAATCACCCATTTTCAAACTTTCCGGCAAACTTGTAAGGTAAAACTACCAAATGACTGTATTATAGCTCAATTTAAGATAGATAGATAATACGTTTTTTTGTATCAGCTGAGACGCGTAACACCACAAACATAACATGAATTAAATGCAAAAAGTTCCTAAATATAGTAAAAAAAAATTGTGTGAGTTGTCCGTATATATTTGTTAACTTATTTATTTATCTATTGCAGCAAGTCGTCATACCCCTATTCCTGATATTCTGGGTGACCAAAACATTCAACAAAGCTCCAAAAATAGCTACTTTGCGCAACAGTCCAGCGATTATGAACCTTGACATGTATAGAGATATGGACGATAGGAGAGTATTGTCCAGTTTCGATATCCCTCTGCGAGACCGGCCTGCGTGTTGCGGGCTGCGGTACGGACACGCCGATAACATCACGCAGAGTGAGTGCTCGGGAACACTTTGTAATAAAATAAATAAAATAAAGTGACGTCTTTGGAGGAAATGCAGCAGTGGAGTTTGTTGCGACGCCTCTTCTCCACTTGCGCTTTGGAGGCGGTAATAACCTTAGCCTTTAAGTAACTTTATGACGTCAACTAACTAAGAAACAAGTTTACGACGATTTAAAAGTGCTATTTTAGCCCATATAAATAAAATCATTTTCATTTCCACGCCTGGCGTGTCGTGCGTGACTGTGGCTGACACGCCGGGCGAGGTTTTGTGACTAAAGATCTACACATCGTTGTCATAGTTTTGGCGCGTCACTAATTTTAATCCAAATGAAATTTAGTTATTAAACTTTCATTCACGGATTTTTTATTTATTTTCACTAAATCTAAATGTTCACATTTATTATCCTGTCTAAGAATATAAATGAATATGGTTACATTAAATTAGATGAATGGATTTAATTTGTTTTTTCAGCTCTAATCGACTTGGCGAGAGATAACAAGGTAGAATACAACAAATACTTGATCGGCGTTCAGTTGAATGACACAAACGCAGTGGTGAGTATGCTGAACTAGTTGTCACCTGCAATTCAACCCCCGGCCACAAGTATCAGTGATTTTCATACAAACTTTCAACCCCAATTGCATCCACATGAGGGTTGATTTTTGAATAAAAAAGTGGCCTACGTTTGACCTCGGGTCTTTAACTTTCCATACCAAATTTTATCAAAAACTAAATTAGCGGTTTAGCCGACAGCCCGGCTTTTCAAAAACACGAAAATATATTTCTCCAACGTTAGTGTAAACTAAAAAATATCTATCTATACATATAATAAGACAGTAAAATTATTTTGTCTGTACATTTTGTATTTTTGACTGAAATAGATAGAGGGACACTTAAAAAGAATAATAGAAAGCAAAAAACATTTTTTGGAATTCTTGTCTGTCTGTCTGTATGTATGATCACGCTAATCTCCGAAAGTACTGAACCGATTTGAATTAAACTTTTTTTGTTGTATAGCTATTAAGCCTTGGCAACATTTAGGCTTTAATTTATTTTAAAACTGGAACACCTGATGAAGAACCAAAACAGAATAGTTAAACTATAAGAAATATAGAAATGGTGCCTTAACAAAAGTCGTTCAACCTGATGAGCATTTTCTGCTGACGTATAAAAATTGAAAATCTGGAACATCTGATAAATAACTCCAAGAGACCAGCTACATTATACCGTATTTTTCACAAAGATTTTTAATCTAAGCGAAAGTCACGCGGGGCGAAGCCGCGGGCAACAGCTAGTTTATATATATTTTTTTAGCCTAAAGTGCTGGGCAAAGGCCTCCCCTCTGGTTCGCAAACCCTTTCTATT
Source organism: Ephestia elutella (assembly GCA_018467065.1). Lineage (NCBI taxonomy): Eukaryota > Metazoa > Arthropoda > Insecta > Lepidoptera > Pyralidae > Ephestia > Ephestia elutella. The sequence continues at coordinate 14,727,467 of CM031582.1, forward strand.
GACACCGGCATATTATCTCGCTGGCGAACCTTCAGCTTGAACCGCTGCTATTGTGTAAGTGACCATGATTGCGCGCCATAGGTTAGGATGGGCAAGATGCATTGGTCAACGAGTTTTTTATTGAAGCATGTATACAATGTGTCCCGTCATCAGTGTCGGAGCCTTTAATGGTATGTTATATGGCATTTTTTATGAACATATCACCACCCAAAAGTTTTTTCTTCTACTGTAGTAAAATGGCAGCCATTTTGTTTTTTTTCGGGCTCTTATACTAATTCAATCGTAACTACTCGTGTAAAAGTCCTATCGATATAAAATAGGTATCATTTAAAAGCTAATCATGTAGACAACAAAAAAATGAGAAAGATGTTTCAATATGAAAGAAAAAAAACGTAAAAGAAAAAAATAGTAGATTTTACAACAAGTGCACAAAACGAATCATTTTTATCCGAGACTTTTAGCAGCCCGAGCCGAAGGCGAGGGCTGATAGTAATGTCGAGGATAAAAATCGTTTTGTGGACGAGTTATAAACTCTGCTTTTCACTTCGATTGCGAGGAAATAAATAAAATTGAAGAAATTACATATTAAACGCACAAAAAACAAGAGCTGTTTCCCGCCACTTTATTTTTTAATCTTACGACATTGATAGGCTTGGGCTGCAGACCTATACAGCCTACTATTAAATTAATTTTGTAATAATATTTTTCTTAAATTAATTAAATAACCTACCGTACTTCAATTTAAATTTTAATATATTTTATGTCTTAAAAAACACATAAGGCAAATAAATTAAAAGTAAATATTATAAAATAACAAATTTTATCTATGAACTTTTTATCGTGTTTGGCTGTATGGCTCATTTTCTTTGCCTTAATATAGATACATTTATGAGTAGATACGTTAATGCCCTTGTGCACAAAATTCGATTTTGTGCAGCCTATATCCTGCACAAATAAGCACTTTCCGAGCATGAGAAGTGAAAAATATGTTTTTTGAATTATTATTAGCTTCTTGTGAATAAACTAGCCCATTAAAATGTTTATTTTTTGTTTCAAAACGAAAGATAAAAAGAAAAAAAAAATAGTTTTGAGTGGTGATTTGTCCATAAAAAAATGCCATATAACATTCCATTAAAGGCTCCGACGCTGATGACGGGACACATTGTATATAGTTGATAATAATGGTATTATGTTTTCAGGCCTACTACACGACCACGGTCCGCCACGCCTTGCCTGTGGCGATTAATGCTCTCACCAACGCAATCGCATTCACTTTACCGACAGACGAAGACATCACCATAACTACTGTCAACCACCCGATAGACGACGCTTCGTTCCGGCAGCAACCACAGCTAGTAAAACCCACAGGTCAAATGGATATTGTTCTCTGGGCCGTATGCATCGGTTACTGTAAGTGCTTTGAGTCCAATATCCAAGTTGTATTAAAAAAACACGCCGGGGCCGTTGAAATAAATTTTCCCAAAGACCCCGTCAACGAAGCTGTTGAAGCATTTTTTCCAACGGCCCCGTTAACGGGGCGGCATCGCCGGGGCCGTTGGGAGTCACTCGGCAATGCTCTGCTGTAATTTGTCCTCTTTCGATCTATTTTACATAATCTCGTCTACAGTACAATATTTTGAGAGATTTAGCGTTGTTGAAACAGGCTGAATTTCGCATCACAAATCCCAAAGCCTTGGAAGCTCTCTAACATATATATCAATGTGTTGGTCAAACATTAGTTTAGATTCATGTAGAACATGTACATCACGAGAAACTTAAGCTATTTTAGCTTATGACCCTTGAGATAGTAGCGTGAATTAATGATATTGACCTTCCTTGTAAAGGTCAATGTAAAGCATTTTATATTGTTTTAATCAAGAATTTTTTGGCACAATAATCATCTAGACGAGATAGATCAGCCTGCAATGTTAGGACATCATTGAAGTTGGCAATTGAAACAAATATTTTCATATCATCTGCAAAGCAAAGCAATTGAGCAAGATGATTGCCGATGCCATTAACCAATATGGCGAATAGTAAGGGCCCAAGAAGCGAGCCCTGAGGTACACCACTAGGCACAGGAACCCAGCTAGACATGTAGTTGCTTATATATCACCACAGCCTGACATTTGTTATCTACACAAGAACCGAACCATTAGAAGGTCACCACTTATACAAATTTTACGAAGTTTGTTGAGAAGTACGTTCTGATTTATTTCATCGAATGCTTTGCTATAGTCCATACAGATGACATCAACTTGGCTACCTCTGCTCATAGAATTAGTCAAAACATTATTAAAAGTACTAATTTCGTGACAGTTGATCTTTCCTACAAAAAGCCATGCTAGATCAGAATAGATCTGATTATACACGCCTCTTCAAAAAAAATTGCAATCCTAATCCTATCCTATAATATTATAAATGCGAAGTGAGTTTGTTTATTTGTTTGTTTGTTACCTCTTCACGCCTCATCTACTGAACCAATATAGCTGGTACTGAAAATTCGTATAACGATCTTATAAAAAGCAAAAAATAGGCATAAATAGAAATACTAAAGTACTCTCATATAGAAATAAGATATGGTGAAAATATTCCATGCGAGCAGGACTTGAACCCGCGACCAGGTCTTTATACGACCTTGCTCTTCCAACTGAGCTATCGCATTTCAATCCTGCACATCGAAAATCTTCACCATATCCAATTTCTATTGAAATGCATTAGGCATGCGTAACCTAACACCAATACCCACTATACGAGTAAGGTATTTGATTTAACCCATATTCGATGAAGTTGAAAATCAATTAAAGTGTAGGAAGCCATCAATATTTATTTTTGGAAATAAATAGAAATAGTTAAAAACGCCATCTGGACCAGCAGATTTCGCCGGGTCGAGATCAAGAATATGTTTGACAATTTTGTTCTTTTTCTTAAATATTTGCGGACAAATCACATGGATAGTTTGCCCCAAACTTAGTTCGAGACTTGTTGGAATACTCACTCAACGATACTATATTTTAAAACAAAGTCACATATAGAAACGTCAAAGACCCAGGTCAATCTGAAAAATATTTTGTTATTTCATGCCTATATTTTTAATCCATACTAATATTATAAATGCGAAAGTTTGGATGTGAGTTTGTGAATTTGTGAATTTGTGAGTTTGTGAGTTTGTGAGTTTGTGAGGATGTTTGTTACACAATCACGCACAATCTACTGGACGGATTTCGATGAAATTTGGTACAGAGGTAGATAATGACCTGGAATAGCACATAGGCTACTTTTTATCCCGGGAAAAAGCACTGTTCCCGTGGGAAATTCACGCGGGCGAAGCCGCGGGCAAAAGCTAGTAATTAATAAAATCTAAAATAAAATTATAAACAGGAGCTCAAAGTGATTTAATTATTTAAAATATAGGCATGAAATAAATAAAGTAATCTATTACTTTACCTAAACATTGGTATGTTATATTTTTCTTTGTGAAGTTTATATTAAAAAAAAAAAACAGATTATTTTCCAAATTTTTATTAGAATACTCGGCTTCTACAGGTTTTTTGCCGACCTAGTATTTATTTAAATCTGAATTATTAGGTCCCTTCCCGCTAAACTATGGGTTGAAAAATAGACCATTTTTTCCAAAGTTCCGCGTAGGGCGTCTTAATTAATACTTTTTACACGACTGACCAAAAAATGGAGTGTTATGTTTTCAGGGTCATGTATGTACATATGTAAGTTTCTTTAATCCACCATAAGTCCTTAACGACTTAACAGATTTTGATGTGAGCGGTATTGTTAGATTCTTTGCATTCCTTTGAGTGATATATGCCATGTAAGTTGTAAATAAATAAAATAAAAAAATTAGCTTTTTCTTTTCAGTAATCCAAAATTCGCTACTGCAATGCCTGGTTCTGCCGTGCAAGGAGCGCGTGTGCCACACGCGGCATATCCACATAATGTCGGGCTGCAGCCCCGAGCTGTACTGGGTGACGTCACTGCTGTACCACGCCGCACTAGGCGTGCTGGTGTTGGTGATCCCGACAGTGGTGTTCGTGCAAGTGTTTGACAAGAACCGGACTCTGTCGCAGGCTGATCTCATATGTGAGCTCTTTATTAGCTAGTCTTGCTGGTGTTGGTGATCCCAACAGTGGTGCTAGCGAACGTGATGGACAAGAACCGGACTCCGTCGCAGGCTGATCTCATATGTGAGCTCTTTATTAGCTAGTCTTGCTGGTGTTGGTGATCCCAACAGTGGTGCTCGCGAAAGTGATGGACAAGAACCAGACTCTGTCGCAGGCTAATCTCATATGTGAGCTCTTTATTAGCTAGTCTTGCTGGTGTTGGTGATCCCGACTGTGGTGTGCGTGCAAGTGTTTGACAAGAACCGGACTCTGTCGCAGGCTGATCTCATATGTGAGCTCTTTATTAGCTAGTCTTGCTGGTGTTGGTGATCCCGACTGTGGTGTGCGTGCAAGTGTTTGACAAGAACCGGACTCTGTCGCAGGCTGATCTCATATGTGAGTTCTTTATTAGCTAGTCTTGCTGGTGTTGGTGATCCTGACTGTGGTGTTCATGCAAGTGTTGGACAAGAACCGGACTCTGTCGCAGGCTGATCTCATATGTGAGCTCTTTATTAGCTAGTCTTGCTGGTGTTGGTGATCCCAACAGTGGTGCTCGCGAACGTGATGGACAAGAACCAGACTCTGTCGCAGGCTGATCTCATATGTGAGCTCATTATTAGCTAGTCTTGCTGGTGTTGGTGATCCCGACTGTGGTGTGCGTGCAAGTGTTTGACAAGAACCGGACTCTTTCGCAGGCTGATCTCATATGTGAGCTCTTTATTAGTTAGTCTTGCTGGTGTTGGTGATCCCAACAGTGGTGCTCGCGAACGTGATGGACAAGAACCGGACTCCGTCGCAGGCTGATCTCATATGTGAGCTCTTTATTAGCTAGTCTTGCTGGTGTTGGTGATCCCAACAGTGGTGCTCGCGAACGTGATGGACAAGAACCGGACTCCGTCGCAGGCTGATCTCATATGTGAGCTCTTTATTAGCTAGTCTTGCAGGTGTTGGTGATCCCAACAGTGGTGCTCGCGAACGTGATGGACAAGAACCGGACTCTGTCGCAGGCTGATCTCATATGTGAGCACTTTATTAGCTAGTCTTGCTGGTGTTGGTGATCCCAACAGTGGTGCTCGCGAACGTGATGGACAAGAACCAGACTCTGTCGCAGGCTGATCTCATATGTGAGCTCTTTATTAGCTAGTCTTGCTGGTGTTGGTGATCCCAACAGTGGTGCTCGCGAACGTGATGGACAGGAACCGGACTCTGTCGCGGGCTGATCTCATATGTAAGCTCTTTATTAGCTAGTCTTGAGCTCCGACTATAAGCGTCTCCATACTATTACAGCTATTTTCTAATCCAAACAAATTGCTTCAGTTCCCCTGATCGTGCTGCTGATGGGCGGTATCCTCGCTTTCATATCGCTGGCCTTCCTCGTCAGCTTCTTAATCAAGTCGGACAAAGTGGCCGCCACCATTCTGTTCGCATTCGTTTTCACATTCTGTGAGTATTAGCACAGCCTACATAAAGTTAGGCCCAATGCACACTTAGAAGATATAAGAATTAATGTTTGACAGAATCGGATCTTCGCTGTACATCTCCTGATGTGCGGTGGGCCTTATAGTTCCTCTGCCTCTGGCGTCATGTTGGCAAAAAAGATATTTTCTTTTTAAAAAACATGAGTTACAAAGAGTTTTGTTTTGCAGAGGCAAAAATATATGTGTAGGTAGGTATGTAAATTCTTCTATGCAGTTTTGAAGTTTTAAATATATTACACGACGGACCAAAAAAGGAGTGTTACGTTTTCAGGGTTCATGTATGTTTGTATGTATGTAAGTTCTTTATTCCACCATAAGTCCTGAACGGCTTAACAGATTTTGATGTGAGAGGTATTGTTAGATTCCTTGCATTAGCCCGAATGACATAGGCTATGTAAGATGTCAGTCGTGTTTTTTATTTTTAAATAATTAGCTTGTTTGATAATTGATTTCCTTTTCTCCCCAGCCTTAATAACGCCGGCAATAAGGTATGCCTGCACAATATCTCCATGTGCATTCTACGGCAACATACTGATTTACTGCTCCTACACCATACCCCCTCACACGTTCATCGAAGCGATAACGCGATTTGCTAATAACGCGCGACTAAACGCGTACTGCAAACTAAATCGCGGCCAATGTCCAAATCTGGTCATCAATGAGACAGGATTTGATGGAGCAAAATGTTGTGGTGAGTTGAAATCAGTATTGATTTTATAATGCTAGTAGTTAGCTGCTTTGAGATTTATAATACAACTAGCTTTTGCCCGCGGCTTCGCCCGCGTAAATTTCCCACGTGCGTTTTCCCGGGATGAAAGGTACCCTACCTATGTCCTTCTTAGCACTGCTAACTATGTGTATGCGAAATTTCAGGAAGATTGGTTCAGTAGATAAAGCGTGAAGAGGTAACAAACTCACTTTCGCATCTTAATCTTAACTAATATTATAAAAGTGAAAGTGAGTTTGTTTGTTTGTTTGTTACCTCTTCACGTTTTATCTACTGTAACAATCTTCCTGAAATTTCGCATACACATAGCTGGAAGTACGGAGAAGGACATAGAGTACCTTTCATCCCGGGAAAAAGCGCTGTTCCCGTAGGAAATTCACGCGGGCGAAGCCGCGGGCGAAAGCTAGTTTATAATATTAGGATAAAATTATGTAATTAATTGTGACGTGAATGTGCCTGTGACATGTGAAGTATTTTTGATTTTTTATTTTTTATTTACTTGAGCCACTTTGCTTTCTTGTGGTAATTTGGGTTTAAACGTACGTACCTTGCCCTATCCGTTTAGGTGTGTGAGCGGTGCGACAATATAATAACGCCATGCTTTTGACTATTGCCGCACCTCTCACACACGAGTCTCTACGTTATAGGAAATCTCGTATCAGTGACTTTGAATACGAGATTTCTGAACCAGTTTTAAACTATAGCAGTTGTTTTCTTTTAAATTAAAATTAAATAAAATTGTTAAATTGTTAAAATTTTGATTAATAAATCTGTGAATCTTAGGACCGACCGAATTTCATCGAAATCCGTTGAGTAGTTTTTGCGAGCAAGAGCAACAAACATCTGCATGGTTTGCTTGCGTGGTTGGAAATTGTGACTTTTATTCGAGCTCACACAATCTGCGTGGTTATTTGTCTTATCGTCGTGTACGACTGACCAAAAAAGGAGTGTTATGTTTTTAGGGTTCATGCACATAAGTAGGGTTCATGTATGTAAGGCCCGTATTAATAAATGACACTCAAGTTTTAGCTCTATCTTGAAAGCGCACTTGAGTCGCGGTGCTAATTTATAAATCTTACTTGAGTTCTCGCTTGAGTTCCGCGTATCAGCCGAGTGAAGACGTATTAATAAACAAATATCAGCACTCAAGATGCTACTCAAGAGCGTATTTGCTGATGACAGTACAACCATGACATGAGAGTGACTTGTGACAGTAGTTAGACCAGACTCAGTAAAAAATAATAGACCCGGCTTAACAATCTATATCCAAACAGTAGTTATGCGGCCGGTTTCCATGTTTTGTCACTATTTTTAGTACTTTGTGCCAAATCCTTTGCCGGCGCCGGGTTTAGGTATGCACGGCACAAAGTACTTTTCAAAACATGGAAACCGGCCGCATAAACACTGTTTGGATAAAGATTGCTAAGCCGGGTGTATTATTTTTTACTAAGTCTATGGTTTGACACCATACGCCATGTCAAAACTCTCAGCTTGTCAGTTTGAAGTTGTGTGTTCTGAGATCTCAAGTGATACGCCGTTGATATAGGTTTATTAATTAACGACGATCTTAAGTGCGTGAACATAACTTGAGTGCGTATCGGCTGAGTTCGCACTTGACAGCTGTCTTGAGCTTGGTTTATAAATACCGGCCTAAGTTTCTTTATTCCCCATAAGTCCTGAACGGCTTAACAGATTTTGATGTGAGAGGTATTGTTAGATTCCTTGCATTCCTCCGAGTGACATAGGCTATGTAAGTTGTCAGTCGTGTTTTTTATTTTTAAATAATTAGCTTGTTTATTATCTGTTATTCGCCTACAGAAAACAAAAATCCGCGGCCTTATCTCTTGCACGACGAGTATTCGCCCTTCATATATATCTTAGCACTTTACGGACAATTCTTAGCACTTATGGTGAGTATACAAGACATATGGTAAACATTGCTAACGTTTGCGTTTGCTGTATCAATTAAATCTACAAAATAAGTTCTAGTACCTATGCCATCTATGAAACAAGACATTTTTTTAATTGTAAATATTGTGTCTGAGCTCTCACCTATTGCTCTGTAATGAGATGAATGAGAATGCGTAATAGACAGACCGAGAGACAGACTTTCGCATTTATAATATTAGTATGGAAGTATGAATCGTATTTACGCTCATTAAGTAGTTGGCGCTTTTGTCGACAACGGTCATACTGTCATTTGAACTTGTCACATCGACATTGATAGCATTGTACCATCAGACTGGTGTTCGTAAGTGCTGACATCTGGTGGAATATTTAAACGCCATAGCCCTCATTAGGACATAATTAAAGGAATTTTGAGCTTGAGTTTCGTCGTTTCGTTTCTCCGGAGAAAATTTATTAGAAATTTTGACTTTTTGGAAAACTTCGTTTTCTACATGTGACGATATAAGATTACATTTAGTAAGGGGCGTTTTGGTATCGTCCAAACATCGCTCAAAAATTTAAATTGTATCTTGGGCAATGCTTCGGTTTGGTGTGTGATTCTTTCACTGGAGATTCTATTGTGGGGTTTTTAAGAGGCATCAAATTAATATGTTGTCCGGTCTATTAAGTATACTTGATTTAATTGATTCATTAATTTTATCAAAAAGTAACTTTGGGTTAGCAACTTGTTCGAAACTAGTGCCCCGCCCCGGCTCGGTTGGGAGGTACCTACATACATAAATTGTAGCCTATTTCACTCAGGTATAATGTAGCTTTCTATTGGTGAAAGAATTTTTTTAAATCGTTTAGTATTACTATACTAAATATATAAAAAAAAAACTACTGAACCGATTTAAAAAATTATATTATAAATGCGAAAGAATTTTTAAAAATCGGCGATTTTAAAAAATTCTTCCGAAAAAATATTCCGACGATTAACCCCTACAATCAAACTCACAAACTTCATCTTTATAATATTCGTGTGTAGGTAGTTATATTTAACTTGTCATTAATTTGACAGGGCTTAGTGTTCCTAATGGAGCGGGGTATATTGGGCAGACTGTGGGACAGCGCGCGGTCGTGTGGATACAAGGTGAGACAGAGAGAGAAGGAAGATGTGCTGGTGGAGGAAGAGCAGTACGTGGAAGAGGGACTCGGTCAGAACTTACTTATCAGATACTTGTTTATTTCTTTACTAGCGCCCCGCCTCGGCTTCACACGGGATACATAAATTGTAGCCTATGTCGCCAGGCGCAATGTAGTCTTCCATTGGTGAAAGGATTTTTGAAATCGGTTCACTTGTTTTGAAGATTACCATTACAAAAAAAAAATTTGCTTAGTCGTGTAAAAAGTAAAATAACTAACCAAAGGACCATGAGCGGAATTGTCTCCACCGACCAACAAAAATGAAATGTAGGCCAATTGACATATCTTCGGTAGATGATAGTTTTTTTTTATTATGGAGTCGTTACTCAAATGCATGGGGTTTTCATGGTATATAAATATTTTATTTACATACGTAAATGTCGACCAATGCCTATCAAATGCCTTTGCAAATTCATGTAAAACAAAATACATGAGACAATTAAAAGTGGAGTATAAGAGCATCTGGCCTGTGGTGTGGCCCTAGAATAGCACCAACCCATCTCTTCCCGTGGGTGTCGTAAGAGGCGACTAAGGGATTTAAAACACCGGAGGATGGGCAGCAGCATCTTTCTGCGTACTATGCCATCACACTGCGATCGCCAACCCGCCTGCCAAGCGTGGCGATTACAGCAAAACCCCCTATTGGGGGAGGCCTTTGTCCAGCAGTGGACGTCTTCCGGCTGAGAGAAGATAAGAACAGCATAGCACATAGCGGCATATATGCGGCGGCGCTTGCACAAAATACCGCGCAAAAATCCACTTTACTACGCCTGCGAAGTTATCAGCAATAAATGAAAAATTTTTTTTTTTTTATATATATACCTCTCTCTCTCTCAGCCTAAAGACGTCCACTGCTGGACAAAGGCCTCCCCAAGGATTTTATCCGTGGGGGGTTTTGCCGATATATACCTAATCCCGCTGATTTATAATGAAAACAGGATTTCAATAAAATAGTTTGGGAACACCGTGGCATCAGTTCCATTTGTGTTGGTGGGTCGGGACGGAGCCCATACATCTTTGCCCATGGTCCTTTGAGTTCATTTTTGTAATTTTTACATTATGCTATATCGATGTTTTATTGTTACAGCGCACCCCCGCGGCGACGCACTGTTGGTGTCGTCCGTCCACAAGTACTACCCGTATCTGTTCAGCAAGAGCGTCGCGGCAGTCAGGGGCATCAGCTTCGCAGTGCGGGAAGGTAACTTGACTCTAATTATACAGTTCACTTCCAAGTACCTATTTCTATTTTTGTTTCATATGTGTGTTTTAAACAGGTTTCTTGTCAATCTATATATATAGGTATACAACTCAAAGGTGACTGACTGACTGACATAGTGATCTATCAACGCACAGCCCAAACCACTGGACGGATCGGGCTAAAATTTGGCATGCAGGTAGATGATATGACGTAGGCATCCGCTAAAAAAGGATTAACGCGAGCGAAGCCGCGGGCGCCAGCTAGTAATTTTACAAATGTTTTGATTCGTGGGATAGGGAAAGGGTTAAAGTTATAAAGAAATAAACTCAATTTAACTTTTTTTTTTGCTAGCTGTATGTGTGTATTTGTATAGATAAACATCCAGACCCGGGTCAATCTGAAAAAGATCATTTTCAGTCTTGACCCGACCGGGGATCGAACCTGGGACCTCTGATGTGACAGACCGACGTGATGGCCGTTAGGCCACGGGGGTCGTCAAAAAACCGACAGACATAGGTACATACAAATTATACTCGCAGGCGAATGTTTCGGGTTGGTGGGGGTGAACGGCGCTGGGAAATCCACGACCTTCAAGATGATGACGTGTGAGACGTTTCCCACGCGTGGGCAGATCGTGGCCAACGACCAGCGACAACACCTGTTGGGTAACGCCAAGGTAAGTATCAGGTCCTCAGACGAAGGAAAAAAGAAAAATCGTGCATACCTAAAGCCGACGCCGATAAAGGATTTGGCATAAAGATGGCGGCCTGCCCATACTAATAATAGTGACAAAACATGAAAACCGGCCGCATAACTACTGTTTGTATATATATATTATGATTGTTATGCCGGGTCTATTCTTTTTTATAGTATTGGTCTATAGTCAGGTCAGCGCGCCATATGCCAATGTCAACAGTGCGTCATCTGTCAATGTCAACAGCGCGGCATCTTTCATTATCAACAGCGCGGCATTCAAACGGATGGCGCAAAGGAGGATTATAGTTTTTCCAAAACGTGATCAAATCATCAACGGCCGTCTATGATATTCTTCTAGTATTGATTGCCACAACATCAGTATTTAACCCTTTAATAAGACTACAGGTTTGTTATGATAATGGTCGTCCACGCCTTAAGGCTTAAATAACTTTTTCTGTCAGTACTTAAACGGGCTCGGCTACTGCCCACAATTCTTCGGCATGGACGACTTCCTCACGGGCAGACAGAACCTGGAGCTGCTGCTAGCGCTGGACGGACTCGGCTCCGAAGACGCCAAGAAAGAAACGGTGCGCTGGCTCGAGCTGATTGGTGAGTTTCTTAATCATACAATTTTCATTTTATTCACTAGTTGCGCTTCGGTGTAACGGGAAAATTTCAGCATAAATAGTGCAGGTATCGGCAGGGAACTAGACCCAATATGGCGTCGACTGCGCATGTAAGACTCGCGGGGGGAATGCGCGGGGAAGCGCGGGTGCACGCTTACCATACATTCTCGTTTACTCCCGGAAATCGCACCTCCCAAGACATCTATTTTTCGTTTCTGCGCATAGTCTTGTTTCATGCCAAATGCTGTACCTCATGTGAAATTCCAGGTTATATTCTACTTGAATAGGTACCAAGTTTTATCGAAATCCGTTCAGTAGATTTTTCGTTATTAAGTAAAAAAGTCTGTGACTGACTGAAACGCGCTGTTAATATTTGCAAGATTGGATGAACCGCGTCTCTGGCCATTTTTAGTCGAAACTATTACCGAGTTTTTTCAAAATTTACATTTTTGTTTTTATTTGATCGCGGTTGCTAATTTTTGTTACGCTCGCGCGCATCCAAAATATAGTAATGTCGATTTAAGGTGTGAATAGACTCACGCGCATGACAGTTCCTTGCCTTGCTTGAATTAATATAAGTACTACGTACAGAAAGGAAGCTCCTGCCCCTCGCGCAATATGGCGAACCCCGCACTTCTCCCCCGTTGGTTTGCGGATTGGGACGCTTTGACTATGAAAACGCACACATCGACGTTCACGGATGTACAGTTTTATTTGTAGTAGTAGTAGGTATATATTACTTACGCCCCGTTTCTATGAAGTGTCCTCCCCTTGCATGTGCTTCTCACAGTGATGGCGCGATATAAGGCCCTGGACAAACCGAGGCGACCGATTCCGCGAGCGAATCTGTGTGTCCCGCTCTCTTCTTAGAGCAGTTCATAAGTCTCTCTCGATCGCTTTTGGTCGCTCGCGCAGAATTCGCGTTGGTTAATCGGAGCCTAACAGTGGTGTCTGAGCTTTGTGGCGGTTATCTAGCTATTTTATCATATTCCCATTCTACCTGCTGCTGCAGCATATCCATGCTCAGTTGTTTCTTTCTACACCTCTCTCAGCCGAAAGACGTCTACTGCTGGACAAAGGCCTCTTTCTAAGACATACAAAGTTGAAAATATTGTCGAAAATGAAATGGAAATCTATCAGATTTGATGAAATACGCGGACCGTCCGGTGAAGGCGTACAGCGGCGGCTGCTCGCGGCGGCTGAGCAGCGTGTGCGCGCTCGCGCGCCGCGCCGCGCTGTCGCTGCTGGACGAGCCCACCGCCGGGGTCGATGTGGCGGCGCGGAGGCAGCTGTGGCGGGCCGTGCGGGCCGCGCAGGCGCAGGTGTCGCGCGCGGGCCGCAAGCGGGCCGTGCTCATCACGTCACACAGGTAACTGTTACAGAGCACACGTGGCCGGCCGGAGGCAGCTGTGGCGGGCCGTGCGGGCCGCGCAGGCGCAGGTGTCGCGCGCGGGCCGCAAGCGGGCCGTGCTCATCACGTCACACAGGTAACTGTTACAGAGCACACGTGGCCGGCCGGAGGCAGCTGTGGCGGGCCGTGCGGGCCGCGCAGGCGCAGGTGTCGCGCGCGGGCCGCAAGCGGGCCGTGCTCATCACGTCACACAGGTAACTGTTACAGAGCACACGTGGCCGGCCGGAGGCAGCTGTGGCGGGCCGTGCGGGCCGCGCAGGCGCAGGTGTCGCGCGCGGGCCGCAAGCGGGCCGTGCTCATCACGTCACACAGGTAACTGTTACAGAGCACACGTGGCCGGCCGGAGGCAGCTGTGGCGGGCCGTGCGGGCCGCGCAGGCGCAGGTGTCGCGCGCGGGCCGCAAGCGGGCCGTGCTCATCACGTCACACAGGTAACTGTTACAGAGCACACGTGGCCGGCCGGAGGCAGCTGTGGCGGGCCGTGCGGGCCGCGCAGGCGCAGGTGTCGCGCGCGGGCCGCAAGCGGGCCGTGCTCATCACGTCACACAGGTAACTGTTACAGAGCACACGTGGCCGGCCGGAGGCAGCTGTGGCGGGCCGTGCGGGCCGCGCAGGCGCAGGTGTCGCGCGCGGGCCGCAAGCGGGCCGTGCTCATCACGTCACACAGGTAACTGTTACAGAGCACACGTGGCCGGCCGGAGGCAGCTGTGGCGGGCCGTGCGGGCCGCGCAGGCGCAGGTGTCGCGCGCGGGCCGCAAGCGGGCCGTGCTCATCACGTCACACAGGTAACTGTTACAGAGCACACGTGGCCGGCCGGAGGCAGCTGTGGCGGGCCGTGCGGGCCGCGCAGGCGCAGGTGTCGCGCGCGGGCCGCAAGCGGGCCGTGCTCATCACGTCACACAGGTAACTGTTACAGAGCACACGTGGCCGGCCGGAGGCAGCTGTGGCGGGCCGTGCGGGCCGCGCAGGCGCAGGTGTCGCGCGCGGGCCGCAAGCGGGCCGTGCTCATCACGTCACACAGGTAACTGTTACAGAGCACACGTGGCCGGCCGGAGGCAGCTGTGGCGGGCCGTGCGGGCCGCGCAGGCGCAGGTGTCGCGCGCGGGCCGCAAGCGGGCCGTGCTCATCACGTCACACAGGTAACTGTTACAGAGCACACGTGGCCGGCCGGAGGCAGCTGTGGCGGGCCGTGCGGGCCGCGCAGGCGCAGGTGTCGCGCGCGGGCCGCAAGCGGGCCGTGCTCATCACGTCACACAGGTAACTGTTACAGAGCACACGTGGCCGGCCGGAGGCAGCTGTGGCGGGCCGTGCGGGCCGCGCAGGCGCAGGTGTCGCGCGCGGGCCGCAAGCGGGCCGTGCTCATCACGTCACACAGGTAACTGTTACAGAGCACACGTGGCCGGCCGGAGGCAGCTGTGGCGGGCCGTGCGGGCCGCGCAGGCGCAGGTGTCGCGCGCGGGCCGCAAGCGGGCCGTGCTCATCACGTCACACAGGTAACTGTTACAGAGCACACGTGGCCGGCCGGAGGCAGCTGTGGCGGGCCGTGCGGGCCGCGCAGGCGCAGGTGTCGCGCGCGGGCCGCAAGCGGGCCGTGCTCATCACGTCACACAGGTAACTGTTACAGAGCACACGTGGCCGGCCGGAGGCAGCTGTGGCGGGCCGTGCGGGCCGCGCAGGCGCAGGTGTCGCGCGCGGGCCGCAAGCGGGCCGTGCTCATCACGTCACACAGGTAACTGTTACAGAGCACACGTGGCCGGCCGGAGGCAGCTGTGGCGGGCCGTGCGGGCCGCGCAGGCGCAGGTGTCGCGCGCGGGCCGCAAGCGGGCCGTGCTCATCACGTCACACAGGTAACTGTTACAGAGCACACGTGGCCGGCCGGAGGCAGCTGTGGCGGGCCGTGCGGGCCGCGCAGGCGCAGGTGTCGCGCGCGGGCCGCAAGCGGGCCGTGCTCATCACGTCACACAGGTAACTGTTACAGAGCACACGTGGCCGGCCGGAGGCAGCTGTGGCGGGCCGTGCGGGCCGCGCAGGCGCAGGTGTCGCGCGCGGGCCGCAAGCGGGCCGTGCTCATCACGTCACACAGGTAACTGTTACAGAGCACACGTGGCCGGCCGGAGGCAGCTGTGGCGGGCCGTGCGGGCCGCGCAGGCGCAGGTGTCGCGCGCGGGCCGCAAGCGGGCCGTGCTCATCACGTCACACAGGTAACTGTTACAGAGCACACGTGGCCGGCCGGAGGCAGCTGTGGCGGGCCGTGCGGGCCGCGCAGGCGCAGGTGTCGCGCGCGGGCCGCAAGCGGGCCGTGCTCATCACGTCACACAGGTAACTGTTACAGAGCACACGTGGCCGGCCGGAGGCAGCTGTGGCGGGCCGTGCGGGCCGCGCAGGCGCAGGTGTCGCGCGCGGGCCGCAAGCGGGCCGTGCTCATCACGTCACACAGGTAACTGTTACAGAGCACACGTGGCCGGCCGGAGGCAGCTGTGGCGGGCCGTGCGGGCCGCGCAGGCGCAGGTGTCGCGCGCGGGCCGCAAGCGGGCCGTGCTCATCACGTCACACAGGTAACTGTTACAGAGCACACGTGGCCGGCCGGAGGCAGCTGTGGCGGGCCGTGCGGGCCGCGCAGGCGCAGGTGTCGCGCGCGGGCCGCAAGCGGGCCGTGCTCATCACGTCACACAGGTAACTGTTACAGAGCACACGTGGCCGGCCGGAGGCAGCTGTGGCGGGCCGTGCGGGCCGCGCAGGCGCAGGTGTCGCGCGCGGGCCGCAAGCGGGCCGTGCTCATCACGTCACACAGGTAACTGTTACAGAGCACACGTGGCCGGCCGATGATCACTATACTTGTCAGAGTGTAACAGCACCGTATTTCTGCCGCAGCATGGACGAGATGGAGGCGCTGTGCTCGCGCGTGGCCATCATGAGCGCCGGAGAGCTGGCCGCGCTGGGCGGGCCGTGAGATCACTATACTTGTCAGAGTGTAACAGCACCGTATCTCTGCCGCAGCATGGACGAGATGGAGGCGCTGTGCTCGCGCGTGGCCATCATGAGCGCCGGAGAGCTGGCCGCGCTGGGCGGGCCGTGAGATCACTATACTTGTCAGAGTGTAACAGCACCGTATCTCTGCCGCAGCATGGACGAGATGGAGGCGCTGTGCTCGCGCGTGGCCATCATGAGCGCCGGAGAGCTGGCCGCGCTGGGCGGGCCGTGAGATCACTATACTTGTCAGAGTGTAACAGCACGGTATCTCTGCCGCAGCATGGACGAGATGGAGGCGCTGTGCTCGCGCGTGGCCATCATGAGCGCCGGAGAGCTGGCCGCGCTGGGCGGGCCGTGAGATCACTATACTTGTCAGAGTGTAACAGCACCGTATCTCTGCCGCAGCATGGACGAGATGGAGGCGCTGTGCTCGCGCGTGGCCATCATGAGCGCCGGAGAGCTGGCCGCGCTGGGCGGGCCGTGAGATCACTATACTTGTCAGAGTGTAACAGCACCGTATCTCTGCCGCAGCATGGACGAGATGGAGGCGCTGTGCTCGCGCGTGGCCATCATGAGCGCCGGAGAGCTGGCCGCGCTGGGCGGGCCGTGAGATCACTATACTTGTTGTGCAGAGCAACTACGCTCTGCTGCCAGAAAATGTGCGCAGAGCGAATCCGGACAAACGAAGCGGCGGGAAGAATTCTGTACCGGAACTTCACCGGGAAAAAACCACCGGTAAAAATAAGTACCGGGAAAAATCTCCACGCGGCACCACGTTTGCCCGACTAAAACCTAACTAACTTAACGCAGTCTGCTACCACCGTAGCTTATGAAGGGAGCTACAGGGCCCTATATGATAACCTAACCTATAAATTAATTACACTTAAAAAACACTTACCAAGCTAAATCTTCTTTCTCTTCGGATCCAAACTTGAGTGTCTTCGGGAAGGGGGAATTCCTAATCACCCTACCTAACCCTTGAGATCTCAATTCCCCAGGACAAATAAATAGATTTCTTCCCGTAGTTTCACTCGGGAACAGCCAGATGTGAACAGCCAGCCACGTTTCACCTCTCACAAGAAAAAGTCACCATGACGGGTACACAAACACAAAGTTCAATAGTTATTTAACAAACAGGAAATTCACAAACCCAACTCAAGCTAATTAGCAATCAAAGAACGCGGAACCTCTCGCGTATTAAAAATCAAACCGATATCGCATAGGGCAATGCAATGGCGACCGTCCGCGAGCCATCCACGCTAGCAGTGTGAAAACCCCGAACGCCCTCTGGCGGCAGCAACAGGAAACGCCTGCGTTTAGTTTTACCCAATATATTACAAACATCCCCCCGTCCCGGTCTGAGAAGCAGACCGCTAGCTTACTCTACGGGAAGGCGGGCGAGAGAGGTCACACCTCTCCTTAAAATCGAACCGTCGACCAACACCTCAGCCACACGCGGAGTGCCATCTCCGCCAAGAATCAAACGTAATATGCGAGCTCGTCGCCAAAGCAATGAGGGCAAATTTGCCTCTTTTAACAATACTAAATCACCCTCCCTGGGAGGCTCAGTCCTGTCTGTCCACTTCACTCTTTGCTGCAGCAAATGCAAATATTCAAGCGACCAGCGACGCCAAAAGTCCTGGCTCATTTGCTGCAACATTTGAAAACGCGACAACCGATATACGCGTTCATCCTTCCACGGGTATTCGGGCAGGGCATTCAACG
Organism: Ephestia elutella; assembly: GCA_018467065.1. Lineage (NCBI taxonomy): Eukaryota > Metazoa > Arthropoda > Insecta > Lepidoptera > Pyralidae > Ephestia > Ephestia elutella. The sequence continues at coordinate 14,745,505 of CM031582.1, forward strand.
GCCCTCCCACCAAAAAATGACCAGGGGTGAGAGCTTCCAAGTCATTTGGATCTGGAGATAGCGGACAGAGAGGACGAGAGTTGAGGACCGCCTCAACTTTACAAAACACTGTGGCCAGCTCTTCAAAAGTTAGAGCCGTTTCTCCGATAATGCGGCGGAGGTGGGTCTTTGCGGATTTCACAGCCGCTTCAAAATCCCTCCCCAATGGGGGCAACTTGGGGGACTAAACTTCCAGGTTATTCCCCTTTGGGCAGCAATTTGACTTAAACTAGTACAATTTTTATCAATAAACACAGAAACATCCTTAAGATAATTTACAGTTCCTTTATAGTTTGTGCCATTGTCAGACCTAATAAGGGAAGGTAGACCTCGACGCGAAACAAAGCGATCCAACGCGGCGACGAAGGCCTCCGTAGTCAGAGCTGATACCACCTCCAAATGGACAGCCTTGGTGGCCAAACAAACAAATACACACAAATAGCCCTTCACAATACGGGCATTACGAAAGGGAGAAGCCTTGATCGAAAAGGGACCGGCAAAATCGGTTCCAACGCCGTCAAACGGCCTCGAAGGTCGGATTCGATCAGCGGGCAAATCACCCATCTGTGGCTGCATCGTGGATGCCTTCAACCTATAACATGCAATACATCGAAACAGGACACTACGGATTGCTCTTCGGGCAGACAAAATCCAAAATTCGCGTTGCAAAATAGCCAACAAAGCATTGCACCCAGCATGGGCGTTACGAATGTGTCGATCAGACACCAAAAGCTGCACCAAGGGTCCGCCCTTGGGCAACAACAGAGGATGGCGAGTCTCATATGGAAGATCCGCCTTCCGGAGCCTGCCTCCAACCCGAAGAAGCCCATCCGAGTCGATGTACGGGTTCAAACGAGCGACCGCGCCCTTCAACTTAGCGCGTCCGTCGCGCAAAATACGAAGCTCCGACTCAAACCGTCCGGTCTGCACGACACGGACCCAATGCAACAATGCGCTCCGGCGCTCTTCTGCACCTGCAATCGGCTCCAACCGCTTTGCCTGTGGGTTTCTACAATTATGTATGAAACGCTTAATCCAACTGGTAACACCCAGAAGCTTATCCAAGCTACTATACCGAGTAAGTAGCCAATCCGGCTCCGACGTCGTCTCAGCGACTACAGCATGTACACGGAGCCCAGTCAAACTCAAAGAAGTAACATCTGTCTGACAGACAGGCCAAGAAGTTTCTGATCCCATCAGCCACTCTGGACCCCACCAGAGCGGGTGTGACACCAATTCTGGTGCCGTACAACCTCGGGAAGCACAGTCCGCTGGGTTAAGCTCTCCCGGCACATGTCTCCATGTTATATCAATTCCAATATTCTGGATTTGGGAAACCCGATTTCCCACAAAAACCTCCAAGGTATGTGGGGCCGCGCGCAACCATGCAAGCGCGACCTGGCTATCCGACCAGGCGAAGATGTCTCGTATCTCGACCGTGGCCGCCAGCTCACTGGCAACGTGATGCAACAATTTAGAGAGAAGGTGAGCTCCACTCAACTCAAGCTTGGGAATAGTCAGCCTAGTCCTGATGGGGGCGACCTTGCTCTTCCCTAACAAAAGCGAGACATTGACCCGGCCATCGGCGTCAACTGTCCGCATATAGACTGACGCGGCGTAGCCTCGCTCCGACGCGTCACAAAAGCCATGCAGGCTGGCTCGATATTTCCCGGGTGGCAATATTCGACGAGGCAAGGCAATCCGATTGACTTCCTTAATCGATGAAAACAACTCGAGCCAATCATCCAATGGAGAGCCAAACAGCGGCTCGTCCCACGAGACGCCCAAAGTCCAAAGTCTCTGAAGAAGACACTTTGCAGAGAATATCACTGGACTGATCCAACCGCTTGGATCAAACATACGGGCTATTACGGACAACACCGTTCTCTTAGTCCAGACCTTTGGTATTTCCAAGTCCACTTGGAATGTAAAAATATCGGTTAGCGGCTGGTACTGCATGCCCAGCACCGCTATCCTGTTGGGATCATCCACATCCTCAAACAGGTGAGGGTTCTGTTGGTGATCCTCCGGGATCCCTTCTAGAACTTTAGGCTCATTAGACAACCACTTACGTAGCTCGTAGCCACCTGTCTTCAATATTTCAATCAATTCATCCCGCAGTAGGAGGGCCTCCTCAATACTTTGGGCTCCGGTGCACACGTCATCAACATACAAGTCACGTGACAGCACGGAAGCCCCACGGGGAAAGCGGATCCGTTCCCGCTCTGCCAATTCAAGCAATGATCTGATGGCGATATAGGGACTAGATTTCAAACCATACGTGTTTGTGTTGAGTTCATACACCGTCACAGGATCCTCAGGGCGCTCACGCCAGAGTATCAACTGGAATCGCCTGTCCTCAGGATGTATGACTGTCTGGCGGAACATCATCCGGATGTCCGCACCAAAAACCACTTGATGTCTTCTAAAGTTCAAGATGATGTCAATTATGTCCCTATGCAATTTGGGACCTGAATGCAAACATAGATTCAACGAAACTCCGTTCGAAGTGGGTGCGGACCCATCAAAGACAGTCCGCAACTTGCCCGTTGAGGCCTTCACCACCGCGTGGTGGGGCAAAAAATAATGCTCAGTTGAGCTCCAATCAACTCGAGCCGGAGACATGTGACCCAAATCCTCGTACTCGCGCATAAATTCTATATATTTATCGCGAAGTACGTGGTCACGCTGCATGCGTCGCTCCATGGACAGCAGTCGTTTCTCCGCAAGCGCCCTACTTTGCCCTAGGCTAGGACGAGAGGCAACAAAAGGTAACCTAGTTACAAACCGACCGGAGGGCAACCTCTCCGTGGTTGATCGAAAAAGGGCTTCGCACTCAGCGTGTTCCGGATCCATCCTGGAACTCATAGGTGGCTCCTCCACCTCCCAAAACCTTTGCATGGTCTTGGCCAAGGACGCAGATGCGACAACCGGTGGCTCCTCCGCGGTGCCATTATCAAACACAGGGCCCATCAGGGCAAAACCAAAAATCGTAGACACTGCCATCAGTGAAGACGAACCCAGAGCCTTCTGTGTACCCAACAAAATCCAACCCAATACGTCCGAGCCCAGGAGCAAGTCCACTGGGCCGGGATGAAAGACAAAGGGGTCGGCCAAATCCAGACCCGAAACCAAAGACAACACACCCGGCGGTATGTCTGTCGAGGGTGCCAACCCGCAATGGTATCCATTACCATAGCAGAAGTCGTGATCCTCATTGTGGAGGACTTCAGCGAAGAAAAGGTGACAAGTGTCTGGCCCGTCAGACACTTCACTTGTATGCCACCAACTCCAAGAAGTGGCACAGGCGAGTCTTCCACGACTAAACCTAACTGGCGTGCCACTCGAGTGGTAACCAAACTGCTTTGAGCCCCTGAGTCCAACAGAGCTCTCAAATTAATGGCTCCCCCCCCACGACCCCATACGCGGACCACCGCGGTAGGGAGCAGAACCGTCCGCGGCTCTGTCCCAGCAAGGGAGCAAGCTAGTTACGGGCTCCCCACTCTCTCCAAACCAGGGGCGCGCCACTGACCCGGATAATATGGCGGGCGAGTGCACATCCCCATCTGAGGGGGGGCAGAACCCGCGGCCCGGCCATACATATGGTACGGCGGGTGGTACTCCAGCCGTGGGTACTCGTGCAGCGGCGGAGAAAACCGCTGCGGCTGCATGTGTTGGGCATTGGTAACCCGCGTGGAGGGGGGTGTCCCCACTCTCACGTCCGATCTAGGGCCCCCGCCCATGGGGGCCCCATCCGGGGCCTGGCCAGCCACATACTGGCCATGACCTTGGGGCGCGTGGTCCCGGTCCGCCAAGACCCGCGCAGGTACGCGACCCCCTCCCGAGGGGGGGTGCGACGAGCGAAGCCGCGTCCTCCGTCCGGTGGTGGAGGGCTTCGCGCAGGAGCGCCCCCGCCCATAGGGGACCCCTGCCTCAACATCCGGGTGCCATCCCCGTTGCGGTTCATGCAAAGCATCGCGTGGTGCCGCCCACGGCATGCACTGCATGGTATGGCACTGGGACAGTCACGTGCATAGTGACCGCCCAAACAATAAAAGCAAAGTTCATGCCGCTTTGCCATGCGGCGCCTATCTTGTACTGGCAGTCTCTGCCAGTCCCTGCATTGTAGCAGGCTGTGGCCCATCCGACCACATTGCAGGCAGTCCGCGTCCCTCGCGACTGCTGCCGTGTGTGCAACCCGCGCACCAGCTCCACGCGGTGGCGGTTGCCGTCCCTGTTGGGGCCTACGTTCAGGCGCTCTGGATGGCGCTGAGTCCGTCATGGTATTCTCAGCCGCCCGTGCCTCAAACTCCAAAAACTTCACCAAGTCAGTGAATGTTGGTAGGGTGGTGCTATCCCGCTCCGCATTTTCGCGCTCAAACCGCGAGCGGATGTCATTGGGTAATTTGCCCAATACAATGTGCACCAGCAAAAAGGACCATTGGTCCACCGGCAGCCCCAGTGTGCGGAGCGCGTTACAGGCCACTGTAACGGGCGTGAGCAACTGCAGGCGCAACTGTGCCCTGTTGGCCACCTTGGGCAGGGCCATCAACTGTGCGGCGTGCGCATCCGCTAACAAACGTAAGTTTTGGTAGCGGGAGTTCAATAACTCCCAAGCCGTATCGTACTGGTCGTCCTCCACCCGGAGGTGCTGGATGAGCGACCGCGCTTCATCCTCAAGAGTGGAGAGGAGGTAGGCCATCTTCTGGGCCTTCGACAAATCCTGTCGTGCTACGACCAGGGACTCAAACATATTTTTATATGCTACCCACTCCTCCATCCTACCCCCAAAGTGGGACAGCTGAAGGGTGGGGAGCCGACCAGTAACCGCTGGTCCTTCCTGTCTAACAGGTGTGCGAGGGGCTGGTCCGCCAGCCTGTCTCGCCCTTATTGCGGTCACCGCCTCCGCGATATCATCGTGCAGACTCAGGATCTGGTCCATGTCCGCCATGTGACCTGCGTAGGCCTCCGGGGTAAGATCGGCTTCGGTAAGCGCCGCCATGGCCGCTTCCGCGCTAATCAATCGTGAGTGGAGGTGATCCGCTCTTAGCAGTATGGCGCCCTCCCTGTCCTTCCGGGACAGGAGTCCTCCGGCCGTCACAAACCATCTCAATTCGTTGGCGAGTGTCGCCCTAGCATTGGAGGCCTTCGCCATCGCGTCAAGTCACAAACAAAAAATAACAAAAGGTAAATAAAAAACAACAAAATCAAGCAACTACACGAAGAACCGCGGTAGGTATGAGAATGGCACAAACCCGGAACGCACGGTACAAACCGCAAACAAATACAAAAAAGGTTACAAATATTCTTATACAAACAAACTAAGAAAAGTCTAATAATTTTTACAAACAATTAATTATTTTTTACAAACGAACAAATAGAGGGTAGATAAACTACGCTCTGCTACCAGAAAATGTGCAGAGCAACTACGCTCTGCTGCCAGAAAATGTGCACAGAGCGAATCCGGACAAACGAAGCGGCGGGAAGAATTCTGTACCGGAACTTCACCGGGAAAAAACCACCGGTAAAAATAAGTACCGGGAAAAAATCTCCACGCGGCACCACGTTTGCCCGACTAAAACCTAACTAACTTAACGCAGTCTGCTACCACCGTAGCTTATGAAGGGAGCTACAGGGCCCTATATGATAACCTAACCTATAAATTAATTACACTTAAAAACACTTACCAAGCTAAATCTTCTTTCTCTTCGGATCCAAACTTGAGTGTCTTCGGGAAGGGGGAATTCCTAATCACCCTACCTAACCCTTGAGATCTCAATTCCCCAGGACAAATAAATAGATTTCTTCCCGTAGTTTCACTCGGGAACAGCCAGATGTGAACAGCCAGCCACGTTTCACCTCTCACAAGAAAAAGTCACCATGACGGGTACACAAACACAAAGTTCAATAGTTATTTAACAAACAGGAAATTCACAAACCCAACTCAAGCTAATTAGCAATCAAAGAACGCGGAACCTCTCGCGTATTAAAAATCAAACCGATATCGCATAGGGCAATGCAATGGCGGCCGTCCGCGCGACGCCATCCACGCTAGCAGTGTGAAAACCCCGAACGCCCTCTGGCGGCAGCAACAGGAAACGCCTGCGTTTAGTTTTACCCAATATATTACAAACACTTGTCAGAGTGTAACAGCACCGTATCTCTGCCGCAGCATGGACGAGATGGAGGCGCTGTGCTCGCGCGTGGCCATCATGAGCGCCGGAGAGCTGGCCGCGCTGGGCGGGCCGTGAGATCACTATACTTGTCAGAGTGTAACAGCACCGTATCTCTGCCGCAGCATGGACGAGATGGAGGCGCTGTGCTCGCGCGTGGCCATCATGAGCGCCGGAGAGCTGGCCGCGCTGGGCGGGCCGTGAGATCACTATACTTGTCAGAGTGTAACAGCACCGTATCTCTGCCGCAGCATGGACGAGATGGAGGCGCTGTGCTCGCGCGTGGCCATCATGAGCGCCGGAGAGCTGGCCGCGCTGGGCGGGCCGTGAGATCACTATACTTGTCAGAGTGTAACAGCACGGTATCTCTGACGCAGCATGGACGAGATGGAGGCGCTGTGCTCGCGCGTGGCCATCATGAGCGCCGGAGAGCTGGCCGCGCTGGGCGGGCCGTGAGATCACTATACTTGTCAGAGTGTAACAGCACCGTATCTCTGCCGCAGCATGGACGAGATGGAGGCGCTGTGCTCGCGCGTGGCCATCATGAGCGCGGGAGAGCTGGCCGCGCTGGGCGGGCCGTGAGATCACTATACTTGTCAGAGTGTAACAGCACCGTATCTCTGCCGCAGCATGGACGAGATGGAGGCGCTGTGCTCGCGCGTGGCCATCATGAGCGCCGGAGAGCTGGCCGCGCTGGGCGGGCCGTGAGATCACTATACTTGTCAGAGTGTAACAGCACCGTATCTCTGCCGCAGCATGGACGAGATGGAGGCGCTGTGCTCGCGCGTGGCCATCATGAGCGCCGGAGAGCTGGCCGCGCTGGGCGGGCCGTGAGATCACTATACTTGTCAGAGTGTAACAGCACCGTATCTCTGCCGCAGCATGGACGAGATGGAGGCGCTGTGCTCGCGCGTGGCCATCATGAGCGCCGGAGAGCTGGCCGCGCTGGGCGGGCCGTGAGATCACTATACTTGTCAGAGTGTAACAGCACCGTATCTCTGCCGCAGCATGGACGAGATGGAGGCGCTGTGCTCGCGCGTGGCCATCATGAGCGCCGGAGAGCTGGCCGCGCTGGGCGGGCCGTGAGATCACTATACTTGTCAGAGTGTAACAGCACCGTATCTCTGCCGCAGCATGGACGAGATGGAGGCGCTGTGCTCGCGCGTGGCCATCATGAGCGCCGGAGAGCTGGCCGCGCTGGGCGGGCCGTGAGATCACTATACTTGTCAGAGTGTAACAGCACCGTATCTCTGCCGCAGCATGGACGAGATGGAGGCGCTGTGCTCGCGCGTGGCCATCATGAGCGCGGGAGAGCTGGCCGCGCTGGGCGGGCCGTGAGATCACTATACTTGTCAGAGTGTAACAGCACCGTATCTCTGCCGCAGCATGGACGAGATGGAGGCGCTGTGCTCGCGCGTGGCCATCATGAGCGCCGGAGAGCTGGCCGCGCTGGGCGGGCCGTGAGATCACTATACTTGTCAGAGTGTAACAGCACCGTATCTCTGCCGCAGCATGGACGAGATGGAGGCGCTGTGCTCGCGCGTGGCCATCATGAGCGCCGGAGAGCTGGCCGCGCTGGGCGGGCCGTGAGATCACTATACTTGTCAGAGTGTAACAGCACCGTATCTCTGCCGCAGCATGGACGAGATGGAGGCGCTGTGCTCGCGCGTGGCCATCATGAGCGCGGGAGAGCTGGCCGCGCTGGGCGGGCCGTGAGATCACTATACTTGTCAGAGTGTAACAGCACCGTATCTCTGCCGCAGCATGGACGAGATGGAGGCGCTGTGCTCGCGCGTGGCCATCATGAGCGCCGGAGAGCTGGCCGCGCTGGGCGGGCCGTGAGATCACTATACTTGTCAGAGTGTAACAGCACCGTATCTCTGCCGCAGCATGGACGAGATGGAGGCGCTGTGCTCGCGCGTGGCCATCATGAGCGCCGGAGAGCTGGCCGCGCTGGGCGGGCCGTGAGATCACTATACTTGTCAGAGTGTAACAGCACCGTATCTCTGCCGCAGCATGGACGAGATGGAGGCGCTGTGCTCGCGCGTGGCCATCATGAGCGCCGGAGAGCTGGCCGCGCTGGGCGGGCCGTGAGATCACTATACTTGTCAGAGTGTAACAGCACCGTATCTCTGCCGCAGCATGGACGAGATGGAGGCGCTGTGCTCGCGCGTGGCCATCATGAGCGCCGGAGAGCTGGCCGCGCTGGGCTCGCCCGCGGCCCTGCGCGCGGCGCACAACGCCGGGCTGGCGCTCTTCATCAAGATTAAGCAAGCCAAAGTCGACAAGCTGCAGATGATCAGTGATGGTAACTTCCTTAGTAATTCGTTTAGTCGCGAAATGTCCAGCGGTTGCAAAATGTCTTAATTCGCAGAATTTTCAGTTCGCAGAATGTCCAATTCATAAAATGTCCAACATTCGCAAAATGTCCAGTCTTCGCAGAATGTACAATATTTATCAACTTTGACTAACCAAACCCTGACCACCTATCACCAAACATCATCAACTAATTTTATAATAGTCATATTATACGTTAAATAAGTTTTAGTTTTGTCTCGTTATTTTTAAAGGGGGAGAACGGCCATAACATCTAGCCGACCCCAAGTGTCAACCTCACCTGCACGCGCCTTATGGCAGCGGCCTCGCAATAGGTCTCCGTGGTGCTCCTCTAAAATAAATGGTTAGGGCGATAAATTAAACTAATTAATTTGTAGGAACTTCAAATTATTATTTCCTTTTTTAAATATAGCTTGGAAGCCAATACGTCTGACACCTAGCACAGTGAACAAACGAGAGTCAAATGACAACCGTTTTCGAATGAAGTAAACGAACTGAATGAACAAATATGGCGGTTCGATTTCAAATTCTAATATACGGTTTAATCAAAACAAAGATTGATTTTTGCAATTTAAATAAAATAAATCAACACGCCCCCTCAAAAATTAATCTCTTCATTATACAATCACAAAATCAATTAGCTATTCAGAACATATGTAACTTCCAAGCAGGTCTGGGGAATACAAAATAATGATCCAACATTTGTTGCAAGGATTAGGAAAACCCAGTAAAACCTAATCAGATCAATTCATCTTAATCATAATACAATCTCATTTGTATATTAATAAAAAAAATATATACTTATAAAAAAAAATAACAAAGTAACAAATTATTATTCTATGTCGATTTTCCTCCTCAATTCCATATTATATTCACATCTTTTATAACATAATTTTAAATTAACTGTACCTTTTAAATATCTAAGTACTCTTTTTAGACATTGCCACAATTCCTTGTTATTTTTATTTGTATACCTACTAAGTATATTGACACTAGTACTCAAATCAGGTCTAGTACATAACATTATATACATCAAATAACCTATAACATTGCGACATGGAGCATTATATGTGTATGTTAACACCTGAGTAGCTGATGCTGATAAGATAAAATAATAAATGCTGCTGAGGTAAAAGCAAATGTATTCTAAAATACTTAATGCTAATGAGTACAATGAACGCGATGCGCGGTGATGATGTGCGAAGGTGAATCGTGAACTGATTGATAGATGGACAAAAATATGCATTCGTGTAATAATGCTTATTGGGCGATTTGTATGTGCGGTGAAACCGTACATGCTCCCGGACAAGAAGATGAGTGAAAGATGAGCGAAATGAGCTAAACTAACACAGCTGATACCGACATATGTCACGCTTAAAGATAAGTTACAAAGATGATACCGACATAAAGTCGCGCTAGCAAATAATTTACAAAATGATATCGACATTTATTTTTCGGCTTTAAAATTACATCTAATTAAAACCGGAGAAGTGTTTTTATTCGCTGATAGACTATGACTACTTTGACCGTCTTTGTCGGATACACTAATAACACTTTGCTCTGCTTTTACACTATCACCTTGCTCTGCTTTTACACTATCATTTACACATTTCACATCTTTTACACTCACACACTGTACAGTACCGTCATCCTGCTGGCCCCCGGCTGGAGAGGCGCGCGCGGCGGCGCGGCCACAGCGCGCGCGCACGCACGCGAACACTGCTGCTATAAGACCTGCTGCTACTACATAGTAAATGACGACATAGTGGTGAATGTCGTGAAAGCTGATACTGTCTGCTTCCGTTTCTATATCCTGTGACGTTACTTTTAGCTGCCTAATCTGATCATCGATTGCAGATTGTAAGGGGTTTTCAAACTTCGTAGAATTTATTACGCTGATAGGTATAGATATATTTATGATGTTATTGACAGGTGCGATATCTGGTGCAAAGATCACCGGCTCAACATTAATTTTATTTTGTTGCTGTTTATGTGGAGTAATTACAAAGGTATCCCCGCGAATGACGCAGTCGTTCCCGAGAGTTATAATACGAACTCCGATCAGCTGTTCGACGGTAACACGATCTGGACATATGAATCGCAAGGCGCACTGACCGCAACAATTGATTATATGTGAGTTTGGCTTAGTAAGCTTTCTCCACGTTGTTTGACATTGAGTAGTGACGATTTCGCAGCTGTTTATAAGTTGATTATTTTTCATACACAAGCTCTCGTCCGTCTTTCGATCGAAAACAGGCGTTTGAAGCTGGCAAAGATAATCTGTAAAACCATCCGAATTGTATTCTATACAAGTCTGGAAATCTTGATAATTCACAGGTATAAAGGTGTCTTTCTTCAAGTTAATAGCTACATGATCAGCGACTGGTTTGATGCTGACCATAGATAAGTTGTTAGTTTGATGATAAAGAGGTATAGCGCTGTAGAGCTCATAATCGTCTCGATTTACTAAGGGTATTTGGATTTCAAAGATGAAATACCGTTTTGTCATTCTGACTTTGACCTTTAAAATCTTATAAAGGTTAGATAAACCAGGCTGGATATTCTCGATAGGTAATTATAATTCTCTAGGTAACTGGCTAGATATTAGGCTAAGTTCGTCTTGGAATTGGACGGGAGATAACAGATGAATGTTAAAATGCTGAAGGTTGGTGATGGTGTCCAAAAGTGTTTCTTGAATACTACGAAGGTTGGAGAGGACATTGTTGGCGATGAAGCTGGACATGATGAAGTCGTTTGTCAGCTCGACTTTCTCTACTTCGGTTTTGAGAGTGTAAGCAGCTTGTCCTAAGTTGTTTAAATGCTGATGGAAGGTTTTGTACTGTCGATCCATTGTGCTCTCGATCCTTTTCAAGACGTTATTTTCAGCTTCTATAACCGATGTCTGGTTTCTCCAGAGTTGTGCTAGATGCTTCTGATTGTCCCGTACTAAGTTGATGTCTTGCTCATACTGTGCTGCAAACCGCTCATCTAGAACGCCAAACAGTGTGTTTGCTAAGTAACCGACTCCGTTGATAAGACCACGACGCGTGCGCTTCCGATTATCGAATTGCTGATCTAGCAACATGCGGTCGTAGTACTCCATTTCCGTGAATCCGTGACGTAGCTGTTGTATGATTATATCACAGTGAGCCTTTCTTCCCGATTTTGTACACAAATCATCTAGATGATTTAAATAATTATTAAATATAACTGTTCCGTCCCAATATGGCTCCATATCGTAATACGCTACAAGTTTCCAATGATCTTGAATTAAACGCATACTTCCTAATTTATCAAAAAATATAAGTTTGTTGTCGCTTAGTTTGGTAACGTTGTAACTACAATGTACGGCTGAAGTCATAAAGAACAGCAGTGTCATTAATATCGATAATAAGCTGATGTGTGTTCCTTTTCTAGATGTTTTCGGTTTTTCGGGTTCCTTTGATGTTAAGTTAGTGTCGCTGCTATTGTTTCGTTGCTCTTCTATGTTGACTGGTAAAATGGACAGTTTGATGATGGGCCTTTTCATTGTTTTGCCATTTTTCGTCCTGACGGTGACGACGCGAACTAGGTTGTCGGCTCCGGGATGAAGTTCAATGACTCGGCCTAGTGCCCATTTTCCAGGGGGCAGGTTGGCGTCATGTATCAATACAATGTCGTCTATTTTGATGTTAGCTTGTGGCTTACGCCATTTGCTCCTTGCTGATAACTGGACCAAATACTCAGCGCGCCACCTTTTCCAGATATCGTTGTATATTTTTTGCGTAAATTGCCATCTCGTTCTTTCGTCTCTTTCAGTCTCGATGATCGAAAGTATCGGTCCACTCGACAAGAAATGTGCTGGTGTTAGATAATCAATATCATGTGGATCTTCCGATAGGACACAAAGAGGCCTCGAGTTGAGACAAGCTTCCAACTGCGCAAGTAAAGTAGAGAACTCCTCGTACGTAAGTTTTTGATCTCCGACGACTCTACGAAGATGATGCTTCAGACTTTTTACCGCACTTTCCCACAGGCCGCCTGCCGAAGGCCAGAGAGGGGCTAACGTGTGAAAATCAATTTTCATTTCGCTAAGTTCGGTATAAAATTCTTCAGATAAAATTGATTTAAGATCGATGTATTCTTTGGTAAAAATTTTGTTGGCTCCGATGAAATTGGTTCCGTTGTCACTATAAATGTGTCGCGGAGTACCCTTCCTTGCTGCTTGCCGACGTAGTGCTGCTAAGAATGCCGACGATGTTAGGTCAGAAACCAACTCTAGATGGACTGCTTTTGTGACCATACATACAAATACGGCCACGTAACCTTTCGATGTTTTGACGCCACGGCCTTTGTTGGTTTTGATGTCAAAATAACCCGTATAATCTACACCGGTATGATAAAAGGGCCGTGTTTGATTCGTCCTAGCTCCAGGTAAATCTCCCATTAACTGTTCTTGCTTGGTAGGGCTGTGACGTTTACATATAACGCAATGACGTAGACGATTTCTCACAGCTTTATTTCCACTCAGTATCCAATACTCCTGCCTAAGCCAGGCATGAGTAAGTCGGGCTCCGCCGTGGAAGGTAGATTTGTGTCCAAGATCAATGAGCAAGTTAGTGAGATGGCTGCTATGTGGGATGATATATGGATGTTTCATATTGAATGGAATGTTGCTGTTTCTAAGCCTACCACCTACTCGAAGTAATCCGTTTTCATCCACGTAAGGGTTAAGGCATAAAAGTTTGCTTTTTGAATTGACTTTGCCTTGACTAGAAAGATCGCTAATCTCCTGAGCGAATTCAATTCCCTGTACGTATTTAATAATCATATGAGTAGCCCTACGTAACTCAGCTGTTGTTAAATATGATAGCTTTTTGCCGTGACCCGATAACGCTCGCATTACCCACGCAAGGACACGGGTCGCCCGAGTAAAACTGCTGAATTTGCTTATGATATTATTCATAACATCGTCGTGTTTATTTATATCTATTTGTAAGGCATTCGATAATTTTTCTTTGCTTTCCAAATCTGTTTTAAATATTGTGGGATGATCTTGGGGGCCGAATGATGCTAACCAAGAGGGTCCTTTGAACCATAAAGTATGCTGCTGTAGTTGTTCAACTTTCATGCCGCGACTGGCACAATCAGCTGGGTTTTCTGATGTTTTCACATGACGCCAGCATTCAGGAGGCATAACTTCGGTGATTTTTTTAACTCTATTGGCGACGAAAGGCTTCCATCTGTTTGGGTCCCCTTGGATCCATCCAAGTGCTGCTGTGGAATCACACCATCCGTACAACTCTGTGTTTAATAAACTTAGGCTCTGTTTAATTTTAATCATTAGCTTAGAAAGCAAAAGTGCGCTGCTTAACTCCAGTCTAGGTAGGGAAACTTCACATTTTGTTGCAGGTTTGCTTGCAGGTACTAATTTCGTTTTTGCTGCTAATATAGTAACCGATGTGTTGTTTTGCTGCTTGACACATGCGTATACTACGCAGGCGTACGCTTTTGTTGATGCATCGCAAAACCCATGTAATTGAACGCGACTATCCTTCCCGCATCCTATCCACCGGGGTATCTCAATGTTGCTGATATTTTCTATGTCCGCTCTTAGTACTAGCCACTTAGAATATACGTCATCTGGTATGACGTCATCCCAACTTAGATTCTCTATCCATACGCTTTGAAATAATAGCTTTAATTGTACAACAACGGGCGCGAGCCAACCGAGAGGATCGAATATTTTAGATATTTCGCCTAATAATACTCGTTTGGTTGGTTTGGTAGTTGGTGGTGGTGACATTTTACACTGGAAAGTAAAGTTGTCGTCTTTGGCGATCCAGGTAAGTCCGAGTGCTTTAGTAGACTCCTGATGTTTGAAGTCGTAAGTGTTGGGTGAACTTTGAGCCTTATGAACTCCTTCTAACAATGACTCATCGTTCGCTGAAAATTTGCGAAGGTTAAATCCTCCGGCTTTGAGAAGATCGATAAGGTCCCTTTGTAATTGCTTGGTGGATTGGAGATCAAAGCTTCCGCATAGGGCGTCATCCATGTAAAAATGCTGCTCCAACACCTTTGCTGCTGTCGAATAACGATGGCGCTCATCATTGGCTAGTTGCTTCAAAGTCATCATCGCTAAAAATGGTGCTGGTTTGGTACCATAGGTGACGGTGTCCAGTACGTATTTTTCTAGATTTTGCTGTGAGTTTTCCCTCCAAACAATACATTGGTAACGTTGGTCATCTGGGTGTACGAGGATATTTCTAAACATTTTTCCAGATCACCGATGAAGGCAAACGGATATTGTCTCCACTGTAATATCAGAATTAAAAGTTCCTGTTGAAGATTCGGACCTCGGTACAGTACGTCATTCAGACTCAATCCTGTAGATGTTTTTCCTGACGCGTTGTATACGACTCTCAGGGATGTAGTTGTCGAGTCTGCTCGTTGTACCGCATGATGAGGCATATAATATGTAGGCTTAAGTTCGTTCGCTGTTAATAAATGCATGTGACCCATTTCGATATATTCGTTGATAAATTGTTTATATTTATTAGCTAAATTTGGGTCTCTTTGAAATTTTCGCTCTAATTGATAAAACTGAGCGCGTGCTGTAGGCTCAGATAACCCTAACTTCTCATCAGCGTCTGGATGCAGTGGAAGACGCACTACATATTTTCCATCTGGCCGGCGAGATGTTGTTGCTTTGTACTTCTCAACACACTGCTGATCTTCGGATGACAAATTATTTTCATTTTCGCTGATATCTTCGATTGACCAGAACTTATGAATAGCTTCCAAGTCGATCTTGACTACGTTGCAGTAATAAGATTTGACGTTTCCACACAGAATCCATCCTAACCGAGTTTGCTGAGCGATGGGCATCCCTTCGTTAACCTTGATGATTCCACCCATGATGATCGCGGCGAAAACATCAGCGCCGAGCAACATGTCTATTTCCCGACTCTGGTAAAATTCAGGATCCGCTAGTTGGATATTTTCGAGAAAAGCCCAAGATGGTTTCCCGAATGATCTGTTAGGTAGGTTGTTTACTGCATGATTCATTATAAAAACGTCAAGATTTAGGCGATATTCACTATAGCACGATGATAACATGATATTCATAACACCCTTGCAACTATTTTCCTTCGCTCCTACCCCTACGATTACTCCCTTACATTGTTTACGGGGTAGCCTCAATCTCTGCGCTGCTGATTCAGTGATAATAGATGTTTGTGATCCTTGATCAATAAGAACCCTCATCGTATGCAGAGTACCGTCGATGCCTGTGACGTAGACCAGTGCTGTTGCAAGAAGAATCTCCTGAGTATCGTCTAGAGACACGTGCGAGTTTACCCTTGCGTCGGTCGATGCACTCGATGAAGGTGATGACGTTTGCTGTACCTCAAGTGTAACTGTTTGTTTAAAATTCGAATACGCTTCGAACACGTTAACCGAGCTTACTATCTTCGATCCGTTTTTTCATAACATACGAGTGTATCTGCGAACATGACGTTTCACTATTTCATACGTGTGCAGAGCAACTACGCTCTGCTGCCAGAAAATGTGGCAGCGAGAATCCGGACAAACGAAGCGGCGGGAAGAATTCTGTACCGGAACTTCACCGGGAAAAAACCACCGGTAAAAATAAGTACCGGGAAAAAATCTCCACGCGGCACCAAGTTTGCCCGACTAAAACCTAACTAACTTAACGCAGTCTGCTACCACCGTAGCTTATGAAGGGAGCTACAGGGCCCTATATGATAACCTAACCTATAAATTAACTAGAATTGAACACTTACCAAACTAAATCTTCTTTCTCTTCGGATCCAAACTTGAGTGTCTTCGGGAAGGGGGAATTCCTAATTACCCTACCTAACCCTTGAGATCTCAATTCCCCATAACAACTAAATAGATTTCTTCCCGTAGTTTCACTCGGGAACAGCCAGATGTGAACAGCCAGCCACGTTTCACCTCTCACAAGAAAAAGTCACAATAACAGAGTTTTTCACAAACACAAATTCAATAGTTATTTAACAAACAGGAAATTCACAATTATCACTCAAACTAAACAACAAGCAAAAGACGCGAGACCGCTCCGCGTATTAAAATCAAACCGATATCGCCCTGGACAATGCAATGGCGGACTACACACGACGCCATCCACGCTAGCAGAGTGAAAACCCCGAACGCCCTCTGGCGGCAGCAACAGGAAACGCCTGCGTTTAGTTTTACCCAATATATTACAAACATCCCCCCGTCCCGGTCTGAGAAGCAGACCGCTAGCTTACTCTACGGGAAGGCGGGCGAGAGAGGTCACACCTCTCCTTAAAATCGAACCGTCGACCAACACCTCAGCCACACGCGGAGTGCCATCTCCGCCAAGAATCAAACGTAATATGCGAGCTCGTCGCCAAAGCAATGAGGGCAAATTTGCCTCTTTTAACAATACTAAATCACCCTCCCTGGGAGGCTCAGTCCTGTCTGTCCACTTCACTCTTTGCTGCAGCAAATGCAAATATTCAAGCGACCAGCGACGCCAAAAGTCCTGGCTCATTTGCTGCAACATTTGAAAACGCGACAACCGATATACGCGTTCATCCTTCCACGGGTATTCGGGCAGGGCATTCAACGGCCCTCCCACCAAAAAATGACCAGGGGTGAGAGCTTCCAAGTCATTTGGATCTGGAGATAGCGGACAGAGAGGACGAGAGTTGAGGACCGCCTCAACTTTACAAAACACTGTGGCCAGCTCTTCAAAAGTTAGAGCCGTTTCTCCGATAATGCGGCGGAGGTGGGTCTTTGCGGATTTCACAGCCGCTTCAAAAATCCCTCCCCAATGGGGGCAACTTGGGGGACTAAACTTCCAGGTTATTCCCCTTTGGGCAGCAATTTGACTTAAACTAGTACAATTTTTATCAATAAACACAGAAACATCCTTAAGATAATTTACAGTTCCCTTATAGTTTGTGCCATTATCAGACCTAATAAGGGAAGGTAGACCTCGACGCGAAACAAAGCGATCCAACGCGGCGACGAAGGCCTCCGTAGTCAGAGCCGATACCACCTCCAAATGGACAGCCTTGGTGGCCAAACAAACAAATACACACAAATAGCCCTTCACAATACGGGCATTACGAAAGGGAGAAGCCTTGATCGAAAAGGGACCGGCAAAATCGGTTCCAACGCCGTCAAACGGCCTCGAAGGTCGAATTCGATCAACGGGCAAATCACCCATCTGTGGTTGCATCGTGGATGCCTTCAACCTATAACATGCAATACATCGAAACAGAACACTACGGATTGCTCTTCGGGCAGACAATATCCAAAATTCGCGTTGCAAAATAGCCAACAAAGCATTGCACCCAGCATGGGCGTTACGAATGTGTCGATCAGACACCAAAAGCTGCACCAAGGGTCCGCCCTTGGGCAACAACAGAGGATGGCGAGTCTCATATGGAAGATCCGCCTTCCGGAGCCTGCCTCCAACCCGAAGAAGCCCATCCGAGTCGATGTACGGGTTCAAACGAGCGACCGCGCCCTTCAACTTAGCGCGTCCGTCGCGCAAAATCTGAAGCTCTGACTCAAACCGTCCGGTCTGCACGACACGGACCCAATGCAACAATGCGCTCCGGCGCTCTTCTGCACCTGCAATCGGCTCCAACCGCTTTGCCTGTGGGTTTCTACAATTATGTATGAAACGCTTAATCCAACTGGTGACACCCAGAAGCTTATCCAAGCTGCTATACCGAGCAAGTAGCCAATCCGGCTCCGACGTCGTCTCAGCGACTACAGCATGTACACGGAGCCCAGTCAAACTCAAAGAAGTAACATCTGTCTGACAGACAGGCCAAGAAGTTTCTGATCCCATCAGCCACTCTGGACCCCACCAGAGCGGGTGTGACACCAATTCTGGTGCCGTACAACCTCGGGAAGCACAGTCCGCTGGGTTAAGCTCTCCCGGCACATGTCTCCATGTTATATCAATTCCAATATTCTGGATTTGGGAAACCCGATTTCCCACAAAAACCTCCAAGGTATGTGGGGCCGCGCGCAACCATGCAAGCGCGACCTGGCTATCCGACCAGGCGAAGATGTCTCGTATCTCGACCGTGGCCGCCAGCTCACTGGCAACGTGATGCAACAATTTAGAGAGAAGGTGAGCTCCACTCAACTCAAGCTTGGGAATAGTCAGCCTAGTCCTGATGGGGGCGACCTTGCTCTTCCCTAACAAAAGCGAGACATTGACCCGGCCATCGGCGTCAACTGTCCGCATATAGACTGACGCGGCGTAGCCTCGCTCCGACGCGTCACAAAAGCCATGCAGGCTGGCTCGATATTTCCCGGGTGGCAATATTCGACGAGGCAAGGCAATCCGATTGACTTCCTTAATCGATGAAAACAACTCGAGCCAATCATCCAATGGAGAGCCAAACAGCGGCTCGTCCCACGAGACGCCCAAAGTCCAAAGTCTCTGAAGAAGACACTTCGCAGAGAATATTACTGGACTGATCCAACCGCTTGGATCAAACATACGAGCTATTACGGACAACACCGTTCTCTTAGTCCAGACCTTTGGTATTTCCAAGTCCACTTGGAATGTAAAAATATCGGTTAGCGGCTGGTACTGCATGCCCAGCACCGCTATCCTGTTGGGATCATCCACATCCTCAAACAGGTGAGGGTTCTGTTGGTGATCCTCCGGGATCCCTTCTAGAACTTTAGGCTCATTAGACAACCACTTACGTAGCTCGTAGCCACCTGTCTTCAATATTTCAATCAATTCATCCCGCAGTAGGAGGGCCTCCTCAAGACTTTGGGCTCCGGTGCACACGTCATCAACATACAAGTCACGTGACAGCACGGAAGCCCCACGGGGAAAGCGGATCCGTTCCCGCTCTGCCAATTCAAGCAATGATCTGATGGCGATATAGGGACTAGATTTCAAACCATACGTGTTTGTATTGAGTTCATACACCGTCACAGGATCCTCAGGGCGCTCACGCCAGAGTATCAACTGGAATCGCCTGTCCTCAGGATGTATGACTGTCTGGCGGAACATCATCCGGATGTCCGCACCAAAAACCACTTGATGTCTTCTAAAGTTCAAGATGATGTCAATTATGTCCCTATGCAATTTGGGACCTGAATGCAAACATAGATTCAACGAAACTCCGTTCGAAGTGGGTGCGGACCCATCAAAGACAGTCCGCAACTTGCCCGTTGAGGCCTTCACCACCGCGTGGTGGGGCAAAAAATAATGCTCAGTTGAGCTCCAATCAACTCGAGCCGGAGACATGTGACCCAAATCCTCGTACTCGCGCATAAATTCAATATATTTATCGCGAAGTACGTGGTCACGCTGCATACGTCGCTCCATGGACAGCAGTCGTTTCTCCGCAAGCGCCCTACTTTGCCCTAGGCTAGGACGAGAGGCAACAAATGGTAACCTAGTTACAAACCGACCGGAGGGCAACCTCTCCGTGGTTGATCGAAAAAAGGCTTCGCACTCAGCGTGTTCCGGATCCATCCTGGAACTCATAGGTGGCTCCTCCACCTCCCAAAACCTTTGCATGGTCTTGGCCAAGGACGCAGATGCGACAACCGGTGGCTCCTCCACGGTGCCATTATCAAACACAGGGCCCATCAGGGCAAAACCAAAAATCGTAGACACTGCCATCAGTGAAGACGAACCCAGAGCCTTCTGTGTACCCAACAAAATCCAACCCAATACGTCCGAGCCCAGGAGCAAGTCCACTGGGCCGGGATGAAAGACAAAGGGGTCGGCCAAATCCAGACCCGAAACCAAAGACAACACACCCGGCGGTATGTCTGTCGAGGGGTGCCAACCCGCAATGGTATCCATTACCATAGCCGAAGTCGTGATCCTCATTGTGGAGGACTTCAGCGAAGAAAAGGTGACAAGTGTCTGGCCCGTCAGACACTTCACTTGTATGCCACCAACTCCAAGAAGTGGCACAGGCGAGTCTTCCACGACTAAACCTAACTGGCGTGCCACTCGAGTGGTAACCAAACTGCTTTGAGCCCCTGAGTCCAACAGAGCTCTCAAATTAATGGCTTCCCCCACGACCCCATACGCGGACCACCGCGGTAGGGAGCAGAACCGTCCGCGGCTCTGTCCCAGCAAGGGAGCAAGCTAGTTACGGGCTCCCCACTCTCTCCAAACCAGGGGCGCGCCACTGACCCGGATAATATGGCGGGCGAGTGCACATCCCCATCTGAGGGGGGCATAACCCGCGGCCCGGCCATACATATGGTACGGCGGGTGGTACTCCAGCCGTGGGTACTCGTGCAGCGGCGGAGAAAACCGCTGCGGCTGCATGTGTTGGGCATTGGTAACCCGCGTGGAGGGGGTGTCCCCACTCTCACGTCCGATCTAGGGCCCCCGCCCATGGGGCCCTATCCGGGGCCTGGCCAGCTACATACTGGCCATGACCTTGGGGCGCGTGGTCCCGGTCCGCCAAGACCCGCGCAGGTACGCGACCCCCTCCCGAGGGGGGTGCGACGAGCGAAGCCGCGTCCTCCGTCCGATGGTGGAGGGCTTCGCGCAGGAGCGCCCCGCCCATAGGGGACCCCTGCCTCAACAACCGGGGGCCATCCCTGTTCCGGTTCATGCAGAGCATCACGTGGTGCAGCCCACGGCATGCACTGCATGCATGGTATGGCACTGGGACAGTCACGTGCATAGTGACTGCCCAAACAGTAAAAGCAAAGTTCATGCCGCCTTGCCATGCGGCGCCGATCTTGTACTGGCAGTCTCTGCCAGTCCCTGCATTGCAGCAGGCTGTGGCCCATCCGGCCACATTGCAGGCAGTCCGCGTCCCCCGCGACTGCTGCCGTGTGTGCAACCCGCACACCAGCTCCACGCGGTGGCGGTTGCCGTCCCTGTTGGGGCTTCCCTCGCCATGAGGGTTCCAAGGGCCTACGTTCAGGCGCTCTGGATGGCGCTGAGTCCGTCATGGTATTCTCAGCAGCCCGTGCCTCAAACTCCAAAAACTTCACCAAGTCAGTGAATGTTGGTAGGGTGGTGCTGTCCCGCTCCGCATTCTCGCGCTCAAACCGCGAGCGGATGTCATTGGGTAATTTGCCCAATACAATGTGCACCAGCAAAAAAGACCATTGGTCCACCGGCAGCCCCAGTGTGCGGAGCGCGTTACAGGCCACTGTAACGGGCGTGAGCAACTGCAGGCGCAACTGTGCCCTGTTGGCCACCTTGGGCAGGGCCATCAACTGTGCGGCGTGCGCATCCGCTAACAAACGTAAGTTTTGGTAGCGGGAGTTCAATAACTCCCAAGCCGTATCGTACTGGTCGTCCTCCACCCGGAGGTGCTGGATGAGCGACCGCGCTTCATCCTCAAGAGTGGAGAGGAGGTAGGCCATCTTCTGGGCCTTCGACAAATCCTGTCGTGCTACGACCAGGGACTCAAACATATTTTTATATGCTACCCACTCCTCCATCCTACCCCCAAAGTGGGACAGCTGAAGGGTGGGGAGCCGACCAGTAACCGCTGGTCCTTCCTGTCTAACAGGTGTGCGAGGGCTGGTCCGCCAGCCTGTCTCGCCCTTATTGCGGTCACCGCCTCCGCGATATCATCGTGCAGACTCAGGATCTGGTCCATGTCCGCCATGTGACCTGCGTAGGCCTCCGGGGTAAGATCGGCTTCGGTAAGCGCCGCCATGGCCGCTTCCGCGCTAATCAATCGTGAGTGGAGGTGATCCGCTCTTAGCAGTATGGCGCCCTCCCTGTCCTTCCGGGACAGGAGTCCTCCGGCCGTCACAAACCATCTCAATTCGTTGGCGAGTGTCGCCTTAGCATTGGAGGCCTTCGCCATCGCGTCAAGTCACAAACAAAAAATAACAAAGGGTAAATAAAAAACAACAAAATCAAGCAACTACACGAAGAACCGCGGTAGGTATGAGAATGGCACAAACCCGGAACGCACGGTACAAACCGAAAACAAATACAAAAAGGTTACAAATATTCTTATACAAACAAACTAAGAAAAATCTAATAATTTTTACAAACAATTAATTATTTTTTACAAACGAACAAATAGAGGGTAGATAAACTACGCTCTGCTACCAGAAAATGTGCAGAGCAACTACGCTCTGCTGCCAGAAAATGTGGCAGCGAGAATCCGGACAAACGAAGCGGCGGGAAGAATTCTGTACCGGAACTTCACCGGGAAAAAACCACCGGTAAAAATAAGTACCGGGAAAAAATCTCCACGCGGCACCACGTTTGCCCGACTAAAATCTAACTTAAGCTATACGCAGTCTGCTACCACCGTAGCTTATGAAGGGAGCTACAGGGCCCTATATGATAACCTAACCTATAAATTAACTAGAATTGAACACTTACCAAACTAAATCTTCTTTCTCTTCGGATCCAAACTTGAGTGTCTTCGGGAAGGGGGAATTCCTAATTACCCTACCTAACCCTTGAGATCTCAATTCCCCATAACAACTAAATAGATTTCTTCCCGTAGTTTCACTCGGGAACAGCCAGATGTGAACAGCCAGCCACGTTTCACCTCTCACAAGAAAAAGTCACAATAACAGAGTTTTTCACAAACACAAATTCAATAGTTATTTAACAAACAGGAAATTCACAATTATCACTCAAACTAAACAACAAGCAAAAGACGCGAGACCGCTCCGCGTATTAAAATCAAACCGATATCGCCCTGGACAATGCAATGGCGGACTACACACGACGCCATCCACGCTAGCAGTGTGAAAACCCCGAACGCCCTCTGGCGGCAGCAACAGGAAACGCCTGCGTTTAGTTTTACCCAATATATTACAAACAATACGTACGCTCACTTCGTCGAAAGTATAGTTACTTTTTGTAGGTTGGCAATCATGATACAACTTTAAAATTATACGACTTAAATCGAAGTGACCATTTCTATTATGCTTACACCCGTTTGCTGAAGCGTCTTAATTTATACGAGTAATACATTTAATTAATGAATATGTTTTGTTTCATTTTATTCTGCAAGAGTAAAGAAGACAACTGCCGTGCGCGCGGTGTTTACAAAAACACACAAGTCACAACTAGGTACTTGACTTTATTGAAGTGTTTGCTAAAAGTCCGCGTCCAAAGTTTTATTTTATTTTAAAATAGGTTGTGTGTTGTGTGAATAGATTATTCCAAAGTCTCGTTAGTTAATTTTTACAATGAAAAACAGTGTGTCTCAATTTGAAATGCTTGTTAATTTTATGGAAAAGTAAGTACCTTATTGAATCACATACATTCCTATTACCGACCACTAGTTGAGCGAGTACCTCGTAGATGAAACTTATTTTAAGAGACGTTTCTTCTCACGAAACTAGTTTAGGCTCGGAAAAAAAAATTCTTCGACAAATTCGAAAAACTGAGGAAAAACTAGACAGTAATACCTCCGGGCGTTTTTAATCTAAACTGGTGCCAAATTTCCTCGAAATCCGTCTAGTAGATTTTTTTTAACGTATATTGGTTACTAGCTTTTGCCCGCGGCTTCGCCCGCGTGAATTTCCCACAGGGACAGTGATAAATTTTCCGGGATAAAAGTACCCTATATCCTTCTCAGTACTTCTAACTATGTGTCTGCAAAGAAATAGAAATGCTTCCTTTGATAAGCGATATCTATTTCTAAACTCCACTTCACTAAGGATTAAAAGACGACCGGCAAGCTCGTCGTTTTTGACGGAGTTGGTTTCTTCTGTCTTGAGTTTCAGCAGCCACTAATAACTTCCAGACAAAAAAATTACGTGCTGCCATATCCTTGATCTAAATTAACATATTATTATCAGACTACACCACGTAAACATATGATTTCACAAGCCAAACGCCAAGTGACTTACTTTACTAACGCGTTTCGGTTGTGAAACCATTAAAACTGTCACATTTGACAATTACACTCGCAAAAACACACGAAACTTGACTTCGAGTGAGAACGCAGTCGATACGTTCAGAAACGTATCGTCAATAGTAAACGTTTATACAAATACACTCGTTATTTTAGTTTTAATACTTTCCGCTAGAGGCGCTGTTCAAGTTTACATACAAAATAGGAACTTAACGCAAACGCAATAGTTACGTTTTTCACGAATGAAAACTTACACTCGGGGTTCTGATACAGCGAAGGCGTCGTGCAATAGTGTATGATGATTGGAATTGCATTTGTGGCACCTTTTTACGGAAAAACATTCATTACCGTTATGACTATAAAGACAATTTTGGCAAAACGATAATTCAGAAATTTTCTGTCGTTTTACGTCAGGTTTATACGATAAAAATGTTTCGCAAAATTGTATGGCGTGATCTTTATTGCAAACGGGACATTTTTGCTTCGGTGCAACTAAGGACGACGACCTAGTTTTGTTATTGAAATTACTAAATTTTGACGATTGATTTTGATGGCTAGTGAATGATTTAAAATTATAAGATTTTTTGAAACTAGATGGCTGAGAAGATTGCTGATGGGGTTGAGATGATTTTTGGGAATCTGGCTTACGTTTCGACGATTCTAAAGCTGTAAATTTGGCTTCTAGAAATTGAAGAAAATCTCGTAGTGAAGGCAGTTCCCGGGGTTGTTTTAATGACTCTACGTAGTCATTATGTGTGTCGACATCTAGCTTTTGGGAGATTATATAAACTATGATGGGGTCCCAGTTGTCGATCTTAACTCCCAGGTTTTTCATGGCGTTTAGACACTCGTTGGTCGTGTCATGAATCTTCTTAATTGCTGCTGCTGACTGTTGCTGAATAACAGGTTGGTTGAGTAAGAGGCCCATATGAGAGTTGAAAATGAGCTTCTTATTGTCGAACCGATGATTTAGAAGATCCCAACACACCTGGTAGTTATCTGAGCTGATATGTAAATGTGTCACCAATTTCTCGGCTTCACCTTTTAATTTACTTTTCAAAAATTGCATCTTCTGAGCGTTCGGGAGAGCTCGATTGCTGTGGATAGCTTCGACAAACAAATCCTTAAATGACACCCATTGGTTGTACGAGCCACTGAATGTCGGGATGTCGATTTTTGGGGTAGTTTTCTCCCGATAGCTTTCACTATGCATCTTGCTGTTTATGAGCTCTTTAATGTCATTAAACTGACGCTCGTAGCTGCTGAACATTTCGTCGTATTCCGGGTTATCCTCGACAAGTTCGCTATCGATTTCCCAGTGTAAAGTATCGATGACCGTCCACCGGGCTTGTACAGATTTTAGGATGTCCTCGAACTTCCATTTTTCGGAGACGTTGTCAAGTTTGATGCTGCTGATAGTTCGCTGAAAAGCCTTAAAATTACTTTTCTGCTTCCTTAACATTTCTTCCAATTTGCTGCTGGTACTATGAGTTCGGGGAACTTCCACGTCAGGAGTTATGGGACGAGAGCTAGTGTTGCCAGACTTATGACCTAAATAACCTGGCAAGGGGGTAGCTGGTTTTAAGATGCTTGTTTCTTTAGATTCGGATGGCAAATAACTAAACAAAAGATTACGAGTTTCGATATAAAATTCGGAGGTTTTGTTAAAGTAATTGCCTGTAAAATATTCATGAGATCGATCTTCAAACTCACAAAGCTTAATATGATTATTTTGGAATTCCTGCCAATAACTTTCAAGGGTGCTAAGTCGTTTTTTAATGAGAGCCGGTGTCTTGCGGTCGGCACCGTCTTTCTTAAAATTGATTAAGAGCTGATCCATAGCTCCCATGATTTGGTTTTGGCTAGCTAAAAGGTCTTCCATTTTGCTGATGATAGAAATGTGCTGCTGATAGTCAAATAAGGAGAGTAATGGACTCACCAAAGCTGCTGCTGGTTGACTTACGTGGCGGTACTAAGGGCTCGTGCTGGATATAGGTCAACACTCGCGAATTAGGTCCCGCTACGTTAGCTCGAAGGACCAAAAAGATGTATGTTAACACCTGAGTAGCTGATGCTGATAAGATAAAATAATAAATGCTGCTGAGGTAAAAGCAAATGTATTCTAAAATACTTAATGCTAATGAGTACACGAACGCGATGCGCGGTGATGATGTGCGAAGGTGAATCGTGAACTGATTGATAGATGGACAAAAATATGCATTCGTGTAATAATGCTTATTGGGCGATTTGTATGTGCGGTGAAACCGTACAATATGTTTCTTCTAAATTTAATGCTTCATAATTAAGTTTATTTTCTAACGTAGTATTAACAGGTTTGCAATCCTGCATATTAAATTTATTTAAAACTGTATTGATATATGCACTTTGATCTAACGTTATTTGATCATCGGATCGAGTACTTTTAATTCCTAAAAATAATTTGATGTCTTGCAAATCTGTCATCTGAAATTTACTCATTAAATATGTTTTAAAACTGGTCATTATATTTTTATCGCCACAAACTATTACTAAATCATCTACATATAGCACCACATATATATTTTTATCTCTATTACCTTTATCTAATACATAAATACATCTATCAACTGATGAATTTTGAAAACCCCTCTCTTTAAGTGATTGCTCAAAAACTTCAAACCAGCATCTAGCTGCTTGTTTTAGCCCATATAATGATTTGTTTAATTTACAAACATAATCATTTTGACTAGATACGCCTTCTGGGACTTTCATATATATTTCTTCTTTTAACTCGCCATTTAAAAAGGCGGTTTTTACGTCCATATGATGAACTAATAAATTAAATTGATTTGCAAATGCAATAATAAATCTAAAACTATCTATTCTAGCAACGGGTGCAAAGGTTTCGTTGTAGTCCATAAGATATTGCTGACTAAAACCTCTGGCGACTAAACGCGCCTTATATCTAGAAGGTTTTCCAAATTCATCATTTTTTATGGTAAAAATCCATTTGCAATTTACTATATTTTTATCAACTGGCTTGGGCACTAATGTCCAAGTATTATTTACTAAAAGAGAATTAATTTCATCTTGTATTGCATTTTCCCACTGAACTCTATCAGTACTAGTTTTAATTTCCTGAAATGTACTTGGCACTTTGCATAAAATTGATTGAGCACACATAAGGTAATCATCAATTTCCTTATACGAAACAGTGGGACGACTCTTGAGCCTATCACTCCTTCTAGGTGCAACATTACTACCTGTGCTTTCAGTATCTTTATTTAAAGAAGAACTATCGGTACTAATTTCTAACGGTTGAACTAAGTCGACTATGTCATGGTTAATTTTGCGAATTTTATGAGGACACTCATAATCATCAGATTTACAGTTACTATCTGATTTTGACCTGTCAGTACTTTGAGACTTAATTGACTTAATATGCGAATTTTTGTCAATGTTAATACTATCACGATAATTTAAAATATTCTCTTCAGGCTGTAACACAGGCCTGGACTGAAGAAAATTCGTCTCATCCTCTATGACATCTCTGACAGTTACAAACTTTTCGCATTCGGGATTCCAAACTTTGTAACCGTTTGGTTCATATCCTACTAAAATACCTTTCCATGACTTTTCGTCGAATTTAGTTTTACTCGTTTTATCATGCACATAAACTGTCGAGCCAAAAACTCTTAAATACTTAATCTGTGGCTTTTTACCATGCCACATTTCGAATGGTGTTTTGTTTGTTTTCAAAGCATTAGTTGGTGTTAAATTAATTAAATAAACAGCGGTTTGTACGGCTTCACCCCAAAATACTTTTTCTAATTTTGCACCATTTATCATAGAACGAGCTTTTTCAGTAATAGTTCTTACCATTCGCTCCGAGACACCATTTTGTTGTGGAGTTCTCGGAACCGTTAAGTGGTAAGTAATTCCCTTTTCAACACAATAATTTTTCATATCGGTGGATAAATACTCCCCACCGTTATCACTATATAAATAAACTAATTTTAAATTAAATTTAGCTTCGCTTTCAGCAACGAAGTCTTTAAAAGCAGGAAATACGTCCGATTTATTAGTTAATAGATACGTAACACAGTGATGAGTATATTGGTCAACAAACAAAACAAAATAATTCTTGTTGCTTCCAGTTGAAGGAGTGATAGGGCCACACACATCAGAATGGACAATGTATAACGGTCGGTTAATATGACTTTTGTCCTTAGACTGATTAAAAGGTAGCCTACTCTGTTTCCCATTAATGCAAGCCTCGCACAAATCATTACTCGGGATCACTTTGTCGATTTCATTAACATCAACAACCATTTCATTATTTTTTAATTGTAAAAAATTATTTTTACTTATGTGCCCTAGGCGCTGATGCCATAATTCATAATTACTCATGCCAGCATTACAAGCTTGGGAAACAGGGCGGCTATTATTCACAGACACAAAAAAATCTAATGCAATTAAATTATTTACTGACCTTCCTTCCATAATTTTGTTACCTTCCTTATAAATGTGAGCTCCACGTTGATCAAAGATGACCGTTGTCCCAGCACGCTGCACCTTCGAAACCGACAGCAAATTGTACGGCACCTCGGGGCAGAACAGCACGTCCTCCAAAGTTCCTTGTATACCCATATTGCTGGTGACATGAAGTGTACCCTTCTTTGTTGCTGAAATAAACTGGCCATTTTTAGCAATTGAAATTTTTATAGGAGTAGGTAAATCAGTAAATGTAATGAAAATATCTTCCCTGTTGATTATGTGGTCCGATGATCCGGAATCTAGTAAAAAAGTAATCTTATTTGCATTGGAATCAAGTTGGTAGTTGCCGGTCATAAAAGCAAAGCCGGAAAAATTATTTGCAGATGTAGATGGTTGATCTGTCTCAATTGCCTGAACTGTCCTTGTCCTCTCTGTAGTTTTCTGTTGATTCATTCTTTTGAAATAGTAACAGTCGTTTTTTACATGTCCTTTTCTTCCACAATGAAAACACTTTACAAAATTCCTTTTCGGTCTATTATCCTTTTGGTAAACATTATTCGATTTAAAATTTTCAGAATATTTTCTTTTAAACGGTCCATTTTTATTTTCGGTTGTAGCCTTCAATACTTTCGCACTCGTATCATTAGAATCATCCTTTAATTTTACTTCGTGGTCCAATAATCTTGTTTTAACGAAAGCCAAGGTCAAATTGTCCTCCGATAACGTTTCGATCGCAGTTATAACGCCATCATAAGTTGCGGGTAGTGTTAACAATAAATGGGCCACTTTATCAGTTTCTTCTAATTTGGCACCTGCCGCTATTAATTCGGTAATAATATCATCGAAATTTGAGAAATGTTTAATCAGATATACATCACTTTGTAGTTTTAAACTCAATAATTTTTTTCGTAACGACAGCTGGGTTGCAATACTTTTTCGTTCATAGAGGGCATCTAACCGACGAAATATTTCTTTTGCGGTACTATTCTCTTTTGCAAAACCAAGGAAAGAGTCTGTTAAATATTCAATAATAATACCTTTTGCAATCCGGTTATTTTTCTCCCACACACTGTCACGTATAATTGGATCATCATCAATCACTTTTAGCACATTCATTTCATTTAGTAATGCCCGTATTCTAAATTTCCACACACTGTACTTTTCACCGTCAAACTGTTTTATATTTCTCTTCAGTTTTAAATCCATCGTAAACAAACTCGGCGATAACGGTAACGGTAAAATTTCAAAATTTTAAACTACTAAGAAAATATTTAAATGCGCAAACTGGTTCCCATAACCTCTAAAATAAATGGTTAGGGCGATAAATTAAACTAATTAATTTGTAGGAACTTCAAATTATTATTTCCTTTTTTAAATATAGCTTGGAAGCCAATACGTCTGACACCTAGCACAGTGAACAAACGAGAGTCAAATGACAACCGTTTTCGAATGAAGTAAACGAACTGAATGAACAAATATGGCGGTTCGATTTCAAATTCTAATATACGGTTTATTCAAAACAAAGATTGATTTTTGCAATTTAAATAAAATAAATCAACAGCTCCCTGCTAAACAACAGAAGAGGCTCTGGCGACCGAGTCTTGGCGGGATAATCATACACCTGGCTGGGAAACCAGTTGGACCTTAGGGTCTAAATAACTCTTAAAATCTCTGGTGCAAAAGGCAACGGGAAACCACTGCACTATATTCCCAAGAAAGTCAACATGATGTTACAAGTTGGAAGTAATGTGCCTTACGATCCGGGTAGCGACCGGCGCTGTACTGCGTCCGGGGCAGGCAGTGTGAAATTGGCTACCGGCCATATTAGTATAGGTGACCAGGCACAACATGGAAGCAATGCAACTGGAAAACATCTGAACATACGCACTATTGTTAAGTTAGACAACCACGCCATCTATTTTTCCTGTCATGAATCAAAGAGCATCAATGGAGTTGGAATTGCAGTACAACGTAATCAGAAAAACTTTGTAATAGGATACGAACCTATCAGTGACCGTATAATTACAATAAAAATCAAAGCCTCCCCAGTCGACGTGAACATCGTCCATGTTTACGCTCCAGCCACTACTAAAATCATTGAAGACTATAAAAAGCGTACTGAACTCTTCTATTCGGATCTCGAAAGGACTATTGACAAAATTCCTAACAGAGAGCTACTGGTTATAACGGGTGATTTTCAAGATTGGCTCGTCTAACACCAATGAAGATTTGGGTAATGTCAGAGGTCCTTATGGACTAGGTAAACCTAATGAGCAAAGTGAGCGGTTCATACAGTTTGCTGCAGATAACGGACCAGTGATCTCCAACAACTTCTTCAAACACCATCCCCGAAGTTCTAATAAGATCGCGCTGGAGATCTTCAATTAAAAATGCTCACACGCTCCCAGGTGCAGACTGTGGATCAGACCACCATCGCTGTAATGCGTATCAAACTTAAGGCAGCCAGAAAGACAATAAGACAATCAAAAATCACAGTCGAGGACAAAGAGAAGTTTAGTTTAGCCCTTGCCGCGAGATGGAGAGAATAGTCTAATAGCATCTCAGAAGGACGCCAAGTAGACCAAGCTTGGGAGTTGTCTAAAAAAGTTATTATCGAGGCAGCAGCACAGGCAACCAAGCAACCCGGACAAGTGGTCAAAAAGAAAAACTGGATCAGTGACGACACCTTTGCACTTATTGAGAAAAGGCGAAACCTTAAGGCTCTGAAAGCTCATATTCAGCAATCATACTTTCCAGTCACATACAAACAGCATAAAGCAGAAGGGATAAAAACAATTTCTTGCAAGGTCTATGCGCTGAGACTGAATCTCATGCTAAAAGGCATGAAACCGGAGATCTTCACAAGAAAATTCGTCTCATCACGAAAAAATTCAGTTCGCAATCGTGGGCGATAGAAGATTCCGAAGGTATTCTGATCACGGAATTAGAAGATTCATTAAATCTTTAGAGGGAATACTGCCAATCTCTATTTCTTGATGAGGACTTACGAAACTTTGAATCCACCAAGACAGCCGATCAACATCAAGATTCTAAGGGAGGAGGTCAGAGCAGCCATTAAACATCTTAAATCAGGAAAAGCCGTGGACATGATGATATCCCTATCGAGACTATTAGGGCTTGTGGATAATATGGTACGGAGATTTTTTATATAATCCGTAACGCAATTTGGAAGACAGGCACTTGGCCTAAAGATCTCATGCCATTTTCGTACCATTACATAAAAAAGGCTCTACTTAAAAATGTGGTAATTACCGCCTGATCCCATGCTAGTAAAATATTGCTCCACATAATAAATGAGAGACTCAAAGCCTATATCTCCAAAGAAATTGCACCGGAACAGGCTGGCTTTGTGAAAGGACGATGAACGCGTGAACAGATCCTTATTGTGAGACAAATAATAGAGAAAGCCCGGGAGTTTAACAGACCGACATACATTTGTTTTGTTGACTTCCTGAAAGCGTTCGACTCTGTCAAATGGCCGCAACTATGGAAGACGCTTCTAGAGAGAGTCCCGAAACACCTGGTCCATCTCCTTCGCCAGCTTTATGAAGGTAGTTCTGCCTCCGTGAAAGTGGACAAAGTTACCTCAGCCCGCTGTATCCTAGCGCTGGTGTTTTATTTTTTATTTTATATCATCAACCTGCGATACGCCGATGATACCACTATATTTGCCACCACTGAAGAGAAGATCGAAGAGCTCCTTACGCGCGTTGATTCTATCAGTCTGGAGTTTGGCCTAAAGATCAACAGGCAGAAGACAAAGATGATGATTATTGACAGGAAAAATAACAATATGCCTTACAAGACCCAAATAGCCAAACTGTGACGTGTGTATGTCTATCTGGGTTCTTTGGTGACAAACCAGGATGGTTCTGATGATGAGATTTTTCGCCGTATAGTAATCACAAGATCGGCCATGGACAGATTGTCAAAGATATAGAGGGATCGTAATATCACCAAAATTAGACTCGTAAGCTCTAGTGTTCCCCATATTTTTGAAACATGGACCATAAATAAAAGGGAAGGTAAGCGGATTAATGCTTTAACGATTAATGATTGGAGATGTGGTTGTTGGAGACGAATGTTGCGTATATCGTGGACCCAGATACGCAAACGCCTCCATCCTTAATGAGCTTGGCATCAAGACCCGCCTATCCGAAATTGTTAACAGCAGGAAATTCTTCGGTATTTTGGCCATGTGACACGCCGCGAGGATGCCATGGAGCGCCTGGTGGTGCAGGGCAGAGTGGATGGAGTTAGGTATCGGGGGAAGCTCCGATGCGTTGGACCGACCAAATAAAAGCCCTCACCAACGCACCTCTCAATGAAAACGCCCGCCAGGCATCAGTTCGGGAGAAATGGAGAGCCACAGTGCTGCGCGTCTCCAAGCAGCATGCCTGATCACGGATGCTCTGTCAAGAGCATACGAAGAAGAAGGTAAAGTATGAAAATCAACAAAAAAATATTAAAAGCTTCCTTTCTGTCCGTTAATCTAAACATATAATAAAACAGTAAAAATATTTTGTCTGTACATTTA
Organism: Ephestia elutella; assembly: GCA_018467065.1. Classification (NCBI taxonomy): domain Eukaryota; kingdom Metazoa; phylum Arthropoda; class Insecta; order Lepidoptera; family Pyralidae; genus Ephestia; species Ephestia elutella. The sequence goes on from CM031582.1 coordinate 14,778,945, forward strand.
GTATTTTTGACTAAAATGGATAGAGGGACACTTAAAAAGAAATATAGAAAGAAAAATTTTTTTTTTGTAATTTCTTGTCTGTCTGTCTGACTGTATGTATGTACGCGTTTCACGCAAAAACTACTGGACGGATTTGTATGAAACTTTTTTTGTTGTATAGCTATTAAGCCTGGGCATCATATAGGCTATAATTTATTTTGAAAACTGGAACACCTGATGAAGAACCATAACAGAACAGCTAAACTATAAGGCATATAGAAATGGTACCTTTGCAAAAGTTTTTCAATCTGACGAGCATTTTCTGTTGACGTATAAAAATTGAAGATCTGGAACATCTGATGAAGAACTCCAAGAGACCAGCTACACTATAACATATATGGAAATGGCTCCTTAGCAAAAGTCATTCAACCTGATGAACATTTTCTGCTGACGTATAAAAATTGAAGATCTGGAACATCTCATGAAGAACTCCAAGATAGCCCGGGAAGTAGTGTCATCCAATGTATGGAACCTGCAAATTTTGGTATCGGAAGAATTCACTTGGCACAGGTGTTATATACATGAAGTTAAGCTAATTTAGCCCGGTAGCCTTCCACCCCTGGTGGGTAGAGGGGGCATTCAAAGGTACACGCCGCCGCGCTTTAGTTAAAAAATCATATCAGCTTCTATTTACCTACCACCTCGAGTTTGGTGTCATTTTCTAGTAAATCAGGCATGAGGAATTCATTTTTGAGACATTTAGTGTATAGTTTAATAGAAAAAAAGGAAAATATTGACGAAAATATCAAAATCGGTTTGTTATTTTTTTAATTCAACTGTCAATATTTTTGAAAATCCTGAATTTTGTGCAAAAAAATACTATATTAAAGGATATTTATCTAGCTTTAAAAAAATATATACTTTAATAAATAAGGTGGACACAAATTAACTACAAATATTTTCAGGGCTAATTACTGATATTATTTAGAAAGTATATCAGTGGTTTTTTCAATTTTCTACACGCTAGTTTCGAGAAAAATAACGTTTATGTTTTTTGGAAACCGTAACATTATAACATCCTGTACACAGCTTTGCGTAAAATGACAATTAAAATGACACACACAAACAAAAGCCGCCCCGCCCACCGGTCGGTCGCTGTCGTTTACGTATAATAAATCGCTTGACATCTCCGTCTTTCACGCACTTTTCATAAATAAAGAGGAATACAGCAAATCAATTTCATTCAACTTTTAATTAGTGGGAGGAGCTTAAAGAGGAATAAAGTCTACACATTTAACTACAGTATGATACTAAATGTCATCATTTAATAATTTTTTTTTTGTTAGAAAAAACAAAAAAAAAACTAGCGTATCGATTTTTAAAATTGTATCTCCAATACGTTTATTTAGCCCCCTGGAGCCAGCCCTGAAAATATTTGTAGTTAATTTGAGTCCACCTTATATAAAGTTATCATAGATGTTTCTGAAAAAAATCGGACATGGTACGCGGCGGTGCCTAGGAACTTTTACAGTAGTCTAGTTTCTCATCATTTTGTTGACATATTAATTTGGTTTTATATGCAAAATATACAAAATATGTACTTTACTTAGTTATTGACTGTCTCTTATGGTCTGATGAATAAATAATAGTATTTTTAGGGTTCCGAAGTAAACATGGAACCCTTATAGTTTCGTCATGTCTGTCCGTTTGGCTGTCCGTCCGTCTGTCCGAGGCTTAGTTCAGAGACTATTAATGCTATCAATTTGTAATTTGGTATAGATATACATATTAATTACGCGGATAGAAATGTAGAATAAAAATCATGATAAAAAAAAATTTTTAGGGCGGTTCCCCTACGGCTAAACAGGGGATATTTTTTTTATCTCTGATTGTACCATCGTGTGGGGTATCATTTGATAGGTTTTTCAAAAATATTATGAGTGTGTGAACATCATATTTTTGATTTAGGGATCCGTTTGTGAAATATTTGACTTTAAAGTGCAAAATTTCGTTAAAAGTCAAGTGTCCCCCCTTGAGAATAGGAAAATAGTTCTTTGTCGGTGGATACGGGAAAAAGTCATGATACGTAGTAAAGATAATGAATTTAAAAGGAAAACTATCACTATTATGTATGTGGCCGCCTGTGCTAGCAGCCACTCTTCAGAAGATGCTCAGGTGAGGAGAGGAGACTGATCTTGATTGAAACACTTGTTTTGCTTGATGACGTTATTTACTTCGTAATGTAAATAAATACAAAAACTGCCAGGAACTTGGCTTTAGCGAAACTTGATAGATTTAAAATATAGAATTATAAAATAGAATAGAATAAAAGAAGATCGAACAGAGTCGTCGTTGGTAAGATTTGGTAGTTAATAATTCAAATTTGATTATTCATCGCACTGACAGGTGTCAGTGCGCTTATGTTCCGATGAACGCTAAGTAAAAAGAATATGTGCGTGAACATGTAGGCTTTACACTTTAACTAGTAATAGACGATAAACTTACAAAATCGATTTTAGTATGAAAAATATTTGTAGGAACATATTTCATTGAATATGATGGTATGGTATATATACATTGTATTATAGTCATTAGTTAAATAAAGCTGGGAGTTAATTTGAGTTGATGTATCCACATTTGTACAGAGTAGGCAGGCAAGCACCTTCGGAACTCTACAATGGTGGTCCGATACGGACTTAACCAATTATTTTATTATATTACCGACATTTTCCACCACAGTGGCATAATTTGGTTCATTTTAATTGAATTTTGACAGCTGCACCTAACACCGCACCGTGGCTTGCACCAATCAGTTCACGACAAGCGGTAGCAGTAACTGGTGCAATAGTCCACTTTGGTTTCCATTTATTTAATTCCATTTCCTATCCCAAATCCGAAAGTGCACTGTTCTCTAAAAAAGACTGACAGCTAGAGAATGTTCCGCCGATGGAAGCCAGTTCTCGGCTGCATCTCCTAAGATCTGTTTACTAGGGTGTGCATGTAGAGTGTGCTGTGTATTGTGGACTCCTACTTGTCAGAAAGGCACGTCGAGTACCCAGGGAAAGAAGGATGGCGATGCTGGGAAATGTCATGTGGCGTTCCGCATCCCATGCCCTATGTTTTTATCGTCCTAGACATGCACCGCCAGAAAATGCGAGCATAGTGGTAGGTGGGGTCGATATCGCTATTGGTGGAACTATGAAGTACCTCGCCTGAATGAACCCTAGAACTATAAAGCCTAATCCTGGATGCCAAATGGAAGTTTTCCGATCATTTCAAGAATATGGCTCCGAAACTCTTGAAATCGGCATCTGCGTCGTCCAGGATACTCGCCTAATAGGACCCAATACACCCGCGCGACGCCTCTATACTGGTGTCGTACGGTCGATGGCATTATATGGAGTCCCAATATGCGCAGATGATTTAAAAAAGGAGAGCATAATGTTGTTGCGTAGACCCCAAAGGGCTATCTGTACAATACGAGGATATCGCACAGTTTCTGCAGACGCTGCTTGTATTCTTGTTGGGTCCTTGCCATGGGCTCTAGAGGCAAAAATTCTTTCTGGGGCTTTTTATGGCGTGAAGAAAATCGCGCCCAAGGTCACAATAAAGCATAGATATTCAGCGAGACTACAATGCCAAAGAAAAGAAGAGGCAGAGCGACAACAAGCTCTGTCGGCCGGGCCGGAGAAGAAGGGCCTATGCCCTTCTGATAATGGCTGGCGATGGACCTGGTAATCGGTCCATCGTCCGCGTTTTTAAGAGGCTATTATTTAAGGCAGGCGGAGTAATTATACTCGATGCAGGGTGACATTTGAAGGTCACTGCCGTGGCTGGAGAGTGTGGAAGATTGGTGGTAACTCCACCGTTCCCACCTCTTCAGTATTGGTATGTAGAGGCACCGGGGTGTTTTTAGTGGGTCCAAGTCCCACATGCCGCTTCACTGCTCGACTGTCGAGAAGTGAAGCGGTATACGAAGGTATTTTCACATAGCATTTTCACCACATTGACAAAATTTTGCACTTTAAAGTCAAATATTTCACAAACGGATCCCTAAATCAAAATATGATGTTCACACACTCATAATATTTTTGAAAAACCTATCAAATGATACCCCACACGATGGTATAATCGAGATAAAAAAAATCATCCCCTCTTTAGCCGTAGGGGAACCGCCCTAAAAAAAATTTTTTCATGATTTTATTCTACATTTCTATCCGCGTAATTAATATGTATATCTATACCAAATTACAACTTGATAGCATTAATAGTCTCTGAGCTAAGCCTCGGACAGACGGACGGACAGCCGAACGGACAGAGCATGACGAAACTATAAAGGGTTCCATGTTTACTTCGGAACCCTAAAAATACTATTATTTATTCATCAGACCATAAGAGACAGTCAATAACTAAGTAAAGTACATATTCTGTATATTTTGCATATAAAACCAAATTAATATGTCCAACAAAAGGATGAGAAACTAGACTACTGTAAAAGTTCCTAGGCACCGCCGCGTACCATATCAGATTTTTTAGAAACATCTATGATAACTGTTTGTAATATATTGGGTAAAACTAAACGCAGGCGTTTCGCATTGCTGCCGCCAGAGGGCGTTCGGGGTTTTTCACACTGCTAGCGTGGATGGCGTCGCGTGTGGTGTCCGCCATTGCATTGTCCAGGGCGATATCGGTTTGATTTTAATACGCGGAGCGGTCTCGCGTCTTTGCTTGTTGTTTAGTTTGAGTGATAATTGTGAATTTCCTGTTTGTTAAATAACTATTGAATTTGTGTTTGTGAAAAACTCTGTTATTGTGACTTTTTCTTGTGAGAGGTGAAACGTGGCTGGCTGTTCACATCTGGCTGTTCCCGAGGGAAACTACGGGAAGAAATCTATTTAGTTGTTATGGGGAATTGAGATCTCAAGGGTTAGGTAGGGTAATTAGGAATTCCCCCTTCCCGAAGACACTCAAGTTTGGATCCGAAGAGAAAGAAGATTTAGTTTGGTAAGTGTTCAATTCTAGTTAATTTATAGGTTAGGTTATCATATAGGGCCCTGTAGCTCCCTTCATAAGCTACGGTGGTAGCAGACTGCGTATAGCTTAAGTTAGGTTTTAGTCGGGCAAACGTGGTGCCGCGTGGAGATTTCTTCCCGGTACTTATTTTTACCGGTGGTTTTTTCCCGGTGAAGTTCCGGTACAGAATTCTTCCCGCCGCTTCGTTTGTCCGGATTCTCGCTGCCACATTTTCTGGCAGCAGAGCGTAGTTGCTCTGCACATTTTCTGGTAGCAGAGCGTAGTTTATCTACCCTCTATTTGTTCGTTTGTAAAAAATAATTAATTGTTTGTAAAAATTATTAGATTTTTCTTAGTTTGTTTGTATAAGAATATTTGTAACCCTTTTGTATTTGTTTGCGGTTTGTACCGTGCGTTCCGGGTTTGTGCCATTCTCATACCTACCGCGGTTCTTCGTGTAGTTGCTTGATTTTGTTGTTTTTTATTTACCTTTTGTTATTTTTAGTTTGTGACTTGACGCGATGGCGAAGGCCTCCAATGCTAGGGCGACACTCGCCAACGAATTGAGATGGTTTGTGACGGCCGGAGGACTCCTGTCCCGGAAGGACAGGGAGGGCGCCATACTGCTAAGAGCGGATCACCTCCACTCACGATTGATTAGCGCGGAAGCGGCCATGGCGGCGCTTACCGAAGCCGATCTTACCCCGGAGGCCTACGCAGGTCACATGGCGGACATGGACCAGATCCTGAGTCTGCACGATGATATCGCGGAGGCGGTGACCGCAATAAGGGCGAGACAGGCTGGCGGACCAGCCCCTCGCACACCTGTTAGACAGGAAGGACCAGCGGTTACTGGTCGGCTCCCCACCCTTCAGCTGTCCCACTTTGGGGGTAGGATGGAGGAGTGGTTAGCATATAAAAATATGTTTGAGTCACTGGTCGTAGCACGACAGGATTTGTCGAAGGCCCAGAAGATGGCCTACCTCCTCTCCACTCTTGAGGATGAAGCGCGGTCGCTCATCCAGCACCTCCGGGTGGAGGACGACCAGTACGATACGGCTTGGGAGTTATTGAACTCCCGCTATCAAAACTTACGTTTGTTAGCGGATGCGCACGCCGCACAGTTGATGGCCCTGCCCAAGGTGGCCAACAGGGCACAGTTGCGCCTGCAGTTGCTCACGCCCGTTACAGTGGCCTGTAACGCGCTCCGCACACTGGGGCTGCCGGTGGACCAATGGTCCTTTTTGTTGGTGCACATTGTATTGGGCAAATTGCCCAATGACATCCGCTCGCGGTTTGAGCGCGAGAATGCGGAACGGGATAGCACCACCCTACCAACATTCACTGACTTGGTGAAGTTTTTGGAGTTTGAGGCACGGGCGGCTGAGAATACCATGACGGACTCAGCGCCATCCAGAGCGCCTGAACGTAGGCCCCAACAGGGACGGCAACCGCCACCGCGTGGAGCTGGTGTGCGGGTTGCACACACGGCAGCAGTCGCGGGGGACGCGGACTGCCTGCAATGTGGCCGGATGGGCCACAGCCTGCTGCAATGCAGGGACTGGCAGAGACTGCCAGTACAAGATCGGCGCCGCATGGCAAAGCGGCATGAACTTTGCTTTTATTGTTTGGGCGGTCACTATGCACGTGACTGTCCCAGTGCCATACCATGCAGTGCTTGCCGTGGGCGGCACCACGCGATGCTTTGCATGAACCGCAACGGGGATGGCACCCGGATGTTGAGGCAGGGGTCCCCTATGGGCGGGGGCGCTCCTGCGCGAAGCCCTCCACCACCGGACGGAGGACGCGGCTTCGCTCGTCGCACCCCCCTCGGGAGGGGTCGCGTACCTGCGCGGGTCTTGGCGGACCGGGACCACGCGCCCCAAGGTCATGGCCAGTATGTAGCTGGCCAGGCCCCGGATAGGGCCCCCATGGGCGGGGGCCCTAGATCGGACGTGAGAGTGGGGACACCCCCTCCACGCGGGTTACCAATACCCAACACATGCAGCCGCAGCGGTTTTCTCCGCCGCTGCACGAGTACCCACGGCTGGAGTACCACCCGCCGTACCATATGTATGGCCGGGCCGCGGGTTATGCCCCCCTCAGATGGGGATGTGCACTCGCCCGCCATATTATCCGGGTCAGTGGCGCGCCCCTGGTTTGGAGAGAGTGGGGAGCCCGTAACTAGCTTGCTCCCTTGCTGGGACAGAGCCGCGGACGGTTCTGCTCCCTACCGCGGTGGTCCGCGTATGGGGTCGTAGGGAAGCCATTAATTTGAGAGCTCTGTTGGACTCAGGGGCTCAAAGCAGTTTGGTTACCACTCGAGTGGCACGCCAGTTAGGTTTAGTCGTGGAAGACTCGCCTGTGCCACTTCTTGGAGTTGGTGGCATACAAGTGAAGTGTCTGACGGGCCAGACACTTGTCACCTTTTCTTCGCTGAAGTCCTCCACAATGAGGATCACGACTTCGGCTATGGTAATGGATACCATTGCGGGTTGGCACCCCTCGACAGACATACCGCCGGGTGTGTTGTCTTTGGTTTCGGGTCTGGATTTGGCCGACCCCTTTGTCTTTCATCCCGGCCCAGTGGACTTGCTCCTGGGCTCGGACGTATTGGGTTGGATTTTGTTGGGTACACAGAAGGCTCTGGGTTCGTCTTCACTGATGGCAGTGTCTACGATTTTTGGTTTGCCCTGATGGGCCCTGTGTTTGATAATGGCACCGCGGAGGAGCCACCGGTTGTCGCATCTGCGTCCTTGGCCAAGACCATGCAAAGGTTTTGGGAGGTGGAGGAGCCACCTATGAGTTCCAGGATGGATCCGGAACACGCTGAGTGCGAAGCCCTTTTTCGATCGACCACGGAGAGGTTGCCCTCCGGTCGGTTTGTAACTAGGTTACCCTTTGTTGCCTCTCGTCCTAGCCTAGGGCAAAGTAGGGCGCTTGCGGAGAAACGACTGCTGTCCATGGAGCGACGCATGCAGCGTGACCACGTACTTCGCGATAAATATATTGAATTTATGCGCGAGTACGAGGATTTGGGTCACATGTCTCCGGCTCGAGTTGATTGGAGCTCAACTGAGCATTATTTTTTGCCCCACCACGCGGTGGTGAAGGCCTCAACAGGCAAACTGCGGACTGTCTTTGATGGGTCCGCACCCACTTCGAACGGGGTTTCGTTGAATCTGTGTTTGCATTCGGGTCCCAAATTGCATAGGGACATAATTGACATCATCTTGAACTTTAGAAGACATCAAGTGGTTTTTGGTGCGGACATCCGGATGATGTTCCGCCAGACAGTCATACATCCTGAGGACAGGCGATTCCAGTTGATACTCTGGCGTGAGCGCCCTGAGGATCCTGTGACGGTGTATGAACTCAACACAAACACGTATGGTTTGAAATCTAGTCCCTATATCGCCATCAGATCATTGCTTGAATTGGCAGAGCGGGAACGGATCCGCTTTCCCCGTGGGGCTTCCGTGCTGTCACGTGACTTGTATGTTGATGACGTGTGCACCGGAGCCCAAAGTATTGAGGAGGCCCTCCTACTGCGGGATGAATTGATCGAAATATTGAAGACAGGTGGCTACGAGCTACGTAAGTGGTTGTCTAATGAGCCTAAAGTTCTAGAAGGGATCCCGGAGGATCACCAACAGAACCCTCACCTGTTTGAGGATGTGGATGATCCCAACAGGATAGCGGTGCTGGGCATGCAGTACCAGCCGCTAACCGATATTTTTACATTCCAAGTGGACTTGGAAATACCAAAGGTCTGGACTAAGAGAACGGTGTTGTCCGTAATAGCCCGTATGTTCGATCCAAGCGGTTGGATCAGTCCAGTGATATTCTCTGCAAAGTGTCTTCTTCAGAGACTTTGGACTTTGGGCGTCTCGTGGGACGAGCCGCTGTTTGGCTCTCCATTGGATGATTGGCTCGAGTTGTTTTCATCGATTAAGGAAGTCAATCGGATTGCCTTGCCTCGTCGAATATTGCCACCCGGGAAATATCGAGCCAGCCTGCATGGCTTTTGTGACGCGTCGGAGCGAGGCTACGCCGCGTCAGTCTATATGCGGACAGTTGACGCCGATGGCCGGGTCAATGTCTCGCTTTTGTTAGGGAAGAGCAAGGTCGCCCCCATCAGGACTAGGCTGACTATTCCCAAGCTTGAGTTGAGTGGAGCTCACCTTCTTTCTAAATTGTTGCATCACGTTGCCAGTGAGCTGGCGGCCACGGTCGAGATACGAGACATCTTCGCCTGGTCGGATAGCCAGGTCGCGCTTGCATGGTTGCGCGCGGCCCCACATACCTTGGAGGTTTTTGTTGGAAACAGGGTTTCCCAAATTCAAAATATTGGAATTGATATAACATGGAGACATGTGCCGGGAGAGCTTAACCCAGCGGACTGTGCTTCCCGAGGTTGTACGGCACCAGAATTGGTGTCACACCCGCTCTGGTGGGGCCCAGAGTGGCTGATGGGATCAGAAACTTCTTGGCCTGTCTGTCAGACAGATGTTACATCTTTGAGTTTGACTGGGCTCCGTGTACATGCTGTAGTCGCTGAGACGACGTCGGAGCCGGATTGGCTACTTGCTCGGTATAGCAGCTTGGATAAGCTTCTGGGTGTTACCAGTTGGATTAAGCGTTTCATACATAATTGTAGAAACCCACAGGCAAAGCGGTTGGAGCCGATTGCAGGTGCAGAAGAGCGCCGGAGCGCATTGTTGCATTGGGTCCGTGTCGTGCAGACCGGACGGTTTGAGTCAGAGCTTCGTATCTTGCGCGACGCACGCGCTAAGTTGAAGGGCGCGGTCGCTCGTTTGAACCCGTACATCGACTCGGATGGGCTTCTTCGGGTTGGAGGCAGGCTCCGGAAGGCGGATCTTCCATATGAGACTCGCCATCCTCTGTTGTTGCCCAAGGGCGGACCCTTGGTGCAGCTTTTGGTGTCTGATCGACACATTCGTAACGCCCATGCTGGGTGCAATGCTTTGTTGGCTATTTTGCAACGCGAGTTTTGGATTTTGTCTGCCCGAAGAGCAATCCGTAGCGTTCTGTTTCGATGTATTGCATGTTATAGGTTGAAGGCATCCACGATGCAACCACAGATGGGTGATTTGCCCGCTGATCGAATCCGACCTTCGAGACCGTTTGACGGCGTTGGAACCGATTTTGCCGGTCCCTTTTCGATCAAGGCTTCTCCCTTTCGTAATGCCCGTATTGTGAAGGGCTATTTGTGTGTATTTGTTTGTTTGGCCACCAAGGCTGTCCATTTGGAGGTGGTATCGGCTCTGACTACGGAGGCCTTCGTCGCCGCGTTGGATCGCTTTGTTTCGCGTCGAGGTCTACCTTCCCTTATTAGATCTGATAATGGCACAAACTATAAGGGAACTGTAAATTATCTTAAGGATGTTTCTGTGTTTATTGATAAAAATTGTACTAGTTTAAGTCAAATTGCTGCCCAAAGGGGAATAACCTGGAAGTTTAGTCCCCAAGTTGCCCCCATTGGGGAGGGATTTTTGAAGCGGCTGTGAAATCCGCAAAGACCCACCTCCGCCGCATTATCGGAGAAACGGCTCTAACTTTTGAAGAGCTGGCCACAGTGTTTTGTAAAGTTGAGGCGGTCCTCAACTCTCGTCCTCTCTGTCCGCTATCTCCAGATCCAAATGACTTGGAAGCTCTCACCCCTGGTCATTTTTTGGTGGGAGGGCCGTTGAATGCCCTGCCCGAATACCCGTGGAAGGATGAACGCGTATATCGGTTGTCGCGTTTTCAAATGTTGCAGCAAATGAGCCAGGACTTTTGGCGTCGCTGGTCGCTTGAATATTTGCATTTGCTGCAGCAAAGAGTGAAGTGGACAGACAGGACTGAGCCTCCCAGGGAGGGTGATTTAGTATTGTTAAAAGAGGCAAATTTGCCCTCATTGCTTTGGCGACGAGCTCGCATATTACGTTTGATTCTTGGCGGAGATGGCACTCCGCGTGTGGCTGAGGTGTTGGTCGACGGTTCGATTTTAAGGAGAGGTGTGACCTCTCTCGCCCGCCTTCCCGTAGAGTAAGCTAGCGGTCTGCTTCTCAGACCGGGACGGGGGGATGTTTGTAATATATTGGGTAAAACTAAACGCAGGCGTTTCGCATTGCTGCCGCCAGAGGGCGTTCGGGGTTTTCACACTGCTAGCGTGGATGGCGTCGCGTGTGGTGTCCGCCATTGCATTGTCCAGGGCGATATCGGTTTGATTTTAATACGCGGAGCGGTCTCGCGTCTTTGCTTGTTGTTTAGTTTGAGTGATAATTGTGAATTTCCTGTTTGTTAAATAACTATTGAATTTGTGTTTGTGAAAAACTCTGTTATTGTGACTTTTTCTTGTGAGAGGTGAAACGTGGCTGGCTGTTCACATCTGGCTGTTCCCGAGGGAAACTACGGGAAGAAATCTATTTAGTTGTTATGGGGAATTGAGATCTCAAGGGTTAGGTAGGGTAATTAGGAATTCCCCCTTCCCGAAGACACTCAAGTTTGGATCCGAAGAGAAAGAAGATTTAGTTTGGTAAGTGTTCAATTCTAGTTAATTTATAGGTTAGGTTATCATATAGGGCCCTGTAGCTCCCTTCATAAGCTACGGTGGTAGCAGACTGCGTATAGCTTAAGTTAGGTTTTAGTCGGGCAAACGTGGTGCCGCGTGGAGATTTTTTCCCGGTACTTATTTTTACCGGTGGTTTTTTCCCGGTGAAGTTCCGGTACAGAATTCTTCCCGCCGCTTCGTTTGTCCGGATTCTCGCTGCCACATTTTCTGGCAGCAGAGCGTAGTTGCTCTGCACAATAATAAAGTATATATTTTTTAAAAGCTAGATAAATATCCTTTAATATAGTATTTTTTTATTTGCACAAAATTCAGGATTTTCAAAAATATTGACAGTTGAATTAAAAAATAACAAACCGATTTTGATATTTTCGTCAATATTTTCCTTTTTTTCTATCAAACTATACACTAAATGTCTCAAAAATGAATCATGCCTGATTTACTAGAAAATGACACCAAACTCGAGGTGGTAGGTAAACAGAAGCTGATATGATTTTTTAACTAAAGCGCGGCGGCGTGTACCTTTGAATGCCCCCTACCTACCCACCAGAGGGGGGTGGATGGCTACCGGGCTAAATTAGCTTAACTTCATGTATATAACACCTGTGCCAAGTGAATTCTTCCGATACCAAAATTTGCACGTCATGACACTACTTCCCGGGCTAAGAGTTCAGCTACGCTATAAGATATATGGAAATGGCGCCTTAGTGAAAATCATTCAATCTGATGAGCATTTTCTGCTGAACTACAGTTTGAAACACAAAAAGATTTTTCATCTAAGCTAAACTCGCGCGGAGCGAAGCCGCGGGCAACAGCTAGTATATAATAAAAATCATCGAAAACATAAATTAAAAACTTCGTTTCTGTCCGTTGGTTACATACGAAACAGAAATTAAAAACTTTGTTTTTGTCCGTTGATTATAATAATAATACACTAAAGAAACTAAGTAACAGTTAGTTTGTTTAGTTGATTATAATAAAATAGACAAACCAGAAAGAACGTGATTACAGATATGCGGGAGGTTAAAACTTATGAAAACCGTATGTATGAGGTGTGGACTGTACTTGAGATACTTTGCCGATCTGACTGAGTAAGGCGCTGGTGGAGTTGGAATAAAATACTTGATGAGCTTCAAAGACTAGCATCTGGCTGCGTGCTGGACCATAGTGGAGACTTCTTGGTAACTTGGAGGAGATAACTGACTGGGAACGCTAAACTTCCCATATTATATGATCTAATTGTATGTCTCACTACGTATAGCTATGGCCGAGCAGACGTGAAATGTAGTCATATAATTGGTTAATAATTTTCTACATTACATTATAATTTTACATATGTGCGATATTAAGCTTTTACATAACATATTTTGGAGTGAAAGGTACATATTTTGTCTCATTCGACATTTAACGGTTATTACCGTTTGGCGCCACTGTGCGCCTACATGTATTGAACATAAGGTCTATATTTTATCTATACATATAATAAAACAGTAAAAATATTTTGTCTGTACATTTAGTATTTTTGACTGAAATGGATAGAGGGACACTTAAAAAGAACAATAGAAAGCAAAAAAATTTTTTGGAATTTCTTGTCTGTCTGTCTGTCTGTCTGTCTGTCTGTCTGTCTGTCTGTCTGTCTGTATGTATGTACGCGTTACACGCAAAAACTACTGGACGGATTTGAATGAAACTTTTTTTGTTGTATAGCTATTAAGCCTGGGCAACACATAGGCTATAATTTATTTTGAAAACTGGAACACCTGATGAAGAACCATAACGGAACAGCTAAACTATAAGTAATATGGAAATGGTGCCTTAACAAAAATCGTTCAACCTGATGAGCATTTTCTGCCGACGTATAAAAATTGAAGATCTGGACCATCTGATGAAAAACTGCAAGAGACCAGCTACACTATAACATATATGGAAATGGCGCCTTAACAAAAATCGTTCAACCTGATGAGCATTTTCTGCCGACGTATAAAAATTAAAGATCTGGAACATCTGATGAAAAGCTCCAAGAGACTAGATACACTATAACATATATGGAAATGGCGCTTTAGCAAAACTTGGTTAATCTGATGAGCATTTTCTGTAGACGTATAAAAATCGAAGATTGGAACACAGGAAACAGTTTGGGACACAAAAAGACTTTTCATCTATGCCAAAGTCACGCGGGCGAAGCCGCGGGCAACAGCTAGTTAACAATAAGATTATTTCGTATACATAACAAGTATGGGATATGATTATTTAACTATGGATATATGATAGTGTGTACATAACTAATGTAGGATATTATAACTTTACAAACAAAATGACTATACAAACTGATTAACTAGCCTAAGTATATTATTAAAATTAATCCTACATGCGACAGTCTCCCCCACGTGCGCTAGCACTACTTAACAGAGGAGCATATAACTATTAAACGTGCACTGGGACGCCGAATGGAGCCTGCGACGGTGTCGATGTCTGCTATTCGTACTCGTCCATCCGGGCCGGGGTATGTCTTTCGTACTATTCCTCGTGGCCAGGTTCCTCGTGGCATTGTGTTGTCTGCAATTATCACGACGTCGCCAACTTGAAGTTTTGGGGATTCGTGTTTAGCCGTTCGAGGGGCTAGTGCAGGGCGGTATTCTGTCACCCAACGTTTCCAAAACTTGTCAGCTAGGGATTGACAGGTTTTCCATGAACTGAGAGATAGTTTATGGTCATTAAAGATACCAAGAGGGGATATGGCGTTGGACCGACCAATCAGGAGATAATTGGGGGTCAGGGCTTCTATGCCCAGATCGGGGTTAACGGGAGTGAGAGGACGCGAGTTGATGATATGCTCGGCCTCTAGAAGCAATGTATGGAGAACCTCTTCATGAGGTGACGTTTCTTTGAGGGTGGTTTTGAGGGCGGTCTTGACGCTGCCCACCAATCTTTCCCACGCTCCTCCTGCTGATGGGTTGCCAGGAGGGATTTTTTCCATGTGATGCCTCGAGATGTAGTGAATGGTAACATCTCTTCTGGGAGGGTTGTTATTGCTTCTTTCAGTTCTCGTTCAGCGCCGATGAAATTGGTGCCGTTGTCTGAATAGAGCACTGTGGGAGTGCCCCTGCGGGCTGCGATACGTCGGAGGGCGAGGATCATTGAAGCGGATGACAATGATGCTGCTAGTTCCAAATGGACGGCTCTGGTAGTGAGGCAGGTGAACAACACGCCCCATCGCTTTTCACGTCTTCGGCCAATAGTAATGTTCATGGGACCAAACAGGTCGACCCCGGTGGCAGTGAAGGGCGGCTGGTATGACTGTAGCCTTTCTTTAGGTATGTCGCCTTCTGGAACCTTCATTGGTGGCCCTCTGTATGTACGACACCACTGGCATTTGTTTGATATGTATCGTATTACACCCCTTAGGCCAACGATGTAGAATCTCTGCTTAAGTTCGTTAATTACAGTCGCGTGATTGCCATGGTTCATTTTCTCATGGTAGTGTTGTATGAGAAGTGCAGCGAACTCTTCCTTAGCATGTAAGCTGTGGCGACCCTCGTTGTTTAACGCACACATTGACGTGTTCACGGATGACAGTTTCGTTTGTAGTAGTAGTAGGTATATTTGACGCCCCGTTTATATGAAGCTCCCGCCCTGGTGAATCGATTACTTCGACTTGCAAAAACATTTCGCGGATATTGACTATTAATGCATTTTTATCGAGTCGTATCTCGAGATTATAGAGGCGACGGAGAGCATGGTCCTTATTGTAGGGCAACGTTTCGTTTTCGTTGCGCCACAAGAGGCCAGCTTGGTACCTATTGACGTCGGGTAGTTTTTCACACGTTTTATTGAGAATATCTAACGCACGATGTTCTGTGTCTGCCCTGGGTACCTTTTGTTCAACAAGACTCGATGCTAAAATGAGCCTTCATTAATTCCAGAATTTCAGATTCTGAACTCACTGGTTTTATATGGTTAATGAAGGCTGTATTGGATTTTGTTGAAAAATACTGGCCATGTAATATCCAACCTAAGCGAGTTAGTGAGGCGACGGGTTGATTCTGATTTCCACTCAGAATTTGTCGCGACACAATTAAATGCCAGTTATCTTGGCCTATTAATACAGTTGGTATGGCTTGTTCATATGAAATCTCATCGATTATTTCTTGAAGATGGGCGCATTTCGCCACCATATCTCGCGGCACCTCTTGAGGAGAGATATTTAGCTGCGAGATAGTGCATGCTCTCATCTTTTCGTAATTGCGACTGCAATGACCGCGAACTGAAACTTGTATGTGACACGAGTCGTAGTCTTTCATCATGTTACCACCTATGCCTGTGATAGTTAACGGCTCACCACTTTCCCTCGGGGCTATTAAATCAGCCGTTTCCCTTTCTACGAGACTCATAGTAGAGCCCTCATCTAACAAGGCGAAAGTACAAACGGTACCCAGGGGACCAGACATTTCGATAGGTACGACTTTAAGAAACGTGTTGACTGAATTTAAGTGATTGACATTTGTCACGTTAGCGCGCGTAATATTTACTGTTTGTTGCGTGAGCCCATGTAACAGTTTGTGGTGGCCAGCTTCGCACTGGTTTACGCCACAAGGTACATACTTAAGTACACTTAAAGGGCCTTTTATGGGACGCGGCTAAACACCTAAAACACAGTTTGTTATTTTTCGCGATCTCCCAACGCTTGCTTACAGAGGATTTCAAAAATTCGTTGCACTTCGCTAATAAATGGGTATTGCCACATAATATGCATTTATTATCTTGCGCTAAAGGCGCTGACTGCTTCTTATTATTATGAGACGTGCCCGATTTCCTGAAATCCTTAGTTTTACTGACTTTAGCGTTGGCTTGAAACGAGGAATGTTGCGGCGTATCGCACTCGTAGTCCGAGCTACTACTACTGACGTCGCGTGGTGGGGGTGGCCTGTGATCTAGTGATCGCATAGACGACCGCTCGTTATGTGCGACGTTAATATGAGCTCTACCTTTGCGATGTTGTGATTTACGCGCATAACTACTTATTTCGTTTAAAAAGTTGGCCATGGCTACTAAGCCAGGCACACTGGAGTTCGCTGCTTTATACTTACTCCACTCGTAGCGAACAATTAAATTTAATTTGTCCACTATTTTATTCACTAACTCGGGTGAATGTAAATAATTTTCCTGGCGCAGCGACTTAATGGTTGCCACCACATTGGCAACATGGCTCGCGAATGACACAATATTGCTATTGTCTTCAGATAATCGCGGCATACGTTTTGCGTTATGAATTTCAGTGAGGACTATTTCCTCAGGATCCCCGAAGTGCCTCTCTAAGGCTTCCATTATTTCGAAAGCGATCTTGGACCGTGTACATAATGGATTTCACGGCCGTGCGAGCTTCTCCTCTTAAAGGCCTTACGGATTCGACTTACATTAATGACAGGGCTGAAAAATGGCGCGCTGTCTTCGAACTCGGCCCGGAACGCTATCCACTCTGTAATATTGCCATCGAAGTGAGGCAGTTCGGGGATCGACCTGTGAATTACAGGCGTCGCGACGTCGTTAGTGTATGTGCGGGCGTTACGATCGCGCCTACCACTAGGACCCGGGTCCCCGTTGGTGTGTCTAATGGCTGGTCTCGAAACCTGCTGATTAGTGACCCAGTTAGAAACACGCGACTCTTCTATAAAACCGTGCTGCGCATCGCCGTTGGAAGACCGCGCGGCGTCAATGCGCGCGATCTCCAACCTACACTTGGCGGCTGCGGCAGCCCGTTGAGCCTCTTCTAACTTTGCCTGCTGCATTTCGAGCTCAGCCATCATAACACTGAGGTTACTACTTACCGGGGGGGTGTGCGGAACGTCTACAACAGTGCCCGTTGCACTTCTATTATTTAACGCGTCTTCATATAACCCGTCTCGCGACACAGGTCGCGGAGGCGGATTCGCGACTTCCTTACTACCTACATTTTGGCTATGGGTTGCGTCCGTGGTTGGGCTGGTGCCTTTGCTCCACGTGTTGGTTTCACCAGGACTGGTGTCACCTGAGGGCGGTGTATTTTCTCCGACCAGATGGTCCGGAGAGGGCAGAGGGCCCTTAGAGCGTAATGACCTGTCTGTCATTTTTAAAGCTCACGTGGGGGTCCCTAACCAATTTACCTTAATACTACCTAACCCTAAATTTATCACTGCACTACAAAAGTCTTTTTACTCAATTGGTGTACTCGGCGAAGGGATGCTAAGCTTTCGCTCCAACAATCCCCTGTGGCTCGTGGAAGGGTTGCCGTGAGGCGATTTTGTAGGCGGGTTGCCTATACCACGAGTAGCAAGCGTTAGCTCAAACTGACTCGGGCCAGATACCACGGAGAACGAGCGTGTGATGCTCAACTTTCTCCGGGCCTTATACCACGAATAGCGAACAGCTGTTCAAGCTATTTGAGGCTAGATACCACAGGGTAGCGAGCTTAGCGTGCTCAAGCTGCCCTGGGCCGAATACCGTTGTAATACAGCTAAAGCTGTCGGCCAGGAGTTTTAAACCTGGCGTTTTTTCTTGATTATCCGGTGCTCGTAGGACAATATGAGGTGTGGACTGTACTTGAGATACTTTGCCGATCTGACTGAGTAAGGCGCTGGTGGAGTTGGAATAAAATACTTGATGAGCTTCAAAGACTAGCATCTGGCTGCGTGCTGGACCATAGTGGAGACTTCTTGGTAACTTGGAGGAGATAACTGACTGGGAACGCTAAACTTCCCGTATTATATGATCTAATTGTATGTCTCACTACGTATAGCTATGGCCGAGCAGACGTGAAATGTAGTCATATAATTGGTTAATAATTTTCACATAACATTATAATTTTACATATGTGCGATATTAAGCTTTTACATAACATATTTTGGAGTGAAAGGTACATATTTTGTCTCATTCGACATTTAACGGTTATTACCGTTTGGCGCCACTGTGCGCCTACATGTATTGAACATAAGGTCTATATTTTATTAACAATAAGATTATTTCGTATACATAACAAGTGTGGGATATGATTATTTAACTATGGATATATGATAGTGTGTACATAACTAATGTAGGATATTATAACTTTACAAACAAAATGACTATACAAACTGATTAACTAGCCTAAGTATATTATTAAAATTATTAAAATTAATCCTACATGCGACAGTATGTCTCTGCATTTTTAAACTGCTTTCAAATAAAACTTATTTAAGTATATAACGTATAATTCAACTACTCATTTAAATCAAAGTTAATGACGTTTGGTGATAGGTGATCAGGGTATGGTTGGTCAAAGTTGATGAATATTGCATTGCACGTTCTGCGAACGCTGGACATTTTGCGAATTGGATATTCTGCGAACTGGACATTCTGCGACCGCTGGACATTTTGCGAATTGGAAATTCTGCGACCACTGGACATTTTGCCACTAAACGTTTTTATTTTCTTTGTTAATTTGCACTATGCACTAACCCCAAAAAATGTCATCTGCCTTTCTTTTTCCTTTAGGGTGACTGGTTGAAATAGCAGCCTACTTTTAGTCCGCTATTTACATGTTTTGTAATGAAGAAATAATAAATGTTATTTAAAAAGAAGAATTTCGGCACTTCATATGATGTGATTTTTAATAGAAACAATTTTTGTAATTTATTTTTATTTTAGCGGACAGCGACCGCACCGATGTGAATTCGGATTTAACGCGGCTAAAAGAAACATGTCTGGAGTACCGATGGACGCTCAAAGACGAACACAAGGTACGTATACACTAGCCGAGGCCCAGGGCTCCGCTTCCGTGGGAATTTCCAGATAAAAAGTACCCTATGTGCTGTTCCCGGTATTTTTCTATCCGTGTACCAATTTTCATCGTAATCCGTTTAGTAGACTTTGCGTGATTGAGTAAGGAATATAAAACTTATTTCACAATATTAAGACAAACAATGACACGTTTGCTACTCAGTTAGCCTTCATTCGCGTTTACGTTGCGCCCATCATTAAATTGAGTGACGTGACGTCATCGTAGGTAGAAAATAATGACACGCTCGGTTTTCATACTATCGAACAAACATGCGGTATCTAGCCTAATCTAATCTGTGGGCATCTGACATGACTTTTATCACAGATTTAGATTAAAAGTCATGTCAGATGCCTTTAGGCGTCTTGAATAAAATCTGACACCAGTGTTAGCGCACTCGATAAGAAGAAGAAGTAGGAAGTCCTCTCTCTTCCAGACGATGCTAAGCTACCACGTGGACAAATCACTGAATATGGAGTACAGCGAGTTGTTCTCCAAATTAGAAGAGTTGCGGAGAAGATTCCCCGACCTGATCGAGGACTACGCGGTCACAGAGACCACACTGGAGCAAGTGTTCTTGTCGTACGCCAAGGCGCCACCGCCGGTTAGACAAGTGTAAGGCCGCAGCTAAATGGCGACGCCTTGATAAGTGTTTGGCCCCACATTTCACCTTGAAATTATTTGACCTCTTGAGAAATCAACCAATATAACTTATTGTAATAGCATTAATGTATAGCATTGTTTTTATAGTGGATTAATATCGAGTTTTTTTTGGAACTACCACTCAGCTCAGGTGAATAAGTGTGAAACCAAACTTTTTAACTTTTACTAAATTTATTTTGATGACTTGTCATAAAAAATTACATCACGTGACCTCAAACGCAAATCCGATGGCCACGACGCGTGACGTCATATCTATTTGGGATCCTTCGATTTTATATAAATGAAATATGAGGATTATATATTTTTTTTTTATAATAAGGTTGGACTGCTTGAGAACTAAAACTATGATACTAAAATACTATTGTGCATAATGACAAGACTATTATGAAAACATCCACTATTTTCTCTATTTGTTTTCACCATGATCATGAATGTATAATATTTTGTATAAATGGCTTTTTTGCATTAAAGTTGAGCCTGGTTTTATTGTAAATAATATTATGTAATGTAGTTGGTTTTTGCATAAATGTAATACTTACTGATTTTAAGACATTTCTCACTTCTTTATTTTCAATGGCCACTACTTGCTTCCGGTGAAAGAAAACGTCGTGAGGAAGCCTGCAATCTGTTGATGATTATCAGATAGTGTGTGAAATTGAGAATGCAATAGCAAACCATTCCACGTCGTGTGTATTTCATTCCACGTAATGACCACGACCCTCAGTCATAGGAGGAGAAAAAATATCGGTAGATCAATCCAAGCCTTAGCAAACTGAATAACCTAATCCTAACTTATATTATTGAAAGCGAGTTTGTTTGTTTGTAACCTCTTCACGCTTTATCTACTAAACCAATCTTCCTGAAATTTTGCATACACATAGAAGTATGGAGAAGGGCATAGGGAAAAAGGTTATCTCGGTAAAAAGGACTGTTCCCGTGGGAAAAGCTAGTTTCAAATAATCAGAGTAGTTTGACACCCCCTGTTCTGCATATCCCTACTGCAGGTAAGAAAATATTAAATCCTTGACCGTTATTCAAAGCTTAGTATTGAGATACGCGCTTCCGTTTCCCGTCAACTTTTACCAGTTTTCGTACTCTTTTTACCCCTTCTACTAGTACTTCCGGCTCGTCACCAGGTGGTGGCGCCCTCTGTGTTTAGCTTAGCGACAGAGCGCGCCATTTTGGCTCATTGGCTTTTTGTTTCCCGCATCGTCAACACGTGAGCAAAATTCATTTTATACCCTCAAATTATTTTCCATAGAAAATAATTTTAAATTTTCCTAAAAAAAAAAAATAATTTTTTGTTAAGATTTATTGTGCTTATTTCGTGAGCACAAAACATTTATAAGGTAAAATTTTCATACTAATATTTGAAATTTAACGGTTTAATATTTGAATTTTTTAACGGATTTTCCGTTCGAATTTTGTTTTAAAAAATTATTTGAAAGGTACCAGTTTTTGTTTCTAAATATATTTTGCTAATAAGCGCTGTTCTTTCAGAATGAGTGATAATAGTAAAAATGTCGATAAAAACGCTGGAACGAGTGAACGTCGTCCGACGAAAAGGCGTCGGCCACGGAGCAGCAGCAGCAGCTCATCGAGCAGCTCGAGCTCTAGCTCG
This sequence comes from Ephestia elutella, assembly GCA_018467065.1. NCBI lineage: Eukaryota > Metazoa > Arthropoda > Insecta > Lepidoptera > Pyralidae > Ephestia > Ephestia elutella. Next base: position 14,800,584 of record CM031582.1, read on the forward strand.
TCTTTGGGTCCTAAACGGAAACGTACACAACGGCGCCGCCAGCCTAAGGAAAAGCGTAAAAGGCGATCTGAGCAAATGATGGAGCAACTTTTAAGGAGATGGGTGAGATCCGTAGTCATTTTTCAAATATCAATAGCAATATCGAAGCTCCTTGCCAGGATACTGTCTCTATTTATTCAGGGGTTAGCGGCGAACTTTATGACGAAGTTGAATCTGGTGATATTCCTGTGAATAACGAGTTCGTTTTTGAAATTGAGACAAAAGTAAAGGAGCCATCCATACCAAACACTCCCGATAGTTTTTTGAAAAAGCTAGATGATATTCAGCGTCTGGGTAACAAGACCTGGTCAGATATTAGATATGCTGAGACACAGAAGCTATACAACCATACCCCTGGTTATGTAAATTTAGAGACAAATGAGGAGGTACAAAAATATGACTCCTTACGTCATGTCTCAAATGAAGAAAAATCATATGCCGCATTAACCTTTTGTATCTTAAAACAAAAAGAAGCGTTACAAAGTGGAATACGTGAACTGATCGCTTGGGCAAAATCTACGGACGGAAACTTGAATGACTTGGCTGAGAAAACCGAGCAAATTTTTCTTAAAGGGGACTTGCATAAAATCTCAACAGATCTATTACAAATAGTGTGTGGCCACAGAGCCGAAACAATTGAAATACGCAGGGATGCCATCTTAAGTAAAGTTCGAGACCCTCTGGTTAAAACTGCCTTGAAAAAGATACCCCCGTCTACTACACATATTTTTGATGCGGATTTATTTACGTCTGCCCTGGAAAAAGCTGGCGGTATTCGGAAATCATTTTATCCAACTAAAGCTGATCTGTCTACACAATCAGCTCAAAATAAAGCTCTGTGCCATCCCTCGCAGGGGACGAGCCAAAAAAAGAGCTGGAGCACCATTCCGTGGCGCTCAACAAAACCCGTGCGGGTCGTGCCCATTACACTCGCAGTGCAAAAACACACCCTCGAGGGGTGATTACAGAAATCATCATTGTTCTCACCGAGAACAACCTGAGGACTGGCATCACGACCAACCGTCTACATCAAGAAGAGGGTCATTTCAATCCCGTGGCTCGAGGCCAGCACGAGGACAGCAGAGAGGTCACCGTAAGCGAGCAGCATCTCCTGCTACCTATAAAGGAGAGGCGAAGAAGCAGTATCGGCGGTGACGCGAGGACATTTCAGGCAGGTCAGTTAGCACTTTTTCACAACCAGTGGGAACGAATGGGGGCTCCACAGCTCCTATTAAAAATGATTCAAGGGTATCGAATACCCTTTTATCAGAAACCACCACTAGTGTACCCAAATGTAGAAAAGTGCCCCTTTCAAACTCCTGCTTCCAACGAAATGACAAAAATTATAAACGACATGATAGAGCAAGGGATTTTAAGGAAAGTTCCACTGTCACCAAGTTACATTTCCCCGATGTTTCTTGTCCCAAAATCCGACGGGACGGCACGCCCCATTTTCAATTTGAAATCTCTAAACGAATATGTGATTACCGAAACATTCCATTTAATAAACATGTATCGGATCCCCGATTTTCTACAGCCACAAGACTGGCTATGCAAAATCGACCTTTCACAGGCTTACTTTCACCTCAAAATTTCAAAGTCTCACAGGCGTGTGTCTGTACCTAGCGATTGACATTGTTCTATGTATTAATAAATAAGTTAGAATGTTAGTTCTGTGTTAGTTCTATAGAAATAAATGTAACTCGTCATTTGTTCCGCTTTTTTTAAAGATTTTCGCCCCGAACTGTCATCGTCAGCCAGCGATGTACTTTTTTATTACGCGTTGTAGATATATAAAACTGGTGTCAGCCGTTAGTTCTATGAAAGGTCTCACTATTTATGTACTTTTATTCAATAAAATCTATAACATTACAAGAATAAAAGTTCGAAAAGAAATGTTGTGCTCAGCGATGTATTTCTAAAATTCGTAAAAAATATAACCAAATTAGACTTTATACCATAGTTCTTTACCAGATCAGTCTAAATAATTTAGTTTGCGTAGTTATATACATAAAATAGAAAAATAAATCACTGCGAAACATATTCCTAACTCATTTGTTAACAAAACGTAAGAAAGTTCACTTAAATTTAGCTCTTATTGAGTATATACATAGGGGCGAAAATAGACTGGCAATGATACTTGCTTTGACCGATCAAAGTTTTGCCTAGGACACTTTTTGAAAGGGACAGGCCGTCTATTTGTTTATGATAGGTACGTCAAAAATTACGGCGGTGGTGTTGTGAATATCTGGTTTATTCCATGTTAAAGTATATAATTATAATTTAAAAAAGTATCATTCTATTTTCGGCTCTATGTATATGCTCAATAAGAGCTAAATTTAAGTGAACTTTCTTACGTTTTGTTAACAAATGAGTAAGGAATATGTTTCGCAGTGGTTTATTTATTTATTTTATATATATAACTACGCAAAACTAAATTATTTAGACTGATCTGATAAAGAACTATGGTATAAAGTCTAATTTGGTTATATTTTTTACGAATTTTAGAAATACATCGCTGAGCACAACATTTCTTTTCGAACTTTTATTCTTGTAATGTTATAGATTTTATTGAATAAAAGTACATAAACAGTGAGACTTTTCATAGAACTAACGGCTGACACCAGTTTTATATTTCTACAACGCGTAATAAAAAAGTACATCGCTGGCTGACGACGACAGTTCGGGGCTAAAATCTTTAAAAAAAAGCGGAACAAATGACGAGTTACATTTATTTCTATAGAACTAACACAGAACTAACATTCTAACTTATTTATTAATACATAGAACAATGTCAATCGCTAGGTACAGTCACACCTCACAGGCGGTTCCTTCGGCTCATATACAACAGAGAACTGTTGGAAATGACGTGCCTGCCCTTCGGTCTAAGCACAGCACCCAAAACATTCTCTATTCTCACGAATTGGGTAGCCCAGACATTAAGGGAACAAAATATCAGAATTGCTGTATATTTAGACGATTTTATACTGGTTCACCAGGATATCGAGGTTCTCAAAAGTCACGTGACAAAAACACTCGACTTGTTAACATTTCTGGGATGGCAGATAAATGTCAAAAAGTCCGTAATAGTCCCTCAAAAAAGCATTGTTTTTGGGAATACTGTGGAATCCTTGGCAAAATTCAAAAAGTCTACCCACAGAGAAGGTTACCAACATCGTAAACAAGGTCACTCAGGTGTTGCAAAAAGGTCATGCAACTGTAAAAGAGCTACAGAAACTGGTGGGCTTAATGAGTTTTGCAAGTTTTGTTGTGGCACGAGGGCGACTCAACCATCGGCAACTGCAAATATTCATAAACTCATTGCCAGACGATCCCATACGCAAGTTTCCTTTACCACAGAGTGTTCAGATCGAAATGAATTGGTGGGTTCACCACAGTCATCTTTCAACTCCATTGCATCAACCTCCGCCAACGCTGTTTTTAACAACGGACGCGTCGGACATTGCTTGGGGGGCCCAACTGAACAATCTTACCCTGTCCGGGTTGTGGTCTCAAGCGGAAAAAAAGTTACTGAAGGAATTGAATAAAAATCAATAGTTCAACTCAAGATGTTTTTATTCAGAGAATAATTAAACACACGAAATGTTACACGTTCCGCTAGACTCCATAGGCAAGTATATAAGAACATACATATAGAACCACATCCGGTGACCACAGACAAATCATAGATATTCCAAAGACTAATAGAAATTACATTGCCATTATAAAATACAACACCCTCCCTCAATGTAATTACCTTACAAGAAAAAATTATTCAAACTCTAGACCACACTTAACTATACATCTATTAAACAACTCTTTGTTCAATGGCTTTGTGAACACATCAGCAGGTTGTTGACCTGTCCTTATATAACTAACATTAATTTTCTTATTTTTTATCAAATCTTTGATAAAGTGGAAACGGATGTCTACATGTTTCAGACGCTTAATGCAATCTGTTGCTGCAGTTAATATTGCTGACTGATTATCGCAAGAAATATTTACAGGGCAAACACTCTGAAACCAAAATCACTTAAAATGTTTATAATCCAGCATGCTTCGCTGGCAGCCATGCTCAAAGCAACATACTCGGACTCAGTTGATGACAGGCTTACTGATGCCTGTTTTCTAGAGCTCCATAATATCAAACAATTTGAAAATAAAAACATGTATCCAGTGGTGGACTTTCTGTCCCTTAAATCCCCACCCCAGTCAGCATCACAAAACCCTTCTAAAATTACATCCCTACACTTATAAATCAGTTTATATTGTAATGTAAATTTAACATAACGTAACACTCTTTTCAAAGCAGTTAGTAAAACATTATTGGCACATTTTTGATACCTACTCAACATTGTAACTGCAAAACATAAATCAGGTCTTGTACCTTGAACAGCATACATCAAACTACCTATTATTTGTCTACACAATTTTTCAATGTTTACATCTACTTGTTGACTTTCAAGAATTTTATAATTAAAATTACAATCCATTGGTGTACTCATAGGCTTACAGTTTTCCATTTTAAACTTTTTAAGAACATTTTCAAGATATTCCCTTTGATTTAATTCAGTAACTCCCTTTTCTAAATCTTGTTTAACATGAATCCCAAGAAAGTTTGATACAAATCCCAAATCCTTCATGTCAAATTTACTATTCAGCATGGACTTAAGGTCGCCTATTTTCTTTTCACTGTCACCAAAAATTAACAAATCGTCAACATATAACAAAACATAAGTGTTAGAATTACAGTTACGTTTAATATACAAACAGGAATCACTCTGGGATCTGGCAAAGCCTATTTTCATTATTACAGAATTAAATTTATCATTCCAGTATTTGGGTGACTTTTTTAAGCCATATAAAGACTTATTTAACTTAACAATATTTTTATCCCCTGTATAAGCACCTTCTGGTAACTGTAAATACACTATTTCATCAATATCCCCATACAAAAAAGCCCCTGTTACATCCATCTGATAAATATGCAATTTCATCTTTGTAGCCACCGACACAAATAACCTAAAAGTTGATAATTTAGCCACAGGTGCATAGATTTCATACATGTCCATCATATCATCCTGCTCAAACCCCCTTGCCACTAATCTGGCCTTGTACTTAACAGTATCATTAAAATGTTTTATTCTTAAAACCCACTTACTACTAATTACCTTTTTATTTACTGGCACATCACATATTTCCCAAGATTGGTTTTCTTTTAAAGTTTGCAACTCTCTGTCGATCGCCTCTTTCCAGCTTGCAGCATCTGGCCTGCTCATGGCCTCCCTGTATGACACTGGATCTGGAATGTCACTAACATGCACATTGTTACATTTATAAAACGATGTTTCTTTCCTTCTTCTTATAGGTCTCTCACGACTGTAAGACTGTACATTTTCATCGTCAGAGAAACTTAAATTCCCACTTGGTTCATAATCACTTCCAGATTCTGTCTCATATACTAACTCGTCACTATCATCCTCAGATTTATTATTCTCCTCTTTATTCACCACAATCTCAGTCTCCTGGTGCTGTTGATTATCTAATGTCACTGTTTCTATTGTTTCCTCAGTTATATTTCTTTCATTTTCTAGGAAAACTAAATCTCTTTTCATTTCTACTGTATTCTTCTGGGGGAAAGTATATCCTGTAACCTTTTACTTCTTCATTATATCCCACCATTAATCCTTTCTCTCCTTTCTTATCCCATTTTCTTCTTCTTTCTTTAGGAATATGCGCATATATTGGAGCGCCAAACACCATCAATGTGCTAATATCAAATGTCTTGTTTGTCCAAACTTCAAACGGTGATTTTCCTTCTGTTTTACTCTTTCCAGTCCTATTAATGACAAATACTGCTGTATTCACAGCCTCTGCCCATAGTTTTTTAGGTAAATTCTTTGCAAGCAACATCGTCCTGGCTGCTTCAACCAATGTTCTGTTCTCCCTTTCAGCTTTTCCATTTTGCTCAGGCGTATATGGCACAGACAATTGATGAGTAATGCCACGCCTTGAGAACATTTCTTTCACCTCCTTGTTTGTAAATTCTAAGCCATTGTCGCTTCTAAAAATCATAACCTTATTTCCAGTAATATTTTCAGCTTTGTTCAAAAATTCTTCTATGTAGCTCTTGGTTTCGTGTTTATTTTTAATGAAATATGTATATCTGTAGTTAGAAAAATCATCCTTGATCAACAAATAATATCTCGAACCGCCTAGCGACGTCTCCTCCATCGGGCCACACAAGTCGGCGTGTACCAACTCGCATGTTTTCGTACTAACATAGTCACTTCTTGTGAAAGGTAACCGATGAATTTTTCCTTGTAAACAACTCTCACACTTCGGGACAAATCTTTGTTTGGCGTCGATGTTGTTTTTCTGCAATACTGCCTTGACGTGCTCGAAGTTTTGGTGTGCTAATTTTTCATGCCACATATTTATGTCGTTTAATTCTGATTTTGCAACATTTGCCGTATTGCATTTAAAGCGCAAATCCATATAATAACCATTTCCAACTCGATTTGCAATCGCACAAACAACGCCATTTTTATAAAATTTGCAACAGTTGTCATCTGTCATCATGACATATCCCTTGTCAGTCGCTCGGTTGACAGAGAACAAGTTTATTTTCAAGTCAGGAACGAATAGTACATTGTCTATGGTTGAATTAATCCATTCCATGGAAGTAGTAAGTACTTTGTACAACTGGAAGGTTCACTGAGACTAGAAAAGCGAGCCGAAAGAGAGGCTCGAAATCGTGGCGCGTCCCTTTCTGACGAGGGTGACCATGTTAAACAAAATTCTTAGGACCAGTGAACCACATGTCACATGTCATGAGTCAGTGTGAAGGCAATTGAGCCTACTTTCGTGAGTTGTGTGTGAGTCAAAATTACGCTCGTTTGCGCCCTTACGCCCCTACAATTACGCTTCTAGAAAAATATGTAGCTATTCCATAGGTTCAATAAAATATAGTACTATTTATAAACTGAGTAAAATAATACTCAAGTTAAAAAAACGATTTATTTAATTACTTAAACGTTATTGTTTATTTTATTTACTTATTGGGGACGCCAGCGCAAGCTCCAGACGGGTGATCAGTCCACTCATGCCGGGAACATTTCACCCAATTCCCCGAGACCCGTATGTATAGGGTTTTGAGTCACCTGGTAACTCACGTTGGTGGCGACCCACTGAATCTACCTGTTACTTTGCAGGATTTTAATAACTGCCCTATTGTTATGTCGCTCAGATCATCCTCAGATAGGGCGTCTGAGCCCAATACTTCTCTCCTTGCAGCAGCGTAAAGCTAGTTTAATAATCCGCCCGGTAATCCTCAGGTTGGAAATGTAAGCTACATATTACGAGTTATTAGTTAATTTCCCACGAATCATCCCAATCCATTTTTTTCTTAATTCTATATTTGCGGTAATCTGAAAAAAAAAATCTTTGTTAGGATACATTTATTTTCTTTATAATTATTATGTAGTCACCCTACTACCAGAAATGAAAACTTACCCGTGGAAGGAAATCCCACAACCTGGGTATGATTTCTTTATTGCAACCTCTAATAGCACATCATTTATTAACCATTCTCAAACTCCAATAATAATTATTATTAAAAACAATTAAATTCACGCGCTACAGAAAAAAAGCAGCCATTTTGTTTAATTTGTGTTGCTAGTGTATTGCAAATATTTACTATTTCCATAACTAGAAAGTTTTTCATGCTATTACGCCCTTAGTACACCGACGCGTTCGCATGCGAAAGCGATTCGCTGCGAAACGCTTGTGATTGCGAAACGTCTGCGATACACTGCCGGTTTTTATATGGCATGTTTTGTAGAATGAAATCAAGAATTTATATTTTAATATATTGGTGTATATTTTTGCACGTCGCATCGCATTGATTTCTGATTACATGACGCATTGCGAAGCGAAACATGACATTAGCGAATCGCCTACGTCGTCATTGTAACAGCTACTTCGCAGCTACGTGCGAATAAGGATGCAACTATACTAATCTCGCTTAGTTTGAACGAGACACAGCATATACTTACGAAACGCTCTCATCCAACTGACAAGTTTTTTGAAGTTTCGTTGCCGTATGCGAACGCGTGGGTGGACTAAAGGCGTTATTAATTAACTAGCTGTTGCCCGCGGCTTCGCCCGCGTGAGTTTCGCTTAGATGAAAAATCTTTTTGTGTTCCAAACTGTAGTAACGTAAACTCCAGTACCTACTCAAAATTTCAGATCTCTGGTTATCCAATTATATTAGGTACTCGTAGTACTGTCACGGTGTTAAAATGAATCAAAAGTGATATTTCATTCAATAAACGATCTTCATCTGCTCGTTATCTACAATTACCCGTGTACCACCACTCCCACCCCGAGTCCCTCTTTGTCTTATCCCGTGTCCTGGCTATTTATACGTCAGTAGAAAATGCTCATTAGGTTGAACGACATTTGCTAAGGCCCCATTTCCATTTACTTTATAGAGTAGCTGGTCTTTTGGAGTTCTTCATCACATGTTCCATAATCTTCAATTTTTATACGTCAGTAGAAAATGCTCATCAGGTTGAACGACTTTTGATAAGGCGCCATTTCCTTATATGTAATAGTGTAGCTGGTCTCTTGGAATTCTTCATCAGATGATCCTGATCTTCGATTTTTATACGTCAATAGAAAATGCTCGTCAGATTGATAAACTTTTGCAAAAGTACCATTTCCATATTTCTTATAGTTTAGCTGTTCTGTTAAGGTTCTTCATCAGGTGTTCCAGTTTTCAAAATTAATTATAGCCTATATGTTACCAGGCAGCTATACAACAAAAAAAGTTTCATTCAAATCCGTCCAGTAGTTTTTGCGTGAAACGCGTACATACATACAAACAGACAGACAGACAGAAAGACAGACAGACAAAAAATTCAAAAAAACATTTTTTGCTTTCTATTATTCTTTTTAAGTGTCCCCCTATCTATTTCAGTAAAAAATACTGCATGTACAGACAAAATATTTTTACTGTTTTTTTATATGTATAGATTTCTTCCAATATGTTGCCTAATGAATATGATTTCAAGTAGGTAATAGTTGTATCTAGATGGTATCTAGTAAATAAATAAGAAATACTTACACAACGAATTTCCATTGATTCATTGTAAACGTTTTCTACTAAATAGAAGTAAATTTTTAACATAGCAACTGAGTGAAAGGGACACAATGACGGGAAAGTGATTCTCTTTCGGGCACGTTTTTTATTTTAACTATGATTATTTTAAAAACAGTACTATTGACTTCAACATTAAGTTCATTTTTGTTTGTCACGGATTTTGAAGTAAACCTTCCAGTTGTACAAAGGTACTTATTACTTCCATGATCCTTTCATTTCCGTTTCGCACCTGCACTGCCATCTGTCCACGTCCTAACACACTAATTGCGCTTCCATTACCGACTATCACTGTCTCTTGTACATTATTTGTAAAATGCGTAAACAATGCACGATCACAACACATATGTTCATCTGCACCAGAGTCTACGAGCCACTTAGATTGTTCATACTGTCCGTACACTGAGTTCACCACCACAAATGCATTATTTTTCTTATCATTGTCGTTATTACGCCTATTGTCCTTGTTTTTCTTGAACCAACACTGATTTTGAAAATGTCCGACTTTACCACAATAGAAGCATTTGTTATTCGAGTTCCCTTCACTGTTCTTTTTATCACTGTCTCTGTTACTTTTACACTCATTCTGGAAATGTCCTATTTTCCCACACTTGAAACATTTTACCGGCTTTCTACTCTTCACAACAAAAGCAGACGATGAAGTTTGCTGCGGCTCCTCATTTTTGCTCTTTAACCTTTCTTCTTCCATTAGTAATCTCGCGACTAGATTATCCAATGTTTGTTTATCATCCGGAGCGGATTCCCATGCCGAAATAAAGTGTTTATATTCTTCCGGCAAAGACATAAGTATTTTCGTAATAACGAATTTTTCTGAGATATCTTCTCCCATTTGTTTCAGCTGGCTCTGCATTTCCTGAATTTTTGACATAAACACAGACATATCGGTATCTTTTTCATATTTGTATTGAAAAAATCTCTGTTGAACAATGTGAATGCTCGTCTCTGTCTTTTGTTCATACACACTCTGGAGCTTCCTCCACATTTCAGCTGCAGTTGAGCACGAGATTATGTGTAACATCACATCTTCAGTAATTCTCGTCACTATTAATGACTGTGCCTTGGCATCCTTGTTTTCCCATGCGGCCAATGCAGTTTTCTCAGACCCTTCTGGTTTTTTACTTCGGCCTTCCACTATATCCAACCAACCTTGCCCACGCAACAGTACTGTCATCTGAAACTTCCATACATTCCAGTTCCTGGGACCTTCCAGTTTTATGGTATTCAAATGTTGTTGCAATTGTAAACCTTCCATCTTGATCTATCGCCTTCCTGCACACGTCGCAAATTCCTAACCTCTCTCCCGGCTAGTCTCAAGTGCAGTGTTTTTACTATTATTTCTATCCAATTCTCTGCGGTATATGTGCCTGGGCCCATAACCTGAAGGAATTGAATAAAAATCAATAGTTCAACTCAAGATGTTTTTTATTTAAAGAATAATTAAACACACGAAATGTTACACGTTCCGCTAGACTCCATAGGCAAGTATATAAGAACATACATATAGAACCACATCCGGTGACCACAGACAAATCATAGATATTCCAAAGACTAATAGAAATTACATTGCCATTATAAAATACAACAGTTACACAGCAATCAAAAAGAATTGCTTGCGATATTACAGGCACTTCAAGCTCATGCTCACCTAATGAATCACAGTTGTATTCTTATACAGAGCGACAACAAAACGGCTGTAACATATCTGAGAAAAGAAGGCGGGACAAGGTCGCCGCAACTCCTAGAGATAGTGTACCAAATTCTTCTCTTGTTAGACAAATCTCGAATAACATTTACAATCCACTACATACCGGGCAAATACAACACTCACGCAGACCATCTATCGAGGCATCGTTTACCACCGGAATGGCATCTCCTACCAGAAGGTGCAGAAAAGGTATTTGCCAAATGGGGTGTGCCTGTGATAGACCTGTTTGCGTCCAGCAAAGCCCACGTGGTGAGCAATTACGTGAGTCTCGATCAAACGGACCCTCAAGCGATGTTTTACGATGCATTCAGCACCCCTTGGCATTACCCTCTAGCCTGGATATTCCCACCGCCATTTCTAATACCCAAGGTGCTAGCTCACCTGAACAAATCGACAGGGATATTCCTGTTAGTAGTTCCCCGTTGGGAGAAAGTATTCTGGCGAGCAGATCTCAAAGCTCGATCCCTAGAAGCCCCGTTCACACTGTGGAACCTTCACCGGGTTCTAGTGGACACGACAACAGGTCTCTCACCCCCGTTAGGTGAGGAACTAACGTTAGAAGTATGGAAATGTGGGGGTGGTCTGAGGTAGTAGAAAAGTGGACCGATAGGCAACGCTCCTTGTTGAAAAATTCTTGGCGACCATCTACGCAAAAGACCTATAGGGTTGCCTGGAAGCGGTGGATCGATTGGGCGCACACTAATAATGTAGATCCTGTAAACCCCACTGGTAGTAATTTAGCTCAGTTCCTAGCAGATTTACATTTATTGCATAATTTGTCATACAGCACAATTCTTTTACATAAATCTGTGGTATCAACCTTATGTAATGCAGAAAGTTCTAGTCATTTGAGCTCACATGTTTTAGTAAAACATATTCTTAAATCTATTTCTCTTAAAAATCCTAAAGTCACAAAACCTCCTATATGGGATGTTAGCAAACTTGTTTCTTTTATTTCTGATTATGACTTGACTTACTTTGACTTAAGGTCCTAAGGCCCCCAGGTGGGGCAGAGGGCGTCCATAGTGCTTCTCCACTGGGATCTGTCTTGGGCGATGCGCTTCGCCTCCGACCAGGTGAGCCCGACCGCCTTTAACTCCGCTGCAACGGTACGCCGCCAGGTCTGCTTGGGTCGTCCAACTTTCCTCTTGCCTTGCGGTGTCCATTCGAGAGCTTGCCTGGGAATATGCGTGGGGTCCCTACGAAGCGTGTGGCCGATCCACGCCCATTTGCGGCGCTTGATCTGGTGGTCAATCGGCGCTTCCCTGCATATTTTGTATAAATAACACTTTCCAGACAGTAAGACATACAGCAATGTTACTTCTCTTATGTTCAGGACGCCGGGTACATGACCTGACATTACTCAGAGTCGATCCAGAATATTATACAAAATCTGAAAACAATATTATACTTTGGCCACAATTTGGCTCTAAAACCGATAGCAGTGATTATCGGCAGTCTGGTTGGAAACTATTGTCCAATCACGACAACTATAAACTTGATCCTGTATTTTGGGTAGAAAAAACAATATTATTATTAAATAATAGAAGGAATGCTTCAAAAACCTTTAATTTGTTTGTGACGCTTAATGGTGCCCCGAAAGCGGCGACTCGAACAGTAAAGCAGGCTATAAGCAGGCAATAGCAGGCTGGTTAAAGACCTTATTAAACGAGGCTAATATTGCAGGTACTCCAGGTAGCTTACGATCAGCGGTGGCTTCGAAGAACTGGATTAAAAATTACCCCGTAGAAGAAATTTTAGCGCGCGGAAATTGGCGCTCTGAAAATACATTTCAGAAATATTACAGGCGAGAAGTAATGCCTTCTAATCAATCACCACATGTTGCTCATTTATTTAGTCCTGTTGTTTAAATTAAAGTTTATAATTGAATGTGATTTCATACTTAATTCATATCAAACTGATTTATAGCGATCATAATTACGAAATTGTTTAAAATTTGTTAAACATTTGTTAGTACAAATATACGAAACCATGATTTTTTGAACTTATTGTTTTATTCACATTAGCATCCTAATAGATACTTCCTCATCGTCATCGTCACCAGGCGATAACAAACATCTCTCAATACTAAGCTTTGAATAACGGTCAAGGATTTAAAAGCAGCGTTTTACCTGAAATAAATCGCATATTAAATACTTACCTTATTCAAAGCTTACATTTTAATTCTGCCTGGTGTATTTCGAAGCAATGAGCCAAAATGGCGCGCTCTGTCGCTAAGCTAAACACAGAGGGCGCCACCACCTGGTGACGAGCCGGAAGTACTAGTAGAAGGGGTAAAAAGAGTACGAAAACTGGTAAAAGTTGACGGGAAACGGAAGCGCGTATCTCAATACTAAGCTTTGAATAAGGTAAGTATTTAATATGCGTTTTATTTCAGGTAAAACGCTGCTATTTTTTTCCACATAGCTAAATTAAATGATGGGCTCAGTGTGGAACACTTAAGATATGCCGGGGTGCATCTGCCCAGGGTCCTCACTTTGTTATTGAACTTGTGTATAGGTCACTCCTACCTGCCTCCAGATTTAGTTAGAACCGTGGTTGTTCCTATTCTTAAAAATAAGTTGAAGGACTCGTCTGATAAAAACAATTACAGACCAATTTCACTGGGGACGGTCACTGGAAAGGTTTTGGACAGTCTGCTTGATGTCAAGCTAGATTCATATATAAAGTTACATGATGCACAATTCGGTTTCAGAGCCGGGTTGGGCACAGAGAGTGCAATACTGTGCCTCAAGCAGACTGTTCAGTATTACACGGATAGGAAAACACCAGTTTATGGTTGTTTTCTTGACCTCTCCCGGGCGTTTGATTTAGTCTCTTATGAGTTGCTGTGGAGTAAATTGTCGGATGAGACTGAGCTGCCGGCAGAGCTCATAGGTATTTTCAAATATTGGTACTCTAATCAAACGAACTCGGTCAGGTGGGCAGGTGATTTTTCTACGTCCTACGGCCTACACTGTGGGGTAAGGCAGGGGGGATTGACCTCCCCCAGATTGTTTAATTTGTACATGGATGGACTTGTTCGGGAGCTGAGTAGCACCATGGTCGGCTGTTCCATAGACGGTACTATGATTAACAACATTAGTTACGCGGATGATATGGTGCTGCTCAGTCCGTCTATAGAGGGGCTGAGGGTATTGGTTGGCGTCTGTGAGAGGTATGCGGGGGCGCATGGTCTAAGATACAATGTCGAAAAAAGCGAGATCATGGTATTTAAATCACGCCACCGGAGGTTAACACACGTGCCCCCTGTTAGGCTATACGGGACACCGCTGCGTTTGGTGACGCAATTTAAGTATCTTGGTCATGCGCTTACCGACCTTCTCACGAATGACCTTGACATTGATAGGGAACGCACCTTGGCGGCTCGCTGTAATATGCTGGCTCGCAGGTTCGCACGCTGCACGAGGGAGGTAAAACTAACTTTATTTAGGGCATATTGCCAAGCTTTTTACTCCTGCAGCTTGTGGGTCAGGTATACGAAGGGGGCATACGAGGCTCTGCGGGTCCAATATAATAATGCCCTGAGAATATTGTTGGGACTTCCACGGTATTGTAGTGCCTCGGGTATGTTTGCGGAAGCCAGATTAGATGATTGTTTTGCTATTATGCGTGTTGAAGAAACAAATGTCGAAGCTGTCTTTGCAAACGCTCAACTAATAGGCAACTTCGTAAATGCTTCTTGTCAAATTTTTTAATATCATGGTTTGAATGGAATCGAAGAAAGAGAGCTTAAGTCTTAGTTCTGTATCTTTTGTTTTATACGAAAATTAAACGTATTATATTTACAAATTATAAAATATTTATTTGAATAGTCGAATTTACTTGATTTCACCTTAAACCACCTAATTCGAAGAAAGAAAAGTGAGGAGTAAACGAGGCTGTCGTTTACATGTTCCTACGAGCCGCATGTTCGCTTCAGCATCAGCGCAACTATTTACGGTCAGGCCTATATCCTTATCTTTCCTTTCCTAATCGATCTCTGTACTAATATCGTTCTTTGATTTTACCTTTCCAGCATCCAATTTGGTGCTATTCTGCCTTACTACGCATCACGTGAGACACTGCTTGTAAGTAATCTTTTCTATCCTAAATTTCTCCGAAATGGGCAAAGACGAGGAACAATCTGCACAATTAAGAGTTCCCTCTCCAAATAGGGAGACATTGCAGCTTACTGAGCTCAAAAAACGAAGAGCTAGTATAAAAACTAGATTGACACTTTTTCTTAAATATGTATCTAAATACGACGATCAGCCTATTAGCAAGAAAGAAAAAGGCTGAATTGCGCCTGCGCATTCAAACAGCGAATAATATTTTCGAAAAATTTAACGAGGTTCAAGACGAAATTGAGGGACTAACCGTTGTAGATGATAAAGCTCAGTTAGATTATAGAGAATCGTTTGAAGAGCAGTTTTACGATTGTTTGGCTACCGCTCAATGTCTAGTTGATGATGAAGACGGCAATGCGTCGATTAATACGTCATTTTGTTCTGCCAAACCAAGCGTAAAACTGCCTCACATAAAATTAACTTCTTTTGATGGCACGTATGATTGTTGGTTGGAGTTTATGAGTTCTTACGTATCGATGATACACGAACGCACAGACCTTGATCCAATCCACAAATTCCATTATTTGAAATCATCGTTAACAGGTACTGCCCTCCAGGTCATAAGCGCTTTAGAATTTACAGCCTCAAATTATAAGCATGCATGGGAACTCCTTACAGAAAGGTTTCATAATCAGAGGTTATTAGTTCATAATCACGTCAAGGCGTTGTTTACAATGCAATCTTTGAATAGGGAATCACCTAGTCTTATTCGAACATTAATCGACACGGTTTCGAGAAACTTGCGTGCACTACAGACACTAAATGAACCAACCGAGTCTTGGGATACGCTTATTATATATTTAGTAGTCTCAAAACTAGATGTAGCAACTGAACGGGAATGGGAAAATTTCAAAAGTACCATATCTTCTAATAGTACCACGAAATTGAACGATTTACTCACTTTCCTACGAAACCGTGCCGACATGTTAGACATGGTAAACGCCAACAATACAAACAAGCCCAAGCAAAGTCAATCTAACGATTTAACTAACAAGAAACCTTCACATAGTTCGCAGTCGCACACACATAGTTACGCATCCACAAATCACACAAAACCGAATAAAACATCTCGCTCCGTCAGCTGCGTTATGTGCGAGGGTAATCACGCATTATACACTTGTATAGCATTCCTTAACTTGCCAATCGATAAAAGAATTCAATTCGTAGAACAGAAAGGTTTGTGTCGTAACTGTTTGCGTTCCGGTCACTCTTTAAACGATTGTTTTTCGGTAATTGTATGTCATGTCAACTTAAACATAATAGTTTACTGCATTTAAGATCAAAGGATGACAGTAATGAAAATATAGGGAAAAATAACACCACGGAAACAAAACCGCAAGCGGCTACGACACTCCATACATTGTTATCGGGCAACGAGATAGTGAGTCATCACAGCAGCGCAAGCGCATCGAAGGCATCGCGACATACTCAGCCACAGATAATAACCGAATGCGTTTTGTTATCAACAGCGCTTATAAATGTTCTGGACGTGAATAATAAATTACATACTATTCGTGCACTTTTAGACAATGGAAGTCAACATTGTTTTTTATCGGAAAAAATAGCAAAACAATTAAGTCTTAATCTTATACAGTCCACTGTTCAAGTCTCAGGCGTGGGACAATCAATTACCCAATCAAATAAATCATGCGAATTGGTGATTCATTCTAAAATAAACGATTATAATATGCGTATGTCTTGCTTTATTTTGCCATGTATAACATCCAGCCTACCATCAACTATTATAGATATTTCTTCTATAGACATACCTCCTAAGATTAAGTTGGCCGATCCGACTTTTTATGTCCCAAGCGAAATAGACTTGTTGATTGGCTCTGACAAATTTTGGGATTTATTAGAAGAAGGAACTATTAGGCTTGCAAATGGACCATTTTTGCAGAACACTAAATTAGGATGGCTAATATCGGGCCCACTTTACATGAGAGGCAGTCGAGCAAAAAATGTCCATTGTAATTTAACAATTGATGACCAACTAAAGCGATTCTGGGAGTTGGAAGAAATACCAAAACGCAATGTATTTACTAAAGAAGAACTACAGGTTGAAGATTTGTTTTTAAAAACTACGCGCCGTGGTAGTGATGGACGTTTTGCTGTTCGTATACCCCTTAAAGAGTCGCCCGAAGTACTTGGCGATTCATACAAAATGGCCGAACTGCGTTTTTTGTCATTGGAAAAGAAATTGGATCGTTCACCTCATTATAAGAAAATGTATTCGGATTTTTTAAAGGAATATTACGAATTGGGACATATGAGTAAAGTTACTACCTGTGATCCTGTTTGTTATTTTTTACCACACCATGGAGTATTTCGTGAGAGTAGTTGTACAACTAAATTGAGAGTCGTTTTCGATGGCAGCGCTGTTACAAGCTCAGATAAATCTCTTAATGATATTCAGTTACCGGGACCAAAATTACAAAATGACATATTTTCCATATTACTTCGTTTCCGTCAATATAAATATGTTGCATGTGCTGACGTGGAGAAGATGTTTCGTCAGATATCTATTCAAAGTGATCAAAGAATGTTACAGCTGATACTTTGGCGAGAAGTACAATCCGATCCTATTCAAATCTATTGTTTGAATACCGTGTCATATGGCACAGTCTCAGCTCCATTTCTCAGTATGCGATGTTTGAGACAACTAGCTCAGGAATGCAGCGATAATGAAATTGCTCAGGTAATAAAGGAGGATTTCTATGTAGACGACTTGATTACTGGAAGGAATAACAAACAGGAGCTCCTTAAGATTTGTGAAGGAACTCGTAAGGTTCTTAAATCCGGTTGTTTTCCTTTGCGTAAATGGACATTAAATTTTGATGTGTCTGAAGCCATTTCTAAAGAATTAGCAATCGGAGAGCACACGCAAGATAAGACTTTAGGAATCGGTTGGCAGAATGATAGCGATGAGTTATATTTTTCTACAAAAGTGGTTTCTTGCGTAAGCTCTAAATTAACAAAGCGAATAATGCTCTCTATAATTTCACAAATTTACGATCCTTTAGGTCTTCTCGCACCCTCAGTCATATTATTTAAAATACTACTACAGAAATTATGGCTCGAGAAATTAGAATGGGACGATCCGGTAAGTCATCAAATCCAAGAGGACTGGAATAGGTTTATTGATACACTACAATATCTAAACACAATTAAAATACCACGATACGTACGAGGACACCATACACAAACTACAGAACTACACATATTTACAGACGCATCTGAAAATGCTTACGGTGCGTGTGCATATATTCGATCTTATAATGACGAATCCGAAATTACTGTAAGACTGTTGTGTGCTAAAAGTAAGGTTTGTCCTCTTAAACGTGGCACTATAGCAAGACTAGAACTTTGCGGGGCACATGCTGGTGCAAAGCTATACAAACATATTATAGAATCTCTTCGATTAAAATTTGATAGTGTTTTTATGTGGACAGATTCCACAATAGTACTCGGTTGGTTGCGTTTGTCACCTCATTTATTGAACACTTTTGTACAAAATCGAGTAACATTAATTAAGGAACTAGCATGTAATGTACCGTGGTTACATGTAAAGGGTAAGGACAACCCAGCTGATTTTGTATCAAGGGGCCTTTGTTTGAACGCTCTCAGGGATTGCTCACAATGGTGGAACGGTCCTCTATTCTTGCATGAACGAAATGATTCTTGGAAAGATACTAAAATTAATAGTTGTGATTCTGAGATCGAGTTACCTGAACTGAAAACAAAAACAACGATTCTAATATCTGTTGATTCAAATGAATTCATCGATTTTAATAGAGTTTCTTCTTGGATCAAACTAAAACGAATTGGTGCATATGCACTTCGATTTATATTCAATGCGCGGGTACACGAGAACGAGAATCGGAAAAGGGGTCAGCTATCTTCAGATGAATTATTATTATCGCAACGAATGCTCATTCGACTTTCACAAAGAGAATCATTTCCAAACATTGTAACAAATTTGCTCCTAAATAAATCATTAAACAGTCTCAACAGTCGGGAAAAGAGTAGAATATTAGGTTTAAATGTGTTCCTGGATGACCATAAGATCATAACAGTAGGCGGCAGAATATGTTACTCAAATAATTTCGAATTTGATAAAAAACATCCTGTTTTATTATGTTGTAAGCATCGCTTAACAAGACTTTTATTTGTACATGAACACTTACAACTGCTTCACGGTGGGCCTCAGCTTCTTTTGGCTCATATTCGGGAGTGCTGGTGGCCGTTGGGGGGCAGAAATTTAGCTAAAGCAGTGATCAAGCAATGTGTAAAGTGTACTCGTCTGAAGGGTGCTACTTTAACTCCAATCATGGGAAACCTTCCATCTGAAAGGTTAGATGCGTCATTCCCCTTTTTTCGCTGCGGGGTTGACTATTGTGGTCCGGTATCAATACTCAATCGCAAAGGCAGGGGTTCTGTTCTGGTGAAGGGATATATTTGTCTCTTCATTTGTTTTGTAACACGTGCCATCCATTTGGAACTAGTGGGTGGGTTGTCTAGCAATGACTATATATTAGCATTGAAACGGTTCGTTTCTCGTCGTGGAAAACCGCTAGAGATTTTTTCAGACAATGGAAAGAATTTTGTAGGGGCAGAAAAGGAATTTCTTCCACAATTGCCTGACGTAGATGGAAATAGCATTATTAATGATTACGCAGCTAATGACGGCATAACATTTAGGTTTATACCACCATTTGCAGCTCATTTCGGAGGTATTTGGGAGGCTGGGATTAAATCATGCAAGCATCATCTCAGACGAGTAGTAGGTAACGCTCATTTAACGTACGAGGAGTTCAGTACGGTATTAGTACAGATCGAAGCCGTCCTGAACTCCCGTCCTTTATCTCCTTTATCTTCAGATTCCAGTGACTATACACCACTTACTCCAGCTCATTTTCTCATCGGCCGACCGTTAACTACACCTGCTTGCAAGGATTTGACGGCTACCGCATCTACAAGCCTGGGGCGTTATCGTCGAGTAGAGCAGCTTCGTCAGCATTTCTGGCAGCGCTGGTCTCTGGAGTACATATCTGAACTTCAAACACGAAAGAAATGGAAGACGACTTCGGAGGACATTCACCCTGACAGTGTCGTACTTATAAAAGATGAGAATGCACCACCTCTTAAATGGCGAATGGGGCGCATTGTACGTACATACCCTGGTAAAGACGGTGTTTCACGTGTTGCTGACGTTCAAACATCTACAGGCATCATTCGTCGCGCGTTCTCGAAAATATGTCCTCTTCCGACGCAACCAGAAGCTCCAGTAATTGAGGACTAGACGACAGCACATTCTTTGGAACTTGTGAGATTCCAAGGCCGGGGGCATGTTGAAGAAACAAATGTCGAAGCTGTCTTTGCAAACGCTCAACTAATAGGCAACTTCGTAAATGCTTCTTGTCAAATTTTTTAATATCATGGTTTGAATGGAATCGAAGAAAGAGAGCTTAAGTCTTAGTTCTGTATCTTTTTGTTTTATACGAAAATTAAACGTATTATATTTACAAATTATAAAATATTTATTTGAATAGTCGAATTTACTTGATTTCACCTTAAACCACCTAATTCGAAGAAAGAAAAGTGAGGAGTAAACGAGGCTGTCGTTTACAATGCGGAAGCGGGCTGCCTCGATGCTGCGTCGATTTCGTGGGAGTCCCAATAGTATACTTAGTACCTAGCCGGTAAAATTGATGGGCCTTTTGTGAGGCACTGGGTGGATGCGCTTATGCATAGAGGCGTACATCGGGTCAATTAAACCGATTGTACCTAAATGTAAACGTTACTAACACTAGTATTAAGAACAATTGTATACTAACAAAATATGGACTAGTCCGAAATAAAGATTATTATTATTAAATTCAGATCCGTGGACCCGAATGCACGCTTTTCATACAAAATGTTCCCGTGGGCGCACACGTCCGTTTTGTTTTCCGAACGGAAAATGTAAGACACGTGTGTGCCCATACGAACATTTTGAATGAGAAGCACGCATTCGGGTCTCGGATTCTAATATTTCCGAACGGAAAAAAACCTACGTGTGCGCCCAACTTTAGCGTGGCCACATGAGATAGGAAAAGAAAGCGACGAAAATACATGAGAAAAAACAGGACAGAGAGCTCGGTAGGTATAAAATGTATGAACTGAGTCTGATTAACATACAATCAAAGAGACAAAAAATAATAGCGCTATGTCCTGTTTCTCTTCGTGTATTCCTACGCGTTAGATCATATAGGGGCATTCATTTACGCGATTACAGTTAAGGTATTTATCTCATCTCAGCCTCAGGATACCTCAGTCCACTGCTGGAGAAAGTCTCTACCATACGGCTTGGCCACGACCTTTCAGCGGTGAGAAGCTAAGCGGCGTCGAGCGGTAGGATCAAAGGATTAAAAATATTTGAAGAATGCCACTATATAGACGCCGAAAAATAGATTTAAATTCCATAATTCATAATCCACACAACTATGTCGTTATACCTATACTAGCTGTCACCCGTGCCTCCTCTCGCAGCAAAAATAGTTTTTCTTATAAATATTCACCACCCAATACAGCCCCCTTAAATGTTAATTTTTTAAAAAGTACCTAGCCTATGTTTGACCTCAGGTCTTCATCTATATCCAAACCGAATTTCATCAAAATCGGCGCCGAGGTTCTCGTGCGCATGCGGAAGTTATTCCAAGGCTAAGAAGTCTCTAATCAGTTTCTATATGGGTAACTGAGATTAATTTATTTATTAATATTTCTTGAGTAATTATATAATAACTATTTATACAAGGTGTAACGGAAAGGGTTGTAGGGTGTACAAAGTGGAAAGATTCATTACCGTGGGTAGATCCTTTATGTGAAGTTTCAGATTATTATCAGCACTTTTAAAAAGGAGTGTTAAAAAATAAATGATAAAACGAAATCTTTGCCATGTAAACAAACACTGCACATCACTATTCAGGATATTTCAATGTCAAGGTTGCCTTTGCACTGCTCACACACATATCACAACACAAATTATTTCACCTTCTCGGTTACTATGAAAACCTGGTACTTTGGGCAGCATCTGCTTTCGTCACCTTTTGACAGTTTATACCAATATTTTCACAAAGAAACCGCCTACACGTGCAGAGCGGCGCAGCACAGCAGCGGGAATTCTTCAATTAATTACCTTACTCTAAATTGATTAATCATTGTAAAAAGAACCATTCGCAAGTCGCTTTTCAGTGTTTTCATCATGTTTTTAATTAGAAATCAAATAACTCGCATAAATATTTTTCACTTTGACAAGTCAACAACTCAGGCTAATAGTGACAGTTACTTTTTAATGTTGGTGCTGTCCTGCCAGGTACATTTTCGGAAAAAGTCCAGTCCCGTCTTTTATTAGCCAAACTCACGCCACCTTTTTGATTCTGCCGTCCTAGTACAAAATAAATAAATATCCTACATAGAGCAACAAGGACCTCCACGAAGTCGGTGTTGCTGATAAATAGGATATTTTTCCGATTGAACCTCCCATTTTTCCATGGATCCCTTGTATTAAACCAATACCTACCTACTTACCTTTAATTTTATTGTCATGAATATTTTTTAAATTTAATTTTTGACCATACCAGGATCATATATCAGCCTAACAAGGTAGAAGCGACGCCTTATCCAGAGTTCGATTGAAAATTTTGTCAAACCCTTTTTTTATCTTGTCAGAATGTCAAATCTTCAGACATACAGACATTTGCAAAAAAAAGAGTGCGGAACCTCTTTCGCAAATTCTAATTTATTACAATACCAGGCGCCGAATAAAGGAGGTGTGATTTAATTTTGATAGTTGTAGATTGACCTTGAATTCAACAGCTGTTTACTGTCATATTGGTAAATAGTGTTGTGCCAATTCAAATTGGAAAAATGTGTGCTTGTATGGTTTTCTTAAAATTAAAAAATAAATCATAAACATAAGATAAAGATATATTTATTTGCCAAAAAAACATTGTTGATACATAAAATGCATGATGTTACAGAGCAGCAATGTTCAACCGTTGAAACGGTGTGCAAATTAAGACAGATGGCTTGCCGCAAATAAATTCAAAATATTCATACAAGACTAAAAATGTCTGGAACTAGTTTAAAACCATTATCACAGTTAGCACAATCGATATGGATATAGGTATTCCGTTACACCTAGTATAATACCTACTAATCTGAGAGATTCGATTTCAAATTGAACTTTCTTTTTTTAACTTTAATTTTGTTGCGCAAATTACATACATATAACCAATGCATTTCTGATGACTGACGACCTCCGTGGCCTAACGGTCATCACGCCGGACGGCCACACCAGAGGTTCCGGGTTCGATCCGTCCTCCGGTCGAGATGGAATATAATCATTTTCAGATTGACGTGGGTATTAGATATTTATCTATATACCTATGTATTTGTTTTATAATTTAGTATTGTTAAATTAGCATACCGTAAAGTCTTGAATTTACTTTGGGGCTAACTCTATCTGTGTGATTTGTCCGTATATATTTATAATTATTATTTATATTATTTCGAGGCAAAATAGGCAGGTTTCAGTCAGTTTTTAGTGGTATTGAACAACCACAAGAACATGTTTGGGCTTATGGGTAAAATATGAGACTTTTTACTTTCTTTCCAGCATTGGTAGGTTGGTTTCAAAACTCTTCTAAGCCAGGGACACGGTAAAATAACGGTTATTTCGTGGAAGGGGCTCGCGAGGTCTACTGTTCTCACAGAACGGCATATTAGACATACCTGCCTGGACATATTTTCTTTGCCTTGGCCGACTTGTGTCCGACTCCATTCCATTAATAAATAAATAAGATAGTTAAATCGTTTATTTGTATAAAACACGACAACCCATCACATACACAATCATATATATGGATCGGCAATGTCAATTTAATATTATTTTTCTGTAGGTATGAACTACGCTGAGTTCGTGCAACTGCAATGGACTATACCTAGATACCAGTTATTTGAAACTCCGGACCGGATTTCCTGTGAAACAAGTTCGTATAGCATACTAGCGACCCGCCCCTGCTTCGGCTGTGTATTATAATCATAACATATTGTAAAACAAAGTCCCTCGCGGCTGTCTGTTCGCGATAAACTCAGAAACTATTGAATGGATTTTCATTCGGTTTTAGCTAATAGATAGAGTGATTCATGAGGAAGGTATAGGTGTATAATTTGTTTAGGTTTTGTGTATATTAGTTGAAATATGACGATAATTGTTGAGAAAGTCGGAAAAAATTCAGCCGCCGCCGCCGGCAGCTTTCATCGAAAACGCTGGATAATCCTTTTGAGATATAACCAAACAATGTATGGAGCATAATGCTATCGCGGACATTTTTATAGACATATGTCTAGCTTTTATATTTCAGCCAAATAAATAACTCAAACTTTCAAATACCTACCGCACCCCACCCCGCACTTCGTTGTAGATATCACTGACACCTGAACGAGGGCTGGGGCGTGATCGGCGCACTTTACGCGCCATTTTGTTTGGTAACCACGACTCGCAAGCAGCCGTCCCTGGGTGATTTCACGTACTTTACAAAAAATCGTTTCGCGTCTGTTTAAAAATTAATAGCTATATTATTAAATTATTTTTGCTATTGTACACGTATCTTGTATGTTATAGAAGATAGTGCCATGTGAAATAATTGCAAATATTACATAATAATGTTAAAAAACAGTTCAAAATATGTTCAAACGTCATTCCCTTTCATGTCTAAAAGTGTCATACGTCAATATAATTTCGTATTGCAGCCGAGGCATTAGACGTTATCCGATAAAATTTATATTACAATATTCATGAAGGTGTTATTTACCATATCTTATATTACAACGCATTGTGAACATTCACATAAAAAGATACTCGAAGATTAAAGTTTTGTTACATACATTCCATCATTACCCACGTATGGTGTCAAACGATTAAAATATAACCGACCGAGTGCAGTACGTAAGCGTGGATACGTTCCCCGCGCCCCTCTCAGTTTGCTTGATTACGCGAGACAAAGCGCACGTGCCCCGACAAGCTCCGCGAAAAAATATTGAGAAAAACATAACAGAGGTAAGATTTTGTCATGTTTCTCGCTCATTCCCTTTCATGATATAACTAAGAAAGTAGTATTTTTGTTGCAACCATTTATCACTTACGTTAATAATCGTAAAAGTAACTTCTTCATTATGTGTTCATTTTAAGGTTAATCAAATGCGTTCTAGAAATATCGGTACAAAACTCCCCTATCGTCATTCCCCGTAACATCATTCCCTGCATTTGAAGTAAATCGGGAATAACTGTAATGCGAAAGGAATGATTTTTCAGTAGGAAAGTGCTCAAATTGTGACAAAAGTTTTATTTTTCTTCCAGTAATTCAGTAATTCTTGGACAACGATATTGTTTCCTCATCGTTGTTTCTGGTTTACAAATTTAATACTTTGAAAAAATGAGTACCCATAAAGGTAAGAACATTATCATATTACTCTGTGAATTTGTTGCAATCTTAACTGATATAAGTAGTGCTTGATCTTTTTCATGGTCACCTCTTGACTACTTGTTTCCACATTTTCATGAACCGTCATCATGAAAATATGCAAACAAGTTGTCTGGGTACTATTTTTCAAGAAATTGTAAAATTAATAAAAGTAAAATATGTCGACCATGTCTACACACCGTCGGTTTTCTTTGCAGAAAATATAATTATCGAGGAATCTGAGGAAAGCTCTAGTGATATCACCGAAGATCTTGCAAGCATCGACTTTTCAGAACGTTGTGTTACATTCCCTACAGTTAAACCAATTCTAGCTTCTGATGAATCTACACCAGACTTAGATTCAGACGGAGAGATTGTTAAAAAGCAGGAACAAGATAAAGGAACTAACACTGAAGTACCTTGGAATAATATGCAAGATGTACATCATTCTTACATGTTCGCAATCATTGTTGCTCAAACCTTGGTCAACATTCCTCAAGATCGTCGCGAATCATGTAGAAAAGAAAATATGGAACTAATGCTAAGTTACATGTTGAAATAACAGTTGTCAAGATCATTTTACTTATTTGATTGTATTGTAATAAGAAATACTAATTATTATTATGTTATACTAGCTTTTGCCCGCGGCTTCGCCCGCGTGAATTTCCCACGGGAACAGTGCTTTTTCCCGGGATAAAAAGTAGCCTATGTGCTATTCCAGGTCATTATCTACCTCTGTACCAAATTTCATCGAAATCCGTCCAGTAGATTTTGCGTGATTGAGTAACAAACATCCTCACAAACTCACAAACTCACAAATTCACAAACTCACAAACTCACATCCAAACTTTCGCATTTATAATATTAGTATGGATTAATAAAGATGGTACACCTAGTTAGGAAAAATTAAAGGTAAATAATTGTATTTAACCAATCGACATTATTTTGTACTCCTACTCATGTTTTCTACAAAATTGGAGCCCACTTATATTGATCCATTTTTGGATTTAAATGTTTTTAAGAAAACCCCAAAAGCCTATGGTCTAGATGTTTTTTTAAATACGTTTCAATACCAAATTGCAAACTTTCTTCAAATTGTAAAAAATTCTATATTAAGTTAGGTACACTATCCTTCTTAGATTAGGAAATAATAATGAAGAAGTTACTTTTGTTTTATTACAAAAGTATACATTAGTATATGTTATATTTTAATCTTGTATGAAATAATTATATTATTTTCAGATTATTATGGATAAGAAAAAACGTAAGTCCAATGGCATTTCCGAAAGTCAAAAGTTGGCAAAGCGTCAAAAATATGCTGAATTAAAATCAAATCCTGAACTCTATGAACTACAGCGAGAAAAAGAAAAAGAAAAATATAGAAAGAAGAAGTTGAAGAAACAGGTGGTTAGTATTAGCGAAAAATCACCGAGAGAGCAGCGTGCACAAAGAAAAAAATGGCGTGAAGCTGCCAAGAAATACAGACAGAAGAAGAAAGAAGAATTGAAGGAAATTCCATTACCTGAGGCTATTGTGATAGAATGTAAAGATGACGAAGAAGATCTAGTAGTTAATAAAGAAGGAAATACGGACTCTAAAGTAAATAATAAGAAATCATCGGATCCATTGCAAACAACCAAGTCTCCTGAGACAAAAATAAGAAGGATTCGTTACGTTGAGTTGAAGAAACGTCAAAGTCTTTTAAAGATTATACAGAGTTTAAGAGAGCAAAATGCTAAGCTACAAAAGACTATCAATAGATACAAAAGGAAAGGAAAACAAACTGGCGGATGTCTTAAAAAACCTAAAAAAGAAAATGAGAGTAAATGTGAGAATCTAATACAAAAAAAATACACAGAAGATCATCGTACCAACAATAAATTAATAAAATTAGTCAGAGATTTCTATAATGAAGATAGCAACAGCACCATTGCAGCTGGAAAAAAACAATTTATTACGAGACATAAAACTCCGAAACAAAAAGGTATTTAAACAACAGCCTAAAAGTCTTACATAAAAATTCATATCTCAACATGGCATTATCGTTAGCTATGGTTTTCTGCAAATATCGACCCTTTTGGGTTGTTCAACCCAAACCCAATACGAGAGATACGTGTGCTTGCATAATACATAGCAACATTGATTTAATTATTGAATGCCTTAACAAAAACGGAATAATCACCGAAAAAAATTCACAGCAAGTACTACAAAGCTTGTGCTGCTCAGAATACAATGAAAGTTGTCTCGAAAGGCAATGTCTTTCTTGCCAATCAAGACACTCACTAAATTATATCGACGAATTTTCCGGCAATCAACAATTAATATACTATCAGTGGGTCCGACAAAGGGAAAATATATCCACTAAAAAGGGCTCTAGAATACAAACGATAACGACAAAAAAGGACTTTATTAGTACAACATTGGAAATAATTCAAGAATTTTACAATAAGTTGCCAGATTTTTAGCCACTGTTATAGAATTCAATCCCAATACAATAATATCAAGCTGCTGAAAGAATCGCTAGTTGTCAATGAGGCCGTGATCCATATCGATTTCTCCGAAAACTATGTACTTAAATTCGGCAAAGAAGTACAATCGATGCATTTTGGGGGCAGTCGTAAAGAAGTTTCATTACATACTGCCGTTATATATACTTTTGATTTCCAGGCAAGTAGTATTGGTAATATTTGTGCATCCATTATCTCCAAATGTTTAAGACATGACGCTACAGCTGTGTGGGCTCACATTATTCCACTTATTCAATTAGCCCTGGAAAACAATCCTTTCATTGATAGGATACATTTTGTATCTGACTCTCCAACATCGCAAGGAAAATCTTTCCAACTTATGGAAAGATTTTCCTCAGCTTTCTCACATAACCTGGAATTATTCGGAAGCAGGGCATGGCAAGGGTGCCCCTGACGGTATTGGAGCTGTACTTAAAAGGACAGCAGATACTTTAGTTAACTTTGGTAAAGATATTGCAACTTTTGAACAGTTTGTAGAGGCCATGCAGCAAAATATTGAAAATGTTAAAATCATTAAAGTCGATAAAACGGAAATTACTAACAGAGATACTGCTTTTCCATCAGATTTGAAATCATTCAAGGGCACTCTTGCCGTGCACCAAGTGTTGTGGCAGCGAGATTCAAATATGTTAACGTTTAGGAAAGTTAGTTGTTTTGTTTGTGATCAAAGACGTGTCTGTGTCCATCGAAAACATTTAGGATTTCTACAAATTATTCCTTCCAATGTATACAAGTTGCAAGGTAATGAGAATTATGTCACTTCTCTTGAATCTACTAGAAGAAACGCTCCACAAGTTAGAGTTCTAACAAACATCACCAATATGGGGCATCGACTTCTGCTATTATTCAAGAAGGCAAGGCATCAGAAATTAGTCTTATCAGATGTGCACGAAGGCGCACTTGTGATAAAACAAAGACAAATAGAAAACGTCTCTCGTACTAATTGTTAATTATGCAATGTGTATTTTCAAATCTAGTTAACAGGTTTACCATGAGTTTTTTATATATGTAATAAGTATATAGTCTTTTGGTATATATTTAATAAGTATAATCTAGAGTAAGCTATACCTGTTAAATAGATTCAAAATACACATTAAGATTGACGAACTATTGTTTTTGAGGCGTTTCGATTTCAATATTATTACAAGATTTATGGTATTGGATGTTAAAAGTATGCTTGACAAACGATGAAAAGATAAAACGTTAAGTATATCTACGTAATGTTATTTTTTTTTACAAATTTATTATGAGACCTATTAACTTGTTTCAAAATAGGTAGGTACACATTAATATTTTCGAACTATTATTTTTGAGGCTTGCAGCTATTGTTAGGTAGGTATTTCAATATTATTACAAAACTTTGATCAACAACTTGTAGAAATGTAAAACTTTTTGAGTAATATTACTTTTTAATTTATAATGAGAAATCATTGGAATTATTATTATAAGGTATTTTTGTTTCGAGATTGTTTAAATGGTTGAATTTAACCATTAGATGTTTGTTACTTTTTGTTAAAACTTTAATTAAGATACTGATATTTACAATTATAAGAATTTTGATCTCTTTATAATAAGATTATGTATCTGACCGAATATGATAAGGATAACATAACATTTATGAATCATATTGTTATTAATTGTTTAAGAAAATAATATTAGACTTTGTTACACAAGTACATTATTAAGATAAATCAAAAGTAATTTCATTATTATCTAAGAATTCGTTGAATTTTAAAAACTAATCTTTTTTCGTTTACATAATGTTGTTAAAGTTAATTACTTAAATAACAATAATTAATCATTCTTCCAAAGATACAACCAAATAAATAATATCGTTAATTACCAAATGATGTTTTATTCTTTTGTGATATATAAACTATCATTCCACGTCATCATCCCTCATTCCCTGTTCAAAGAACGTCATTTCCTGACAATGTTCGTCATTCCCGACTCAACATAATTTCTTTTCAGCAGTATAACTTACTGAATACTTTTCAAAATTAAGTGCCTATAGCAGGAAAGTGAATATTACAATGATTTTTATCAATTTTAACATTCACATAATAAATTTAAGATGATTTTTTAAAATATGCAAAAATAAATCAAATGAATCCAAGTACGTGAAATCACCCCCCTACTAAATTTCACACACACATGCCCGCGTAATTTGCCTATGTAGCAGTTTTGCGAGCGTTGATGGCGTGTCCGCGTGTGATTGTGTAAAATTTGTTCCAGACCATAGATTTAGAGAACAAAAATATTCCTTAGAGACACAGACCGCTGAGGAAGCGGGATGTCAGATATGGTTTTTTGGGCTTCATTTGACAATCAAGTTTGTAAGTCTATTAAAGAATGAAAATTTTTCTTTCCATGTCTATGTTCCAGACCGTGTCAATACAAGAGTTCCCTTACGTAAGGTCAAACGTAGCTATCTACATAGGACTTCTGCTGTCACTCCTTGACTTGATGCTGTACTGCTCAATGGGCATCGTCTTCGTCTATACCATGATAAAGCTGATCGAGGAACGGGCTTCTGGCGTACAGGTAACATGGCATTCTACTTCCTACTAATTCTACTATTCTACTAAGTATATAATCTATATCTATACATATAATAAAACAGTAAAAATATTTTGTCTGTACATTTTGTATTTTTGACTGAAATGAATAGAGGGACATTTAAAAAGAATAATAGAAAGCAAAAAAAAATTTTTGGAATTTCTTGTCTGTCTGTCTGTATGTATGTATGTACGCGTTTCACGCAAAAACTACTGGACGGATTTGAATGAAACTTTTTTGTTGTATAGCTATTAAGTCTGGGCAACATATAGGCTTTAATTGATTTTGAAAACTGGAACACCTGATGAAGAACCATAACAGAACAGCTAAACTATAAGAAATATGGAAATGGTGCCTTAACAAAAGTCGTTCAACCTGATGAGCATTTTCTGCTGACGTATAAAAATTGAAGATCTAGAACATCTGATGAAAAGCTCCAAGAGACCAGCTACACTATAACATATATAGAAATGGCGCCTTAGCAAAAATCGTTCAACCTGATGAGCATTTTTTGCTGATGTATAAAAATTGAAGATCTGGAATATCTGATGAAAAGCTCCAAGAGACCAGCTACACTATAACATATATGGAAATGGCGCCTTAGCAAAAACCGTTCGACCTGATGAGCATTTTCTGCTGACGCATAAAAATTGAAGATCTGGAACATCTGATGAATAACTTCAAGAGACCAGCTACACTATAACATATACGGAAATGGCGTCTTAGCAAAACTTGGTTAATCTGATGAGCATTTTCTGTAGACGTATAAAAATCGAAAATCCGAAACAGTTTGGAACACAAAAAGATTTATCATTTTAGCGAAACATACGCGGGCGAAGCCGCGGGCGAAAGCTAGTTCTACTATATAATCTATATCTATACATATAATAAAACAGTAAAAATATTTTGTCTGTACATTTTGTATTTTTGACTGAAATGGATAGAGGGACATTTAAGAAGAATAATAGAAAGCAAAAAAAATTTTTGGAATTTCTTGTCTGTCTGTCTGTCTGTATGTATGTACGCGTTTCACGCAAAAACTACTGGACGGATTTGAATGAAACTTTTTTGTTGTATAGCTATTATAAGTCTGGGCAACATATAGGCTATAATTGATTTTGAAAACTGGAACACCTGATGAAGAACCATAACAGAACAGCTAAACTATAAGCGATATGGAAATGGTACCTTAGCAAAAGTTTATCAATCTGACGAGCATTTTCTGTTGACGTATAAAAATTGAAGATCAGAAAAATCTGATGAAGAACTTCAAGAGACCAGCTACACTATAACATATATGGAAATTGCTCCTTAGCAAAAGTCGTTCCACCTGATGAGCATTTTCTGCTGACGTATAAAAATTGACGATCTGGAACATCTGATGAAGAACTCCAAGAGTTCAGCTACGCTATAAGATATATGGAAATGGCGCCTTAGTGAAAATCGTTCAACCTGATGAGCATTTTCTGCTGAACTACAGTTTGGAACACAAAAAGATTTTTCATCTAAGCTAAACTCACGCTGGCGAAGCCGCGTGCAACAGTTAGTATTATATATGCGAAATATTGGATGTGAGTTTGTGAATTTGTGAGGATGTTTGTTACTCAATCACGCAAAATCTACTGGACGGATTTTGATAAAATTCGGTATATAGAAAAATACCGGGAATAACACATAGGGTATTTCGACGGGACCGAAGCCCCTAGGCGCGGCTAGTTAGTAATAGTTTTTTGACATAAGTACCTATTAATTTCATAAGTTCATAACCTGAAAATGTTTGTAAAATATTTATGATTTACAAGCTTTTGCTCGCGTGAATTTCCTACGGAAACAGTGCTTTTTCCCGGGATGAAAAGTTCATATAAAAAAAAATATAAGGTAAAAAAAAAGTGATACAAATTGGGTTGTTGGAACCTCCTTTTAAGCAAAGATTATGCCTGTGCCAGGAGGCTCCGAAAGCAACACCGAATTATATTGTACACAGCTCAACTTATTTTATTATTTTTCGATAGGAACTAATCAAAATGGTGGGTGTGACAACCCAAATGCTAGGGCTATCGCACATAGTCAATATGTTGCCTGGCTGCCTGTTGTTCTCGGTGTTGGGGGCGGTGCTGCTGACCGTGGGTTCGCCCCCACTGCTGGTCACCTCCAATGGGTTCCTGCTGTTTCTGTTCTTCGCACTGCACTATATGTCTTTCGTCGCGTGGGCATTCGTCTGTAGCTTCATTACCAACAACAGTGAGTTTTCTGATTCATACTGTGTTGGGAGCTATTTTCTTTATTTTGATCGCAGACTAAATCGCGGAAAGAGGCGCGAACCATTTGGTTCGCGCCTCTTTCCGCGCGCGACAGTGAACATGATCCTACTAATATTAATACTATATTAATATTATAGATTATAGATATAGATTTATAGATGCGAAAGTTTGATTTGAGTTTGTAAGTATGTTTGTTACTCAGGCAATGCTCAAAATCTACTAAACAGATTTCAATGTTTGGTATACGGGTAGAAAAAGGGTATAATTTAAACGCTCACCAGAAATATTTTTTAAATCCTAAGCCTAAGTACCAAATAAATTAAATGACTCCAAAATAAATAAAATGCCTTTATAAAGAGGGTCCTAAAATATAATACATTATAGAAAAATACCGGGAATAAAACATAGGGTACTTTTTATCCCGAAATTCCAACGGGAGCGAAGCCCCGGGGCGCGGCTAGTCTATATATAACTCAAATGTGACTGACTGACTGACATAGTGATCTATCAACGCACAGCCCAAACCACTGGACGGATCGGGCTGAAATTTGGCATGCAGGTAGATTTTATGACGTAGCATCCGCTGAGAAAGGATTAACGCGAGAGAAGCCGCGGGCGCCAGCTAGTTTTGTTATAAATTGATTATTGGTTCGTTTTGCAGGCCGACACGCGACCGTCCTATCCGTGTTCACGTACGTGATCTCGACGATCCCAGCCTCGATTGTGTATAGTTACACCATCAATGGATATCTGGTTCCGCTGGTGGGCTTGCTGCCGAACACCCCTCTCTGTTGGTTTTTTGAGGAGTTGAGTGCCTTGGAAAAGCTTGGTGAGATTTATTTGCAACTCCACAAAATATTGAGCAGTTTGCATATGACATCTAACTTTG
Source organism: Ephestia elutella (assembly GCA_018467065.1). Classification (NCBI taxonomy): domain Eukaryota; kingdom Metazoa; phylum Arthropoda; class Insecta; order Lepidoptera; family Pyralidae; genus Ephestia; species Ephestia elutella. Next base: position 14,834,384 of record CM031582.1, read on the forward strand.
TTAATTGAAGCATTGGGTACAGCAAATAAAGGCGTTCGGTCGGACAAATCACACAGATTCAGACACAGGTCGGACAAATTTTGGGGAAAAAGTTACGACTATAATATCAATAAAGCGTTTATAGCACAGAAGAGGGCGATTCGGACAATGGTTCGGATTCCACCGTGGGAATCATGCGAACCACATTTCAGACGACTTCAGATCCTTACTGTTCCTTGTTTGTACATATTTGTGCTTCTGACTGACTTCATAAAAAACAGAGCCTTATATGAGACAGAGGAAGAAATGTTGAAGAGAGAAAGTACCAGACGGAAAGATCTAGTCAGAGTAATTACACCAAGGCTTAATATTGTAAAACATTGTCCGCGCAACCAAACAGTATTGTTATTTAATAAGTTGCCAAGGGAGCTAAAGAGTATTAGAAAATTATCAATATTTAAGAAAAGACTAAGAGAGCTGTTACTGGAGAAATGTTGTTATGCAGTAAATGATTTTTAGGAGTGCAATTGAGTTAACTGTTAACTGTTTTTTTTCTTTACTTTTTTAAGATGACATTATTTGTTTAATAATTTGTGGTGTAATTGGAATGTCATTTTGTGTATTAATGTAATTTGTAAAATGTAATTCGCATACAATTTATATTGTTTTATGAATAAATTGAATTGAATTGAATTGATTGAGTTAGCCCCAAAGTAAATAAGTTATGGGATACTGACTCAACTATACTATATTTTATAACAAATACATTAGATAAACATCCAAGACCTAGGTCAATCTGGAAAATGTCATTTTCCATCTTGACCCGACCGGGGATCGAACCCGGGACCTCCGGCTTGACAGTCCGGCGTGATGACCGTTGGGCCACAGAGGTCGTCAAGAGTTACTATGGACCTTGCTTCAATAATTAATGACAAAGTCAGTGAGAATAACTGAACTGCTATTATACATATACAAACGAGTTGTTATAGCTACTCATCTGTATATACTAGTGATTCTGTGTACAGTAAACCTCGTGAACAGAAGCACCCATCAACCCTGTTTCCCCATTTTCTCCTTTTTGATTTTTTTATTACAACATTGGTCCAATACGCGATTGGTCCAAAGTTCCAAAAAAGGTCCAATTCGCGGTTGGTCCAATTCGCGATTGGTTCAATTCGCTGGTGGTCCAATTCGCGGTTGGTCTAACAATAAACAATATTTCCGAAATTGTAAATTTTTTAGTATTTTTGTATATTGAGAAGCTAAGATCATATAGAGACAAAATGCGAATTGGACTCGCAATAAATTACAGTTCACTCTAGAACAAAAGTCACATAAAATCAAAACTTAGCGTGGCTCGAGCTGGCTGTGTGTTTTTTTTTTTTATAACATAGGGCGGCAAACGAGCAAGCGGGTCACCTGATGGTAAGTAATCACCGCTGCCCATGGACAACCACAACACCAGGGGTATCGCAGGAGTGTTGCCGGCCTTTTAAAAAGACGTAGGCTAGACGTTTAGTTTCATATCGCTGTTTATCTCAAACTCAAAATAATTAACTATATGTAACGAAACTTATATCTAAAATAGAAGTATCTACGCAATAGGGTATTTTACACTATGTAAGAAAAAAATATAAAAATGTTTGTTCATAATAGATTTCGAAAAAAAGTAAACAAGAAACGTCGATATTTATTCATAAAATTGCAATTTTAATTTTATAATTCCATTTTAAAAATCGTCTTTTCTAATCTGTTTTTCAAATGTCTAAAACGCCATTCGCCATGTTGGATCCCGCCGTGACGTCATTCCGATAGTAAACAATCTACTGAAAATAAGTTGTGCGCTGTTATTTTGATAAATTTACGAGTTATTAACACGTTTGTAGACTTCTAGCCTTTATTTCACTATGGAAGACGGTTTTGTGAAAGCAGAAAGTACAAATCTGCCAATGGTTAATACTTTAAGTATTTCTCATTTTTACATCACTTGGCACTTGAATCCATAATTTTTGTGGCGTTTTTACACTTGTATTTTTGCATTCAGGCACAAGACACCAATGATAACTCATTATTTTCACGAATCTTATTACTTGGTCTTTCGCAGTCGTATTGTTTACTAACCGAGTGACGTCACGAGATGAAAAAGCATGGCGGCTAGCGTTTCCGCGCGAAAATTCAAAATCATAAATAAAAAACAGATTTTAAGGCGATTTTCGGTTTTAAAAAAAATTAACAAAATTTCTACTAGTTCATTACGATCTCAGGATTAATTTAAAACAGTTTTTAAAAAATGGTGTAATACCCTATTCATGTAAAATAATAAAGAACTATTTTCGCAGGTATCGGCGTTACGTTCAAGAGCATGATAAAATCGTATGTGAGGGACATTCCGCCCGTGGCTTTGGCGTACCTATTCCTGCTGTTGCAGATCGCCTTGTATTTGATGATCGCCTGGTACCTAAGCCGGGTACGGCCTGGGAAATACGGCACTGCTTTACGCTGGAACTTCCTGTTTAAGGTGAGTGGGTCTGAAATATTAGGAGATCTCTTCATATTTCATGTTCGCCTGGTACCTGAGCTTGGTACGGCCTGGAAAATACGGCACTGCTTTACGCTGGAACTTCCTGTTTAAGGTAAGTAGGTCTGAAATATTAGGAGTGCTCTTCATGTTTCATGTTCGCCTGGTACCTAAGCTTGGTACGGCCTGGAAAATACGGCACTGCTTTATGCTGGAACTTCCTGTTAAGGTGAGTAGGTCTGAAATATTAGGATATCTCTTCATATTTCATGTTCGCCTGGTACCTGAGCTTGTTACGACCTGGGAAATACGGCACTGCTTTACGCTGGAACTTCCTGTTTAAGGTGGAGTGGGTCTGAAATATTAGGAGATCTCTTCATATTTCATGTTCGCCTGGTACCTAAGCCGGGTACGGCCTGGGAAATACGGCACTGCTTTACGCCGGAACTTCCTGTTTAGGGTGAGTGGGTCTGAAATATTAGGAGATCTCTTCATATTTCATTTTCCTGGTACCTCAGCCTAGTGTGGCCTGGGAAATACGGCACTAATTTGCCGTGGGATTTTTCAGGATGGATTTCAGGAGAAAGTTGCCTAGTATGAGTAGTGTAGCCGCGGGGCAAGAGCATAATTTTATTATTTCAAATAGGTGTCAATTAAACCAGACAACGTATTAATTACTAGGTATTTTGATTTTTCTAACTATCGATTAAAACACTTCGTGTACTTTCCTTTTTAGTTAAACGTGGCCTTTAGTCCTATCGCCCCAGTTTTCCTCGTAAGGGATAAGGACAGTATTTGTGTAATAATAGCGGTTATTTGCAAACAGAAAAGCTATTGGGCCAAGAACGAGGTACACCCCAGCATAGATTTAGACGAGGCGTACGAACAGAAGAATGCATCGACAGACGCGAATTATTTCGAGTCGCTACCGCCTAACAGCGAAGCGGGCATCGATATCCAGAATGTCAGCAAGGTGAGTGATGAGTTAGTCATACAATAGGCGATTTTCTGACAGGTCAAATGAAAAAAAAAATCGATGTAATAAAATCTCAATAGATGGCGTCTTATGAAAGCCGAGCCGTGGACCAACCCATGTTGTGCGCTTTTTCCATTAGTTCCCTATGAGTCATACCAAGATTTGTAACCCTGTGACTCAAAGAGAAAAAAAGTATCGATGAGTCACAGTATTACTTATTGCAACTGACGTTTTTCCCAAAGAGTCACACTGATACACATCGGCACTCTGTATTCCCGTTGTGTTACTGTTACAAAAAAGAAATGTTGTTTGTAAATTGTTATTTTCAATATATGTTTTACTTAAGTAACATAATGAAGGTGGTGAGGTGGTCTGACGAATTGTCGGCCTTTGATAGGCAGTAGCAGCAGGTAGCGAGCGATAGAGGTAGTTGAAGAAATAAGGGGAGGCTTTTGCCCAGCAGTGGCTATTATCTAAGTAAAAAAAAAAAACATAATAAAGCAACTCTCCTTTTACTAAGCGCCATCTATGAAGTCATCTGGAACACTTTGTTTTTTTAATTTGGGTCTCGGAAAATCGTCAATTGATACAAAAACTATACGTACATATAATAAAAGTGTAACTGGTCCTTGTCTTGTAGTCATTCTCAAAAGTCCTCGCTCTGAACTCCGTGTCGCTGCCGGTGCTGAAGGGCGAGATCACGGTGCTGCTCGGACACAACGGCGCCGGCAAGACCACGCTCATGTCCATCATCACTGGTCAGTCATTGTTTAGATAGATAGATAGATAGTCTTGTAGTCATTCGCGAAGGTCCTCGCTCTGAACTCCGTGTCGCTGCCGGTGCTGAAGGGCGAGATCACGGTGCTGCTCGGACACAACGGCGCCGGCAAGACCACGCTCATGTCCATCATCACTGGTCAGTCATTGTTTAGATAGATAGATAGATAGTCTTGTAGTCATTCGCGAAGGTCCTCGCTCTGAACTCCGTGTCGCTGCCGGTGCTGAAGGGCGAGATCACGGTGCTGCTCGGACACAACGGCGCCGGCAAGACCACGCTCATGTCCATCATCACTGGTCAGTCATTGTTTAGATAGATAGATAGATAGTCTTGTAGTCATTCGCGAAGGTCCTCGCTCTGAACTCCGTGTCGCTGCCGGTGCTGAAGGGCGAGATCACGGTGCTGCTCGGACACAACGGCGCCGGCAAGACCACGCTCATGTCCATCATCACTGGTCAGTCATTGTTTAGATAGATAGATAGATAGTCTTGTAGTCATTCGCGAAGGTCCTCGCTCTGAACTCCGTGTCGCTGCCGGTGCTGAAGGGCGAGATCACGGTGCTGCTCGGACACAACGGCGCCGGCAAGACCACGCTCATGTCCATCATCACTGGTCAGTCATTGTTTAGATAGATAGATAGATAGTCTTGTAGTCATTCGCGAAGGTCCTCGCTCTGAACTCCGTGTCGCTGCCGGTGCTGAAGGGCGAGATCACGGTGCTGCTCGGACACAACGGCGCCGGCAAGACCACGCTCATGTCCATCATCACTGGTCAGTCATTGTTTAGATAGATAGATAGATAGTCTTGTAGTCATTCGCGAAGGTCCTCGCTCTGAACTCCGTGTCGCTGCCGGTGCTGAAGGGCGAGATCACGGTGCTGCTCCGGACACAACGGCGCCGGCAAGACCACGCTCATGTCCATCATCACTGGTCAGTCATTGTTTAGATAGATAGATAGATAGTCTTGTAGTCATTCGCGAAGGTCCTCGCTCTGAACTCCGTGTCGCTGCCGGTGCTGAAGGGCGAGATCACGGTGCTGCTCGGACACAACGGCGCCGGCAAGACCACGCTCATGTCCATCATCACTGGTCAGTCATTGTTTAGATAGATAGATAGATAGTCTTGTAGTCATTCGCGAAGGTCCTCGCTCTGAACTCCGTGTCGCTGCCGGTGCTGAAGGGCGAGATCACGGTGCTGCTCGGACACAACGGCGCCGGCAAGACCACGCTCATGTCCATCATCACTGGTCAGTCATTGTTTAGATAGATAGATAGATAGTCTTGTAGTCATTCGCGAAGGTCCTCGCTCTGAACTCCGTGTCGCTGCCGGTGCTGAAGGGCGAGATCACGGTGCTGCTCGGACACAACGGCGCCGGCAAGACCACGCTCATGTCCATCATCACTGGTCAGTCATTGTTTAGATAGATAGATAGATAGTCTTGTAGTCATTCGCGAAGGTCCTCGCTCTGAACTCCGTGTCGCTGCCGGTGCTGAAGGGCGAGATCACGGTGCTGCTCGGACACAACGGCGCCGGCAAGACCACGCTCATGTCCATCATCACTGGTCAGTCATTGTTTAGATAGATAGATAGATAGTCTTGTAGTCATTCGCGAAGGTCCTCGCTCTGAACTCCGTGTCGCTGCCGGTGCTGAAGGGCGAGATCACGGTGCTGCTCGGACACAACGGCGCCGGCAAGACCACGCTCATGTCCATCATCACTGGTCAGTCATTGTTTAGATAGATAGATAGATAGTCTTGTAGTCATTCGCGAAGGTCCTCGCTCTGAACTCCGTGTCGCTGCCGGTGCTGAAGGGCGAGATCACGGTGCTGCTCGGACACAACGGCGCCGGCAAGACCACGCTCATGTCCATCATCACTGGTCAGTCATTGTTTAGATAGATAGATAGATAGTCTTGTAGTCATTCGCGAAGGTCCTCGCTCTGAACTCCGTGTCGCTGCCGGTGCTGAAGGGCGAGATCACGGTGCTGCTCGGACACAACGGCGCCGGCAAGACCACGCTCATGTCCATCATCACTGGTCAGTCATTGTTTAGATAGATAGATAGATAGTCTTGTAGTCATTCGCGAAGGTCCTCGCTCTGAACTCCGTGTCGCTGCCGGTGCTGAAGGGCGAGATCACGGTGCTGCTCGGACACAACGGCGCCGGCAAGACCACGCTCATGTCCATCATCACTGGTCAGTCATTGTTTAGATAGATAGATAGATAGTCTTGTAGTCATTCGCGAAGGTCCTCGCTCTGAACTCCGTGTCGCTGCCGGTGCTGAAGGGCGAGATCACGGTGCTGCTCGGACACAACGGCGCCGGCAAGACCACGCTCATGTCCATCATCACTGGTCAGTCATTGTTTAGATAGATAGATAGATAGTCTTGTAGTCATTCGCGAAGGTCCTCGCTCTGAACTCCGTGTCGCTGCCGGTGCTGAAGGGCGAGATCACGGTGCTGCTCGGACACAACGGCGCCGGCAAGACCACGCTCATGTCCATCATCACTGGTCAGTCAGTGTTTAGATAGATAGTGTCGTGTATAAAAAATAAAAAAATAAAAAGTGTGTGTTGGTGCGGTGCGCAGGGGTTCCCAACTATTTGAAGCGAAGACGGGCAATATCCCTGCGCAGTGCGATTATACACGAACACTTACTTTAGAGAGAGCCGGATGTAATGCTCAGGATAGAGCCTCGTACTTTTGAAGTACAAAGACCTCTTGTCTAGTAAGCCTTAGGTTCTGGGAGTCACGGGCAGGGTGATATCATTAATACAATATGGTTGGGATAGAATATAGCATTTTATTCCATAAACGCAATAGCCGCTGAAGGCGGGCACAGTTACATCAATACCAAAATCTGTTAAGAATATAGCGTCTTATTCAATAGGCACAATAGCCGCTGAAGGCGGGCACAGTTATACTAATACCAAAATCTGTTAAGTCTTTGCCGCAATAGAAAATTAAAATTAACATAAACCAAATATAAGGTACCTGGCCAGGTCCGTACACAAACGTCTGTGCGCACTTAGAACGTTGTCCCGTTCACCATATATGATCCGTTGGGTTCGAGCACTGGTGCTGGTCGCGTCATCAAAGCGGCGCGGCGCTCCTGCAACGCTCCGTTGTATGCGAGATAGTAGACGCTGGCTGGACCTTCCGATTTTTGCGCTGAGCCACTACAGGGACATCGGATCGAAGGCGGCGATGCGGCCTTTGGAAATAAGGTTAGGATCCGTGTGTTGCGCCTTGGGGTCGCCGACGACGGGGCCTGCGCCGTGGCATGCGGTCCACGGTCCGGGAAAACCGCACCCTCTGGCGATGGGAGGACACTCCAGGAAGCGTCAATTCATATGACCGGGCGGGCACGTGGATCTCAACAGCTCATGTTCCCGACAACTTCGTGGCGGCGAATATCCCCTGTGTCCTTGCGCGTATCGCGGATTTTAAAGCTAAAGGTTAAACTATAGTCCCATGACGGGGAGCCGAGGGCGGCGAAAGTGAAAAAACCCCAAAAAAATTAATAATTGCTCAAGCCATGTTACATACTCGTGGCGGCCATGCAGGAAGAGACCAATCCTCTCGACTCGATTTGACATCCCCTCTTGTCACAGTTCCATTTCGCTAAATTTCGAACGCACGTCAAACCAACTTCTAATATTTTTCAAAAGAACTAACGTTTAAACAAGATATTTGTTCGTTGAATATTATAATAATCTAAGTCGACGATATTAAAGGAGAATAATTAAAATTCTACAACAATCCTACCATGATTTCTTATTTTTTTATGATAAGAAAGGTTTGTTAGGACCCAAGACGGAACGTGTGTCACCAGCTGTCAATGTCAGACGTCCAACTCTGCAGATCTTGTTGACAATCTAATTTAATCATGGAATGTTTTGTTATGAATGTTTAATTTTCGATATAATTCCGTAAGTACACAAAATCACGTCGGGTTATTGCTACCAATGGTTTCGGCGTGACTCAAAGAACGTTTTGATGTGCGGGTCTCCCTGTTTTCTTAATAAGTATTGTAAAAACAACATATGAGATTTGTGTACCGGTGTGTCACTTTCCCATTCAATTTGTCTGGAGACTAATGGATTTGAATGCCTGCTATTGTGGTGAGTCGAGAGCCTATCATGCAGGTAATACGCCACAGGAATAATATCCCAATATATCAACTATTTCACCTAAAATATGACATGCAAAGTTGACCAGTTAGGAGTTCAAAATAATTCTGTAGTTATCACTACAATACCCCCTTTTCGGCAAAGAGGTTAAGTCGTACTTAGCCGAAACAGCCGGGGTAACCGGAGAAAACATTCACCTATCCTACGGCAATATATTTCTAATTATAAAACTATCAGCTATATATGAAACTAACTCATGCTATTTCATATATTAAACTAAAATGTATGTTCTAGAGTTCTAAAACTAACTCAATTTATGTTGAGTGTCAGGAATACAGCATCTGGCCAGACCGCTGCAATTCCCCTGCATTAAAAAAATTATACTTGGATTTCTAATGAGATAATCGCAAGTAGCATACTAATAATAAAGAATTATCTAAAGTAATATAGTTCTTACTTATGTATAATAAGAAAAACTATTTGAGATTTAATTAAAATATATGTAATCTAGCATTCCTATATAATTTACTAGTTAGTAATTAAATTGTAAACCTAATAAAGTCTTTAAACTAATGGAGAGCTCTCACATAAATTGACATTTAAAATGTATAGCCGTTGGGCTGACATTGTATAAGGGAAAAAACTTATTTTCCTTTTTTTCTCAAAAATTAAGGAGTATTAATCCATATCCTTATATTTACTCTGGCGCCTAGAGTGTGTAGTTACAAAAGAAATTGGTTTTCATGAAAACGCTTGACAAAAAAATTTCACATGTGAGTCATGTCATATGTGAAAAATGAGGCCTCTGATTGGTTATACCAATCCAAAATAACCAAGTTTAAAATAAGAGAGTTGCTAGCTAGGGGACACACCTTGTGAGACTTTTATTATGTCCTTGACATGATATTTTCCAACTTTACCGGTTTCTATCTCCTGAAGGTCGTAAACAACATCCGAATGCTTCCTGACAACTTTACATTTCACAAAGCGCGGTGCTAGTTTAGCGGAGAAAAAAGTGAGCTGAACGACTGGTCATTTGAAGGTATTAACGAATTTGGAATGCCGCCTCTTTTCGGCAACATGCCATCCGTCATTATCTCCCGACCTTTAGCTAACAAAATGGTGTGCCCGGTGGCAACATTATTAATGCTATTCAAAGATAGCTACCACTAAGTAAGTCAGAAAAACATTTCAGTACTTTATGTTCTGAAGTGTTTCGACTACGCCTAAAATCATCAATTCTAAGAAAGAAATCTGTGACGTCTGAGTCACCAGAAAATTTTAAATTCCACGACCTGAAATGGTCCTCCTTTAATATGTGAATAACGCGTTCGTCATCTTCCCTAGTCTCCGTAACATAGGTAGTCCTACCCATTGAGTTGGCTTGACGTACTAAACCGGGAGCTCCTAGTTGAGACAATGTGGGTTGTAACGCTTTAAGTGTGGAAGGGCCTGGGTGGGTGGGTGTAAATTGCACCTCCCCGTAGTCGTGTATTAACAAATGAGGAAGTAGTAGTGGTAGGTGGTTTGTTTGCCTCCCCACTTACTTCGTGATATTGCTCTTTCCTTTCGCCGTCCGACATGTTGGCAAGAATGTGAGGTTATATGTGTCAGGGTATGTAATAGATTATAATAATTGATAAATTTCTAAATATATACAGGTTACTCCCTGTCAATAAAAATAAATTAGCTCTCAAATTGAGATTAAATAGGAATTATGGCTGAGCGCTATGCTTTTTATTCATAGCGAAGCCCAAATAAAATATTAATTATTATATTATTAATTATAATATTATTTAGTAATATTATAATAATTACTATGAATTGTATTAAATGTATGCTTACAACCCTGTCGCATATAAACCTAACAAACACTAAAGTATAATAACTTTACAGTCAATGATATCACCAAAATTTCAAAATAACAAGTGAGCGAGTTTATAAAATTTAAAGACTATTTTTTAGAAAAAACTGCCACTCTCACAGGACTCAAAGGCTCAAAAATATAGTATGTTCGGGCGCCATTGTCGTGTATAAAAAATAAAAAATAAATAAAAAGTGTATGTTGGGCGGTGTGCGCAGGGGTCTCCAACTATTTGAAGCGAAGACGGGCAATATCCCTGCGCAGTGCGATTATACACGAACACTTACTTTAGAGAGAGCCGGATGTAATGCTCAGGATAGAGCCTCGTACTTTTGAAGTACAAGGACCTCTTGTCTAGTAAGCCTTAGGTTCTGGGAGTCACGGGCAGGGTGATATCATTAATACAATATGGTTGGGATAGAATATAGCATTTTATTCCATAAACGCAATAGCCGCTGAAGGCGGGCACACCATTTTGTTAGCTAAAGGTCGGGAGATAATGACGGATGGCATGTTGCCGAAAAGAGGCGGCATTCCAAATTCGTTAATACCTTCAAATGACCAGTCGTTCAGCTCTGCAGATCTTGTTGACAATCTAATTTAATCATGGAATGTTTTGTTATGAATGTTTAATTTTCGATATAATTCCGTAAGTACACAAAATCACGTCGGGTTATTGCTACCAATGGTTTCGGCGTGACTCAAAGAACGTTTTGATGTGCGGGTCTCCCTGTTTTCTTAATAAGTATTGTAAAAACAACATATGAGATTTGTGTACCGGTGTGTCACTTTCCCATTCAATTTGTCTGGAGACTAATGGATTTGAATGCCTGCTATTGTGGTGAGTCGAGAGCCTATCATGCAGGTAATACGCCAAAGGAATAATATCCCAATATATCAACTATTTCACCTAAAATATGACATGCAAAGTTGACCAGTTAGGAGTTCAAAATAATTCTGTAGTTATCACTACAATAGATAGATAGTCTTGTAGTCATTCGCGAAGGTCCTCGCTCTGAACTCCGTGTCGCTGCCGGTGCTGAAGGGCGAGATCACGGTGCTGCTCGGACACAACGGCGCCGGCAAGACCACGCTCATGTCCATCATCACTGGTCAGTCATTGTTTAGATAGATAGATAGATAGTCTTGTAGTCATTCGCGAAGGTCCTCGCTCTGAACTCCGTGTCGCTGCCGGTGCTGAAGGGCGAGATCACGGTGCTGCTCGGACACAACGGCGCCGGCAAGACCACGCTCATGTCCATCATCACTGGTCAGTCAGTGTTTAGATAGATAGATAGATAGTCTTGTAGTCATTCGCGAAGGTCCTCGCTCTGAACTCCGTGTCGCTGCCGGTGCTGAAGGGCGAGATCACGGTGCTGCTCGGACACAACGGCGCCGGCAAGACCACGCTCATGTCCATCATCACTGGTCAGTCATTGTTTAGATAGATAGATAGATAGTCTTGTAGTCATTCGCGAAGGTCCTCGCTCTGAACTCCGTGTCGCTGCCGGTGCTGAAGGGCGAGATCACGGTGCTGCTCGGACACAACGGCGCCGGCAAGACCACGCTCATGTCCATCATCACTGGTCAGTCATTGTTTAGATAGATAGATAGATAGTCTTGTAGTCATTCGCGAAGGTCCTCGCTCTGAACTCCGTGTCGCTGCCGGTGCTGAAGGGCGAGATCACGGTGCTGCTCGGACACAACGGCGCCGGCAAGACCACGCTCATGTCCATCATCACTGGTCAGTCATTGTTTAGATAGATAGATAGATAGTCTTGTAGTCATTCGCGAAGGTCCTCGCTCTGAACTCCGTGTCGCTGCCGGTGCTGAAGGGCGAGATCACGGTGCTGCTCGGACACAACGGCGCCGGCAAGACCACGCTCATGTCCATCATCACTGGTCAGTCATTGTTTAGATAGATAGATAGATAGTCTTGTAGTCATTCGCGAAGGTCCTCGCTCTGAACTCCGTGTCGCTGCCGGTGCTGAAGGGCGAGATCACGGTGCTGCTCGGACACAACGGCGCCGGCAAGACCACGCTCATGTCCATCATCACTGGTCAGTCATTGTTTAGATAGATAGATAGATAGTCTTGTAGTCATTCGCGAAGGTCCTCGCTCTGAACTCCGTGTCGCTGCCGGTGCTGAAGGGCGAGATCACGGTGCTGCTCGGACACAACGGCGCCGGCAAGACCACGCTCATGTCCATCATCACTGGTCAGTCATTGTTTAGATAGATAGATAGATAGTCTTGTAGTCATTCGCGAAGGTCCTCGCTCTGAACTCCGTGTCGCTGCCGGTGCTGAAGGGCGAGATCACGGTGCTGCTCGGACACAACGGCGCCGGCAAGACCACGCTCATGTCCATCATCACTGGTCAGTCATTGTTTAGATAGATAGATAGTCTTGTAGTCATTCGCGAAGGTCCTCGCTCTGAACTCCGTGTCGCTGCCGGTGCTGAAGGGCGAGATCACGGTGCTGCTCGGACACAACGGCGCCGGCAAGACCACGCTCATGTCCATCATCACTGGTCAGTCATTGTTTAGATAGATAGATAGTCTTGTAGTCATTCGCGAAGGTCCTCGCTCTGAACTCCGTGTCGCTGCCGCGTATATTGAAATTATACAAGGCCAGCACACATTCATAGTGTTCTAATACTGTGCGGTTTCAGAATGTGTAACAAAATAAAGTATTTGAAAATATACACGATTTCTACGTAATGGTCGCGTATACTTTCTTACACGGATTCAGTAAATTAGTTAGGAGAATATACAAGGTTAGAATCCACATGTTCTGACATTGTATAGTTTAAGAATGTAAACGTGTAACAAATGTTTGTAAAGTATACAAGCTTGGAAAGACAATATTAAGTATATGAAAATGTATTAGAAGGCTAAAACCAATATGTTCTGACATAAGTTTTAGCCTTCTTATACATTTTTTGTATGGGTTGGGAATAAAAAAACAGATTTTTACGAGATAATATATTTTTATCTATACATATAATAAAACAGTAAAAAGAATAATAGAAAGCAAAAAAAAAATTTAGGAATTTTTTGTCTGTCTGTATGTTTATACGTGTTTCACGCAAAAACTACTGGACGGATTTGAATGAAACTTTTTTGTTGTATAGCTATTAAGCCTGCCCCCCTAGCATGACCACGCGTCGTAGATATACGATAAAATATATCGTATCATATATCACCAACATATTTATCGTTTTCGCGAGCATGACCAAAGTAGCAACACGATATGATAAAATTTACCACATGATACGAAATGATTAGCTTCGCGATATGGAATAAAAATGCTGCCAATCCATACTAATATTATAAATGCGAAAGTTTGGATGTGAGTTTGTGAGTTTGTGAATTTGTGAGTTTGTGAGGATGTTTGTTACTCAATCACGCAAAATCTACTGGACGGATTTCGATGAAATTTGGTACAGAGGTAGATAATGACCTGGAATAGCACATAGGCTACTTTTTATCCCGGGAAAAAGCACTGTTCCCGTGGGAAATTCACGCGGGCGAAGCCGCGGGCAAAAGCTAGTGTAATAATAAAAATTTTCAATCATCATTCATTTTCACTCGTTCTTTATCACGTTTTTGACGTCGGTAGGTGACTTTGACACTTAATTAATTATTGTTTTCTTTTCAATCAATAAATTTAAGAACTTCGTTCTTGTCGGTGGAGTAATTTCCATGTATTCCTGTCTTCTGCCATCGATTTGACCTCTCTATACGACACGACCTCTACCTTCTCTTTAATTTCGTCTATAAATGCCCTTCTTGGCTTTCCTCTCCCTCTCATCGCTTCTATTTTTCCTTCAATCAGGTATTTCATGAAGTTGTCGTGTCGTATAAGGTGGCCAAACATCTTTCCTCTTCTTGTCTCTATTGCTCTGATTAATGTTCTTTTCTCATTGATCATATCTAGTACCTCCTCGTTTGTTTTCTTATCTGTCCAACTGATTCTTTCCATGCGCCTCCAACACCACCACCACCAACACCACATTTCGAAAGCTTTATTTTATTAATGTTAAAAAAATAATTCATATATTATTATTCACTCATTGATTATTTATTTAATTATTATTTTTACACTTCTACAGGGTATCTAGTAGAAGTTTGAGGAGCCCAATCTCCCTCTAACTCCGAACATAGGTAGTAGGTAAATCATTTCTACAGAGACTTTATAATTTCTTAAAAACTCATTGTCTGGGACTATATTATTGTGAAGCTGTAACTGAAAAAATAAAATATCAAGGATTATTTTTTGCATTTATTTAATAAACTTTACACAACAATCATAAAACTAAATCATACCTTTTAATCGGAGAATGAATTAATGCTAATAAACTTGTAATTTTTATTATATCGAGCGTATCACGCACTCTAAACGTCCTCAATAAAATAACACGAATAAATGTCAAAAATTGATATTTTTATCGCTTAATTTTGGTCATGCTCGAATTTTCGATAAATAGCCAATTGTCGTGCTCGCTCTTCTATTTATCATATCGTATCATAACACGGTGACGTCACTGGCACGGTGATGCTCGCTGTTAAGATAAAAATTCAACATGGCGGCGATATTTATCATATTTTGACAGTTGGCGTGGATAAATCGCTATATCATATCGTGTTTTGGTGGTCATGCTAGCCCGGCTGGGCAACATATAGGCTATAATTCATTTTGAAAACTGGAATACCTGATGAAGAACCATAACAGAACAGCTAAACTATAAGCGATATGGAAATGGTACCTTAGCAAAAGTTTATCAATCTGACGAGCATTTTCTGTTGACGTATAAAAATCGAAGATCAGGATCATCTGAAGAAGAACTCCAAGAGACCAGCTACACTATTACATATATGGAAATGGCGCCTTAGCAAAAGTTGTT
The DNA here is from genome assembly GCA_018467065.1 of Ephestia elutella. Lineage (NCBI taxonomy): Eukaryota > Metazoa > Arthropoda > Insecta > Lepidoptera > Pyralidae > Ephestia > Ephestia elutella. The sequence goes on from CM031582.1 coordinate 14,849,535, forward strand.
CAACCTGATGAGCATTTTCTGCTGACGTATAAATATTGAAGATCTGGAACATCTGTTCCCGTTCATCAACTAATATAATCCCGCGGGACACGGGATAACGGCTGAAATTTCGAGTACTGGAGTTTAGGTTACTTCGAAGCGAAACTCACGCGGGTGAAGCCGCGGGCAACAGCTAGTCATCAATATATTATATTACTGACTGAGTGACTGAGCCAAAACTACTGGGCGTAGGAAGCTGAAATTTGGCACGTAGATTCCTTAGGGAGTGTAAGGAAGTACTAAGTGAGGATTTCCCGAAATTCCCACGGGGTCAAAGTCCCGGGTTCATGCTGGTAAATCCTACTTACATCCTACTATAATTTAACATTATAAATGCGAAAGTTTGGATGTAAGTTTGTGAATTTTTGAGGATGTTTGTTTTTCAATCACGCAAAATCTGTTGGACTGGTTTCGATGCAATTTAATACACTGGTAGAAAAATACCGGGAATAGCTCATAGGGCACTTTTTATCCGCAATTCTCGCGATTGTGGGACATGATTTGTGTTCTACCGCTTCACGCTTAATCTAATGAAGGATATAACGTAGGATTAGGACATAGAGCACTTTTTGTCCCAAACTTCCCACGGAGCCGAGCTCCGGGGCGCAGCTAGTTGATTATATATCTTATAACTGTTCTTTGTTTGTACACTCTCTATTGCACATACACATAAGAAAAATACAAAAGATAGCTAAACAAAAAGAGAGGCGTACAATGGCCGTTTCAAATACCGCACCCCACCCCGCACTTCGTTGTAGACATCACTGACACTTGAACGAGGGCTGGCGCGTAATCGGCGCATTTTTCGCGCGATTTTGCTCGATAACCACGACACGGAAGCACTAAATTTTACACACACATTTGCGAGCGTACAAACATCATTTGTCTATGTAGTATTAAATTTGCGGGCGTTGTATGGAGTGTCCGGGGTGTGCTTTTTGTTCCTTTTTAACTTGTATGGTTTGTTACCAAGTATACTATTGATTGATAGAATGATAGTCTGATAGACTGATAGTCAATGATATCTCTGTACTGAAGAATATAAAAGTTTATTGATAGAAAAATAGCACACTAAAAGTTATTGCTAAAATATTGAAATGATACACTGATAACTTGACTGGAAAATAAAGATAATAAATTTAAGACAGGAAAAACTGATAGAAAACGATATTGATAGCGAGAACTCGCTACTATGTGAAATTGCGTAAAGTTGAACGTGAACTAACTGATTTTAGTAACGCGAGCGCCGCGATGTATGTATTTGCTGACGCTCGCAAATTGTACGAGGCATTGACCCGTACATAACTCTTCTTGTCGAAAAGAAAAAAAACTAAAATAAAAATTCATTTATGTTTGTACAAACCTCAGGCATGACATCGGCCACTTCTGGCAAGGTGTACGTGAACGGGCTGGACACAGTCACGCAGCAGGCGGCCGTGCGCTCGCAGCTCGGGTTCTGTCCGCAACACAACCTGTTCTTCAGCGACCTCACCGTGTTGGAACATGTCACGTTCTTCTGTTTGGTAAGTCTGATGATGCTGGTATGACTCATCGGGAACAAACGGTTTTTCTTGACATGTTTGGTAAGTCTGATAATGCTGGAAGCTATAGGAACTGCACAGATATACTTAAGCTTGTAAATGTGAAGTGTTTTTGTTTGTCCTTCTTTGAACATCCTGAGAACTTTCCATATGACAAATGACGTTTGTATACATAAATGACGTTTGTACACACGCATATGTGTGCGGGAAATTTGATAGGGCTGCTTGCGAGTCGTAGTTATAAAGCAAAATGACGAGAAACTAAAGTAATCATTACTAAACAAACGCCGATAACGCGCCTGCCTTCGTTCTAGTGTCAGTGATGTCTACAACGAACTACGGGGTGGGGTATTTGGAATGAGTGCGGGGCGGTGAGTGGCCGTTATGTACGTTACTACAATAGTTCTAACGTACAAAACGGCCACTCTGTCAGTCATTCTCATCAGTTACTTATTCTGTATCAAAACGACAGAGCAATGGATTTATAATGTGATTTTTTGTTTCGAGATTATTGGAGGGTTGGATTGTGACATAAGCTTATTTTTCTCTCTCACTCTTTCTATATTTAGTTTTTTCCACAGCTAAAAGGCTCTATACAACGGTGGCAATGCAAAGAAGAGTCACTTGAACTCCTCAGACAATTGGGTTTGGAACAAAAGGCGAACTCTATGAGCGGCAAACTTTCTGGTGGTATGATGAGAAGGTTGCAACTGGCGTGCGCGCTGGCTGGGGACTCCAATGTGTTGGTGCTGGACGAGCCCACTGCTGGGCTCGATGTGGAGACGCGGAGGAGTCTGTGGGATCTCTTGCTGGTCAGTTATATATCCCTCTCACTCTCTGATTTCTAGCTGGTCACTTATCACTATCTATACCGATATTTCCTGAGTTGAATTAAGTAAGTAGTTCAGGACTTTTTTGTTTCCCAATGACCTCCCAAATGAGGTACTCATTTAATATCTTTCGAGTATTTTCACTTTTTTTTAAAGTACAGGTAAAATATATTTTCTTTTAGTGAAATATAAACCGTGATTTGTCAAAAAATGTAACTTTTTCCTATATATAGTCCCTCCGCACCGGACGCACAGTCCTCATATCGACGCACTTCATGGAGGAGGCGGACGCGTTGGGCGACCGCGTGGCCGCGCTGCACCGCGGCATTCTGCGATGCTACGCCACGCCCATGCATCTCAAGAAAGAGATCGGTAAGTGGCTAAAGTGGTGCTGGTCGAGTGGGTAAGACCGGCCTGTGGTCGAAAGGACTCAAGTTCAATCCTACTCGTGTCACATGAGTTTGCATACCAACAACAGTGGCTAAAGAAAGTTTCAAAGACCTCCAAAATGGGGGGAGATTAGTCATTTTTATACCCCACGTTGTTGCCAATTAAGTAGGTATGTATGTTCAGACTAAGTGTCTTACCGGATATAGATAGATCCTTAGCTTCCTTACGTCATCCCGAGTATTATAGGATCTTAATCTTTGGATAACCAACTCCCTCCCCCAGACACGGGCTACCGTCTCTCGATCACCCTCAAGCCGGACGCCCCCGCCCCCGCCGCGCACGAGATCGCGCTCGTGATCAGCTCGGCGCTGCCGCACGCGACGCAGCTCGCGGACTGCGGCGCTTCCTTAGCTTCCTTACGTCATCCCGAGTATTATAGGATCTTAATCTTTGGATAACCAACTCCCTCCCCCAGACACGGGCTACCGTCTCTCGATCACCCTCAAGCCGGACGCCCCCGCCCCCGCCGCGCACGAGATCGCGCTCGTGATCAGCTCGGCGCTGCCGCACGCGACGCAGCTCGCGGACTGCGGCGCTTCCTTAGCTTCCTTACGTCATCCCGAGTATTATAGGATCTTAATCTTTGGATAACCAACTCCCTCCCCAGACACGGGCTACCGTCTCTCGATCACCCTCGCCGGACGCCCCCGCCCCCGCCGCGCACGAGATCGCGCTCGTGATCAGCTCGGCGCTGCCGCACGCGACGCAGCTCGCGGACTGCGGCGCTTCCTTAGCTTCCTTACGTCATCCCGAGTATTATAGGATCTTAATCTTTGGATAACCAACTCCCTCCCCAGACACGGGCTACCGTCTCTCGATCACCCTCAAGCCGGACGCCCCCGCCCCCGCCGCGCACGAGATCGCGCTCGTGATCAGCTCGGCGCTGCCGCACGCGACGCAGCTCGCGGACTGCGGCGCTTCCTTAGCTTCCTTACGTCATCCCGAGTATTATAGGATCTTAATCTTTGGATAACCAACTCCCTCCCCAGACACGGGCTACCGTCTCTCGATCACCCTCAAGCCGGACGCCCCCGCCCCCGCCGCGCACGAGATCGCGCTCGTGATCAGCTCGGCGCTGCCGCACGCGACGCAGCTCGCGGACTGCGGCGCTTCCTTAGCTTCCTTACGTCATCCCGAGTATTATAGGATCTTAATCTTTGGATAACCAACTCCCTCCCCCAGACACGGGCTACCGTCTCTCGATCACCCTCAAGCCGGACGCCCCCGCCCCCGCCGCGCACGAGATCGCGCTCGTGATCAGCTCGGCGCTGCCGCACGCGACGCAGCTCGCGGACTGCGGCGCTTCCTTAGCTTCCTTACGTCATCCCGAGTATTATAGGATCTTAATCTTTGGATAACCAACTCCCTCCCCCAGACACGGGCTACCGTCTCTCGATCACCCTCAAGCCGGACGCCCCCGCCCCCGCCGCGCACGAGATCGCGCTCGTGATCAGCTCGGCGCTGCCGCACGCGACGCAGCTCGCGGACTCCGGCGCGCGCACGCTGGCCTTCAGTCTGCCGAGCCGCGACAGCGCACAGTTCCCCAACTTGTTCAGACAACTGGAGCAGAAAAGGGAGAGATATGGGATTGAGTCGATCGGTGTGGGCGTGACTACGTTGGAGGAAGTGTTTTTGAAGTTAGTATTTTTTCATATCGGTTTATTTGTTTTGCACGATCTCATGTCTTTTTTAGGGTTCCGTACCTTAAGGACGCGTTTACAAAAATTAATGAAATTTGCCGTTTGCCGGTTCGATTTCCAATAAATTCATTGAATTTTATATAGTGTTACGGGTACTGATGGGTACTGTAAACCTTTGACAATATTAGTTACTATTTTATTTTGTGTAAAAAGTAGTATTAAATGCTATAAAATTAGTTTTTCCTAGCCTCTTTGCGCGAAAACAGGGTAAGGTTTCGGTATAAAAAACTGAGTAATTTGTGAAATATTCTTTAAAAAAAAAATAGAAACATATAATAGAGATAATCAACATTATTTATTACAAAAAAAAACCATCAAGTTTCAACAAAATTTATATAAAATAAAAATTATCAGTTTAACTGTTTCTTTTTTCTATACTATAAAGTGACGAACATTTCGAACGAAGCTTCAGTCGGCTCATGTGAAAGGAAGTCCCTGTGTCGCTCCGCAGCAAAATCCCGCGGACAAATACATCGCTGTGCATATAGAAAAACTCAGTTAGATCCACTAGTTTTGATACTTGTGCGGAAAAGAAAGTACCTTTTTATTTTTCTTCGTTAATATTCCAGTGTGTGTTTTGTCTTCCTTAGTACTTTAGTCATACATGAAGTCCAGCGTCCTGATGATGGAGACGGAAGGTTGCCATAGGAACTCTGTAACTAAACCATGTAACCTGGTCGAGTTTGGGCTTGTTTGGTTTGTTTTCTTTAGTGCTCTGGTCCTACATGAAGTTCAGAGTCCTGATGATGGAGACGGAAGGTTGCCATAGGAACTCTGTAACTAAAGCATGTAACTAGGTTGAGTTTGGGCTTGTTTGGTTTGTGTTTTTTAGTACTCTGGTCCTACATGAAGTTCAGAGTCCTGATGATGGAGACGGAAGGTTGCCATAGGAACTCTGTAACTAAACCATGTAACCTGGTCGAGTTTGGGCTTGTTTGGTTTGTGTTCTTTAGTATTCTGGTCCTACATGAAGTTCAGAGTCCTGATGATGGAGACGGAAGGTTGCCATAGGAACTCTGTAACTAAACCATGTAACCTGGTCGAGTTTGGGCTTGTTTGGTTTGTGTTCTTTAGTACTCTGGTCCTACATGAAGTTCAGATTCCTGTTGATAAAGACGGAAGGTTGCCATAGGAACTCTTTAACTAAACCATGTAACCTGGTCAAGTTTGGCCTTGTTTGGTTTGTGTTCTTTAGTACTCTGGTCCTACATGAAGTTTAGAGTCACGATCAATTAAATAAAGGTTATCATATATTTTGTTGTTGTAAAACCTTAGTTTTTCTGAAATATACTTAACAACAGACCCCAATAAGGCTTTTAATAACTTTATAGAAACTTTTAAGCTATTCTATGACTTGTGCTTCGCAGAAAAACAAATTACAATGAAAGTCACAAGTAAACCAAAATGGATTTCAAACGGTCTACTAAAATGCAGTCGAACAAAAAGAAGTCTTTTATGGAAGTTTAGGTTAAATCCCACTAAAGCTAATAAAGCGCATTATCAGAAAAAATGTAGTAAATTGTTGTTGTTAAAGAAAGTTATAAAATTGACGAAATTAAGGCAAAATAATTACAAAATAATGAACTCAAGTAACAAGTCTAGAACAACATGGCAAATAATAAATAGCTCTAAAACAAATATTCCAAAGGAACCTATTATTTGTATCAAAATTAACGATGACTGCATTAAGTCTCCTATGTATATAGCGAATGCATTAAATAATTACTTTACAGATAAAATTAAGCCAACAGAAAAAAATAATGTCAATGTTAAGTTGAATATAACATAGAGATTGCATTCCATGTTCATGGCACCGAGTACACTACAAGATATTTATACAATTATTAGTAATCTTAAAAACACTTAGCTTTTAGTATCGGAGGCCAAGATCCTCTTTGGGTCGTCGAGCCATCGAAGTAAGTAAGTAAGTAAGTAATCTTAAAAACACTGATAGTGTAGGTTATGATGTATACATATACGTACACATCACCATACACCATACACTCATCATTCCTCTTAAATTGTCGCATTCATTATATTACTAGGAAATAGAATAAATCAATATTACGTGTATCTATACTGAAATCAGTTATTATAGAATTAAAAAAATACTAATGTAAAAATAAATATCTTACAAAAAATATTATAAAAAGTATCAAAATGTGTAAGTTCTAAAGATTCCCGCTTAGCGTGCGTCGCTGTGACTGTGTGCCCTGCGCATGTAGTAGTACAATCAAATACCTAAAATTGAATCGCGTCATTTTGTAAATGCGTCCTTAAAAGGCAAAAACGGAACCTTTATAAGATTACTTTGTTGTCGGTCTATCGGTCTTTTTGTCAATCTTTTTTTCTCAGGTACGCTTAAAGTTCTGAATACTCATGGTCTCTTTCAGAAAAAAAATAATCAAAATTATACGTCAACGCGATCAGTGAGTTATTATACCGTAAATGTTGCGATATTTCCCATATTTCGCGATTTCAGACAGCAATCAAAACCTATGGAGTACTTCCCGTTGATCTAAAATTATGAAATTTGGCAAAAAGCAAGGTCTAACAGTACTTACAGGAATAAATCTGAAAACTGTAAATCTGTTGTTGGAAGTCGAAAAAAAAGTGTTACAAACTTATTTTTGCGCTCTATTCAGTATGAATTCTAGAGATCGAACTGCAAAGTTAAGTTTGTTTTTGAAACTAGTTGGTCTTTTAGTTATCTAGAGCTATAATGTGAGATGCTTTGTGTGTACGGAACCCTCGGTGCGCGAGCTTGACTCGCATTTGCCAGTTTTTTTAAATGCTTGTGTGTACGGAACCCTTGGTGCTCGAGCTTGACTCGCACTTGGCCGGTTTTTTGTGTTGTTGCCTTATTTTCTTGTCTTTGTGCCTATTAAAAGTATTGCTGTTTTTCAATCAGAAAGAGATTTTTTTTTTTGTAATGAAATGGTACACTTCATTTCAGTTGGAAGAGCAAGGTCGTATAAAGATCTGGTCGCGGGTTCAAGTCCTGCTCGCATGGAATTTTTTGCACCATTTCTAATTTCTATATGAGAGTACTTTAGTACTAATATTGCATCTGAGATGCTCAAAAAATCCAAAAATAAATGGTACACGATGAAGGTTTTCTAAATAATAGTACATTGTTAACGAGTGGGTGAAAGTAACTTTTTTAAGACCCGCGACGCCAATAGTTCGAGGGACTTAAAAACGTCTTTCACCCGAGGTAAACACTGTGCTTTTCATTACGAATACAAGGAAAGTAAAAATAAAAACTTGAATTAGCTAAAGAAATGATGAGTGAATTATACGGATGCATAAAAAAAACTTGAAAAAAAAATGATCCGATTACGGCTTTAGCTTCCAGCATTTTTTTTTTCTGTGGCCGACCAACTATTTAGCTATTAGATTCATTTTTATCATTTGTTCAATGATGGATCATTTGGTACTATCATTGAAAAAATGATAACTATATTATAAAAAATTATATTCTTTAACTTCATGTTATTTCAATTTTACATAATATATTGAATGGCTGTATGGGAAGTTGGAACATGGTTCAATAGAACAACGTGAAAATAGAACTAGTTTTTTTAAAATAATTTGACAGCTGTCAGTTGAAAACGATTCTCCCTAGGGCTGAAAAGTATTACTTTCTCCACGCTCCTCAGGCAACTTCAGACTTACTTTCAGAGTATGAGAAATGAAAATGTATTTTTACAGATTATGCAGTGACGTCAGCAGCGTGACGCAGGAGGACGAAGTTGACGCCACGCTTAAAGGTATTTCTCTTTTTCTCTCTCTTTCAGTAAGTATACTGAAAGAGCGAGAGAAAATACACACACAGCTAGTAAGCTGTGTTCTGCGGCTTTGCCGTGGTGATTTCAAAATTCTTTACAAGTTATATGACATCTATTGGAATAATAATACTTTTTAATATAGTTGCTCAAAAATGTTGGATGTGAGCTATTATATACTCGAGCTTTTTCTTTACTTTTTCCGAACTCGTGCGTTCTCTTTCCCAACTGTCAAAATAATGTATATTAAAAAGAAAAAACCAACCACGAAGTTTTTACAAAAAAAAAATTCATTTAAATTTTTATGATTCATGCAAATATTTCTAAAAAGAAGCTACCTGCTAATTTGTTTTAATGTCAGATTTAATGATTTGATTCAATGAGTTAGTTTAGGTTTCATTTAATTTCATCTCATTAAATTTCATTTTCATTTCATATCATTAAAATAATTCAGTAGAATTATTACTTGGCTGTATGGGCATAGTTCCCTTTGCCTACCCAGAATGGGTGAAGAAAACAAAAAAATCTCTGCTTATATTCTTTTACGGTTGGCGACATTTTATTATTTTATTAAATTGCTTCATTTTTTCGCAACTGAATTAAAAATTGTTGTTCATTACACGTGCGGAACCGTCATTGCAACTTGTTCCGACTGTCAACCCTCACCTTCGGCTGCGCCTCGGCTCGGGTAGACATTTGTCGGAACTCTTTGCATTGACAGGCTTTCCGCACTCGTAATGAAATATACTATTCTGTACCTACATTTTTCCTGCATTTTATGCAAATATTTAATAATTTTTTGATGTTGATTGATATTTCCAGACGACATAGTGACGCATAGAAAGGAGGGTGCTGCGCTGATATTGAATCAAATGGCGGCTCTGTTCGTCCGGCAGATGAGATACTCTAGATCGTGTTGGAAAATGTTCCTTATCGTGGTAAGATGTTTTTTTAGAATAAGTTAATAGAAAAAAACATAAAAAAAAAACTGTTATTGTTACTCTCAACAAACCCTCCTTTAATTCGATAGCCATATTGTAGACAAGCATTACAAATAACTATTCCGCCATCTTGCGATGGTCATCAGCAGCGTCTGTTTTGAGCAAGTCTTTAGGATTCCTTTCAAGGCGGGCGGCAACAGCACCCCTTCCCAACATGCATAGTCCGCCACTGTCCTTGTGCCCCCCCCCCCCCAGAAAAAATCCTGGATCCGCCCTTGATCCAAACTAAACGTGTGTACAAAATTTCAGCTCAATCGGTTGAAGATATCTACTACAAAATTGAGTTCTAAGATTCCATCCGAACGAACATACATACATTGCAAGTTAAATAAAAGCTTTTAAAAAGGGAATAGTAGGCAAACGAGCATGCGGGTTGCCTGATGGTAAGCAATCACCGCAGTCAATATACAAAAAAGGTCACTGATGCGTTGCCGACTTTTTGAGAAAGCGATAGGCTCTTGAAGCCCCCAATGTCGAACCTATTCGGGAACACCGCTGAGTCATCTTTACCTGCGCTTCGTGGGCGGTAGTAACTTGTAATTGACCATATTTCAATTCAATTTAAATTTTATTGGATTTCATACTATACATTTCCTTTTACAGTAAGTTCTATTAGTGTAAAATTTCCTAAAATTTAAAAATAAAATAAGTAAATTATTGACATCAATGAACGTTGTTTTACATCCAATGTTGAAAATGAAGTATTTCAAAAGCAACCAGGACTGTTGAGAATCGATAATAGCAATCAAATTAAATGGTTTTTGACCGATGGGCTTTCGATGGCGCCACTGGCGAGTATGGTCATGTCAATGGTACAATACTTTCATTGCAGTGTGACCGTTTTAAAATTTGACTAGATACCAAAAAATTGTGCTGTCAGTACAAAAAATACTAAAAAGCAAAATTCAAAAATACCAAAATTGTACTAACATTTCTTCAGAAATATGCTACGTAAATCACACGAACGGAAAATTTCTTTAAAACCCGAGGATTCCGAAATTTTTAAAGGAGGAAATTTTCGGGAGGGAGGGGTTTTTACATGAAAACACGCGACAATACCAAAATAGTTAAAATTCTACCAACATTATACTAAAATTGGTTTAGTACTAAAATTATACTAACATCATTCTGAAATGCCCCAATTATACTAAATTAGTACTGAAAATACCAAAAAAGGTCACACTGTTTCATTGGCACATTGACAGCGTTGTACCATCTGACAGATGTCTGCACCTCACTGTATAGTAGGTGCTGACTCGTTGAATTTAGTATCCACGGTCTCGAACTTACTTTGGGGCTAGCAGTACGGTCATTTGGTCGAAAATAAGATATATTGTAGAAAATTTTCTTAGTTTTATTTTGTCATAGATGTTTTGTCGTGAAATAAGTTAGAAAAGAGATATTTTCAAAAAACATGGCGGCATGATGGGTGTAAAAAATAGGTCGCAAAATTGAAATTAAGAAAATAATTTATACAAATCACCCATTTTCAAACTTTACGTTAAACTTGTAAGGTAAAACTACCAAATGACTGTAGTATAGCTCAATTTGTGTCATTTGTCCGTATATATTTGTTAACTTATTTATCTATTGCAGCAAGTCGTCATACCCCTATTCCTGATATTCTGGGTGACCAAAACATTCAACAAAGCTCCAAAAATTGCTACTTTGCGCAACAGTCCAGCGATTATGAACCTGGACATGTATAGAGATATGGACGAGAGGAGAGTATTGTCCAGTTTCGATATCCCTCTGCGAGACCGGCCTGCGTGTTGCGGGCTGCGGTACGGACACGCCGATAACATCACGCAGAGTGAGTGCTCGGGAACACTTTGTAATCCATACTAATATTATAAATGCGAAAGTTTGGATGTGAGTTTGTGAGTTTGTGAATTTGTGAGTTTGTGAGGATGTTTGTTACTCAATCACGCAAAATCTACTGGACGGATTTCGATGAAATTTGGTACAGAGGTAGATAATGACCTGGAATAGCACATAGGCTACTTTTTATCCCGGGAAAAAGCACTGTTCCCGTGGGAAATTCACGCGGGCGAAGCCGCGGGCAAAAGCTAGTAAAATAAATAAAATAAAGTGACGTCTTTGGAGAAAATGCAGCAGTGGAGTTGGTTGCGCCGCCTCTTCTCCACTTGCGCTTTGGAGGCGGTAGTACTTAGCTTTAAGTAATTTTATGACGTCAACTAACTAAAAAAAAAGTATACGACGATTTAAAAGTGCTATTTTTTAGCCCATATAAATAAAATCATTTTCATTTTCACGCCTGGCGTGTCGTGCGTGACTGTGGCTGACACGACTGGCGGGTTTTTGTGAGTAAGAATCTACACATCGTTGTCATAGTTTTGGCGCGTCACTAATTTTAATCCAAATGAAATTTAGTTATTAAACTTTCATTCACGGATTTTTTATTTATTTTCACTAAATCTAAATGTTCACATTTATTATCCTGTCTAAGAATATAAATGAATATGGTTACATTAAATTAGATGAATGGATTTAATTTGTTTTTTCAGCTCTAATCGACATGGCGAGAGATAACAAGGTAGAATACAACAAATACTTGATCGGCGTTCAGTTGAATGACACAAACGCAGTGGTGAGTATGCTGAACTAGTTGTCACCTGCAATTCAGCCCCCGGCCACAAGTATCAGTGATTTTCATACAAACTTTCAACCCCAATTGCATCCACATGAGGGTTGATTTTTGAATAAAAAAGTGGCCTACGTTTGACCTCGGGTCTTTAACTTTCCATACCAAATTTTATCAAAAACTAAATTAGCGGTTTAGCCGACAGCCCGGCTTTTCAAAAACACGAAAATATATTTCTCCAACGTTAGTGTAAACTAAAAAATATCTATCTATACATATAATTTAATTTAGTTTAATTTAGTTTAATTTTAAATTTTAAATCTTAACTTTTAAATCCCATCTGAAAAGAAAAGAGATGGATTTTATTCATTTATAAGATTGCAACCATGTGGCCAACACATGTCTTCAACTAGATAAAAAAACAACTTACGAGTATCTCGTGTTGATCAAAACCATCTACGACACACTCCCCATCCATGAACCCAGCCTACCAGTGACGATCGGTTCCTGGAATAAGATATTTCATAAATTTCTGAACAAAGGCACGAACAAAGTCGGCCATGTGCGCGATGCATATATCATTTCAAAATACTTACTAAATCTGCGTAACGCAAGCAATCCATCCAACCGTTCACATAAATACTCAGGTTGGCCTCTATTCCATCTGCAATTTGGCTGGCTGAAACGAATTGTACAGAAAATCAGCACAAGAAAAAACACTGGATTCCTTCACGGGATGTTCAAACATCAGAAATAAAACCACAACTAGCGTTTTATCCAAGCCTTACCTGTTAGTGCATTGTAATGTACCATTTTTATGAAGGTTTATCCTTCATCTTTACCCTGGCGACGAAACGAGACAATATAATGTGCCTGCCCTGCTGAGGTCACCCCCATTTTCATCAAATTGCAATCGCGTCCCTTTTATTTTTTTTAAACGTCAAATCTATGACAATTAACACCTAGTTGTTCAGCCAAACAATAAAAATTATAATTCGATGAGTTTTATTTAAAACCTTTTATTGAAATAAAGGATAACACATGACTAGGAATAGAATATTTACTTATTCCGGTTATTAAATAATAAAATCAAGAGAAATCTCAAAATATATTCTATATCATCAAAGGACAGCGACCTCTATAATGCTAGATGCCAAAACATCTTCAATATTAATTTCCAACCTGCACAACAGATGGCACTAGTGGTTTCAAAAGATGACCTAATTCAAACGAAATAGTACTTTCTGTTTTCTTCTCAAAAGAACAAATAAAACGCAACGTTACAATATCCCTCCCCCAGAAAAAGTTTCGACACAGGAGAAACCCGCTGCCCTCAGCGTACTTAGCTGGATACAAAAAAATAATGAAAATAAAACAGAAAATAAAGATAGAAAAAGTCCGCCACAAAATATCCGCCACAAAACAAACTCTGAGTACTTACCTACTTACATTTCCTTTCCTACTGTGATACAGACCAAAATGAAAACCAACTGCCAGGACCGTTGTTATTCCATCTTTAATTTTCATCTGCTGTCCGAGCATATGTTCCCCTTTCTTTCAATCCATCTTTCTATCATACATCCCTATCATAAACAGTAGCAGTTGCAGATTTTACTGCCTGTCACGTTCTAGCACACTTATTCCCAGGAGTCCAAACTGTCATTCCCAGTTGTACTCAATCCCCAGTAAGTAGCTATTTACTCTGAAATTCTACTCATGTAAGAAAGAAAAGTATATAGTCTAGGATATAGTGAATATTTTTCAAACCACATGATATCAACCCTAGCTATAAACCAGTTACTAGCCGCCATGGACCATCACAACAAACAAAAAAAATATTCTCAAGGTAAGTGGTCTAATGTGCCACATGATTTCTACCAAGAGATAACAATGAAATGAATAAAAAGATGCAACATGTGCTATTATTTTAAACGAAACAAAATTACTAACGTGACAGTAATTATTACTATATCACTAAAGTTATGTCTAAGGACAAGAAAAAAAATTGACAGCATTTAGCTATATCACAAAACTTAAGTAACAGCTCTTAGCTATATTACTAAATATAGTCTACAGACTAAAGAAAATTAAAAGAAAAGAAAAAAAAACCTTAGTGACAGCTGGAAGCTATATCACCAAGCAAGTACAAAAGAAAATTGTGTGTTCCTATCCTAACCGTTAGTAAAACTATGTATGTACCTACTATCCATAGTACAAAAATATTTCCTAACGAGCATGCAACCAAGTTAAAACACGACCTCTACTAACTAGTTAAAACACAATCTAGTAAACTAGAGTTAGTTAAGAATAAAACCTAGCAGTCTAAGCTAATTTAAATTAAAACTTAGCAAACTAAAGCTAGTTCAAAATAAAATCTAGCATACTAATGCTAGTTCAAAATAACCTTGGCATCGTTGTTTGGTATATACCAAAGCAACACGTAAAAACGTCCTACGGCTAGAGAACCAGAGTCCACTGCTTAACAGTGAGGAGAAGAAAAAAAAATAAGGAAGAAACGGGTATAAGCGATGTGAGAAACAGGTAGTCATACCTTGATATCCTTGATATGCCAAGTACCGAGATATTTTCCGTCATATCCTTCTAATTCGTAGACCAATGGTGACAATACTTTCTTTACGATACATTTCTCGTACTTAGGTGCTAGTTTGGTAGCTTTAAATTTATCAGCGTCACTTTGTATGTACGTCTTCCGCCAAACTTCCTGTCCCTCAGACAACTTAACCTCACGGCGACGTAAATTATAATACCTGGTGTTCGTAGCGTGAGCTTTTAAAATGTTTGTACGTACTTTATTAAAGATCTCCTTCAGCACTCCAAACTCACCTGCATATTCATCCCTTGGCATGGCTATATCATAATCACAATCACCAGTATCTTTATAAAATGTCCCATTTATTATCGGTTCTCTGCCATGAACTAAAAAGAATGGTGTAAAACCAGTAGTTTCATTAACAGCGCTATTTAATGCAAACTGTATTTTATATAAATTTAAATCCCATGTTCTATGATCTTGTTTTACATAAGATGAGACAGCTGTCATTACGGTTTTATTATATCTCTCCACTAAATTAATTTGTGGTGTGTACCTAGGTCCGTAGTGAACACGAGGAACGTTATACATTTCAAGCAATTTACGAAAATCAGATCCCGTGAATTGAACCCCGTTGTCGGTAATTACGGTTTCAGGAATTCCGTGAGCTAAGAAAACATAATTCTCAATGTTCTTTGTCACCGCGGCACTAGTTGCACTTCTTAACGGAAACAACATGGTATATTTTGAAAAACAGCATGTTACCACTAACAAATGTACAAATCCCGAACGAGATCTAGGCAAAGGTCCTACCAAATCCATTGACAAAACTTGAAATGGTCTATAGCACTGTTTTGGTTGACCCATAAGTCCTGGTGTGAGAGTTGTCTTGTGTTTGTAAGCTGAACATGTGGCACAATTTCTAATATAATTTGTTACATCTCTATATATTCCTGGCCAAAAATATCTCAAACATATCCTGCGATGTGTTTTGAATACTCCTAGGTGTCCTGAAGTTGGAGGTTCATGATTCTCCGAGATAATCTTTGCACGCCCAGATTTCGACACAACCTCTTTCCAATCAAACTCTTGTGTTAATGTGTATTTACTTTTGCAATATCTAAACAGTTTTCCATTTTCTATACGGTAGTTGGGATAATTTTTCGGATATGCTGTACAACCCTGAAATATTTTCTTATACCACTCATCATCGTCTTCATTTACCGAGGGAGTGTTTATGACTTCAACCTTGAGTAAACGTGAGAGAGCGTCCGGTACGACGTTATCTTTCCCTTTTCTATGCTCAATTGTGAAATTGTACTGTGACAAACGACAACCCCAACGAGCTAATCGTCCAGTAGGATTTTCCAAATTCATGAACCATTTTAAGGATGCATGATCTGTGACAACAGTGAAAGGTCTAGTTCCCAAATATGGCTCAAATTTTTCAACTGCAAAAACGACAGCTAAAGCTTCTCTTTCTGTTGCACTGTAGTTACGTTCATTTTTATTTAGTGATCTACTAGTATAGGCCACAGGGTGATCTTGACCATTAATATTTTGGGTTAGCATGCCACCAATACCATAACTTGATGCATCACAATGTACAGCAAAAGGTATTTCAAAATTTGGACAGGCTAAAATCGGAGCTGAAACTAAACAATTTTTTAAACGAGTGAAAGCTTCTTCAGCTTCTGTGTTCCAAACAAATTTAATCTTTGTACTGGTAAGAGCATTAAGTGGTGCTGCTATAGATGAAAAATTTCTTATAAATCTACGGTACCAAGAGCAAGTTCCAACATTTTAACCTCTTTAGAAGTTTTTGGTGTAGGAAATTCCAAAATTGCACGCACTTTCTCTGGATCCGTTCTTAATCCACACTCATCCACCACATACCCAAGATATTTAAGTGATTTACGGAAGAACTTACTTTTTCCAAAATTAATTGTTAAATTTGCATTTTCAATTCTTTGGCAAACGCGTTTTAACAGCAGTAAATGTGTTTCAAAATCTTCAGCTATTATTACAATATCATCTACGTAACAGAATACTAAACCCTTTGTAATATCACTACAAAAAGGTGTACCAAAGAGCATATCCATCAATCTTTGTTGGCGAGCAGGAGCTCCACACAAACCAAATGGCATTACCTTAAATTTGAACAAACCTTTACCCGGAGCAGTGAAACTAGTTTTTTCTTGTGAATTTTCATCTAATTTAATTTGCCAAAAACTTGATTTAAAATCAACAGAGCTTATGAATTTAGCATTTCGAAGGCTATCTAAAATTTGAGGTATATAAGGTATTGCATAAGCATCCCCTTTCGTAACTGCATTTAACTTTCGACAATCCAAACAAAATCGCCATGTACCATCTGGCTTTGGAACCATAAGAACTGGGTTATTCCACGGGCTTTCACTAGGTGTGATAACATCGAGCTCGAGCATTTTATCCACTTCCTTATGCAATTCCTTCAATTTCTCGGGTGACATTGGATATGGTCTACATTTTATTGGTAACGCATCACCAGTATTTATTGTATGTTCAATTAAATGTGTCCTACCTAATCCCTTGCTTTCAAACGAAACGTCATGAAATTGTTTAATCATAATTTCTGCCAGCTCTTTTTGGTTAGAATTCAAATCATTATAAGATTTTACAAAATTAATAGGCTTGTCAACATAACTAGAATTTTGAATAAAATTTGTAGGTGCTTCAATATAAGATATGTTTTGAAAAATCTCCGGCATTAATTTAAAACTTTTCCAAAAATCTACTCCCAATATGACATTTGAAATTATAGAAGGTATTACATGAAATTTGATTACATTAGTCACTCCCTTAAAAGTAATGGGCAGTGTTAAATAACCAATAGTATTGCAAACTGAACCGTCCGCAACCATAACATTTGATTCGTTAGTGTCTTCTAAAGAATATCCCAAATCAATAAAACGCTTATGAGCATTATTTCCTATAATTGAAATCGCTGCACCAGAATCTAACAATCCACAAATTGTCAAGTCTAGGATATCTACATTTAGATAAGGCCGAATATCATTTACGTTTGGCTCAAACAAAACCGATGTAACGTTGTTATGTTTAAAATATTTAGATACAATCCCTAACCATTCTTTCCATTCCAAAGGATCAGCCTTTTCCTTCGAATTAAGTTTACATCGATTTGAGCTTCCTAGTTTTTTGGATTCGAACCAGTTTTACATTTAGGACAGGAGCGAGTTGTGTAGCCTAATTCTCCACACTTAAAACATAATAACCTTTTGTCTCTACAAAATCTAGTACTATGGTTATCCACTTTACATCTGTAACAGTACACTTTTTTATTTTTATTCACTGTATCCTGTTTTTGTGTGTTACCAAAATGTTTATTATGGTGTGTTTGAATAAATTGTTTTTGATTTTGAATGTTACTAGTTTGTCTTTGTTCTGGAAATTTCTTTTCTACCTGAGGTGGTTGAGACACAACGGTGACATTTTTTGTCTGTTTACACTTGTACACATAATCGGGATTTATGTTCGATTGTTTAGGTGGTTCAACAAACAATTCTGTGCTTTGACGTGCCGATTCTATTTTTCTACACTTAAGTTTGAGATCATCAATAGAACTAATATCGTATAACGCTAATTGTTCTTTATAAGTTGGTCTAATGTTATGTAACAAAATATCCAACTTGTCTTTATCAGATAGTGGTGTATTTAAACGCGAGAACATTCCACTCATAACCGCAAAATAAATGTGTATAGGTTCATCTGAACCTTGTGTACGTGACCTTATTTCGCTTAGCAATCTGTATTCGTAATCAACTGGTGCGAATTCCTCGATTAACAAAGCACTGAGTTCCTTCCATGATGAAACTTGATGTTTGACACCTCGATACCACAAAAGTGCCTGGTCCGTGAAAAAACAAAACGCAGATTTGAACAACACTGTATCGTTTACACCAAAAGCCGTAGCACGTTCACATACCATATCTAAGAAGGAATGTACACTTGTGTGACCATTAAAACTAATATTCCATTTGTGGATATTTAATTTATTAATAGGAGAACGCTCCTGACTATCCTTCGCAACCTCTTCAACCGAACCAGAACTGGATTCACCTTCCTGTTTTTTAGAATCCCAACCGTTTAAAATACCAAGAAAAGGTTTCAACTTTGAAAGTAATGCAGCACAAATATCCTTATCCACAGGTTCCTCACATTGTAACCTCTCCAATCTTTGCAAACAATGACAATATAAGGCCTTCGCACGAGAGAGCTGATAACGATCCTTAGATTTCTTATAATTATCCAAAATACCTTGTAATTCCTTGATTTTATCCGTAACAAGAGGCAACTCCACACTGGGTTTGATATCATCACCCAAAATGTCCTCCGGCTTAAATTCTTTACAAAGTGACTTCAACTGTTTTCGCAATTTGGGAACGGTGTCCTCTGGAATCTCCGATCGAACAGAAACCTCATAAATAAGCTCTTCGCGTAGCAACGAATGAAAATAAACGCTTTGTGTATCCATTTTTTTTTTTTATATATAGGAGCAGTAATAAACACCAGTATAAGGGAGAAATTAATATAACCTATATGTTTTCTCTGTCACAATAAGTATGCAAGTTATTTACTTGTAAAACAAAATAAGTGGAACATCATGTTCACAAATCACCACAAAAAAATAATATGCACAGCCCTATCGCTGTGTGTAAATAAGTACTTGTATTTAAAATTTGTTGTGAAATTAAAGTATTAAAATATTTCACTAATCTGTGAATATTTATACAAAGTATTTAAAAAGGATTAAGTACCTGTATTATAAGCAGTTTTATAACAATATGTATTTTGTGATTTATAAAGTAACTTATATTATATAGTAACTTATATGTCTAGATAGTAGGTAATATTTATCATTAACCCGGTATAGGTAGTTATGACACACCAAAGAAAAAAAATATAAATGTAATGGTTACATTACATTAAAAAATATAAAAAACAAGGCACAGCATACACTAACAGCAGCACAGCAAAAAATAATAATTTGCAGATAGAATATAAAAAAAAACTCAGTTATTTCTTTATTTTGATTTTAGAGAAAATAAATTAACCAAAACTAAAAATTGTATTTATTTTCCCTAAATAGGAAATGAAAAATAAATGCACAACCTGATTACAAAGTAGTTATTTCAATGAGCTGAAAATAATAATACACTACCAAAATGAAGCTTTAATAAACCAAGTGGGCGCCACTGAAAGATATTTATGGGTAATTTTAGTGTTTTATGTTATGTTAAGAGTCTTTCAGATATTTGTTAAAAAACTGGAACCGGACTAGCTAAATGGAAATAAAATAAAATTGTCTGTACTCGGTAGGTACTCAGAATTTATTGATTATTTAGATATCATTACAATATTGCACAGTTATACTCTTAAACATGACCCCTCTAGGAGGACACGGATGGTACAATATTTAAAATATGTAAACCCTTAGATAACCTTATTTAGTATGAGCAAAACTCTTGTGTGTAAGGATGACCGAGTCAGAGAGAACATAATAATTTCCAAATATAAAGGGTCGTGAGAGTATATTCGGTTCGCGTGGTTTATTAAAGCTCCTCAAAATGATTAACTACCAATTTTGTGTAGTAACAAATACAAGGGAAAGCAAAGGTTGATTCCCCAGCTTCGACGTAGCAAGATAAGATGAATTTTGGTACCTCTTTTTGGATCTAACCAAAGATTCCGTAGATTAAACGTTTCCTGTTGCCGCAACCACGGTCTTCTGGTGATCCTGCAGGTATATCTTGAACTCTCCACGCCGACAGGTTCTCCAACCGTTGTGATTGACCAAACTAATCACCCCTATACTATTTGGGCAAATATTTAAACCTCAAAAGATGTTTATTTAAAGGAGACTACTGTATAGTAAAAACTATTCAAGCAGTGAAGAAATATCAAAACTTTAAACATTAAGAACTGAGTTAAGTATTTATAGATTTCCAATAGTAAGAACTATTTAAGTAGAAATTCTAAATCCGTTTAATTCTAAATCAGTTTAATTTAGTTTAATTTTAAATTTTAAATCTTAACTTTTAAATCCCATCTGAAAAGAAAAGAGATGGATTTTATTCATTTATAAGATTGCAACCATGTGGCCAACACATGTCTTCAACTAGATAAAAAAACAACTTACGAGTATCTCGTGTTGATCAAAACCATCTACGACACACTCCCCATCCATGAACCCAGCCTACCAGTGACGATCGGTTCCTGGAATAAGATATTTCATAAATTTCTGAACAAAGGCACGAACAAAGTCGGCCATGTGCGCGATGCATATATCATTTCAAAATACTTACTAAATCTGCGTAACGCAAGCAATCCATCCAACCGTTCACATAAATACTCAGGTTGGCCTCTATTCCATCTGCAATTTGGCTGGCTGAAACGAATTGTACAGAAAATCAGCACAAGAAAAAAAACACTGGATTCCTTCACGGGATGTTCAAACATCAGAAATAAAACCACAACTAGCGTTTTATCCAAGCCTTACCTGTTAGTGCATTGTAATGTACCATTTTTATGAAGGTTTATCCTTCATCTTTACCCTGGCGACGAAACGAGACAATATAATGTGCCTGCCCTGCTGAGGTCACCCCCATTTTCATCAAATTGCAATCGCGTCCCTTTTATTTTTTTTAAACGTCAAATCTATGACAATTAACACCTAGTTGTTCAGCCAAACAATAAAAATTATAATTCGATGAGTTTTAATAAAGGATAACACATGACTAGGAATAGAATATTTACTTATTCCGGTTATTAAATAATAAAATCAAGAGAAATCTCAAAATATATTCTATATCATCAAAGGACAGCGACCTCTATAATGCTAGATGCCAAAACATCTTCAATATTAATTTCCAACCTGCACAACAGATGGCACTAGTGGTTTCAAAAGATGACCTAATTCAAACGAAATAGTACTTTCTGTTTTCTTCTCAAAAGAACAAATAAAACGCAACGTTACAATATGAAAGAGAAAAAAAAGGAAAAACGTAAAAGCAAAAAAAAAATTTTTTACATTATTATTAGCTTCTTGTGAATAAACTAGCCCATTAAAATGTTCATTTTTTATTTTAAAACGAAAGTTAAAAAGAAAAAAAAAAATTAAAAGAAAAGTTTTGAGTGGTGATTTGTCCATAAAAAAATGCCATATAACATTCCATTAAAGGCTCCGACGCTGATGACGGGACACATTGTATATAGTTGATAATAATGCTATTATGTTTTCAGGCCTACTACACGACCACGGTCCGCCACGCCTTGCCCGTGGCGATTAATGCTCTCACCAACGCAATCGCATTCACTTTACCGACAGACGAAGACATCACCATAACTACTGTCAACCACCCGATAGACGACGCTTCGTTCCGGCAGCAACCACAGCTAGTAAAACCCACAGGTCAAATGGATATTGTTCTCTGGGCCGTATGCATCGGTTACTGTAAGTGCTTTGAGTCCAATATCCAAGTTGTATTAAAAAAAACACGCCGAGGCCGTTGAAATAATTTTTCCCAAAGACCCCGTCAACGACGGGGCTGTTGAAGCATTTTTTCCAACGGCCCCGTTAACGGGGCGGCATCGCCGGGGCCGTTGGGAGTCACTCGGCAATGCTCTGCTGTAATTTGTCCTCTTTCGATCTATTTTACATAATCTCGTCTACAGTACAATATTTTGAGAATTTTATTAGCGTTGTTGAAACAGGCTGAATTTTGCATCACAAATCCCAAAGCCTTGGAAGCTCTCTAACATATATATCAATGTGTTGGTCAAACATTAGTTAAGATTCATGTAGAATATGTAAATCACGAGAAACTTAAGCTATTTTAGCTCATGACCCTTGAGATAGTAGCGTGAATTAATGATATTGACCTTCCTTGCAAAGGTCAATGTAAAGCATTTTATATTGTTTTAATCAAGAATTTTTTGGCACAATAATCATCTAGACGAGATAGATCAGCCTGCAATGCTGGGACATCATTGAGGGGGGCTATAAAACAAATATTTTCATATCATCTGCAAAGCAAAGTAATTGAGCAAGATGATTGCCGATGCCATTAATCAATATGGCGAATAGTAACGGCCCAAGAAGCGAGCCCTGAGGTACACCACTAGGCACAGGAACCCAGCTAGACATGTAGTTGCTTATATATCACCACAGCCTGACATTTGTTATCTACACAAGAACCGAACCATTAGAAGGTCACCACTTATACAAATTTTACGAAGTTTGTTGAGAAATACGTTCTGATTTATTTCATCGAATGCTTTGCTATAGTCCATACAAAAAATAGGCATAAATATAAATAGTTTTAGCACAGCCTATTAAAAAACGCCATCTGGACCAGCAGATTTCGCCGGGTTGAGATCAAGAATATGTTTGACAATTTTATTCTTTTTCTTAAATATTTGCGGACAAATAGAGATTGGGATAGAGTTTGCCCCAAACTAAGTTCGAGACTTGTTGGAATACTCATTCAACGATACTATATTTTAAAACAAAGTCACATATAGAAACGTCAAAGACCCAGGTCAATCTGAAAAAGATTTTGTATAATTAATAAATAATAATTCTGAAATAAAATTATAAACAGGAGCTCAAAGTGATTTAATTATTTAAAATATAGGCATGAAATAAATAAAGTAATCTATTACTTTACCTAAACATTGGTATGGGGTATGGCTATGTAATTTGTAAAAATTATGTGGGGTTGTCGCTGATAATTTAGAGCATTTGAGTTAAAACGTTTTTTTTTCTTTGTGAAGTTTATATTAAAAAAAAAACAGATTATTTTCCAAATTTTTATTAGAATACTCGGCTTCTACAGGTTTTTTGTCGACCTAGTATTTATTTAAATCTGAATTATTAGGTCCCTTCCCGCTAAACTATGGGTTGAAAAATAGACCATTTTTTCCAAAGTTCCGCGTAGGGCGTCTTAATTAATACTTTTTACACGACTGACCAAAAAATGGAGTGTTATGTTTTCAGGGTCATGTATGTACATATGTAAGTTTCTTTAATCCACCATAAGTCCTTAACGACTTAACAGATTTTGATGTGAGCGGTATTGTTAGATTCTTTGCATTCCTTTGAGTGACATATGCTATGTAAGTTGTAAATAAATAAAATAAAAAAATTAGCTTATTCTTTTCAGTAATCCAAAATTCGCTACTGCAATGCCTGGTTCTGCCGTGCAAGGAGCGCGTGTGCCACACGCGGCATATCCACATAATGTCGGGCTGCAGCCCCGAGCTGTACTGGGTGACGTCACTGCTGTACCACGCCGCACTAGGCGTGCTGGTGTTGGTGATCCCGACAGTGGTGTGCGTGCAAGTGTTTGACAAGAACCGGACTCTGTCGCAGGCTGATCTCATATGTGAGTTCTTTATTAGCTAGCCTTGCTGGTGTTGGTGATCCCAACAGTGGTGCTCGCGAACGTGATGGACAAGAACCAGACTCTGTCGCAAGCTGATCTCATATGTGAGCTCTTTATTAGCTAGTCTTGCTGGTGTTGGTGATCCCAACAGTGGTGCTCGCGAACGTGATGGACAAGAACCAGACTCTGTCGCAGGCTGATCTCATATGTGAGCTCTTTATTAGCTAGTCTTGCTGGTGTTGGTGATCCCAACAGTGGTGTTCGCGAACGTGATGGACAGGAACCAGACTCTGTCACAGGCTGATCTCATATGTAAGCTCTTTATTAGCTAGTCTTGAGCTCCGACTATAAGCGTCTCCATTTTATTACAGCTATTTTCTAATCCAAACAAATTGCTTCAGTTCCCCTGATCGTGCTGCTGATGGGCGGTATCCTCGCTTTCATATCGCTGGCCTTCCTCGTCAGCTTCTTAATCAAGTCGGACAAAGTGGCCGCCACCATTCTGTTCGCATTCGTTTTCACATTCTGTGAGTATTAGCACAGCCTACGTAAAGTTAGGCCCAATGCACACTCAGAAGATATAAGAATTAGTGTTTGGCGTCATGTTGGCAAAAAAGATATTTTCTTTTTCAAAAACATGAGTTACAATACGAAGAGACCTGGTTTACCGAGTGTTTGCAAATTTTGAAGTCAGTCACGCTACTTTCTATTAACTTCAAATAACTTGACCGTTATTTGAAACTGTAGATATATTGATATAGGCTATCAGATAGGCTATATGTTTTCTGCTATCTCTTTCTACCTATATGTCTCGCTCGAACGATCTCACCATCGCATCGCGCAGATGGGAGGACTCCTGAGTAGCGCACGCCGGTTTTTAGGGTTCCGAAGTAAACTAGGAACCCTTATAGTTTCGTCATGTCTGTCCTTCTGTCCGCGGCTTAGCTCAGTGACTACTAGTACTAGGAAACTGTAATTTGGTATAGATATAAATATTTATTACGCGGAGTTAACTGTTAAACATAATTACGAAAAATAATTTTTTTACACACTTTTTTTTTTACTCCCCTACACCTAAAGGGGGATGTTTTTTTTTCTTTCGATTATACCATCGTGTAGGGTATCATTTGATAGGTCTTTTGTAAATATTGTCAGTGTGTAAAGACAATTTTTTGATTTAGACGGATCCCTAAATCAAAAATTGCGAAATATTTAACTTTAAAGTGATAAATTTTGTTAAGAGTTCAGTGTCCCCCCCCCCCCCTCGAACAGGCAAATGGGGGGGATGGATACACGAAAAAAATTATGATAAGTAGCAAATATAATGAATTTAAAAGGAAAATTGTCACTGTGACATAATCCTTACACGTTAACGAGTAATAGACGATAAACCTGGAAAATCGATTTTAGTATGAAAAATGTTCGTAGGAAAAGTTTTCATTGAATATGATGGTATTATAAGGTTATTGTCATTAGTTATATGAAACTGGGAGTAAATATAAGTTCATGTGTCTGCATTTATAATAATAATAATAATAATTCTTTATTCAATCAACAAGGATCATTACAGGTTTTACAAAAATTTGCATTTGTACATGTTAGGCACCTTTGGAACCCTATATTGCGCATTGCCCGACATGCACTTGAACAATTATTTTTCCAAAGGCAATAGGGTATTTGACAAGGTGTAATTTTTCAACATATTTTTGAATAAATGGAAAGATCGTGTACAAGTTTTATAACAAACTGTTTTTATTTTTTTTATTTTCGATTTAATTACCTAGTTATTTCAAATTGAAAATTCATACCAACGGAATACGCCGAACAGTTACCGAACACTTCCGATTAGCCCGGTGACGTCACACGTGTTTTCCCTACTCGGTGCGCCTCTCCCGCCGGCGGGCGCTGGGCTCGCGCGGGTGTGGAGCTCGGGTTTGTGAGTGAACTGACAAGAAGGTGATCGGATTTTTTCGGGGCATCGGATTTTTTGGTACTTTTAATTAGATATAACTTGATAATTAGGTCGAAATTTTAAAAAATAAAAACAGTTTGTTACTACAACACTTTTACATAATCTTTCCATAAATCAAATAAAAATAACCTTGTCAAATACCCTATTGACAACATTTCATTTTTAAATACCTTACCTTAAAACGTTAAACAGTTCGAGATTTTTTTTTAAATAACACTATTCATATTTTTCCGATATTATTTATTGCTTATTTAACGAAATATTCACTAAAATGTTCGGGCACTCCAAAACAAGGAATTAGCACTTTTAATGCCTTTGCTAATATTAGGCGTCATTGTCAATTGACATTTTCAAATGAAAAAAATGAAATGACCAAGCTTATTTGGCATGTGGTGGTAAAAAATGGAACTTATGACTCCAATTTACTAAAATTTCTTTTTTATTACGAAGGTAATAAAATAAGATGAAACATCTATCATTAAATAGCAAAAATATTAAGGTTTCTTGTTTACTTCGGAACCCTAAAAACAATAAATAAAATCAAACAAATGTCAATAAAAGATGTCAATCAAAGAAAGACAATTTAGAATTTATTTTTGTTTTGCAGAGGCAAAAATATATGTGTAGGTAGGTATATAAATTCTTCTATGCAGTTTTGAAGTTTTAAATATATTACACGACGGACCAAAAAAGGAGTGTTACGTTTTCAGGGTTCATGTATGTTTGTATGTATGTAAGTTCTTTATTCCACCATAAGTCCTGAACACCTTAACAGATTTTGATGTGCGAGGTATTTTTAGATTCCTTGCATTCCTCCGAGTGACATAGGCTATGTCAGTCGTGTGTTTTTATTTTTTGATAATTGATTTCCTTTTCTCCCCAGCCCTAATAACACCGGCAATAAGGTATGCCTGCACAATATCTCCATGTGCATTCTACGGCAACATACTGATTTACTGCTCCTACACCATACCCCCTCACACGTTCATCGAAGCGATAACGCGATTTGGTAATAACGCGCGACTAAACGCGTACTGCAAACTAAATCGCGGCCAATGTCCAAATCTGGTCATCAATGAGACAGGATTTGATAGAGCAAAATGTTGTGGTGAGTTGAAATCAGTATTGATTTTATAATGCTAGTAGTTAGCAGCTTTGACATTTATAATACAACTAGCTTTTGCCCGCGGATTCGCCCGCGTAAACTTCCCACGGGAACAGTGCGTTTTCCCGGGATGAAAGGTACCCTATGTCCTTCTCAGTACTGCTAACTATGTGTATGCGAAATTTTAGGAAGATTGGTTCAGTAGATAAAGGGTGAAGAGGTAACAAACAAACTCACTTTCGCATCTTAATCTAAACTAATATTAAAAAAGTGAAAGTGAGTTTGTTTGGTACGTACCTTGCCCTATCCGTTTAGGTGTGTGAGCGGTGCGACAATATAATAACGCCATGCTTTTGACTATTGCCGCACCTCTCACACACGAGTCTCTACGTTATCGGAAATCTCGTATCAGTGACTTTGAATACGAGATTTCTGAACCAGTTTTAAACTATAGCAGTTGTTTTCTTTTAAATTAAAATTAAATAAAATTGTTAAATTGTTAAAATTTTGATTAATAAATCTGTGAATTTTAGAACCGACCGAATTTCATCGAAATCCGTTGAGTAGTTTTTGCGAGCAAGAGCAACAAAAATCTGCATGGTTTGCTCGCGTGGTTGAAAATTGTGACTTTTATTTGAGCTCACTCAATCTGCGTGGTTATTTGTCTTATCGTCGTGTTCGACTGACCAAAAAAGGAGTGTTATGTTTTTTGGGTTCATGCACATAAGTAGGGTTCATGTATGTAAGGCCCGTATTAATAAATGACACTCAAGTTTTAGCTCTATCTTGAAAGCGCACTTGAGTCGCGGTGCTAATTTATAAATCTTACTTGAGTTCTCGCTTGAGTACCGCGTATCAGCCGAGTGAAGACGTATTAATAAACAAATATCAGCACTCAAGATGCTACTCAAGAGCGTATTTGCTGATGACAGTACAACCATGACATGAGAGTGACTTGTGACAGTAGTTAGACCAGACTCAGTAAAAAATAATAGACCCGGCTTAACAATCTATATCCAAACAGTAGTTATGCGGCCGGTTTCCATGTTTTATCACTATTTTTAGTACTTTGTGCCAAATCCTTTGCCGGCGCCGGGTTTAGGTATGCACGGCACAAAGTACTTTTCAAAACATGGAAACCGGCCGCATAAACACTGTTTGGATAAAGATTGTTAAGCCGGGTCTATTATTTTTTACTAAGTCTAGGGTTTGACACCATACGCCATGTCAAAACTCTCAGCTTGTCAGTTTGAAGTTGTGTGTTCTGAGATCTCAAGTGATACGCCGTTGATATAGGTTTATTAATTAACGACGATCTTAAGTGCGTGAACATAACTTGAGTGCGTATCGGCTGAGTTCGCACTTGACAGCTGTCTTGAGCTTGGTTTATAAATACCGGCCTAAGTTTCTTTATTCCCCATAAGTCCTGAACGGCTTAACAGATTTTGATGTGAGAGGTATTGTTAGATTCCTTGCATTCCTCCGAGTGACATAGGCTATGTAAGTTGTCAGTCGTGTTTTTTATTTTTAAATAATTAGCTTTTTTTTTTTATTCACCTACAGAAAACAAAAATCCGCGGCCTTATCTCTTGCACGACGAGTATTCGCCCTTCATATATATCTTGGCACTTTACGGACAATTCTTAGCACTTATGGTGAGCATACAAGACATATGGTAAACATTGCTAACGTTTGCGTTTGCTGTATCAATTAAATCTACAAAATAAGTTCTAGTACCTATGAAATCTATGAAACATTTTTTTTTTATTGTAAATATTGTGTCTGCTATTGCTCTGTAATGAGATGAATGAGAATGCGTAATAGACAGACCGAGAGACAGACTTTCGCATTTATAATATTAGTATGGAAGTATGAATCGTATTTACGCTCATTAAGTAGTTGGCGCTTTTGTCGACAACGGTCATACTGTCATTTGAACTTGTCACATCGACATTGATAGCATTGTACCATCAGACTGGTGTTCGTAAGTGCTGACATCTGGTGGAATATTTAAACGCCATAGCCCTCATTAGGACATAATTAAAGGAATTTTGAGCTTGAGTTTCGTCGTTTCGTTTCTCCGGAGAAAATTTATTAGAAATTTTGACTTTTTGGAAAACTTCGTTTTCTACATGTGACGATATAAGATTACATTTAGTAAGGGGCGTTTTGGTATCGTCCAAACATCGCTCAAAAATTTAAATTGTATCTTGGGCAATGCTTCGGTTTGGTGTGTGATTCTTTCACTGGAGATTCTATTGTGGGGTTTTTAAGAGGCATCAAATTAATATGTTGTCCGGTCTATTACGTATACTTGATTGATTTAATTGATTCATTAATTTTATCAAAAAGTAACTTTGGGTTAGCAACTTGCTCGAAACTAGTGCCCCGCCCCGGCTCGGTTGGGAGGTACCTACATACATAAATTGTAGCCTATTTCAGTCAGGTATAATGTAGCTTTCTATTGGTGAAAGAATTTTTTTAAATCGTTTAGTATTACTATACTAAATATATAAAAAAAAAAACTACTGAACCGATTTAAAAAATTATATTATAAATGCGAAAGAATTTTTAAAAATCGGCGATTTTAAAAAATTCTTCCGAAAAAATATTCCGACGATTAACCCCTACAATCAAACTCACAAACTTCATCTTTATAATATTCGTGTGTAGGTAATTATATTTAACTTGTCATTAATTTGACAGGGCTTAGTGTTCCTAATGGAGCGGGGTATATGGGGCAGACTGTGGGACAGCGCGCGGTCGTGTGGATACAAGGTGAGACAGAGAGAGAAGGAAGATGTGCTGGTGGAGGAAGAGCAGTACGTGGAAGAGGGACTCGGTCAGAACTTACTTATCAGATACTTGTTTATTTCTTTACTAGCGCCCCGCCTCGGCTTCACACCGTGTTTGTAATATATTGGGTAAAACTAAACGCAGGCGTTTCCTGTTATCGCCGCCAGGCGTTTTGGGGTTCTCACACTGCTAGCGTGGATGGCGTCGCGTGTGGTCCGCCATTGCATTGTCCAGGGCGATATCGGTTTGATTTTAATACGCGGAGCGGTCTCGCGTCTTTTGCTTGTTGTTTAGTTTGAGTGATAATTGTGAATTTCCTGTTTGTTAAATAACTATTGAATTTGTGTTTGTGAAAAACTCTGTTATTGTGACTTTTTCTTGTGAGAGGTGAAACGTGGCTGGCTGTTCACATCTGGCTGTTCCCGAGTGAAACTACGGGAAGAAATCTATTTAGTTGTTATGGGGAATTGAGATCTCAAGGGTTAGGTAGGGTGATTAGGAATTCCCCCTTCCCGAAGACACTCAAGTTTGGATCCGAAGAGAAAGAAGATTTAATTTGGTAAGTGTTCAATTGTAGTTAATTTATAGGTTAGGTTATCATATAGGGCCCTGTAGCTCCCTTCATAAGCTACGGTGGTAGCAGACTGCGTTAAGTTAGTTAGGTTTTAGTCGGGCAAACGTGGTGCCGCGTGGAGATTTTTTCCCGGTACTTATTTTTACCGGTGGTTTTTTCCCGGTGAAGTTCCGGTACAGAATTCTTCCCGCCGCTTCGTTTGTCCGGATTCTCTCTGCCACATTTTCTGGCAGCAGAGCGTAGTTGCTCTGCACATTTTCTGGTAGCAGAGCGTAGTTTATCTACCCTCTATTTGTTCGTTTGTAAAAAATAATTAATTGTTTGTAAAAATTATTAGATTTTTCTTAGTTTGTTTGTATAAGAATATTTGTAACCTTTTTTGTATTTGTTTGCGGTTTGTACCGTGCGTTCCGGGTTTGTGCCATTCTCATACCTACCGCGGTTCTTCGTGTAGTTGCTTGATTTTGTTGTTTTTTATTTACCTTTTGTTATTTTTTGTTTGTGACTTGACGCGATGGCGAAGGCCTCCAATGCTAGGGCGACACTCGCCAACGAATTGAGATGGTTTGTGACGGCCGGAGGACTCCTGTCCCGGAAGGACAGGGAGGGCGCCATACTGCTAAGAGCGGATCACCTCCACTCACGATTGATTAGCGCGGAAGCGGCCATGGCGGCGCTTACCGAAGCCGATCTTACCCCGGAGGTCTACGCAGGTCACATGGCGGACATGGACCAGATCCTGAGTCTGCACGATGATATCGCGGAGGCGGTGACCGCAATAAGGGCGAGACAGGCTGGCGGACCAGCCCCTCGCACACCTGTTAGACAGGAAGGACCAGCGGTTACTGGTCGGCTCCCCACCCTTCAGCTGTCCCACTTTGGGGGTAGGATGGAGGAGTGGGTAGCATATAAAAATATGTTTGAGTCCCTGGTCGTAGCACGACAGGATTTGTCGAAGGCCCAGAAGATGGCCTACCTCCTCTCCACTCTTGAGGATGAAGCGCGGTCGCTCATCCAGCACCTCCGGGTGGAGGACGACCAGTACGATACGGCTTGGGAGCTATTGAACTCCCGCTACCAAAACTTACGTTTGTTAGCGGATGCGCACGCCGCACAGTTGATGGCCCTGCCCAAGGTGGCCAACAGGGCACAGTTGCGCCTGCAGTTGCTCACGCCCGTTACAGTGGCCTGTAACGCGCTCCGCACACTGGGGCTGCCGGTGGACCAATGGTCTTTTTTGTTGGTGCACATTGTATTGGGCAAATTACCCAATGACATCCGCTCGCGTTTTGAGCGCGAGAATGCGGAACGGGATAGCACCACCCTACCAACATTCACTGACTTGGTGAAGTTTTTGGAGTTTGAGGCACGGGCTGCTGAGAATACCATGACGGACTCAGCGCCATCCAGAGCGCCTGAACGTAGGCCCCAACAGGGACGGCAACCGCCACCGCGTGGAGCTGGTGTGCGGGTTGCGCACACGGCAGCAGTCGCGAGGGACGCGGACTGCCTGCAATGTGGCCGGATGGGCCACAGCCTGCTGCAATGCAGGGACTGGCAGAGACTGCCAGTACAAGATAGGCGCCGCATGGCAAAGCGGCATGAACTTTGCTTTTATTGTTTGGGCGGTCACTATGCACGTGACTGTCCCAGTGCCATACCATGCAGTGCATGCCGTGGGCTGCACCACGTGATGCTCTGCATGAACCGGAACGGGGATGGCCCCCGGTTGTTGAGGCAGGGGTCCCCTATGGGCGGGGGCGCTCCTGCGCGAAGCCCTCCACCATCGGACGGAGGACGCGGCTTCGCTCGTCGCACCCCCCTCGGGAGGGGGTCGCGTACCGGCGCGGGTCTTGGCGGACCGGGACCACGCGCCCCAAGGTCATGGCCAGTATGTGGCTGGCCAGGCCCCGGATGGGGCCCCCATGGGCGGGGGCCCTAGATCGGACGTGAGAGTGGGGACCCCCCCCTCCACGCGGGTTACCAATACCCAACACATGCAGCCGCAGCGGTTTTCTCCGCCGCTGCACGAGTACCCACGGCTGGAGTACCACCCGCCGTACCATATGTATGGCCGGGCCGCGGGTTATGCCCCCCTCAGATGGGGATGTGCACTCGCCCGCCATATTATCCGGGTCAGTGGCGCGCCCCTGGTTTGGAGAGAGTGGGGAGCCCGTAACTAGCTTGCTCCCTTGCTGGGACAGAGCCGCGGACGGTTCTGCTCCCTACCGCGGTGGTCCGCGTATGGGGTCGTAGGGGGGAAGCCATTAATTTGAGAGCTCTGTTGGACTCAGGGGCTCAAAGCAGTTTGGTTACCACTCGAGTGGCACGCCAGTTAGGTTTAGTCGTGGAAGACTCGCCTGTGCCACTTCTTGGAGTTGGTGGCATACAAGTGAAGTGTCTGACGGGCCAGACACTTGTCACCTTTTCTTCGCTGAAGTCCTCCACAATGAGGATCACGACTTCGGCTATGGTAATGGATACCATTGCGGGTTGGCACCCCTCGACAGACATACCGCCGGGTGTGTTGTCTTTGGTTTCGGGTCTGGATTTGGCCGACCCCTTTGTCTTTCATCCCGGCCCAGTGGACTTGCTCCTGGGCTCGGACGTATTGGGTTGGATTTTGTTGGGTACACAGAAGGCTCTGGGTTCGTCTTCACTGATGGCAGTGTCTACTATCTTTGGTTTCGCCCTGATGGGCCCTGTGTTTGATAATAGCACCGTGGAGGAGCCACCGGTCGTCGCATCTGCGTCCTTGGCCAAGACCATGCAAAGGTTTTGGGAGGTGGAGGAGCCACCTATGAGTTCCAGGATGGATCCGGAACACGCTGAGTGCGAAGCCCTTTTTCGATCGACCACGGAGAGGTTGCCCTCCGGTCGGTTTGTAACTAGGTTACCCTTTGTTGCCTCTCGTCCTAGCCTAGGGCAAAGTAGGGCGCTTGCGGAGAAACGACTGCTGTCCATGGAGCGACGTATGCAGCGTGACCACGTACTTCGCGATAAATATATTGAATTTATGCGCGAGTACGAGGATTTGGGTCACATGTCTCCGGCTCGAGTTGATTGGAGCTCAACTGAGCATTATTTTTTGCCCCACCACGCGGTGGTGAAGGCCTCAACAGGCAAATTGAGGACCGTCTTTGATGGGTCCGCACCCACTTCGAACGGAGTTTCGTTGAATCTATGTTTGCATTCAGGTCCCAAATTGCATAGGGACATAATTGACATCATCTTGAACTTTAGAAGACATCAAGTGGTTTTTGGCGCGGACATCCGGATGATGTTCCGCCAGACAGTCATACATCCTGAGGACAGGCGATTCCAGTTGATACTCTGGCGTGAGCGCCCTGAGGATCCTGTGACGGTGTATGAACTCAACACAAACACGTATGGTTTGAAATCTAGTCCCTATATCGCCATCAGATCATTGCTTGAATTGGCAGAGCGGGAACGGATCCGCTTTCCCCGTGGGGCTTCCGTGCTGTCACGTGACTTGTATGTTGATGACGTGTGCACCGGAGCCCAAAGTATTGAGGAGGCCCTCCTACTGCGGGATGAATTGATTGAAATATTGAAGACAGGTGGCTACGAGCTACGTAAGTGGTTGTCTAATGAGCCTAAAGTTCTAGAAGGGATCCCGGAGGATCACCAACAGAACCCTCACCTGTTTGAGGATGTGGATGATCCCAACAGGATAGCGGTGCTGGGCATGCAGTACCAGCCGCTAACCGATATTTTCACATTCCAAGTGGACTTGGAAATACCAAAAGTCTGGACTAAGAGAACGGTGTTGTCCGTAATAGCTCGTATGTTTGATCCAAGCGGTTGGATCAGTCCAGTGATATTCTCTGCAAAGTGTCTTCTTCAGAGACTTTGGACTTTGGGCGTCTCGTGGGACGAGCCGCTGTTTGGCTCTCCATTGGATGATTGGCTCGAGTTGTTTTCATCGATTAAGGAAGTCAATCGGATTGCCTTGCCTCGTCGAATATTGCCCCCCGGGAAATATCGAGCCAGCCTGCATGGCTTTTGTGACGCGTCGGAGCGAGGCTACGCCGCGTCAGTCTATATGCGGACAGTTGACGCCGATGGCCGGGTCAATGTCTCGCTTTTGTTAGGGAAGAGCAAGGTCGCCCCCATCAGGACTAGGCTGACTATTCCCAAGCTTGAGTTGAGTGGAGCTCACCTTCTCTCTAAATTGTTGCATCACGTTGCATGTGAGCTGGCGGCCACGGTCGAGATACGGGACATCTTCGCCTGGTCGGATAGCCAGGTCGCGCTTGCATGGTTGCGCGCGGCCCCACATACCTTGGAGGTTTTTGTGGGAAATCGGGTTTCCCAAATCCAGAATATCGGAATTGATATAACATGGAGACATGTGCCGGGAGAGCTTAACCCAGCGGACTGTGCTTCCCGAGGTTGTACGGCACCAGAATTGGTGTCACACCCGCTCTGGTGGGGTCCAGAGTGGCTGATGGGATCAGAAACATCTTGGCCTGTCTGTCAGACAGATGTTACTTCTTTGAGTTTGACTGGGCTCCGTGTACATGCTGTAGTCGCTGAGACGACGTCGGAGCCGGATTGGCTACTTGCTCGGTATAGCAGCTTGGATAAGCTTCTGGGTGTCACCAGTTGGATTAAGCGTTTCATACATAATTGTAGAAACCCACAGGCAAAGCGGTTGGAGCCGATTGCAGGTGCAGAAGAGCGCCGGAGCGCATTGTTGCATTGGGTCCGTGTCGTGCAGACCGGACGGTTTGAGTCAGAGCTTCATATTTTGCGCGAAGCACGCGCTAAGTTGAAGGGCGCGGTCGCTCGTTTGAACCCGTACATCGACTCGGATGGGCTTCTTCGGGTTGGAGGCAGGCTCCGGAAGGCGGATCTTCCATATGAGACTCGCCATCCTCTGTTGTTGCCCAAGGGCGGACCTTTGGTGCAGCTTTTGGTGTCTGATCGACACATTCGTAACGCCCATGCTGGGTGCAATGCTTTGTTGGCTATTTTGCAGCGCGAGTTTTGGATTTTGTCTGCCCGAAGAGCAATCCGTAGTGTCCTGTTTCGATGTATTGCATGTTATAGGTTGAAGGCATCCACGATGCAACCACAGATGGGTGATTTGCCCGCTGATCGAATCCGACCTTCGAGACCGTTTGACGGCGTTGGAACCGATTTTGCCGGTCCCTTTTCGATCAAGGCTTCTCCCTTTCGTAATGCCCGTATTGTGAAGGGCTATTTGTGTGTATTTGTTTGTTTGGCCACCAAGGCTGTCCATTTGGAGGTGGTATCGGCTCTGACTACGGAGGCCTTCGTCGCCGCGTTGGATCGCTTTGTTTCGCGTCGAGGTCTACCTTCCCTTATTAGGTCTGACAATGGCACAAACTATAAAGGAACTGTAAATTATCTTAAGGATGTTTCTGTGTTTATTGATAAAAATTGTACTAGTTTAAGTCAAATTGCTGCCCAAAGGGGAATAACCTGGAAGTTTAGTCCCCCAAGTTGCCCCCATTGGGGAGGGATTTTTGAAGCGGCTGTGAAATCCGCAAAGACCCACCTCCGCCGCATTATCGGAGAAACGGCTCTAACTTTTGAAGAGCTGGCCACAGTGTTTTGTAAAGTTGAGGCGGTCCTCAACTCTCGTCCTCTCTGTCCGCTATCTCCAGATCCAAATGACTTGGAAGCTCTCACCCCTGGTCATTTTTTGGTGGGAGGGCCGTTGAATGCCCTGCCCGAATACCCGTGGAAGGATGAACGCGTATATCGGTTGTCGCGTTTTCAAATGTTGCAGCAAATGAGCCAGGACTTTTGGCGTCGCTGGTCGCTTGAATATTTGCATTTGCTGCAGCAAAGAGTGAAGTGGACAGACAGGACTGAGCCTCCCAGGGAGGGTGATTTAGTATTGTTAAAAGAGGCAAATTTGCCCTCATTGCTTTGGCGACGAGCTCGCATATTACGTTTGATTCTTGGCGGAGATGGCACTCCGCGTGTGGCTGAGGTGTTGGTCGACGGTTCGATTTTAAGGAGAGGTGTGACCTCTCTCGCCCGCCTTCCCGTAGAGTAAGCTAGCGGTCTGCTTCTCAGACCGGGACGGGGGGATGTTTGTAATATATTGGGTAAAACTAAACGCAGGCGTTTCCTGTTATCGCCGCCAGGCGTTTTGGGGTTCTCACACTGCTAGCGTGGATGGCGTCGCGTGTGGTCCGCCATTGCATTGTCCAGGGCGATATCGGTTTGATTTTAATACGCGGAGCGGTCTCGCGTCTTTTGCTTGTTGTTTAGTTTGAGTGATAATTGTGAATTTCCTGTTTGTTAAATAACTATTGAATTTGTGTTTGTGAAAAACTCTGTTATTGTGACTTTTTCTTGTGAGAGGTGAAACGTGGCTGGCTGTTCACATCTGGCTGTTCCCGAGTGAAACTACGGGAAGAAATCTATTTAGTTGTTATGGGGAATTGAGATCTCAAGGGTTAGGTAGGGTGATTAGGAATTCCCCCTTCCCGAAGACACTCAAGTTTGGATCCGAAGAGAAAGAAGATTTAATTTGGTAAGTGTTCAATTGTAGTTAATTTATAGGTTAGGTTATCATATAGGGCCCTGTAGCTCCCTTCATAAGCTACGGTGGTAGCAGACTGCGTTAAGTTAGTTAGGTTTTAGTCGGGCAAACGTGGTGCCGCGTGGAGATTTCTTCCCGGTACTTATTTTTTACCGGTGGTTTTTTCCCGGTGAAGTTCCGGTACAGGATTCTTCCCGCCGCTTCGTTTGTCCGGATTCTCTCTGCCACATTTTCTGGCAGCAGAGCGTAGTTGCTCTGCACAGTTTTCTATTAGTGAAATAATTTTTGAAATCGGTCACTTGTTTTGAATATTACCCCCTACAAAAAAAACTTTTGCTCAGTCGTGTAAAAAGTAAAATAACTAACCAAAGGACCATGAGCGGAATTGTCTCCACCGACCAACAAAAATGAAATGTAGGCCAATTGACATATCTTCGGTAGATGATAGTTTTTTTATTATGGAGTCGTTACTCAAATGCATGGGGTTTTCATGGTATATAAATATTTTATTTATATACGTAAATGTCGACCAATGCCTATCAAATGCCTTTGCAAATTCATGTAAAACAAAACACATGAGACAATTAAAAGTGGAGTATAAGAGCATCTGGCCTGTGGTGTGGCCCTAGAATAGCACCAACCCATCTCTTCCCGTGGGTGTCGTAAGAGGCGACTAAGGGATTTAAAACACCGGAGGATAGGCAGCAGCATCTTTCCGCGTACTATGCCATCACACTGCGATCGCCAACCCGCCTGCCAAGCGTGGCGATTACGGCAAAACCCCCTATTGGGGGAGGCCTTTGTCCAGCAGTGGACGTCTTTCGGCTGAGAGAAGATAAGAGCATAGCGCATAGCGGCTGCGGCGGCGCTTGCACAAAATACCGCGCAAAAATCCACTTTACTACGCCTGCGACGTTATCAGCAATAAATGAAAAATGTTTTTTTTTTTATATATACCTAATCCCGCTGATTTATAATGAAAACAGGATTTCAATAAAATAGTTTGGGAACACCGTGGCATCAGTTCCATTTGTGTTGGTGGGTCGGGACTTAGCCCATACATCTTTGCCCATGGTCCTTTGCGTTCATTTTTTGTAATTTTTACATTATGCTATATCGATGTTTTATTGTTACAGCGCACCCCCGCGGCGACGCACTGTTGGTGTCGTCCGTCCACAAGTACTACCCGTATCTGTTCAGCAAGAGTGTCGCGGCAGTCAGGGGCATCAGCTTCGCTGTGCGGGAAGGTAACTTGACTCTAATTATACAGTTCACTTCCAAGTACCTATTTCTATTTTTGTTTCATATGTGTGTTTTAAACAGGTTTCTTGTCAATCTATATATATAGGTATACAACTCAAAGGTGACTGACTGACTGACATAGTGATCTATCAACGCCCAAACCACTGGACGGATCGGGCTAAAATTTGGCATGCAGGTAGATGATATGACGTAGGCATCCGCTAAGAAAGGATTAACGCGAGCGAAGCCGCGGGCGCCAGCTAGTAATTTTACAAATGTTTTGATTCGTGGGATAGGGAAAGGGTTAAAGTTATAAAAAAATAAACTCAATTTAACTTTTTTTTGCTAGCTGTATGTGTGTATTTGTATAGATAAACATCCAAGACCCGGGTCAACCTGAAAAAGCTCATTTTCCGTCTTGACCCGACCGGGGATCGAACCGGGGACCTCTGGTGTGACAGACCGGCGTGATGGCCGTTAGACCACGGAGGTACCTAGTCAAAAAACCGACAGACATACATACAAGTTCTACTCGCAGGGGAATGTTTCGGGTTGGTGGGGGTGAACGGCGCTGGGAAATCCACGACTTTCAAGATGATGACGTGCGAGACATTCCCCACGCGTGGGCAGATCGTGGCCAACGACCAGCGACAACACCTGTTGGGTAACGCCAAGGTAAGTATCAGGTCCTCAGACGAAGGAAAAAAGAAAAATCGTGCATACCTAAAGCCGACGCCGATAAAGGATTTGGCACAAAGATGGCGGCCTGCCCATACTAATAATAGTGACAAAACATGAAAACCGGCCGCATAACTACTGTTTGTATATATATAGATTGTTATGCCGGGTCTATTCTTTTTTGTGGTATTGGTCTATAGTCAGGTCAGCGCGCCATATGCCAATGTCAACAGTGCGTCATCTGTCAATGTCAACAGTGCGGCATCTTTCATTATCAACAGCGCGGCATTCAAACGGATGGCGCAAAGGAGGATTATAGTTTTTCCAAAACGTGATCAAATCATCAACGGCCGTCTATGATATTCTTCTAGTATTGATTGCCACAACATCAGTATTTAACCCTTTAATAAGACTACAGGTTTGTTATGATAATGGTCGTCCACGCCTTAAGGCTGTGATGAGGTGGTTGCTGGGGAGTCGAACCCCGACCACTGTCTTCAGCATAAAATCCCTGTTACCTGAAGGGTATGACAGGGTTTGATCGAGCCTAAGGGTTATTCTAGTGGGAGGATAAATATCAAACACGGATAGGGTTTAACAATTAGTTATTTATTACAATCTAATACAATGTTTCCTTATAGCTACTTATGCTAGGACACCTTATGAGCTAACATATGATTTACAAGCACTGATTCAACTACCCCGGGTTTTAGCGGTATGGCCCGAACGCCCCCAGCGACAGGCTGCGCGGGCCCTGGTAAACGGGATGCACCTATAGAGGCGCAAAATGGAAACGTGGCGCGAAAGCCGCGCTGACGTTTGGTTATCCTGCAGGAGGACACCACAACACCACACGGGGTGCCGGAACGGATTGAACACGCGTGGGATAGAATTAAGAGTACGGAACGGACCCACGGGTTCGGGATTTTAGGCGCGCGCGAGCTGCCGTTAAGCGGCGCTATATGGGCAACTACGGGTGTCCTCTTACGGGACGGGGAACGAGTCCCTTACTGGGATCGTATTGATCAAAGGGTTAATAATCGGGATTCCTACGGGGTAGTGTTAGCGGGATGAAGTGGCCTGCTATCGAATGCGAGGGCAATCACACCGACCACGACTCCCGAATTCCAGGGAGGGAACCACCCCTATCGAACGCGGGAGAACCACGCCGACCAGGGTGTTCAATAGGGGATGAAAGAGGGTGGAGCGACCTGCTATCGAACGCGGGAGAACCACGCCGACCACACGCCACAACCCCCAATTCCAAGGGGAGGAAATATGTTAGCGGGACGTAGGGGTTAAATGACCCACTATCGAATGCGAGGGCAATCACACCGACCATGGGCCACTGGGAGAGGGAGAACTGCTTGCGCAGCGAGCACTTGGGATTCCGTGGATTTCTTCTCATACCTTTAAAGGTGTGGGGAGTCAGTATACGAGGCGACGGTCTCTTGACTGAGGTAGCACACGCTGTACGTGAAGACGGACAGGACCTTGGGGTGTGGAACTTGCCACTGGACTGTTGGTTTGCATACTTGTCTTAATTCGCGAGTTCGGCTCGAGCCGGTTTTGGGCCGGCGAGCGATCTCAGCGTGTAAGACGAAAAAGGCAAACCTATGTTATGGAGTCACTGTGGGTCAGTACGAGGTCTCTAGGGAACTATCTAGGGTCGGGAGGGCGTGCGTGGTGCGGAGCCAACTCCTGTAAGTGCGGCAGGGTTGACTCGTCCGCACGCTGAAAAAGCCTCCTCGTTAGATGCCTTATGTGGGCGTCCAGGCTCTCCATCTGCAATCCTTTTTGGATTGTAGAGTTCCTCACATAGCGAGGAGCTTTCGTGATGACTCGGAGTGAAATCGATTGCTGGGCTTCCAGCTGGTCTCTGCGCGTCTGGTTAGTGAGCGCGTACCAAGCTGGGGCGGCGTACGTGAGCCGGGGGCGTATGTATGTCTTATACACACCGAGTTTCACCTTCAAGGGGAGAGCAGAGTCGAGCACTGGGCGCAGTAGGGCTCGGGCAGCACGTGTAGAGTTTCTGGCGGCTTCAATTTGGTCTTTCATCGTAAGGCGGCGGTCAATGTGGACGCCCAGGTATTTAACCGAGCGAGACCAAGCAATGTCCTGCGCCTGTAGACGGAGAGGTGTAGGTAGAGTGTTTGTAATATATTGGGTAAAACTAAACGCAGGCGTTTCGCATTGCTGCCGCCAGAGGGCGTTCGGGGTTTTCACACTGCTAGCGTGGAATGCATCGTGTGGTCCGCCATTGCATTGTCCAGGGCGATATCGGTTTGATTTTAATACGCGGAGCGGTCTCGCGTCTTTTGCTTGTTGTTTAGTTTGAGTGATAATTGTGAATTTCCTGTTTGTTAAATAACTATTGAATTTGTGTTTGTGAAAAACTCTGTTATTGTGACTTTTTCTTGTGAGAGGTGAAACGTGGCTGGCTGTTCACATCTGGCTGTTCCCGAGGGAAACTACGGGAAGAAATCTATTTAGTTGTTATGGGGAATTGAGATCTCAAGGGTTAGGTAGGGTGATTAGGAATTCCCCCTTCCCGAAGACACTCAAGTTTGGATCCGAAGAGAAAGAAGATTTAATTTGGTAAGTGTTCAATTGTAGTTAATTTATAGGTTAGGTTATCATATAGGGCCCTGTAGCTCCCTTCATAAGCTACGGTGGTAGCAGACTGCGTATAGCTTAAGTTAGATTCTAGTCGGACAAGCGTGGTGTCGCGTGGAGATTTTTTCCCGGTACTTAATTTTACCGGTAGATTTTTTCCCGGTAAAGTTCCGGTACAGAATTCTTCCCGCCGCTTCGTTTGTCCGGATTCTCTCTGCCACATTTTCTGGCAGCAGAGCGTAGTTGCTCTGCACATTTTCTGGTAGCAGAGCGTAGTTTATCTACCCTCTATTTGTTCGTTTGTAAAAAATAATTAATTGTTTGTAAAAATTATTAGATTTTTCTTAGTTTGTTTGTATAAGAATATTTGTAACCTTTTTTGTATTTGTTTGCGGTTTGTACCGTGCGTTCCGGGTTTGTGCCATTCTCATACCTACCGCGGTTCTTCGTGTAGTTGCTTGATTTTGTTGTTTTTTATTTACCTTTTGTTATTTTTTGTTTGTGACTTGACGCGATGGCGAAGGCCTCCAATGCTAGGGCGACACTCGCCAACGAATTGAGATGGTTTGTGACGGCCGGAGGACTCCTGTCCCGGAAGGACAGGGAGGGCGCCATACTGCTAAGAGCGGATCACCTCCACTCACGATTGATTAGCGCGGAAGCGGCCATGGCGGCGCTTACCGAAGCCGATCTTACCCCGGAGGCCTACGCAGGTCACATGGCGGACATGGACCAGATCCTGAGTCTGCACGATGATATCGCGGAGGCGGTGACCGCAATAAGGGCGAGACAGGCTGGCGGACCAGCCCCTCGCACACCTGTTAGACAGGAAGGACCAGCGGTTACTGGTCGGCTCCCCACCCTTCAGCTGTCCCACTTTGGGGGTAGGATGGAGGAGTGGGTGGCATATAAAAATATGT
The DNA here is from genome assembly GCA_018467065.1 of Ephestia elutella. Classification (NCBI taxonomy): domain Eukaryota; kingdom Metazoa; phylum Arthropoda; class Insecta; order Lepidoptera; family Pyralidae; genus Ephestia; species Ephestia elutella. The sequence continues at coordinate 14,891,936 of CM031582.1, forward strand.
TTGAGTCCCTGGTCGTAGCACGACAGGATTTGTCGAAGGCCCAGAAGATGGCCTACCTCCTCTCCACTCTTGAGGATGAAGCGCGGTCGCTCATCCAGCACCTCCGGGTGGAGGACGACCAGTACGATACGGCTTGGGAGTTATTGAACTCCCGCTACCAAAACTTACGTTTGTTAGCGGATGCGCACGCCGCACAGTTGATGGCCCTGCCCAAGGTGGCCAACAGGGCACAGTTGCGCCTGCAGTTGCTCACGCCCGTTACAGTGGCCTGTAACGCGCTCCGCACACTGGGGCTGCCGGTGGACCAATGGTCCTTTTTGCTGGTGCACATTGTATTGGGCAAATTACCCAATGACATCCGCTCGCGATTTGAGCGCGAGAATGCGGAATGGGATAGCACCACCCTACCAACATTCACTGACTTGGTGAAGTTTTTGGAGTTTGAGGCACGGGCTGCTGAGAATACCATGACGGACTCAGCGCCATCCAGAGCGCCTGAACGTAGGCCCCAACAGGGACGGCAACCGCCACCGCGTGGAGCTGGTGTGCGGGTTGCACACACGGCAGCAGTCGCGGGGGACGCGGACTGCCTGCAATGTGGCCGGATGGGCCACAGCCTGCTGCAATGCAGGGACTGGCAGAGACTGCCAGTACAAGATCGGCGCCGCATGGCAAGGCGGCATGAACTTTGCTTTTACTGTTTGGGCAGTCACTATGCACGTGACTGTCCCAGAGCCATACCATGCAGTGCATGCCGTGGGCTGCACCACGTGATGCTCTGCATGAACCGCAACGGGGATGGCACCCGGATGTTGAGGCAGGGGTCCCCTATGGGCGGGGGCGCTCCTGCGCGAAGCCCTCCACCACCGGACGGAGGACGCGGCTTCGCTCGTCGCACCCCCCTCGGGAGGGGGTCGCGTACCTGCGCGGGTCTTGGCGGACCGGGACCACGCGCCCCAAGGTCATGGCCAGTATGTAGCTGGCCAGGCCCCGGATAGGGCCCCCATGGGCGGGGGCCCTAGATCGGACGTGAGAGTGGGGACACCCCCTCCACGCGGGTTACCAATGCCCAACACATGCAGCCGCAGCGGTTTTCTCCGCCGCTGCACGAGTACCCACGGCTGGAGTACCACCCGCCGTACCATATGTATGGCCGGGCCGCGGGTTCTCCCCTCAGATGGGGATGTGCACTCGCCCGCCATATTATCCGGGTCAGTGGCGCGCCCCTGGTTTGGAGAGAGTGGGGAGCCCGTAACTAGCTTGCTCCCTTGCTGGGACAGAGCCGCGGACGGTTCTGCTCCCTACCGCGGTGGTCCGCGTATGGGGTCGTGGGGGAAGCCATTAATTTGAGAGCTCTGTTGGACTCAGGGGCTCAAAGCAGTTTGGTTACCACTCGAGTGGCACACCAGTTAGGTTTAGTCGTGGAAGACTCGCCTGTGCCACTTCTTGGAGTTGGTGGCATACAAGTGAAGTGTCTGACGGGCCAGACACTTGTCACCTTTTCTTCGCTGAAGTCCTCCACAATGAGGATCACGACTTCGGCTATGGTAATGGATACCATTGCGGGTTGGCACCCCTCGACAGACATACCGCCGGGTGTGTTGTCTTTGGTTTCGGGTCTGGATTTGGCCGACCCCTTTGTCTTTCATCCCGGCCCAGTGGACTTGCTCCTGGGCTCGGACGTATTGGGTTGGATTTTGTTGGGTACACAGAAGGCTCTGGGTTCGTCTTCACTGATGGCAGTGTCTACGATTTTTGGTTTTGCCCTGATGGGCCCTGTGTTTGATAATGGCACCGCGGAGGAGCCACCGGTTGTCGCATCTGCGTCCTTGGCCAAGACCATGCAAAGGTTTTGGGAGGTGGAGGAGCCACCTATGAGTTCCAGGATGGATCCGGAACACGCTGAGTGCGAAGCCTTTTTTCGATCAACCACGGAGAGGTTGCCCTCCGGTCGGTTTGTAACTAGGTTACCATTTGTTGCTACACGTCCTAGCCTAGGGCAAAGTAGGGCGCTTGCGGAGAAACGACTGCTGTCCATGGAGCGACGCATGCAGCGTGACCACGTACTTCGCGATAAATATATTGAATTTATGCGCGAGTACGAGGATTTGGGTCACATGTCTCCGGCTCGAGTTGATTGGAGCTCAACTGAGCATTATTTTTTGCCCCACCACGCGGTGGTGAAGGCCTCAACAGGCAAATTGAGGACCGTCTTCGATGGGTCTGCACCCACTTCGAACGGGGTTTCGTTGAATCTGTGTTTGCATTCGGGTCCCAAATTGCATAGGGACATAATTGACATCATCTTGAACTTTAGAAGACATCAAGTGGTTTTTGGTGCGGACATCCGGATGATGTTCCGCCAGACAGTCATACATCCTGAGGACAGGCGATTCCAGTTGATACTCTGGCGTGAGCGCCCTGAGGATCCTGTGACGGTGTATGAACTCAATACAAACACGTATGGTTTGAAATCTAGTCCCTATATCGCCATCAGATCATTGCTTGAATTGGCAGAGCGGGAACGGATCCGCTTTCCCCGTGGGGCTTCCGTGCTGTCACGTGACTTGTATGTTGATGACGTGTGCACCGGAGCCCAAAGTATTGAGGAGGCCCTCCTACTGCGGGATGAATTGATTGAAATATTGAAGACAGGTGGCTACGAGCTACGTAAGTGGTTGTCTAATGAGCCTAAAGTTCTAGAAGGGATCCCGGAGGATCACCAACAGAACCCTCACCTGTTTGAGGATGTGGATGATCCCAACAGGATAGCGGTGCTGGGCATGCAGTACCAGCCGCTAACCGATATTTTCACATTCCAAGTGGACTTGGAAATACCAAAAGTCTGGACTAAGAGAACGGTGTTGTCCGTAATAGCTCGTATGTTCGATCCAAGCGGTTGGATCAGTCCAGTGATATTCTCTGCAAAGTGTCTTCTTCAGAGACTTTGGACTTTGGGCGTCTCGTGGGACGAGCCGCTGTTTGGCTCTCCATTGGATGATTGGCTCGAGTTGTTTTCATCGATTAAGGAAGTCAATCGGATTGCCTTGCCTCGTCGAATATTGCCCCCGGGAAATATCGAGCCAGCCTGCATGGCTTTTGTGACGCGTCGGAGCGAGGCTATGCCGCGTCAGTCTATATGCGGACAGTTGACGCCGATGGCCGGGTCAATGTCTCGCTTTTGTTAGGGAAGAGCAAGGTCGCCCCCATCAGGACTAGGCTGACTATTCCCAAGCTTGAGTTGAGTGGAGCTCACCTTCTCTCTAAATTGTTGCATCACGTTGCCAGTGAGCTGGCGGCCACGGTCGAGATACGAGACATCTTCGCCTGGTCGGATAGCCAGGTCGCGCTTGCATGGTTGCGCGCGGCCCCACATACCTTGGAGGTTTTTGTTGGAAACAGGGTTTCCCAAATTCAAAATATTGGAATTGATATAACATGGAGACATGTGCCGGGAGAGCTTAACCCAGCGGACTGTGCTTCCCGAGGTTGTACGGCACCAGAATTGGTGTCACACCCGCTCTGGTGGGGTCCAGAGTGGCTGATGGGATCAGAAACTTCTTGGCCTGTCTGTCAGACAGATGTTACTTCTTTGAGTTTGACCGGGCTCCGTGTACATGCTGTAGTCGCTGAGACGACGTCGGAGCCGGATTGGCTACTTGCTCGGTATAGCAGCTTGGATAAGCTTCTGGGTGTTACCAGTTGGATTAAGCGTTTCATACATAATTGTAGAAACCCACAGGCAAAGCGGTTGGAGCCGATTGCAGGTGCAGAAGAGCGCCGGAGCGCATTGTTGCATTGGGTCCGTGTCGTGCAGACCGGACGGTTTGAGTCAGAGCTTCATATTTTGCGCGAAGCACGCGCTAAGTTGAAGGGCGCGGTCGCTCGTTTGAACCCGTACATCGACTCGGATGGGCTTCTTCGGGTTGGAGGCAGGCTCCGGAAGGCGGATCTTCCATATGAGACTCGCCATCCTCTGTTGTTGCCCAAGGGCGGACCCTTGGTGCAGCTTTTGGTGTCTGATCGACACATTCGTAACGCCCATGCTGGGTGCAATGCTTTGTTGGCTATTTTGCAGCGCGAGTTTTGGATTTTGTCTGCCCGAAGAGCAATCCGTAGTGTCCTGTTTCGATGTATTGCATGTTATAGGTTGAAGGCATCCACGATGCAACCACAGATGGGTGATTTGCCCGCTGATCGAATCCGACCTTCGAGACCGTTTGACGGCGTTGGAACCGATTTTGCCGGTCCCTTTTCGATCAAGGCTTCTCCCTTTCGTAATGCCCGTATTGTGAAGGGCTATTTGTGTGTATTTGTTTGTTTGGCCACCAAGGCTGTCCATTTGGAGGTGGTATCGGCTCTGACTACGGAGGCCTTCGTCGCCGCGTTGGATCGCTTTGTTTCGCGTCGAGGTCTACCTTCCCTTATTAGGTCTGACAATGGCACAAACTATAAAGGAACTGTAAATTATCTTAAGGATGTTTCTGTGTTTATTGATAAAAATTGTACTAGTTTAAGTCAAATTGCTGCCCAAAGGGGAATAACCTGGAAGTTTAGTCCCCCAAGTTGCCCCCATTGGGGAGGGATTTTTGAAGCGGCTGTGAAATCCGCAAAGACCCACCTCCGCCGCATTATCGGAGAAACGGCTCTAACTTTTGAAGAGCTGGCCACAGTGTTTTGTAAAGTTGAGGCGGTCCTCAACTCTCGTCCTCTCTGTCCGCTATCTCCAGATCCAAATGACTTGGAAGCTCTCACCCCTGGTCATTTTTTGGTGGGAGGGCCGTTGAATGCCCTGCCCGAATACCCGTGGAAGGATGAACGCGTATATCGGTTGTCGCGTTTTCAAATGTTGCAGCAAATGAGCCAGGACTTTTGGCGTCGCTGGTCGCTTGAATATTTGCATTTGCTGCAGCAAAGAGTGAAGTGGACAGACAGGACTGAGCCTCCCAGGGAGGGTGATTTAGTATTGTTAAAAGAGGCAAATTTGCCCTCATTGCTTTGGCGACGAGCTCGCATATTACGTTTGATTCTTGGCGGAGATGGCACTCCGCGTGTGGCTGAGGTGTTGGTCGACGGTTCGATTTTAAGGAGAGGTGTGACCTCTCTCGCCCGCCTTCCCGTAGAGTAAGCTAGCGGTCTGCTTCTCAGACCGGGACGGGGGATGTTTGTAATATATTGGGTAAAACTAAACGCAGGCGTTTCGCATTGCTGCCGCCAGAGGGCGTTCGGGGTTTTCACACTGCTAGCGTGGAATGCATCGTGTGGTCCGCCATTGCATTGTCCAGGGCGATATCGGTTTGATTTTAATACGCGGAGCGGTCTCGCGTCTTTTGCTTGTTGTTTAGTTTGAGTGATAATTGTGAATTTCCTGTTTGTTAAATAACTATTGAATTTGTGTTTGTGAAAAACTCTGTTATTGTGACTTTTTCTTGTGAGAGGTGAAACGTGGCTGGCTGTTCACATCTGGCTGTTCCCGAGGGAAACTACGGGAAGAAATCTATTTAGTTGTTATGGGGAATTGAGATCTCAAGGGTTAGGTAGGGTGATTAGGAATTCCCCCTTCCCGAAGACACTCAAGTTTGGATCCGAAGAGAAAGAAGATTTAATTTGGTAAGTGTTCAATTGTAGTTAATTTATAGGTTAGGTTATCATATAGGGCCCTGTAGCTCCCTTCATAAGCTACGGTGGTAGCAGACTGCGTATAGCTTAAGTTAGATTCTAGTCGGACAAGCGTGGTGTCGCGTGGAGATTTTTTCCCGGTACTTAATTTTACCGGTAGATTTTTTCCCGGTAAAGTTCCGGTACAGAATTCTTCCCGCCGCTTCGTTTGTCCGGATTCTCTCTGCCACATTTTCTGGCAGCAGAGCGTAGTTGCTCTGCACATTTTCTGAGTGCGGCTAACTACAATCGCCTGCGTTTTAGCTACGTTGATCGACAGCCTCCAACGGGATAACCATTGGGGTAGGGCGTCTAGGGTGCGCTGAATTACCTTAACTGCCTGTTCGGTATTGATTGACGACGAATAGTACGCTGCGTCGTCTGCATACAGGGCAAGGTGCGAACCACTTTCTAACGGGATATCGTCGGTGTATCTCGCGTAGAGTATAGGGGAGAGGCAGCTGCCTTGGGGGACGCCTGCCTCTATCGTACGTACTGTAGAGGTGGCGCCTTCGACTGCGACTTGGAAGCGTCTGTCTGAGAGGAAGTTGGCCACGGTCTTAACGACTCGTCTAGGAGTCGTAGAGGTGGATAACTTAAATGTCAGACCTAGATGCCAGACGCGGTCAAACGCTCCTTCCATGTCGAGAAATACACCTACGGTTTTCCCCCTTGTTGTAGGCTGTCGTCATGTGGTGTAATACCCTTGTGAGTTGGAGCGTGGTAGAGTGTTCGGCTCGAAAGCCGAACTGTTCGTCTCTAGGCGTCAAGTGAGGTGTGAGATGGAGCAATAGCAACTTCTCAAACACCTTTGAGATGGTAGCGAGCAGTGTGATGGGACGGTAGCTCCTGGATTCAGTACATTCTTTCCTTGTTTAGGAAGCATGATGACTCGGCCGAGTTTCCAAGTGGAGGGGTAGTGGCCCGTGCGCAAAATACCATTAAAGAGTCGCGTCAGCGCAGCGATTGCTCGCTGCGGTAGGTGACGCAGTGCTTCATTAGGTATGCCATCTGGGCCAGGGGCTTTACGGAGCTTCGTTTTCCTAATCATTCTTAGGACTTGACCCGGGGTAAAGACTATGGGGTCTTCGTCCGGGGGAATGGGGCGACAGAAGTACTCATCCAGGAGCTTCTGGATGTCCTCAGCGTGCTGAGAGTCATCCGAAGGATTCGGTTTGAATCGCTGCTCTAGATTGTCTGCGAAGATTTCTGCTCTATCTTCCGCTCTGTACCGGGGGGTACCGTCGGAAGCTAGGAGGGGGCGGGTAGGCTGAGGCTTGTTGGAAACTTGCCTGCAAAGCCTATGGACTGACGTCCAGTCGTCACTCGCTGACTCTATGGTGTGTAACCAAGACTCTGAGGCCTCGGTGTCCAAAGCTTTCGCTATTTTTTCCGATATAGAGTTCAGCTGTGTCTTAAGGGACGGGCATCTGGTTTGTTGCCAGCGTTTTCGCAGGGTTCTCTTTTTGGCTATCATTTCTAGGATGTAGGCTGGGGTGGGACGTCTCTTGGGGGTACTCACAGTATCAGCTGTAGCTTCGCTAAGGGCTGCTTGTGTTATTTCACAAATGTGGGAAGCAAACTGTTCTACATCTGCCGCGTTATTGACCGGCTGGGAGATGAGGTTCTGCTCTACATACGTGCTGAACTTAGCCCATTCAATCCGGGGTCTGGGGGTAGGGGGGGGCTTGGCAGTGTGGGACTCATCCACTGTAACGAGGACAGGGTGGTGGTCGGACTCCATGTTGTCGCATAGGACTTCTGTGGTAATCTTTGGCGCTGAAATGCCTCTATAGAGCGTGAGGTCGATTACGTCCGGTAGGTAGGCAGCGGCTCCCGGGTAGTGAGTCGGTACTTCCGTGCCTCTTACCTCGTATCCCTCTCTTTCAGAGTCGTCAAAGAGGCGGCGACCATTTGGGCAAATACGCGTGGAATTCCAGGCGGTGTGTTTGCAATTAAAATCACCTGCTATGATAGTTGGCAGAGTTGAGTTCAGTAGGAGATGAACATCAGACACTTTCAACTGGTCATTCGGCGCCTTGTATAATGCGAACACACGAGTCGGTCTGGAGTCAATACAGATAAGTGCGTAGAGCGACTGAAGTTGCATCTGAGGTATCGGCTGATGGACAATTTTTCTCTTTACCATTACTGCAAGACCTCTATAGGCATTGCCGGCATCCGAGACTGCATCAAGTCGATAGACATGATAGTTTGGGAACTTCAGTTGGTCTGCTGCTCGCAAGTGCGTTTCTGAGATCAGTACGATATCGGCGTTTTGCTCGATTACCATTGATTTCAGAAGGCTGCGTTTTACCTTGTTAAGTCCGTTGGCATTCCAGTGGATAATTCTAAGAGGGTACGTACACACTGTTAGACAGTAATGACGACATTCCTCTGAGCAGGATGGGAACGATGTCCTAATTGGCCTGGTAGGCACGCAGGATATCAATAAGGAGGTCTATGACCGGTTGTACGTTCATCCTCCCTACTGTTGCATCGTCCTTTGCCTTTTGCTGTGGCATGGGCTGCTGGGTTTTGGTCGCCTTTCTAGGCGCAGGCTTCGGCTTGCCTCCTACTGCGTTAGGGCGCGGCGGCTGAGCTGCGGGCTGCACTGCCTGGGGCTGGGTCGGCTGGTCGGCTGACGGTTGGGGGCCCTTGGGCTTCCTACCCCGCCTCCTACGGCGCTTCGGCTTGTCCGAGCGCTCGGTGGGGGCGTTGGCCTCTGCCATCAGTGTGGTGGGTCTATCCTCCCTTACTGAGGCCGGGGCACCGGGTGGGCGGCGGCTAGGGGCCACTGTCAGGAGAACAGTGCCTGCTTTTTTGTTTCGCAATTCCTTGCGGAACACGGGGCAGGACACGTTGTTCGCCGTGTGAGGGCCCTTGCAGTTGGCGCAGGTAGCCGGTTCCTCTAGCGGGCGGGGGCACTCGCTAGCGAAGTGCTCCTCGCCGCAGCGAACACAGGCTGCGCGGCGGTGGCAATTGTGGGAGCTGTGCCTGAACTGCTGGCATCGGTGACATTGGGCGGGGCCTTTCCGGCCGCGCCAGGCCTCGATGGTGATCCCGGGCATACATAGAAGCTCGCTGACTTCGTAGATTGCGGGGATGGTGTCGGCATTCTTTTGCAGCTGCGCGAAAAAGATGCAGCCCGGGCGGCCCTGGCGCGCGCGGATAGAGCGCACGTACTCCGGCAGGAAACCTAGGCCACGGAGCTCGTCTTCGATGTCGGCAGGCAGCGTGTCGGCGGGCAAGCCTCTAATGGCGACTTTGAGGCTGCGCTCGGCTGGGAGAGAATACGAAAACCAGGATATACCTGACTCCTTCTCCAGTTGCGTAAGGTACCGTTGGATGGCACGGTACTCGTCCTCCTCACGCGGCATGAAACGAACCCCCTTGCCAAAGGGGCGCGCGTTCGGAGCGTGTCCCATCCTCTTTTTGAGCTCCTTGAAGTGGAAAGCCCAGTCGGGGAGGTGCTCGACGATGAGAGGCGGGTACCGAGGGCGCGGCGGCTGCTTCGCCGGCGGGGCCGGCGTCGGCTGCACTGCCGCGGGGGGCGTAACGGGACGCGGGGAGGCGGGCGGCGTTCGCACGGAACGCGGGGAGTTCGCGGCTGCGGCGGCGGCGTAGCTAGCCACCGGCGACGTCGCGACAACGTCCATCACCTCGAGCGACGGCATAGAGCGCGCTTCAGAGCGTGGGGGCGTGCGCGGAGCGGGCACCGGCGGCGACGCGGGGGAGGCCAGCGAAGGGGGCGAACGGGGGGCAGGGGTGGGCGGCATTTTCGCCCAAACCGGGGTCGGGAGACGCGGCGGCGAGGTTACGCGGGCCACCTTAAAGCGGCGCGGATCACGCTGCGGCAAAGGCGCGGGTTTCACGGGCGCGGGAGCGGCGTCGTCGGCGCTATAAAACTCTTCCCCGCCAGACTGGACTGGGGAAGGTGACGGCGGGGGCTGGGAGGGGGCGCGTCCGGCAGCAATGGCCGTACGGATGAGGGCTGTAGCCCCGGGGTTTTTCAAAAATTCCAGAGGGTTGACAACCCTCTGGGGTCTCAAAGGTCGCTTGGCGCGACGGGGGGAAGCGGCACTCGAGGTGGCCCTCGAAGGCTTCACCGGTGGCGGCATCTCACCCTTTGCTATGAGTAATCACATAGCAAAAGGTGACACGCGTTACCCCCTAGCAGGTCCGCCCTCCGAGATCGAAACCTCGAAAAGGGGAGACCCGGGAACAGGGGCCCACCGGCGGCGACGAAAATGAGGGTACACTACCGCGCAAGAACGACCGAATACCCTCTGATCCGGCTTACCTGGCAGAAATCCGGCTGAGTCAGTGCCCGGTGAGCCCTTCGCTTGAAACCGCTAGGGGGCCGAGCAAAAGACACCGGATGCCTCCGGCGACCCGGAAGGGCAGACGTCGAGGAACAAGACAAAAAAAGGAAATCCCCTCCGAACCCCGCACAGGCACTGTTCACTGCACACGCAAGACACGCACACACGCGAAACACCGCACTACACAGGGCACGCACTTGTTCACACAGGTACCGAATTCTACAGGAGCGCAACAAGCCAATCCGCACTTGGGAATGAGTGCTCAAGTTGCTATGGCCGGCTCGGTTTATATAGGGCCGCGACGCGTCGGTTGCGACCGGTTAGAACTGGTTTCGGCCAGCGGTCGGGGGGGCGGCTCGCCTGTCGCTGTGTGCGTTGCGTGCGTCTGCAGCTGTGTACCTGTGACGTACCGGCCCGATGTGGGTAGGTACGTTACAAGGCTTAAATAACTTTTTCTGTCAGTACTTAAACGGGCTCGGCTACTGCCCACAATTCTTCGGCATGGACGACTTCCTCACGGGCAGACAGAACCTGGAGCTGCTGCTAGCGCTGGACGGACTCGGCTCCGAAGACGCCAAGAAAGAAACGGTGCGCTGGCTCGAGCTGATTGGTGAGTTTCTTAATCATACAATTTTCATTTTATTCACTAGTTGCGTTTCGGTGTAACGGGGAAAATTCAGCATAAATAGTGTAGGTATCGGCAGGGAACTAGACCCAATATGGCGTCGACTGCGCATGTAAGACTCGCGGGGGGAATGCGCGGGGAAGCGCGGGTGCACGCTTACCATACATTCTCGTTTACTCCCGGAAATCGCACCTCCCAAGACATCTATTTTTCGTTTCTGCGCATAGTCTTGTTTCATGCCAAATACTGTACCTCATGTGAAATTCCAGGTTATATTCTACTTGAATAGGTACCAAGTTTTATCGAAATCCGTTCAGTAGATTTTTCGTTATTAAGTAAAAAAGTCTGTGACTGACTGAAACGCGCTGTTAATATTTGCAAGATTGGATGAACCGCGTCTCTGGCCATTTTTAGTCGAAACTATTACCGAGTTTTTTCAAAATTTACATTTTTGTTTTTATTTGATCGCGGTTGCTAATTTTTGTTACGCTCGCGCGCATCCAAAATATAGTAATGTCGATTTAAGGTGTGAATAGACTCACGCGCATGACAGTTCCTTGCCTTGCTTGAATTAATATAAGTACTACGTACAGAAAGGAAGCTCCCTGCCCCTCGCGCAATATGGCGAACCCCGCACTTCTCCCCCGTTGGTTTGCGGATTGGGACGCTTTGACTATGAAAACGCACACATCGACGTTCACGGATGTACAGTTTTATTTGTAGTAGTAGTAGGTATATATTACTTACGCCCCGTTTCTATGAAGTGTCCTCCCCTTGCATGTGCTTCTCACAGTGATGGCGCGATATAAGGCCCTGGACAAACCGAGGCGACCGATTCCGCGAGCGAATCTGTGTGTCCCGCTCTCTTCTTAGAGCAGCTCATAAGTCTCTCTCGATCGCTTTTGGTCGCTCGCGCAGAATTCGCGTTGGTTAATCGGAGCCTAACAGTGGTGTCTGAGCATTGTGGCGGTTATCTAGCTATTTTATCATATTCCCATTCTACCTGCTGCTGCAGCATATCCATGCTCAGTTGTTTCTTTCTACACCTCTCTCAGCCGAAAGACGTCTACTGCTGGACAAAGGCCTCTTTCTAAGACATACAAAGTTGAAAATATTGTCGAAAATGAAATGGAAATCTATCAGATTTGATGAAATACGCGGACCGTCCGGTGAAGGCGTACAGCGGCGGCTGCTCGCGGCGGCTGAGCAGCGTGTGCGCGCTCGCGCGCCGCGCCGCGCTGTCGCTGCTGGACGAGCCCACCGCCGGGGTCGATGTGGCGGCGCGGAGGCAGCTGTGGCGGGCCGTGCGGGCCGCGCAGGCGCAGGTGTCGCGCGCGGGCCGCAAGCGGGCCGTGCTCATCACGTCACACAGGTAACTGTTACAGAGCACACGTGGCCGGCCGGAGGCAGCTGTGGCGGGCCGTGCGGGCCGCGCAGGCGCAGGTGTCGCGCGCGGGCCGCAAGCGGGCCGTGCTCATCACGTCACACAGGTAACTGTTACAGAGCACACGTGGCCGGCCGGAGGCAGCTGTGGCGGGCCGTGCGGGCCGCGCAGGCGCAGGTGTCGCGCGCGGGCCGCAAGCGGGCCGTGCTCATCACGTCACACAGGTAACTGTTACAGAGCACACGTGGCCGGCCGGAGGCAGCTGTGGCGGGCCGTGCGGGCCGCGCAGGCGCAGGTGTCGCGCGCGGGCCGCAAGCGGGCCGTGCTCATCACGTCACACAGGTAACTGTTACAGAGCACACGTGGCCGGCCGGAGGCAGCTGTGGCGGGCCGTGCGGGCCGCGCAGGCGAAGGTGTCGCGCGCGGGCCGCAAGCGGGCCGTGCTCATCACGTCACACAGGTAACTGTTACAGAGCACACGTGGCCGGCCGGAGGCAGCTGTGGCGGGCCGTGCGGGCCGCGCAGGCGCAGGTGTCGCGCGCGGGCCGCAAGCGGGCCGTGCTCATCACGTCACACAGGTAACTGTTACAGAGCACACGTGGCCGACCGGAGGCAGCTGTGGCGGGCCGTGCGGGCCGCGCAGGCGCAGGTGTCGCGCGCGGGCCGCAAGCGGGCCGTGCTCATCACGTCACACAGGTAACTGTTACAGAGCACACGTGGCCGGCCGGAGGCAGCTGTGGCGGGCCGTGCGGGCCGCGCAGGCGCAGGTGTCGCGCGCGGGCCGCAAGCGGGCCGTGCTCATCACGTCACACAGGTAACTGTTACAGAGCACACGTGGCCGGCCGGAGGCAGCTGTGGCGGGCCGTGCGGGCCGCGCAGGCGCAGGTGTCGCGCGCGGGCCGCAAGCGGGCCGTGCTCATCACGTCACACAGGTAACTGTTACAGAGCACACGTGGCCGGCCGGAGGCAGCTGTGGCGGGCCGTGCGGGCCGCGCAGGCGCAGGTGTCGCGCGCGGGCCGCAAGCGGGCCGTGCTCATCACGTCACACAGGTAACTGTTACAGAGCACACGTGGCCGGCCGGAGGCAGCTGTGGCGGGCCGTGCGGGCCGCGCAGGCGCAGGTGTCGCGCGCGGGCCGCAAGCGGGCCGTGCTCATCACGTCACACAGGTAACTGTTACAGAGCACACGTGGCCGGCCGGAGGCAGCTGTGGCGGGCCGTGCGGGCCGCGCAGGCGCAGGTGTCGCGCGCGGGCCGCAAGCGGGCCGTGCTCATCACGTCACACAGGTAACTGTTACAGAGCACACGTGGCCGGCCGGAGGCAGCTGTGGCGGGCCGTGCGGGCCGCGCAGGCGCAGGTGTCGCGCGCGGGCCGCAAGCGGGCCGTGCTCATCACGTCACACAGGTAACTGTTACAGAGCACACGTGGCCGGCCGGAGGCAGCTGTGGCGGGCCGTGCGGGCCGCGCAGGCGCAGGTGTCGCGCGCGGGCCGCAAGCGGGCCGTGCTCATCACGTCACACAGGTAACTGTTACAGAGCACACGTGGCCGGCCGGAGGCGGCTGTGGCGGGCCGTGCGGGCCGCGCAGGCGCAGGTGTCGCGCGCGGGCCGCAAGCGGGCCGTGCTCATCACGTCACACAGGTAACTGTTACAGAGCACACGTGGCCGGCCGGAGGCAGCTGTGGCGGGCCGTGCGGGCCGCGCAGGCGCAGGTGTCGCGCGCGGGCCGCAAGCGGGCCGTGCTCATCACGTCACACAGGTAACTGTTACAGAGCACACGTGGCCGGCCGGAGGCAGCTGTGGCGGGCCGTGCGGGCCGCGCAGGCGCAGGTGTCGCGCGCGGGCCGCAAGCGGGCCGTGCTCATCACGTCACACAGGTAACTGTTACAGAGCACACGTGGCCGGCCGGAGGCAGCTGTGGCGGGCCGTGCGGGCCGCGCAGGCGCAGGTGTCGCGCGCGGGCCGCAAGCGGGCCGTGCTCATCACGTCACACAGGTAACTGTTACAGAGCACACGTGGCCGGCCGGAGGCAGCTGTGGCGGGCCGTGCGGGCCGCGCAGGCGCAGGTGTCGCGCGCGGGCCGCAAGCGGGCCGTGCTCATCACGTCACACAGGTAACTGTTACAGAGCACACGTGGCCGGCCGGAGGCAGCTGTGGCGGGCCGTGCGGGCCGCGCAGGCGCAGGTGTCGCGCGCGGGCCGCAAGCGGGCCGTGCTCATCACGTCACACAGGTAACTGTTACAGAGCACACGTGGCCGGCCGGAGGCAGCTGTGGCGGGCCGTGCGGGCCGCGCAGGCGCAGGTGTCGCGCGCGGGCCGCAAGCGGGCCGTGCTCATCACGTCACACAGGTAATTGTTACAGAGCACACGTGGCCGGCCGGAGGCAGCTGTGGCGGGCCGTGCGGGCCGCGCAGGCGCAGGTGTCGCGCGCGGGCCGCAAGCGGGCCGTGCTCATCACGTCACACAGGTAACTGTTACAGAGCACACGTGGCCGGCCGGAGGCAGCTGTGGCGGGCCGTGCGGGCCGCGCAGGCGCAGGTGTCGCGCGCGGGCCGCAAGCGGGCCGTGCTCATCACGTCACACAGGTAACTGTTACAGAGCACACGTGGCCGGCCGGAGGCAGCTGTGGCGGGCCGTGCGGGCCGCGCAGGCGCAGGTGTCGCGCGAGGGCCGCAAGCGGGCCGTGCTCATCACGTCACACAGGTAAATGTTACAGAGCACACGTGGCCGGCCGGAGGCAGCTGTGGCGGGCCGTGCGGGCCGCGCAGGCGCAGGTGTCGCGCGCGGGCCGCAAGCGGGCCGTGCTCATCACGTCACACAGGTCATCACTATACTTGTCAGAGTGTAACAGCACCGTATCTCTGCCGCAGCATGGACGAGATGGAGGCGCTGTGCTCGCGCGTGGCCATCATGAGCGCCGGAGAGCTGGCCGCGCTGGGCGGGCCGTGAGATCACTATACTTGTCAGAGTGTAACAGCACCGTATCTCTGCCGCAGCATGGACGAGATGGAGGCGCTGTGCTCGCGCGTGGCCATCATGAGCGCCGGAGAGCTGGCCGCGCTGGGCGGGCCGTGAGATCACTATACTTGTCAGAGTGTAACAGCACCGTATCTCTGCCGCAGCATGGACGAGATGGAGGCGCTGTGCTCGCGCGTGGCCATCATGAGCGCCGGAGAGCTGGCCGCGCTGGGCGGGCCGTGAGATCACTATACTTGTCAGAGTGTAACAGCACCGTATCTCTGCCGCAGCATGGACGAGATGGAGGCGCTGTGCTCGCGCGTGGCCATCATGAGCGCCGGAGAGCTGGCCGCGCTGGGCGGGCCGTGAGATCACTATACTTGTCAGAGTGTAACAGCACCGTATCTCTGCCGCAGCATGGACGAGATGGAGGCGCTGTGTTCGCGCGTGGCCATCATGAGCGCCGGAGAGCTGGCCGCGCTGGGCGGGCCGTGAGATCACTATACTTGTCAGAGTGTAACAGCACCGTATCTCTGCCGCAGCATGGACGAGATGGAGGCGCTGTGCTCGCGCGTGGCCATCATGAGCGCCGGAGAGCTGGCCGCGCTGGGCGGGCCGTGAGATCACTATACTTGTCAGAGTGTAACAGCACCGTATCTCTGCCGCAGCATGGACGAGATGGAGGCGCTGTGCTCGCGCGTGGCCATCATGAGCGCCGGAGAGCTGGCCGCGCTGGGCGGGCCGTGAGATCACTATACTTGTCAGAGTGTAACAGCACCGTATCTCTGCCGCAGCATGGACGAGATGGAGGCGCTGTGCTCGCGCGTGGCCATCATGAGCGCCGGAGAGCTGGCCGCGCTGGGCGGGCCGTGAGATCACTATACTTGTCAGAGTGTAACAGCACCGTATCTCTGCCGCAGCATGGACGAGATGGAGGCGCTGTGTTCGCGCGTGGCCATCATGAGCGCCGGAGAGCTGGCCGCGCTGGGCGGGCCGTGAGATCACTATACTTGTCAGAGTGTAACAGCACCGTATATCTGCCGCAGCATGGACGAGATGGAGGCGCTGTGCTCGCGCGTGGCCATCATGAGCGCCGGAGAGCTGGCCGCGCTGGGCGGGCCGTGAGATCACTATACTTGTCAGAGTGTAACAGCACCGTATCTCTGCCGCAGCATGGACGAGATGGAGGCGCTGTGCTCGCGCGTGGCCATCATGAGCGCCGGAGAGCTGGCCGCGCTGGGCGGGCCGTGAGATCACTATACTTGTCAGAGTGTAACAGCACCGTATCTCTGCCGCAGCATGGACGAGATGGAGGCGCTGTGCTCGCGCGTGGCCATCATGAGCGCCGGAGAGCTGGCCGCGCTGGGCGGGCCGTGAGATCACTATACTTGTCAGAGTGTAACAGCACCGTATCTCTGCCGCAGCATGGACGAGATGGAGGCGCTGTGTTCGCGCGTGGCCATCATGAGCGCCGGAGAGCTGGCCGCGCTGGGCGGGCCGTGAGATCACTATACTTGTCAGAGTGTAACAGCACCGTATCTCTGCCGCAGCATGGACGAGATGGAGGCGCTGTGCTCGCGCGTGGCCATCATGAGCGCCGGAGAGCTGGCCGCGCTGGGCGGGCCGTGAGATCACTATACTTGTCAGAGTGTAACAGCACCGTATCTCTGCCGCAGCATGGACGAGATGGAGGCGCTGTGCTCGCGCGTGGCCATCATGAGCGCCGGAGAGCTGGCCGCGCTGGGCGGGCCGTGAGATCACTATACTTGTCAGAGTGTAACAGCACCGTATCTCTGCCGCAGCATGGACGAGATGGAGGCGCTGTGCTCGCGCGTGGCCATCATGAGCGCCGGAGAGCTGGCCGCGCTGGGCGGGCCGTGAGATCACTATACTTGTCAGAGTGTAACAGCACCGTATCTCTGCCGCAGCATGGACGAGATGGAGGCGCTGTGTTCGCGCGTGGCCATCATGAGCGCCGGAGAGCTGGCCGCGCTGGGCGGGCCGTGAGATCACTATACTTGTCAGAGTGTAACAGCACCGTATCTCTGCCGCAGCATGGACGAGATGGAGGCGCTGTGCTCGCGCGTGGCCATCATGAGCGCCGGAGAGCTGGCCGCGCTGGGCGGGCCGTGAGATCACTATACTTGTCAGAGTGTAACAGCACCGTATCTCTGCCGCAGCATGGACGAGATGGAGGCGCTGTGCTCGCGCGTGGCCATCATGAGCGCCGGAGAGCTGGCCGCGCTGGGCGGGCCGTGAGATCACTATACTTGTCAGAGTGTAACAGCACCGTATCTCTGCCGCAGCATGGACGAGATGGAGGCGCTGTGCTCGCGCGTGGCCATCATGAGCGCCGGAGAGCTGGCCGCGCTGGGCGGGCCGTGAGATCACTATACTTGTCAGAGTGTAACAGCACCGTATCTCTGCCGCAGCATGGACGAGATGGAGGCGCTGTGCTCGCGCGTGGCCATCATGAGCGCCGGAGAGCTGGCCGCGCTGGGCGGGCCGTGAAATCACTATACTTGTCAGAGTGTAACAGCACCGTATCTCTGCCGCAGCATGGACGAGATGGAGGCGCTGTGCTCGCGCGTGGCCATCATGAGCGCCGGAGAGCTGGCCGCGCTGGGCGGGCCGTGAGATCACTATACTTGTCAGAGTGTAACAGCACCGTATCTCTGCCGCAGCATGGACGAGATGGAGGCGCTGTGCTCGCGCGTGGCCATCATGAGCGCCGGAGAGCTGGCCGCGCTGGGCGGGCCGTGAGATCACTATACTTGTCAGAGTGTAACAGCACCGTATCTCTGCCGCAGCATGGACGAGATGGAGGCGCTGTGCTCGCGCGTGGCCATCATGAGCGCCGGAGAGCTGGCCGCGCTGGGCGGGCCGTGAGATCACTATACTTGTCAGAGTGTAACAGCACCGTATCTCTGCCGCAGCATGGACGAGATGGAGGCGCTGTGCTCGCGCGTGGCCATCATGAGCGCCGGAGAGCTGGCCGCGCTGGGCGGGCCGTGAGATCACTATACTTGTCAGAGTGTAACAGCACCGTATCTCTGCCGCAGCATGGACGAGATGGAGGCGCTGTGCTCGCGCGTGGCCATCATGAGCGCCGGAGAGCTGGCCGCGCTGGGCGGGCCGTGAGATCACTATACTTGTCAGAGTGTAACAGCACCGTATCTCTGCCGCAGCATGGACGAGATGGAGGCGCTGTGCTCGCGCGTGGCCATCATGAGCGCCGGAGAGCTGGCCGCGCTGGGCGGGCCGTGAGATCACTATACTTGTCAGAGTGTAACAGCACCGTATCTCTGCCGCAGCATGGACGAGATGGAGGCGCTGTGCTCGCGCGTGGCCATCATGAGCGCCGGAGAGCTGGCCGCGCTGGGCGGGCCGTGAGATCACTATACTTGTCAGAGTGTAACAGCACCGTATCTCTGCCGCAGCATGGACGAGATGGAGGCGCTGTGCTCGCGCGTGGCCATCATGAGCGCCGGAGAGCTGGCCGCGCTGGGCGGGCCGTGAGATCACTATACTTGTCAGAGTGTAACAGCACCGTATCTCTGCCGCAGCATGGACGAGATGGAGGCGCTGTGCTCGCGCGTGGCCATCATGAGCGCCGGAGAGCTGGCCGCGCTGGGCGGGCCGTGAGATCACTATACTTGTCAGAGTGTAACAGCACCGTATCTCTGCCGCAGCATGGACGAGATGGAGGCGCTGTGCTCGCGCGTGGCCATCATGAGCGCCGGAGAGCTGGCCGCGCTGGGCGGGCCGTGAGATCACTATACTTGTCAGAGTGTAACAGCACCGTATCTCTGCCGCAGCATGGACGAGATGGAGGCGCTGTGCTCGCGCGTGGCCATCATGAGCGCCGGAGAGCTGGCCGCGCTGGGCGGGCCGTGAGATCACTATACTTGTCAGAGTGTAACAGCACCGTATCTCTGCCGCAGCATGGACGAGATGGAGGCGCTGTGCTCGCGCGTGGCCATCATGAGCGCCGGAGAGCTGGCCGCGCTGGGCGGGCCGTGAGATCACTATACTTGTCAGAGTGTAACAGCACCGTATCTCTGCCGCAGCATGGACGAGATGGAGGCGCTGTGCTCGCGCGTGGCCATCATGAGCGCCGGAGAGCTGGCCGCGCTGGGCGGGCCGTGAGATCACTATACTTGTCAGAGTGTAACAGCACCGTATCTCTGCCGCAGCATGGACGAGATGGAGGCGCTGTGCTCGCGCGTGGCCATCATGAGCGCCGGAGAGCTGGCCGCGCTGGGCGGGCCGTGAGATCACTATACTTGTCAGAGTGTAACAGCACCGTATCTCTGCCGCAGCATGGACGAGATGGAGGCGCTGTGCTCGCGCGTGGCCATCATGAGCGCCGGAGAGCTGGCCGCGCTGGGCGGGCCGTGAGATCACTATACTTGTCAGAGTGTAACAGCACCGTATCTCTGCCGCAGCATGGACGAGATGGAGGCGCTGTGCTCGCGCGTGGCCATCATGAGCGCCGGAGAGCTGGCCGCGCTGGGCGGGCCGTGAGATCACTATACTTGTCAGAGTGTAACAGCACCGTATCTCTGCCGCAGCATGGACGAGATGGAGGCGCTGTGCTCGCGCGTGGCCATCATGAGCGCCGGAGAGCTGGCCGCGCTGGGCGGGCCGTGAGATCACTATACTTGTCAGAGTGTAACAGCACCGTATCTCTGCCGCAGCATGGACGAGATGGAGGCGCTGTGCTCGCGCGTGGCCATCATGAGCGCCGGAGAGCTGGCCGCGCTGGGCGGGCCTTGAGATCACTATACTTGTCAGAGTGTAACAGCACCGTATCTCTGCCGCAGCATGGACGAGATGGAGGCGCTGTGCTCGCGCGTGGCCATCATGAGCGCCGGAGAGCTGGCCGCGCTGGGCGGGCCGTGAGATCACTATACTTGTCAGAGTGTAACAGCACCGTATCTCTGCCGCAGCATGGACGAGATGGAGGCGCTGTGCTCGCGCGTGGCCATCATGAGCGCCGGAGAGCTGGCCGCGCTGGGCGGGCCTTGAGATCACTATACTTGTCAGAGTGTAACAGCACCGTATCTCTGCCGCAGCATGGACGAGATGGAGGCGCTGTGCTCGCGCGTGGCCATCATGAGCGCCGGAGAGCTGGCCGCGCTGGGCGGGCCGTGAGATCACTATACTTGTCAGAGTGTAACAGCACCGTATCTCTGCCGCAGCATGGACGAGATGGAGGCGCTGTGCTCGCGCGTGGCCATCATGAGCGCCGGAGAGCTGGCCGCGCTGGGCGGGCCTTGAGATCACTATACTTGTCAGAGTGTAACAGCACCGTATCTCTGCCGCAGCATGGACGAGATGGAGGCGCTGTGCTCGCGCGTGGCCATCATGAGCGCCGGAGAGCTGGCCGCGCTGGGCGGGCCTTGAGATCACTATACTTGTCAGAGTGTAACAGCACCGTATCTCTGCCGCAGCATGGACGAGATGGAGGCGCTGTGCTCGCGCGTGGCCATCATGAGCGCCGGAGAGCTGGCCGCGCTGGGCTCCCCCGCGGCCCTGCGCGCGGCGCACAACGCCGGGCTGGCGCTCTTCATCAAGATTAAGCAAGCCAAAGTCGACAAGCTGCAGATGATCAGTGATGGTAACTTCCTTAGTAATTCGTTTAGTCGCGGAATGTCCAGCGGTCGCAAAATGTCTTAATTCGCAGAATTTTCAGTTCGCAGAATGTCCAATTCATAAAATGTCCAACATTCGCAAAATGTCCAGTCTTCGCAGAATGTACAATATTTATCAACTTTGACTAACCAAACCCTGACCACCTATCACCAAACATCATCAACTAATTTTATAATAGTCATATTATACGTTAAATAAGTTTTAGTTTTGTCTCGTTATTTTTATAATAACATGTAAAGTATGCATAAGGGGGAGGGGTGGAAGGGGGAGAACGGCCATAACATCTAGCCGACCCCAAGTGTCAACCTCACCTGCACGCGCCTTATGGCGGCGGCCTCGCAATAGGTCTCCGTGGTGCTCCCTGCTAAACAACAGAAGAGGCTCTGGCGACCGAGTCTTGGCGGGATAATCATACACCTGGCTGGGAAACCAGTTGGACCTTAGGGTCTAAATAACTCTTAAAATCTCTGGTGCAAAAGGCAACGGGAAACCACTGCACTATATTCCCAAGAAAGTCAACATGATGTTACAAGTTGGAAGTAATGTGCCTTACGATCCGGGTAGCGACCGGCGCTGTACTGCGTCCGGGGCAGGCAGTGTGAAATTGGCTACCGGCCATATTAGTATAGGTGACCAGGCACAACATGGAAGCAATGCAACTGGAAAACATCTGAACATACGCACTATTGTTAAGTTAGACAACCACGCCATCTATTTTTCCTGTCATGAATCAGAGAGCATCAATGGAGTTGGAATTGCAGTACAACGTAATCAGAAAAACTTTGTAATAGGATACGAACCTATCAGTGACCGTATAATTACAATAAAAATCAAAGCCTCCCCAGTCGACGTGAACATCGTCCATGTTTACGCTCCAGCCACTACTAAAATCATTGAAGACTATAAAAAGCGTACTGAACTCTTCTATTCGGATCTCGAAAGGACTATTGACAAAATTCCTAACAGAGAGCTACTGGTTATAACGGGTGATTTTCAAGATTGGCTCGTCTAACACCAATGAAGATTTGGGTAATGTCAGAGGTCCTTACGGACTAGGTAAACCTAATGAGCAAAGTGAGCGGTTCATACAGTTTGCTGCAGATAACGGACCAGTGATCTCCAACAACTTCTTCAAACACCATCCCCGAAGTCTTTACACGTGGATATCACCGGGGGACAATTACCGCAATCAGATATATTACGTTCTAATAAGATCGCGCTGGAGATCTTCAATTAAAAATGCTCACACGCTCCCAGGTGCAGACTGTGGATCCGACCACCATCGCTGTAATGCGTATCAAACTTAAGGCAGCCAGAAAGACAATAAGACGATCAAATATCACAGTTGAGGACAAAGAGAAGTTTAGTTTAGCCCTTGCCGCGTGATGGAGAGAATAGTCTAATAGCATCTCAGAAGGACGCCAAGTAGACCAAGCTTGGGAGTTGTCTAAAAAAGTTATTATCGAGGCAGCAGCACAGGCAACCAAGCAACCCGGACAAGTGGTCAAAAAGAAAAACTGGATCAGTGACGACACCTTTGCACTTATTGAGAAAAGGCGAAACCTGAAGGCTCTGAAAGCTCATATTCAGCAATCATACTTTCCAGTCACATACAAACAGCATAAAGCAGAAGGGATAAAAACGATTTCTTGCAAGGTCTATGCGCTGAGACTGAATCTCATGCTAAAAGGCATGAAACCGGAGATCTTCACAAGAAAATTCGTCTCATCACGAAAAAATTCAGTTCGCAATCGTGGGCGATAGAAGATTTCGATGGTCTTCTGATCATGGAATTAGAAGATTCATTAAATCGTTAGAGGGAATACTGCCAATAGTGCCAATCTCTATTTCTTGATGAGGACTTACGAAACTTTGAATCCACCAAGACAGCCGATCAACAACAAGATTCTAAAAGAGGAGGTCAGGGCAGCCATTAAACATCTTAAATCAGGAAAAGCCGTGGACATGATGATATCTCCATCGAGACTATTAAGGCTTGTGGATAATATGGTACGGAGATTTTTTATATAATCCGTAACGCAATTTGGAAGACAGGCACTTGGCCTAAAGATCTCATTCCATTTTCGTACCATTACATAAAAAAGGCTCTACTTAAAAATGTGGTAATAACCGCCTGATCTGAATGATTGGACTGACGGTGTGCTTATAGGAGGGAAGAATATCAGCAACATGTGATTCGCCGATGATACCACTCTATTTGCCACCACTGAAGAGAAGATCGAAGAGCTCCTTACGCGCGTTGATTCTATCAGTCTGGAGTTCGGCCTAAAGATCAACAGGCAGAAGACAAAGATGATGATTATTGACAGGAAAAATAACAATATGCCTTACAAGACCCAAATAGCCAACTGTTCTGGGTTCTGGTTCTACAACCTGGGTTCTTTGGTGACGAACCAGGATGGTTCTGATGATGAGATTTTTCGCCGTATAATAATCACAAGATCGCCCATGGACAGATTGTCAAAGATATAGGCTAGTTTAGTTGATTATTTTCTTAGAAACATCATCAGAAATGCCTTTGTAGTACTTAAAGGCTACAAGTAACATGTATATTTATAATAAATGATTTGAATTTTTAAATGAACATTATAAACAAAGGTCCTGGATTTGAGTGCAGAATACTATACAAACTTAATAAAAGCTCAAGAAAAATAAGTTAAATAAGTAGCACAATACCTAATATAAAAAAAAAAACTTATATGTTCAAAGAATTTGCCATACCATAAACGTTTAGCCCTGGCTGGAGTTGTGATAAAAATATCAAGATCTAAAGTTTTGGTAACAGTGTTGAACAGTTTACCTGCTCGCCATAGGAATGAGTTTTGTCTACAAGGTGTGTACAATCAACTAGCTATTTATTAGTGTGACTGTTGAGTATGTGTGGTGTGAATAAAAGTGTCACTGCGTAGTAGTGTTCTGTGCTGTAATAGCTAGCTAACTGTACATGAAACTATAACTAAAGGGATGACTGTAACTAACAAACAACCCTAGCTCCTAACACCTAACACCCTAGCCCTAGTCATAAACTAAGAATAAATACGTATATAAATAGTGCGGGAAGTCTAATACCGTGAGACCTAAGGTATTAGACGGAAAGTGGGAAGGAATATAGGGTTAGTGCACGGGGTGCAATGTGCACTGGACAGGATTTTCCTACCACCAGTCAAGCAGACTCACAAGACTGATCAGTAAACTGACGGCGAAAGGTGTCTTAGCCGTAGTAGGAGGTATGGATCCGTGAAGAAATCGTGGATTAAGGAATCCGGGAAGAAATAAGAAACAGACGTCCGTTCACTATGCGTTTATTTTATGACTGACAGTAATAATAATGAATCTACCTACATATAATAACTAAGTATATCACACCTCCACCCTTATACTACAATTTGCTAACTTCCATTATGATTTATAGGAACACAGATTATAATAAACCCTAGCAATAGGAACTTAAAATTAAGGCTTATAATATTTTACTTTTAAAAACTTACAACTTATTACAAGAATGTACCTAGTTGCACAATCCACAAAAAGGTAGTCCATTATTGAAACTTACGTCTATTCTATACGAAATCGTTCTACCTGCTTACGTACTCGCTTTGGCATAGGTTTTGGTGGGTCTGGTGATGCCGCTGGTGCCGTCGGAGCTGTTACTTCAATATGATCGTCCGGTTTGATAGATACGCGGCAAGGAAGCGAGTGAAACACAAGACTGCTATCAACGCACTGGCTTTATTTGACATTTAGTAAAGAGAGTGACGCAGCACTCACGCATACATACGTAACATCCCTTCCCCAATAGATAAGAATAACCCCTAAAGTATTATAAACTAAGTAATAATAAAGAGACTGATAAGCTAATAACTATGTTCGTCTAGCGGTATCGAGTCGGGCAAGTTCGGCAACTCTATGTCTACAGCCTCGTAAAAAGGGTCTTCTTCGTCAGCCTGTACGGGGCGCTTGACCCCTCTAGTAGTTGTGACCCAAGATGTCGATGCATCACAGGAAGTATCCTCACGTGACTGCGTCAGAAGTGTTTCTGATGGCTCTGGAGGACGTCGGACACCGCGCGTGATCGTTACCCAAGTTGACGGTGTGTCCATGTCCGATCCACCATCTTGGATGGTATCCGCTGAAGTTGGTATGTCGTCATCACTCGAAGTAATCGCTATCGAGCTCTCTCTCCCTCTCTCTCCCGGTGTCACACAAATGCTTTCATCACTGACGACTGGAAGTGACTCGACAGTTTCAACGATCGGTGGCGTCTCGACGACATCGGCTGTAGAAATGGGCTCACAGATCTCATCGTAAGGCTCGTCCGTGTGTACCCCTTTATACAGCCTGACTTGATTCTTATGTTTCTTTACAACCGCTGACGTCACACAGTCTTTTACAAGATACAGACGCCTACCTAGACATTGAACAATTAGTCCCTTTTTCCAACAAAACTTGTCTTTATTAAAATAACGTTTATACATTACATATTGTCCAGTTGCTAAAATTACATTTTTTCCACGATTTGCATTAATCTGTGAACACTGTTTTGATTTGACCGTATTAATTAATGAGGTTGACGAGGGCGGCGACAACATCGGTTTTAACAAATCTAGTCGCGATCTTAATTGTCGACCAAATACTAAACTGGCCGGTGAAACGTTCGTTGTAGTGTGTATGGAGTTGCGATAGTCAAACAAGTATTTGTACAAGTTTAATTTACTATCTCGAATGTTTTTTGATTGTAAAATACTCGCCTTAATGCCCTTCTTCACCACCTTAACATATATTTCAGCTTGACCATTACTAGCTGGGTGGTATGGCGGTGAAGTCATATGTGAAATCCCATTTGAATCACAAAACTTTTTAAAATCCTGAGAACAAAACGCCGTGCCATTATCAGTCACAAACGTTTGTGGTAACCCGTACCTGGACATAAACTCGTACAGCCTTTCGATTAGTGCGGAAGACGTGCAAACATTCATCTCGTACACTTCCACCCATTTAGTGTAAGCGTCTACTATTACTAAAAACATTCTGCCTTTCACAGGCCCTAGAAAATCTAAATGTACCCGACAGAAGGGGTGCGGGGGGTACGGCCACGGTGACACCGGCACTCGAGGCGGTGACGACCGCAACTGTGTACATATTGCACATGAGTTTATGATGTTCTCGAGGGCCCCATCAATGCCTGGGAACCACAACCGAGAGCGAGCTTCGGCTTTGGTTTTCACTATACCCAGGTGTGAGGAATGTAGTTCGGAAAGGACGCGCTGCTGTAGACATTCGGGTATAACAACTTTATGACCCCTCATCAAACAACCGTTTTCATATGACAATTGTAATTTACATAAATAAAATGGTCTAATAGCGGCGTCTGTAGTTTTCCTTGGCCATCCTTCTTGTACGTAATTTATGACTCGTTTTAATGTCGGGTCCCTGCGAGTTGCATTCCGCAAGTCGCGGGTCGTTATCGGCAGGGTGCCGTCTGTCATAAACTGTACGTACACAGCGCGGTCGCACACGTCCGCCTCATCCCGCGCCCGCGCACCCGCTCTGTCCGGTAGGCTTGCCCGAGACAAATAGTCTGCACTATTATCTTTACTTTTAATATATTCGATTTCGTATTTATAACCACTTAGAAATAATGCGTACCTCTGTAACCGATTAGCCGATACTTCAGGAATCCCCTTATTAGGCCCGAAAATAGAAAGTAACGGTTTGTGGTCTGTGCGCAGTATGAACGGTGTTGACCTACCATACAAATACTGGTGGTAACGACGAATACCGAATATAATTGCTGTCGCTTCTTTTTGAATTTGTGAATAGCGTTTCTCGGCATTATTTAATGTACGTGATGCGAATGCGATCGGTTTTTCTTGCCCATCACTGCCTATCTGCGACAAAACAGCTCCCAGCCCGCTAGGAGATGCGTCAACTGTTAAAATTATTTTTGCATCGGGGTTAAAATGTGTTAGTACTTGATCTGACGTCATCATATTTTTTACCCGCATAAACGCCTCATTTTCCGTACTTGACCAACACCATTTAACTCCCTTTTTCAACAGTTCGTACAGCGGACTGAGAACCGTCGATGCCCCAGGTATGAAACAGCGATAATAATTTACCAATCCTAAAAAAGATTGCAGTTGGCTCACATTCGTAGGTACAGGAGATTCTACAATAGCTTTAATTTTCTCTGGTGACTTCTTTAATCCGTCTTTGTTAATAATATAACCTAAGTAACTAATTTCATCTTGAAAGAAAAGACATTTTTCCTTTTGTAATACAAGTCCTGCGTCCTGTAATCGCTGTAACACTTGATGTAACTTCTCCATGTGTTCTGTGCGATTTCGGCCAGTAATACAAATATCATCAAGCAGACACAAAACCCCTTCTATGCCCGCCAGCAAGCTTTCCATAACTCGCTGGAATATAGCGGGCGCGCAAGCCAGACCAAACACTAATCTAGTGTAAGCGAACAACCCGCGATGTGTATTTATGCATGTATACTTTTGTGACTCCTCGTTTAAAACCAGCTGATTATACGCCATTGACAAATCTAGCTTCGTAAACTGTTGCCCCCCGTAAAGCTTAGAAAACAATTCGTTAATTGTAGGTAATGGGTATTGATCAACGACCAGCTGTTTATTTATAGTTATCGAGTAATCGACGCATAGACGAACCGACCCGTCGCGCTTTAATACCGGCACTATCGGCGACGCATATTCGGAGTGATCTACTGGCCGCAACACGCCTAACTCCACTAACCGGTCAATTTCTTTATTTACTTTATCTCTAAGTGCAAACGGAACGGAACGCGCTTTAATAAATACTGGTTTGGAATTATCTTTAAGATTTAATTTAACAGTGTATTTATTGAAACGCCCCAATTTATCTGAAAAGATACCTGGATAAAGTAAATGTAACGAATCAGTTCCGCCCGTCACATTACAATTAAAAACGGGTGCGAGTTGCAGCTCGAACTGAGCGATAAAGTCCCGGCCCAGCAGCGGCGGCCCGCCGTCGCGGACCACAAACACTTGCAGCGTGCGCGTCCGCCCCTTCCACTCGAGAGCCAAATATGTACAACCCACACAATTCAACACTTCACCCGTATAACCTATTAACCTTTTTGTAGTGCTTGATAATGGAACATTCGCAAAATGTAATTTATATGTTCTTTCAGATATGACAGATACGGCCGATCCACTATCAATTTCAAATTGCATTTTTACTCCATTAATACTCACTACCTCACGTAACGGTTCACCTTTCAAAGATCGGATGTTGTGAATAGAATTTATGTGCAACTCACCGTCGTCGTCGTCGCTACCGCCCCCGTTTACCTTATCCATTGCAACGTACTTCACCGATTTACACATTCTCCGTAAATGGCCTTTTATATTGCACTTTTTACAGGTATAATTAGCGAAACGACACTCCGCGGTTTTGTGATTAGTGTAACCACACACAGAACACTTCACTTTTTCACTTTGTTTACTGCCGGACATTTCCCGTTTCTCGATCTTGTACAGCTCGTTGTCGGGGGTCGCGGAGCTGGTGGCGACGGCGGCGCGGGCGCCTCGCAAGCTCTCTGCCAGTGCCACGGCCCCGGCCAGCGTTAACCCGGCTAAATCTCGAATATACAGCTTCTCTTTTTCAACTCCCGGCAGCATCCCCATGATGAAGCGGTCCCGAAGCGCTTCCTCGACGTTACTGAACCCGCAATGCGCGGTGAGGCCGCGCAATCTTGCAGCCCACTGAGATGCAGTCTCCGTCGGCAACTGAGTCGCTGAATAAAACTTTTGTCTTTCTCCGAAGCCCACTTGTTTTGGAGTAAAATGCGTGTCCAATATCTTTAAAATATCCTCGTAGGGCACTTCTTCTAGTGGTTTCGGTAGTGCCAGGTCAGCAGCTAATTTGTACGTACCGTCTGCGAGTGCGCTGAGCAAAATTGCACGTCTTTTGACTCCTGCTGGATCTTTCACCGCGTCGACATCGTTCGCGATAAACCATTGTGTGATCCTGCCTTTAAATGCCTTCCACGTTTGCTCATTGTGATCAAAATTAGTTAAAACGCCGAAAGTTAACGACATTTTAATTTTTATTTTTCTATTGTGGGTAATCGTCGCCACTGATAGATACGCGGCAAGGAAGCGAGTGAAACACAAGACTGCTATCAACGCACTGGCTTTATTTGACATTTAGTAAAGAGAGTGACGCAGCACTCACGCATACATACGTAACACGGTTCAATAGCGGTATCCTTTTCTACAATTAAAGGGTCAGACTGACAATTGTGGCTCGTATTTAAATCGTCTATTACCAAGGGTGCTGGCTCACTTGCCGCGTTACTAGGACCCGCGTTACTAGGTGAGTCATCCGGACAGGTAACATCAGAAAGTTGTGATCTACGTCTAATCTGATCTACATGTCGTTTTAGTAATTGACCATCATTCCCTACCACTGAGTACCTACGAGAACCTTCCTTGTGTTGGATCTGTCCCTTCACCCACTTATCCTTCGCGCCATATCCCCGTGCCCACACCATTTCTCCTTCATCAAAAGTACGCTGTGATCCCCCTGCGCACTCGACCTGCCTTTGCTGAGCTCTGGATACCCTATCACCAATACCTCTGGCAGGACGCAATAAGTCCAACCTACTACGCAGATTACGTCTTTGTAATAATCTAGCCGGGGATTCACCCGTAGTGGTATGTATCATGTTTCTGTACGACAAAAGAAATGCCTGGAGTGCTGCGTCTATATCTACGTGATCGCGTACGGCCTTCTTAATAGCTTTTTTACACAGCTTGACTGCATTTTCTGCCGCGCCGTTTGAAGCTGGGTGATACACAGGGGAAAACATTTGTTCAATACCATTGATTTTTAAAAAATTGCTTGAACTCAATACTAGTAAATGGTGGACCTTGGTCAGATACCAATTGCTCCGGGAGCCCAAATCGCGCAAAAGTTTGTCTCAAAATCTTTATTACATTGAATGCATTCGTAGTTTTCATTTGAAATGCCTCTATCCATTTAGAGGATGAATCTACTAAAATCAAAAAAATTAATCCCTTATAAGGACCTAAGAAATCAATGTGTAGTCTTACCCACGGACGATTGTGAAATTGCCATGGTTGTATTTGTGAGCGCGGGGGCGCCTCCTCTCTCCAAGGCACAAGTCTCACAGTGACGACATACCGTTTCTATGTCAGCATCTATATTTGGCCACCAAACATAGCTACGCGCTAGGCCCTTCATTTTGACCACCCCGAAATGACTACTATGTAATTCTTGTAAAATATTTTTACGTAACGTGGATGGTATAACCATCCTATAGCCCCACATAACACATCCATACTCCACATATAGCTCGTTACGCCTGCAAAAATAAGGTTTCATTTCTTCATCAGAACATACTGACGGCCAACCTGATTGTATATAAACCATGATTCTACTTAACGTTTTATCTTTAGCCGAGTTTTTTCCTACATCTATACAAGAAATTGGTAAAAATTTCTCAACAAAATTAACATATGTACTATCATTCTTTTGTGCCGTTTTACTTTCCGTGTGAGGTAATCGGGACAATGCATCAGCACAATTTTTACTTGACGTTACGTATTCTATAGTATAATTATAACCTGATAACGTGACAGCCCAACGCTGTAAACGTGAAGTGGCCATCACTGGTATGCCCATTTTTGGACCAAAAATATGTGTCAGAGGTTTGTGATCGGTTCTCAAAGTAAATTTCCGACCATATAAATATTGATGAAACTTACGTACACCAAAAATGATCGCTAAGGCCTCCCTATCTATTTGCGAGTATCCCCTCTCTGCTGTGGTGAGCGAGCGCGACGCGTAGGCGATGGGCCGCTCGCCCTGCTCCGTCAGGTGAGATATCACTGCGCCCACGCCCACACTGCTGGCGTCTGTCGTTAGCACTAGCGGCAAGTCCGGGGAATAATGAGCTAACACTTTACTACTTGCCAAAAGATTTTTAATTTTTGTAAATGCATTTTTACACTCTTCCGTCCATACATAGGCCGTACCTGCTTTGAGCAACCCATACAGAGGTGCTAATACTGTGCTTACGTTCTTAACAAACTTGCCGTAGTACATGACCATACCTATAAATGCTCTCAGCTGCGAAATGTTTACTGGCGCAGGTGTATTTATGATGGCCTTGACCTTATCTGTGCTAGTGTGAATGCCATCTTTACTAATGGTATGACCCAAATAATTTATCGAGTTTGCAAAAAATACGCACTTATCATTTCTCACTTTCAGACCAGATTTTTGCAATCTATCAAAAACCTTATATAAATTATTCATGTGTTCCCGCGTAGATCTCCCTGTTATTACAATGTCATCCAGAAATACCCCTAACTGTGGAATATCTGCAAATAACTGTTCCAAACGCCTTTGAAAAATAGCTGGGCTCGATGCAAGGCCATAGACTAGCCTATTGTATCTATATAACCCTTTATGTGTATTGATAACCGTATATTCCTTGGTGTCGTCTAGTTCAAGTTGGGCGTACGCTTGGGATAAATCAATTTTACTAAAATGTTCTCCTCCCCGTAGACGTAATAACAGATCTTCAATTCGCGGCAAGGGATAACGGTCAATCTCGATAAGTTTATTCAAGGTGAGCTTATAATCAGCACAAATTCTAATGTTACCGTCCTTTTTGACGACGGGCACAATGGGCGTCGCCCAGTCGGAACGCTCGACCGGCGTGAGGATTCCGTCGCGCACCAGCTGTTCCAGCGCGCGCTCCACCGGCTCGCGCAGCGCGTACGCCAGCGGCCGCGCGCGCAGGAACACCGGCCGCGCGCCCGAGCGCAGGGTCACGCTCACGGCACCACCGGTGAACCGGCCCAGACCCTCCTCGAACACTTTACAATATCTCGACCTGAAATTGATTATATCGAAATTATCATCCGTCATTTTCATCACCTCACAGCTCATCGTAGGTAACTGTATCTGTAAAGCTACCATCCATTGTCTACCCAACAAACTAGCCTTGGCCTTGTCCACAACTAACAAGTCCAAATAGTCGCCCTTATCTTTATATATTACATATGGCCTTATCACTCCCAACGGCTTAATCGCCTCACCGGTATAATATCTTAATGTTAATTCACATGGCTCTAATTGTAAATCAGCAAACAACTGTTTGTAACAATCATAACTTATGCACGACACGGCGCTGCCCGTGTCACATTCCATTTTCATTTTTTTATTATGAACGCTTAAACTTATATACATAGGTTTGCAGTCTTCAATTCCTACGCGTCTAATATCAGTAAAAATTACCTCCGAACTGTCCGAGCTATCGCCTTCCTGCTGACCTTCGAAACACAACTGATGATGATGGTCTGTCATTTTTGGACAAACCCGTTGCAGATGTCCTTGATGATTACACCCACGACACACATAACGAGCGAACTTGCATCCACCAGTGAAATGGGCCCCGCCACACGCCTGACAAGCCAGCCTCGGTGCCGTGCCCGCTGCCTGCCGCAGCACCGGCCGCCGCGCGCGCGGCCCGCGCCGCTCAGATTGCCCCGTCCTCGCGTTGCAGCGCTCCGCTTCACGCTGGTTCCACTTCACACTGACCTTCTGGCAATCAGTCAGCTCCGTACTGTTTGATCCTTTTGCTTCCTCTTTTCCATCTACAATAGCCGCGTCCCTCTCCGCCGTTTCCATACTCACGGCGAGTTTATAGGCCTTGCCGAAATCCAATTTACTTTCCGCGAATAACCGTTGCCTTATTGTTTCACTGGTAATGCCACAAACCAGCTGATCCCTCAGGCTTTCTTCAAGCCCGCTGCCAAATTCGCACGAAATCGACATTTTTTTTAACGTTGCCACGTATTCGGAAATACTCTCTCCCGAATGTTGTTTCCGATGTCTAAATTTATACCTTTCGGCGAGTTCACTAGGTTTCGGCTGTAGGTGTTTTTCCATAATACTGGTTAATTGAGTAAATGTCTTGGTTTTTGGCTTATCTGGAGTACATAAATTAACCAATAGTTCATACGCCTCTGCCCCCATGACCGTTATCAAGGTCGGTACTTGCACGTCGGCCGCGATCTTGTTTACAATAAAATATTGCTCCAGCCGTTCCACGTACAGCCGCCAGTCATCCTGCTGCACCTTGAATTCCGCTATCTGCCCGATCGACATCTTGCACGCTTTTAGGTTACTATCTCGTCGCCATTAAGGAATCCGGGAAGAAATGAGAAACAGACGTCCGTTCACTATGCGTTTATTTTATGACTGACAGTAATAATAATGAATCTACCTACATATAATAACTAAGTATATCACAATCCCAGACAATAATAGACGACGATTGTCTGAATACCAAAGAGAATTTATTTACAAATTTACAAAGTACTTATACTAATTTATTTTACATGTGTGTGTCTAAATCTATAAAGTATATTGTAGTGTTAAACTGAAAATAATGATGTCGTTGCACGTATGCATTTTTGGCCGGTCACTGTCCGCTGATTGCAACTCAGCATCGCGATAGTATGTTCATGTATGCTTGAACATTTTGGCGCCTCTCAGGAAGGGAACGTCTTCAGCTCGTAAAGTTCTGGTGCAGGCTTCTGCTTGCGTGGGGCCGGCCGCGCGTACAGGGCGGGCGGGTGCGGGGGCGGAGCGACGCTCGGGCGGCTGCTCGAGGGCCGCGCGCGCTCGCTGGTCGGTGTGCTGGATGGCTCCACTACTCCTCGTCTGGGTGCCATCACACGTCGTAGTCGTCCAGTTATCTGTGAACCGAAACAATATATTAATAAACCTAATACTATACATACTAAAATTGAACTAAAACTCACTATATATGTCTGGGTAGTTATGCTACTCCAAACAGTGTTGTCTAGGGTTGTCTGTAAGTTTTTCTCTTTGTCTACTATGTGATTAAAAATATCCTTAGAACTATCTAAAACCTGTTCTATAGAAATGTCTTTACTATGACTAACTAAGGGTCTAATACTATCTAACTTTAAGTCTAAATTTTTATTATATGACGCTAAAACAGTAAGTGAAGTCGTTCGTTTCGCAGCTAATATTGTAGTTCTCGTCTTAATCATACAATTTTCAGAGACTTGTATAACTCCTATGTCGTGTATATACTCCTAGTCTCTATTTTGTTAGTCAAGAATAACCAGGTGTTTGCCATCTGTAGTTGTTTCCATATTGTGTTAGTCGTAATGTTGTAAATTTGAGTAGGACATTCTGTATTATTCTCAATTTTAGTGATAGCTCTAACAATGCAATTTGAGTCTAATTGCATGTTCTTCACCGCCACAGGAAAGCAGATGAAGTTGTTGTATCTATGCAAACAGCTTTTAAATTCATCGTGAGTCAACTTAAAGTAAAGTTCATTGTTGTAGTCGATACCAATAATAGGATGTTGACTATATAAACTTTGGAAGGACCCATCTTGGTTTTTCTTTGGAATTGGCGTGATGTATAGTAAGGTATATTTTGCCTTCTCTGCAATTGGGAAATAAGCCAATACTCTAATATGGGTCTCATTTTCTGTTATTTTAGTATCAATTAATTGAGTTTGTCTGATGTTTATATTTGATGGTAGCTTGCTGTTTGCTGTTGAAATGATGTTATCTACATTCTTTGGAGTAAGTATACTGTATACTGTAGCTCTTGATAAGTATATTGCCATTAGTCCTGAGTAGTAGTCTATTATTTCGGCAATGTAATTATATGCTAGTTGGTAGGATTGCATTACTTGAATTTTAATGTGGTTTCCGTCTATCGCTTTATACCATACATTATTCTCATTAACATAGTTTAAAACTTGATTGAGTTTAGTTCTAAATCTCTCCAGTTTGGCTTGTATTCTTTCCTCTGTTTGATTTAATGCTGATACTGTCGTAATCATAAATTTAGTCTGGTGATTCGCTGCGTCAATGAGTTTCTGTTGGTTTTGTTGTAATGAATGCAGGTCGGTGTATACTTCATCATTTACGCCAAATATTGACGTCATCACTTGTCCTAAGAGTCCTCGTTTCTTCTTCGTATGGTTAATTTGTGACAGATATTCATGTGTTTTCTTAAATTTTTCTTCTTCTTCTATTAAGTGATGATAAAATTGACTGCAATGTGTTTGACTTTCAACTTGTATGACACTATCACATAGTGTTTTAAATGTTTTAGATACCTTTATTACTTGCTCTAAGTCTTTGTTTAATTTATCTCTTTTATACAATGTCTCAATCCTAAATGTTCCTCGGTCAATTGTGGCATTTCCCATCTGTTCTATATAGAGTCCTGGTTCCAAATTTTTTATTGTATATGTTGCCGCTGCCGCTGTACAAACATGTAATAGTGTTAATAAAACGATAAACCAATAATTCAGTTTGCCTGTCAATTGTTTCCGATTACGTTCGGTTTTTATACGTCTCTCTAGTCTTGCTATGTTGGTTTGAACAGGCGTTTCGTGTTCGTTTGTTTCTATGTCTGAGTTTATTGGTAGCGGTATTAATGTATGTATTGCTCTCTTTTGATCAGCTCCTTGTGCTCTCTCCAATGTTACGACTCTTGTGGCTCCATCTTTCCCTGCGTGAATCTCCTTAATCTTTGCTAACGGCCATCTACTTGGGCTTAAATTGTCATCTTTGATTAGTACGACTGTACCAATCTTTAAGTTCTCGTCATTTGTTTTCCATTTATATCTCTGCTGTAATTGATGTAGGTATTCTTTAGTCCAGCTGTTCCAAAAGTCCTTTTTCATCTTTTGAATGTGCTTCCATCGGTTTAGAAGGTCTGTATTGATATTTGATATTGGGTCTGGCACGCCCACTGCTTCGCGACCAATAAGGAAATGGCTTGGTGTTAGTACTATATTGTCATTGATGTTTTCACTCTGTATACATAGTGGCCTTGAGTTCAGGCATGCCTCTATTTGTTGTAAGAACGTTGTCATCTCTTCGTAAGTCAGGGTACTTTCTCCAATCACTCTTCTTAAATGATGCTTCATGGATTTGACTCCCGATTCAAAAATTCCTCCAAAATGTGGCGCAGCGGGAGGATTGAAGTGCCATTTTGTACCTATATTCGTAACTGCGTTTTGAAACTGTGCTGACTGTGTTATTTCTAATATTTCTTTGTGTAGAAAGTTTGCTGCTCCCACAAAGTTTGTCGCATTATCGCTGTACATATGTGACACGTGACCTCGTCTCGCCATAAATCTTCGTAAGGCTGCGATAAATGACTCCGTCGATAGGTCTCCTACTAACTCTAAATGTATGGCTTTTGTAGCCAGACAGACAAAGATAGCAATATATCCTTTGTAAGATTTGTGGCCTCTACCTTTCATAGCTCTCACTTGAATAGGTCCTGCATAATCACACCCGGTATGACTAAATGGATGTGATTGTGTTACACGTGGTTTCGGTAAAGAACCCATTTTTTGTTTAGCGGTCTCAGCTTTGTACCTAATGCACTTAATACATTTGTTGACACAGTTTTTTACTTTTCGTTTTCCGCTTAAAATCCAGTATCTTTGTCGTAGATATGCTAACATAAGTCGATTTCCACCATGCAGCGTTTTTAAATGTGCATCACGTGTTAATATTGACGTCACGTGATGGTCATATGGTAGTACAACAGGGTGTTTCT
Organism: Ephestia elutella; assembly: GCA_018467065.1. NCBI lineage: Eukaryota > Metazoa > Arthropoda > Insecta > Lepidoptera > Pyralidae > Ephestia > Ephestia elutella. Next base: position 14,928,224 of record CM031582.1, read on the forward strand.
GGTTATATGGTAGCTGAGAGTGTTGTAGTCTGCCGCCTACTCTTATTAGGCCGTCTTCGTCAATGAATGGGTCTAAGCTGGATTACTTCCTTTTCTTATGGTTTGTCCTTTTTGTAACATCCTGTATTCTTCTTCAAATGTGTCTTTTTGAACTTGTAGTATAATAATTTTCTCTGTTCTTCTTATTTCTTCTAAACTCAATGTTTTTGTTGTTTTTTGTCGTCGTATAAATCGTAAGCAGAAGGTTAATACACGTGCCATTTTTTCAAAACTAGAAAATCTCGTGTTTTCACGAGATTTTCTTCATTTTCCATTTTTATTTCCACTGTCGTCTGATGGCAACGCTTAATTTCATCTTCCGTTTCTGGTATAGTCTTAGTTATCTTGATTTTTTCCGATTGTAACCACTTCGGTCCAGTCCACCAGATTTCCTGACTCTGCAGTTTACTGGGTGTTATCCCTCTCGAGATAATTTATTTAATTGTTATTAATAGTCTTGCATGAATAAGTAGGCAAAATGGATAATAAGTGCAAAGGCTGCGAGACGGCAATCTACGACATTTTATTTATGGAATGTTCGCAAGAGAAATGTAAGAAAATATACCACAACAAGTGCTTGGGGATGACAAAGGAGACATTTGAAGGATTAACCGAAGAAAATAAAAGTACCTGGATTTGTCCGGAATGCGTGAACAGTATTCCAAAACGGGATAACTCCAACACACCGTTAAGAGGTAACATATTAAATCAAACATTCACTCCGGGCAACTTCGTAAACACTGAACGCGGTAGTCGTCTCAACAAGAACGACACTTCGTTGATGGAGAACGAAAGCAAGATACTCGAGGAAATACGCGAGTTTCGCTTGGAAGCGAAGATCCGACATGATATCCAAGTGAGTGAATACACTATACTAAAAGAAAGATTTGCAAACACAGAAATTGAACTACAACATCTTAAGCAAATGTTGAAGGTAGTTACCGAAAAAGCTAGCAGGGTCGATACATTAGAAGTAAAAATTGCAGAACTAATCGAGAAAAATAACCACCTAGAAGAGGTAGTTAGAGGGGAAAAAATGTCCACAGGTACGGGCGCAATTAACAAAACGTCTAATGGGATAGAAAAACCATCATTCGCAAAGATAGCCCAACAAAATAATAACAAGTTAACCCGCAATGTGTCGGCCAAAGTGCGTGTGGCCACGAAACCAACGGTCGAAGCGCCGGTGCCAGTGACGGAAGAGGAGTTAACTACAAGAGTTAATATTAGTAATTTGCCATTAACTAACGAGTACGTCAGGGAGGAAAGCAAGGAAAAGGAAACGGAGGAAAACTGGACAGTAGTTAGTAAAAGAAGGAGCAGATATCCCATTAGTAATGTAAAGAGAGGAGGGTGCACAAGTACTGCAGATATTCAAGGCACGGAGCGAAAGAAGTTCTTGCATGTTTGGAGATTGCACGTGGAAACTACTGCAGAAAATTTGGAACGATATGTTAAAAAGATTTGTGGGGATGTACCAGTAAAGGTGGATAAAATAAAACACAAAACAGAACGAGACTACGCTTCATTCATTATTGGTGTACCAGAAAGCCTATACGACAAGTTATGTCAGCCGGAGAATTGGGCAGTTAATATAGAATTTTGTGAATGGGTGTGGTTTCGGAGAGAAACCAATAAACCAAAAATTAAACAATAGTCGTAAAGTAGGAATATACTACCAAAACGTAAGAGGACTGCGTACTAAACTTGAAAAATTTAGATTAAATTTACTTTCCACCAATGCAGACCTATACGCTATCACAGAGACAAGTTGCAATGAAAGCATTCATGACGCGGAGATATTGCCACCCGGATACACCATTATTCGTTGCGACCGGACTGACGGACGCAAACTGGGAGGAGCGTTTCTCGTGGCCACACCGCGCTACGAGCTACGTCACGTACCGGTTCCGCGCGATGTAAACATTGACGCGCGAGTGTTCGAAATAGTGAGTGCGGCAGTTTACTTAAATAGTAGGTTTTTATTTCTTTGTTGTGTGGTATATATTCCACCTAGTAGTAATGAACATGAGTATATGCAATTATTTAACATTATTGAACAATTTTGTAATAAATATAATAACGAGATTTTAGTAATAGGAGATTTAAATTTATATTCTTGTCCTAAAGAAATTACATAATATTTTGAATGTTTTCAAACTTGTTGTGGGTTCACTCAAAGTAACAGTATATACAATTGTAAGGATCGCTTATTAGACGTAGTACTAAGTACGTTCGTGGGGGTTGATAGTGTGAGAGTGCGCGAGTCAGACGCACCGCTGGTGCCGCTGGACGCCCAGCACCCGGCGCTCGAGGTCGAGGTGGGAATGCGCGCGCGGTACGGCTTAGGTAGGGGTGACTGCACAAATAGTAAAGACTCATCCACATTAGGTGAAAAGGATCAACACTTACAGTGGAATTTTAATAAGGCAGATTTTCACCTATTATACTCATTAATGTCAAGTATCGATTGGACTCCTATGTATGTGTTAGACAAAGAGTCCAGTTTGAATTTTTTTTATGACACCATCTACTCAATATTTAATATCTGTGTTCCTAGAAAGAAACCGAATAGTGCACGTTGTACACATTCGTACCCGGAATGGTATACGGTGGATATCATTCGAAGCATAAAATTAAAAGGCATCCTTCATAAGAGGTACAAATCAAGCAAATCACAGGCGGATTATGAAGCGTTTAGTAAGTGCAGGTCAGAAGTAAAAGAGAGTATTAAACAAGCGTATCACAAGTATCAAAATCGTGTACAAAGTCACCTTATAGAGGACCCGAAAGCTCTCTGGAAATATACCAAGACTAAAACCGGAAGGAAAATTTCTAAAAAGATTTTGAAAAATGGTGAAGAGCTCAGCGACGAGCAATGTATTGAAGAGTTTTCTAAATACTTCCAATCAGTTTATAGCAATGAGCGTGCTAAGTATGATGTAAAAGAGGCCATTGTGAAAGCTGGTTGCGAGAATGGCGCCGCGCGAGTCCACGTAGCGCAACTAAATCTGGAAGATGTGCAGTTGGCTTTACGGCGTCTGAAACCAAAACGATCCACGGGGCCAGACGGTATCCCACCGTACATCCTTAGAGATTGTCGCGAAGTGTTAGCCGAACCACTTCTTTACATTTTCAACCAACATCTAGAATCCGCGACATTCCCGGAATGCTGGAAGATATCCAAGGTTGTACCAATACCGAAAAGTGGAGCAGGAGGTACAATAGAAGGGCACAGACCAGTGGCAGTGTTAGCAGCTCCAGCTAAAGTGTTCGAATCGGCAATGCACGAGAAACTGTACACGCAAGTTTCTGAGCAACTCTCTGAGGAACAACACGGATTCAGGCCCGCCCGAAGTACTACCAGTAATCTCTTGGGATATGTGTCGTACATTCAAACAACAGTGGACAGTGGGGAACAGGTTGATGCTAGTTACTTTGACTTTAAAAAAGCATTTGACCTAGTCGATCACGACGTGCTTTTAATAAAGTTGGCTGGCGTCGGCTTCACTCCACACTTGCTTTTATTCTTTGCTAACTACATGAAAGATAGGAAACAGTACGTGGAAAGTAAAGGACATAAATCTCAGCTGTATTTTACACGATCAGGGGTGAGTCAAGGAAGCAATTTAGGGCCATTGTTGTTTCTGCTGCTGATTAATGACCTCCCAAATGAAGTCAGGAATGCTAAGTGTCTTTTATTCGCGGATGATCTTAAAGTGTTCACACGGGTTACGGGCAAGGAGGATTGTGTTAAACTACAAGAAGACATTAACAATGTAGTAAAGTGGAGCAACGAAAATTTACTGCAATTTAACACATCAAAATGTTCCACCATATCGTTTTCCCGTGCACGTAACCCGTTACAGCATATTTATAAAGTAGAGGAGGTTGAAATGCCCAGAGTAAGAGAGGTCAAAGATCTAGGAGTCACTTTTAATGTTGAACTAACATTTCGAGAACACATTGTGAGTATTTGTAAAAAGGCATTTAGAAATTTGGGGTTTGTTTTCCGCAATGTTAAAAACTTCACCAACATTGCAGCAATCAAAATGCTATACAATGCTTTAGTTAGGAGTCAACTTGAAAGTTGTTCAATAATATGGGACCCACATGAAACTAAGTATCGCCTCATGTTGGAACGAGTGCAAAATAAGTTCCTAAGGTACTTATACATGAGGCTGTACAAGGTGTACCCATATTATCCTCTTATGTATCCAACGATATTCATTTTGGGTATGGTTGGATACAACGAACTGAGAGTTAGGAGAGAGCTGTCGCTGGTTTCCTACGTGTTCAAATTGCTGAGAGGAAAGCTGTACAATGCGGGTATACTCGAGAGAATAGACTTGTATGTACCGAATAAATACGTGTGGAAACGGCGGCGACCCCGGCTGATGCCCGTGCCGTGCGGTAGGACCAAACTCCTCAACGAGGCGCCGCTGACGCGCGCGCTCCGTACTATCAACCTCATTTCTGATAGGCTGGATATATTTTATTGTGCTTTGAGTGAATTCACAAGGGTGGCGCTATTCGTCATATGTTATGTAAATAATTAATAATTCGTTTTTAAGACTTCACTATCGCATAAGGCTTCCTGTAATGATAGTTGTAAGTGATATGAAATAATAAATAAATAAATAAATAATGTCAGCTGGGTTTTCAGCGGATTCTACATAATTCCACTGGGCTGTAGGTAGTGTTTTTTGAATTTCGGACACTCTGTTTGCTACGAATGTCTGCCATCTATCGGCTTCTCCTCGTATCCATCCCAGAGCAATCATGGAGTCTGTCCAGGCGTACAACGTCGTTTCTTCACAGTCAATTGCTTTTTTAACTTTGTCTAATAATTTTGTCACTAGTAGAGCTGCGCATAATTCGAGCCGGGGTAAAGTTGTCTTGTGCTTTTTAGGTGCCACTTTAGATTTGGCTTGTAATAAGGTCACGTGATATGTGTCATTCATTTTGACTCGACAGTATACGACCGCTCCGTATGCTTTTTCTGAAGCATCTCCGAAACCGTGTAATTCGATCTTTGTTCCACTGTAATGACACCATCTAGGTATTTTTATATTTTCTATACATTTTAGTTGAGTTTGTATTTCCTCCACCTTTTGCACGGTCTTCCGCGTCTTCTATTCTTTTGCCTAGGATACCAGTTTATTATTACTTTACTCCACTTTTCTCTGCCTCGTACAGTGTGCCCAGTCCACCTCCATTTGAGTTTTTTGACAGCAGCGATAATGTCTTTTACTTTTGTTATTTTTCGTATTTTCGTGCATCTTACTCTGTCTTTTTTCCTGAGGTTTAGCATGCTTCTCTCTATTGATCTCTGGCATACTTGTAGTTTTTTGTAGTTTGCTTTTGTGAGAGCCCATGTTTGGCAACCATATGATAGAACTGGAAGAATACAGGTGTTAAAGAGTTTTCTTTTTATAAATATAGGAATTTGTTGATTTTTCATAAGTTCTTTCATTGACCAGTATTTTTTCCAAGCATTCCCTATTCTGGTATCGATTTCTTTAGAATTTTGGTCCGTTGATGAAATGATTTGGCCAAGGTATGTATAATCTTGTGTGTAATTGATCGTGTTTCCGCTAAGAGTAATCGGGTTTTCATTTCTGTTCGTCATAGCTTTAGTTTTGAGTAGGTGTATTTCAAGTCCCGCAGAACTACTCTCCCTTTCCAGATCCACAAGCATTTTCGTCAATTCGGCGTGATTGGTAGAAAGAATTACTAGGTCGTCCGCAAACCTTAGATGTGTTAGGTGTTCCCCGTTTAGTTTCAAGCCATAGTTATCCCATTCAACGTGTCGGAAGATATCTTCTAGAACAGCCGAAAACAGTTTTGGAGACAGGGGGTCCCTTGGCGTACTCCTCTTTCAATACGTATTTCCTTCCCCTCGGTTTCTAGTTTAACTTTTGCGGTACTGTTTTTGTAGATATTCCGTATTATTCTTATGTATTTGCTTTCGATTCCTTGTTTCTTTAAACTGAGCCATATTCTTTCGTGTTCCAGAGAGTCAAACGCTTTGCTATAATCTACAAAGCAGGCATAGAAGGGCATGTCGTGTTCTTTGTATTTTTCAATTATTTGTTTGATTACAAAAATGTGGTCGAGGGTGGAGTAGTTGCTTCGGAACCCAGCTTGCTCTCTTGGTTGATTTTCGTCGAGCTTTTGTGTTATTCTGTTGAGGATAATTTTAGCAAATATTTTGTAGATGTTGGATATTAGGCTGATTGGTCTGTAGTTGCTTATATCACTTTTATCACCTTTTTTATGTATAAGTGTTATTGTTGACATTGTCCACTGCGTTGGGATATATTCACTAGCTATCACTTCATTAAACAGTTTTGTAAGTATTGGAGCTATCCAATCCTTAGCTTCTAATAGGAACTCGTTAGTTATACCGTCTGGACCTGGCGCCTTACCTTTTTTCTGGGTATCGATTGCTCTTTCTACCTCTCTCTGTAGTATTTCGGGAATTTCATCTTCTCCTCTTAGATCTATACTTTCCATATTATTCTTTTTTGAGTATAGTTCTTGGTAGAAGCTTGTAGCTATGGTAAGAATGTCCGGTCGTTTGGTTGAATTGTTGCCTTTTCCATCTCTCATTTTTGGTATCCATTCTTTCTTGTATTTTAAGTCTCGTAAAGCTTTCTTGATGCCACCTGTCTTGCTTATGTGTTCTTTCAATGTTTTTAGTCTATTTCTTTCCTGGTTTTTCCTCATGAATTTCTTTATCTGCTTACTAAGGTACGATATTTGGGTCCTAATCAGTTTTGTCTTAGGCTTATTTTTAAGTAGTTCGGCTCTCTTTTCCAATAGGAGTTTTGTAGTATTAGATATCTCAATTATAGCTTTGCTTTTGTTTGTGTTATTTTTTTGTTTTGTGTTAAGGAATTTGTAGAAGTTGTCAAATTTTTCTTGTGTATTGTTCTCATGAGCTAAATTAGGGTGGTTTTGGTCGATATTTCTTAGTGAAGTTGCTTCTGTGGTTCTCACATATTTGTGTTTTATTTTGAAGGGTCTTTGATTTTGAGGTTTTTTAGGCAGTAGATAGGCTCTTACCATTCTATGGTTACTGTTAAAGTTTACGTTTTGGATTACCCTGCAATCTCCAAAGGATCTTCGGTTGTTAGTTAGTATGTGGTCTATTTCATTTTTATATAATCCTCCAGGAGAGACCCATGTCCATCTGTGGTGCTGCCGATTTTTGTAGTTCGTATTTAGTATAAATAGATTGTTTTCGTATGCTAGTTCGATCAGCTTCTCACCGTTTCGTGTCCTTTTTCCGTAGCAATATGGTCCTAAAATTAGTTCTTCTCCTTCCCTTCTCTCTCCTATCTGAGCATTGAAATCTCCCATCACTATTGTGTTTTTGTTTGTGTATTTCTTAATGGTATTGTTGAGTTGATGGTAAAATTGTCTCATATGGCCCATATTTAAATATTCATACATAAAGTCATTGTATTTTTGTCTCAAATCGTCGTTTTTCTCTAGTTTTCTTTCCAATTGAAAGAGTCTTGCGGCTGCTTTTTGGCGCGTATTCCCGTATTCCAGGGTGGGGTCTTTAAAAGGAAGCCTTACTACGTAGGTTCCGTCTGTGTTTCTCTGAGTCGTCTGTCTATAAAATTCTTCACAAATTTTGTCTTCTTTTTTCATCTCGTCAGTGTCGGAAACTTCTTCTAATTCCCAGTACTTTGTCAACTGCATCTCGTCAGCGCGTGTTATTAAACTTATAACTTTCATTCCGTTACAGTTTTCAGTCGAGCTTAGTCCGCTCAAAATCCATCCTAATTCGGTATTTTGAGCAATTATGCCGTCTTGCAATTTTTCGAAACCTTGTAAAAGTAGTTTACTGTAAGCTTCAGCTCCCAAGATAATATCTATGGGACCTTTCTTGTAATATGTCGGGTCAGCAATAATTATGTTGTCCAGCGTCTTATTTTGAATTCTTGGTAAGTCTTGGTTCGGCAGTTCACCGGTCAATTTAGGTAATACGATAAGCGAAGTATACAATTTATACGCACTAGGAAAGCGCGGTTTAAGTGTGACGTCAATCATATAGTTGGAAGTTTTCGGTTCTTTGTCTGCAATACCCTTAATTTCGGCTCTTATTTTTCGTCTGGGGTGTCTTAATAGCTGAGCTACTTCCTCGGTACACAGGGAGACCTCTGACCCCTGGTCGCATAGTACTCGTAGTAGTTGAGGCGTGCCGTCGAATGCTGTTGCCTGTACTAAGGCAGTGGCTAGAAGGATAGTCTTTTGAGTTTTATTTATTTCTGATACATGTGACGACGCCTTAAAAACTTGATTATATTTTTGTTGCGGTTTCTGCGACTTATTTTTTGATGACTCTGGTGTAGCGTTATAGTTTTGATTTTTATTATAATCGTTTTGTACTGGTGACTTTGAGGCTAAAAACTCATTATAATTTCTGTGTAACAGTGTGGAGTGAGCCTTATGGCAGATTTCGCATTTACTGTATTTTTGGCTGCGACACTCGGTTTTGGCGTCATGCATTAGGCATATCTGGCACATATGCTTATCTTGCACTTTTTTAATGCGTTCATTTACGTTTAGTGATTGAAATGATTGGCACTGTTGAATATTATGTTCCTTTTGGCAATACCAACATAGTCCTTTTTTGTCTTGCCAAGTAGCTGGTAATTCTGGAGTTTTAAATTTTGGCGGTATGTAATTTTGTTGAGTTGATGACGTAGGTTTACTGGACTCTAAACTTTTGAAGCGTTTTTCTAGGAATTTCATCATTTTTGAAAATTGATCTAATTTATTTGGCTCTTCTAATTGGTCTTCATATTTCATGTTAGTGTCTTGGTCCCATTTTCGACTAACTAATCGTATTAAAATGGGGTCCCATGACGTAATGTCAATTTTTTGATTTTTTAGTGCCTCTAAACTCTCGTTTATCGTGTCGTGCATATTGCGTAACATCACTGCATTAGGTGTTGATATTTTCGGGAGGTCTAATAGTTTGTCAATGAATTTCTGTGCGATTATTCGCTCATCTTTGTAGCGATGTACCAATAATGCAAGCGCAGCGTTATAGTTCACCTCGTTAACGGTCAAATGTTTAATTAACTTTTCTGCGTCACCTCGTACATGTTTTTTTAGGTATTGCATTTTTTCTGTGGTAGAAATTGTACTGTCTTCGTCAATAATTTTTATGAATAAATCATAAATGAGTTCCAGGACTCGTAACTTCCTGTAAATATGGGTATATTGATTCTAGGCAGTTTTGATGATTGCGTCTTATTTACATTATGAGTCTTAAGGTTGTTTTCATAAAGTTTTTCCTGTAACTTTTCCATAATAGTGTCATAATTTTCCTCTTCTTGGGAAAATCTGTCTGTTGTAAAATAATCATCGTCGAGTGTACTTTCTTCTGCTAATAACTGCATATGATTGTCGTTGATTTCTTGCCATTGTTTTTCAAGGCTCTTAATCAAGGATTGTAAATACCACGCAGGTTTTTCTTCCTGTATGGCGGTCAATGCTGTCGTCAGCTTCTTCTTAATCTGGGTTAATCTATATTTTTGGATAAATATTTTTGGCGAATGATCGGTACTCGTTTCATCGCCTAAACCCGTCATGTCTATGTCTATAATACCTTTTATTTTATCTAATTTTTCTTCACATTGTTGTAGGTGTGTCATGGCTGCGTCATAGGTATTCTTTATTGCTGTCTCGAAATAATTTAACGTCATATATTTGTGAGTCGTTAGCACTTCTTGCTCTTTTAATAATCTGTCGTTTTTGTATGCTCTTTGGTACACGGTATCCAGTCTTTGTTTTCTTTCTTCAATGTATTTTTTCGTCTTCCTGTACGCTGAGTCTTTCCTGATGTTATCCCATAACTTTCTTAGCTCGGTGTAGTCTGATTCCTGGCTTCTAATAAGTTCATTCATTGTCTCTATGTCTATTGTAATGACTTGGGTCTTCTCTCTTCTTTCTTGTGATTTCTTTCTTCTGTCTTGAGCGTCCCTATCCTACTCCTAATAGCTACCCTATCGTCAGTACTCACCGCACCTACACCCTCGGCTCGGTATATGCAACTTCTCAATGAACTGGTGAAATCCGCTTGTGGAAGGCCAGTTCACCGATCTGCTACCGACAAGGGATGTCTATAGGATACGGATAGTACTATGTCTTGTCTCAAAATGCAACAAACTGATGCTTTTTGGGGTTACACCAGCCAGCAGGCTGGTGTAACCCCAAAAAGCATCAGTTTGATTAACTGACAGACACGTCTTGAGTGTAGCAACACTCAAGACGTGTCTGTCAGTTATTTGTTTTTTAAGCCCTAGGGGGGACAGGGGTGGACCGCGTTATTTAATAGTTCAAATTACTCGAAGGACCATAATATACAATCAACTAGCTATTTATTAGTGTGACTGTTGAGTATGTGTGGTGTGAATAAAAGTGTCACTGCGTAGTAGTGTTCTGTGCTGTAATAGCTAGCTAACTGTACATGAAACTATAACTAAAGGGATGACTGTAACTAACAAACAACCCTAGCTCCTAACACCTAACACCCTAGCCCTAGTCATAAACTAAGAATAAATACGTATATAAATAGTGCGGGAAGTCTAATACCGTGAGACCTAAGGTATTAGACGGAAAGTGGGAAGGAATATAGGGTTAGTGCACGGGGTGCAATGTGCACTGGACAGGATTTTCCTACCACCAGTCAAGCAGACTCACAAGACTGATCAGTAAACTGACGGCGAAAGGTGTCTTAGCCGTAGTAGGAGGTATGGATCCGTGAAGATCCCAGACAATAATACACGACGATTGTCTGAATACCAAAGAGAATTTATTTACAAATTTACAAAGTACTTATACTAATTTATTTTACATGTGTGTGTCTAAATCTATAAAGTATATTGTAGTGTTAAACTGAAAATAATGATGTCGTTGCACGTATGCATTTTTGGCCGGTCACTGTCCGCTGATTGCAACTCAGCATCGCGATCAAGTATGTTCATGTATGCTTGAACAAGGTGTAACGGAAAGGGTATTACTATACAAAGTGGAAAGATTCGTTACCGTGGGTACATCCTTTATGTGAAGTTTCAGATTATTTTCAGCACTTTTAAAAAGTAGTGTTAAAAAAATAAATGATAAAACGAAATCTTTGCCATGTAAACAAACACTGCACATCACTATTCAGGATATTTCAATGTCAAGGTTGCCTTTGCACTGCTCACACACATATTACAACACAAATTATTTCACCTTCTCGGTTACTATGAAAACCTGGTACTTTGAGCAGTATCCGCTTTCGTCACCTTTTGACAGTTTAAACCAATGTTTTCACAAAGAAACTGCCTACACGTGCAGAACGGCGCAGCACAGCAGCGGCGGGAATTTTACCTTACTTTAAATTGATTAATCATTGTAAAAAAATCCACTTGCAAGTCGCTTTTCAATGTTTTCATCGCGTATTTAATTAGAAATCAAATAACTCGCATAAATATTTTTCACTTTGACAAGTCAACAACTCAGGCATATTGACAGTTACTTTTTAATATTGGTGCTGTCCTGCCAGGTACATTTTCGGAAAAAGTCCAGTCCCGTCTTTTATTAGCCAAACTCACATCACCTTTTTGATTATGCAGTCCTAGTACAAAATAAATAAATATCCTACTTAGAGCAACACGGACCTCCACGAAGTCGGTGTTGCTGATAATTAGGATATTTTTCCCTATGAACCTCCCATTGTTCCATGGATCCCTTGTATTAAACCAATATTTACCTTTAATTTTATTGTCATGTTCCATGAAGATGATATTTTTTAAATTTAATTTTTGACCATACCAGGATCACATATCAGCCTAACAAGGTAGAAGCGACGCCTTATTCAGAGTTCATTTGAAAATTTTGTCAAACCCTTTTTTTATCTTGTCAGGATGTCAAATCTTCAGACATACAGACATTTGCAAATAAGAGTGCGGAACCTCTTTTGCAAATTCTAATTTATTACAATACCAGGCGCCGAATCAAGGTGTGATTTAATTTTTATAGTTGTAGATGATTGACCTTGAATTCAACAGCTGTTTACTGTCACCACTATGGTGAATAGTGTTGTGCCAATTCAAATTGGAAAAATGTGTGTCTGTATGGTTTTCTTAAAATTAAAAATTAAATCATAAACATACAAGACTAAAAATGTCTGGAACTAGTTTAAAACCATTATCACAGTTAGCACAATCGATATGGATATAGGTATTCCGTTACACCTTGTATAATGGTCGATACCATCGAAAGACTAACAGGGGAATAATGCCAAAGAAATTTGGCGAAAACCGAGAAATTAAGCTTAGACAATAGCTCAGGGAATCTACCAATCTAATCGTCAACTTCAACAGATAGGTGATATCCGCAACTTGACGGCGTAAATTTAGGGGAACGAGATGATGCTGCTTACACAGTGGAACATAATCTAATGAATTATAATTATTTTTTAGACGGTAACACAAATGTTTAATAAAGGGCATGTTGCATAGCGGGCTATATCATGAGCAGTTCCCCAAAAATCAGAAATAATATCAAAAACCGATTAAGACCATCATATATTTGTTTTTTCGTGATCTTGTTATGGTACAAAAATACATTTAATATCGCTTAATATCGTATAATGGCGATACTAACATGGCGGCAGTACGTATGTTCAGAAATTATGATACAGAAAATCAGATACACAATGCTCGATATTTTCATTATATTTTAGAAAATTAATTAAAGTAAATGTTCCTAACACATGTTACATGCAATATCACAAAAACATATGTGTATTTCACATAAATAGATGAATAATAAATAAAAAATAAACAATTCTTTCCCGCGGGCACGTATGTATTAAAAGTACATTTTTGAACGTACCGGAAATCGGAACTGTCCAACGAAGTGCGTCAACGTCAAATCATAATGAGTGTCGGCCATTTTGGCGGAACTCGCCTAACCTTTATTACGATTTTGTTGACTAAATGTACCATAAAAAAGGCTACGAATTTATCGGATTTTAAAGGACTTATAACTATACGGACTTATATTGCATTGATACTGACGCAAAAATGAAAAGTTCAGATAGGTGCTCATGATATAGCCGGCTCCCCATACATTTGTGCAACAACCCCTTTCATTTGGATCCTTTCAATCCGATCAATATAAACTTGGTACCTAGAATTCCAAACCTGTGAGGCGTACTCAACGTTACTTCTCACAAAAGCGCAGTACATAATTTTTAGGGTTTTAACAGAGGGAAAATAAGAAGCGCAGCGCAATACGAAACCAAGTGCTTTGGATCCTTTTACCATCACCTTGTCAACGTGGTCCTCAAATATTAATTTATCTTCGTGATAAACGCCCAGGGATGCAATTCTCGGGTCTGCGATATAATATCAATTTCGACATTTATCGAAAAAACATGGCGGATATCGATAAATATTGAAATTGCGTATTCTCGTGATTTCAAATGTGACATTTATCCAGCGTCAGCCCTCGATACGCATCGAGTGGTCGAGCGTGGCCGAAAACCATATCGTGTGTGATATTTGTTGCTTCAAAGCTATTGAATAACATAATATTCGTACTTTACAAGACGCTTTGTATTTTTATTCAGCTATGGTTTAGTAAAATATTAATGCTGACGATTTTGTATTCAATTTTATTGGAAATCGTTGTTTATTTACATAAAATTATTTTATTGAAGCCTAATATAGATCTTATTTCTATATGAGAGTACATTAGTCCTAATATAGAGGTTTGGATAAATACATACTTTGCTTTTTTCTGCCTCGAGTACCATACCTTATTTGTTTCTCAATTCAATTTCGTAAAGAAACAATATCATACATAAGAATATAATTGATACTCCGATAACAAATATCACATAACCTCACACACACAATAAACAAACAATGACAAGTATCCTCACGTTCCGTTCTCTCCATAAACTCTAAAATATTTCATTTTCTTTGCATTTTATAAATTTGCATTGGAGCTTATTAAGTTACATAAAATAAAGTATTATAACTATTTTTACATAAATTCACTATTAAAACAATGGTTTTACATAAAATATTTAATGAAACAAGTAAAACATAAATTTCTCGATTGTAGTTAAGTATAATCGTCGATAAAACGCGAGAATTGGCCTCGGATCCCTTACGAATTGGACATTCTGCGACCACTGGACATTTTGCTAATTGGACATTCTGCGACTAAACGCTTTTTCGTTTATTTGCACTATGCCACAGAATTAATATTAGTACTACAACTATGCACTAACCCCAAAAAAATGTTATCTGCCTTTCTTTTTCCTCTATGTTGACCGGTTGAAATAGCAACCTACTTTTAGTCCGCTATTTAGAAAGAAAGAAAGAAAGAAAGAAAGAATCATTTATTTGGCTATAAAAATCCAAAACGGTCACTGTTCAGCATGTGTCGTGGACCGCGGTACAATCCACAACGCTGGTCTTCCACAGAAACCGACTAATTATACTTACAACTAATACAAATTAAAATTACACTAATTAAGAAAAACATAACAAATTAAATTACATGACCATCCATAATAACATTAATAATATTGAAAATAATAAAACATTGAAATAAAGATTTACAATTGAAAAATAATTCATTACAATTTTGAGAAAAAAAATCAATAGGTATAAAAAATATATAATAGCACACATCATTACTTGCTTGTACAATAAATAGATACAGCTGCAATTATTGAGACTTTTGAGTTCGTAAAATCTGCTCTTTAAGTTTATACTTAAAGGATTTAACTGAAATCGACTTCCTAATGGGCGGAGGGATGTTGTTCCAGCACTTAGTTGCAGCATATCTAAAGCTGCCTCGAAAGGCAGCAGTCCTGCATCTGGGGCAAATAAGACGATCTGGTCCTCTTGCGCGATTAGCGAACTCCAATTTATTGTACAAATAGGACGGGCTTTTGTTTTTAATTACGCCGAACAGAAGTATAGCAAAGTGAAGTGTACGCCTAGAATTCATGTTCATGAGGTCGTTCCTGTTCAGATAAGGAGTGATGTGTGCTCTACGAGGAATCGGGAAGCAAAATCTAGCACATGAATTTTGTACACGTTGAATAAGTTTTTTGAGTGCGAACCAATAAGCAGTTTCCCATTACTACATCAGCATAATTAAGCTTCGACAAAACAAGTGATTCACATAAGTACAGTCGTGACTCCACATTTAAGTAATCTCGTATCTGGTACAAGACTTTCAACCTATAATAACAATTTTTTACGACTTCAAGGACATGTTTTTCAAACTTTAGATCACTATCCATAGTTACACCTAGATTTTTTGCTTCAGTTACTTGTTCTATATGAGTGTCTTTCAATTTTAGACTTGGTGTGTGAGATAAAGTATTTGATATTTGAGTTCTTGTACCAAAAACGAGAAACCTTGTTTTTTTTGGATTCAAGACTAGCCCATTAGCATCCGACCACTCAGCCACCCGTTCCAAATCCTCATTGATTCTCTCGACTGCAGAGCAAGTGTCGCCGGGCTTAAAACTCTTATAAATCTGCAAATCGTCCGCATACAGATGATGTTCACTATTGTTTATAAAATCTGGTAAGTCAGCCGTATACAATATGAAAAGTATTGGCCCCAATATTGACCCCTGTGGTACGCCTCTGACAACCGGGAGATCCTCAGACAATCGTTTAGTGCCATCACTGTAAGTAACTTCAACCTTTTGATATCGACCAGTTAGATAGCTACTAAACCATTTCACAGTAGCACCATCAAAACCATAAAACACGAGTTTAGCAAGTAGTAAGGTATGATTAATAGTGTCAAAAGCACACGAGTAATCCAGCAAAACGAGAATAGAAGCCTCACCAACATCCCTCCCAGCCAATATATCATCTACTACATTTAGGAGAGCCGTGGCCGTTCCTCTGCCAGCACGAAACCCACTCTGCTTGGAAGGCAGTATATCGTTGGCAATTAAATATTTAACCAATTGCATGCAGACAACTTTTTCTAATATTTTAGATAGATACGGTAAAATACTGACGGGTCTGAGATCTTTAAATTCTTTAGGGTTACTTGATTTTGGCAAAGGTCGAACTATAGCTTTTTTCCATAGGTCTGGAAACTCACCACTCTCAATAGACTTATTTACTAAAGCCGTAATGACAGGAAGTGTACGCGGTAGTGTGAGTAAAATCATATCTGACGAAATACCATCAGCGCCCTGAGCATTGGTTGTAATTTGTTTTATAATATTAAATACCGTTTCTTCATCAACTGGTTGCAGACTAAAAGTAGCACGACAAAATCTATTAAAACAAAAATTCATTAAAAGTGATGTATCTATGGAAACATTTCCCGGAACATCCAGGAAATGCTTGTTGATAGCATCAGGATCATTAATATTATTAGGCAAGTCAGATTGCTGTTTTTTAAAATCAACATGTTGTTTAATATTCTTCCAAAGCACTCGCGAATCTTTTAAGTTTCTGTCTATTTTATGACGAAAGAAGGCAGCTTTTTCATTGTATATAGCCACATTAACTATTTTTTTAAGTTCTTTGTACGACTCTTTATCTTTATTAGAATTAGTACTGCGACTCCTAGAGTGTGCTTCATCTCTTAGTCGCATCATGTCCCTAACGGTTTGCGTAATCCAAGGGTAACTCTGCTCTTTAACGTAGGATGTTTTGATAGGAGCATGATGGTCAAACAAAAAATGTATTTGTTCATTAAGAGCAGTAACCGAGTCATCCAGGTTGTCGCAAAGCAAATCCTCCCAAAAAATTAAATTAACATCTCGATTGAACTCATTTAAGTCTATGTCCTTGAGAGGTCTATATGTTATCCAACGTGGCTTTGGTTTAGGCTGCTTTATGTTAAGCTCGAATGATATAAAGGCATGATGGCTTAAATCCGGTATATAGTCCACAACAAGGTTTATGACCTTCGCACTACTACAAACAACATCTATTAAGGTGGCCGAATGGTCAGTGAAATGAGTTGCATCTTTAACATATTGATTAAGACTCATACAATCAATGAAGTTCAAAAGTTTGATGGATTCGCAATGATTTGGCTTCAAAAGATCCATGTTAAAATCACCAACCAAAACTACATGATCATATGATGAGAAATAAGACACGGATTCCGTAATTGCATCAATAAAAGTGTCGACACTTATCCACTGCGGCCTATAGGCAGTCCCAATAGCAATTTTTTGCCCACTAACTTTTATACTAAGCCACATCTGATCGACATGCAGAGCCGGTGGATGATCCAAGGTTTGTGCACGGATTCCGCGTCTTATGTAGAATCCAACTCCGCCTCCGCGGTCCCGCGGCGCATGCACTGAACGCGGTGTGTGCCGCAGCCTGAAACCAGGTACTGAGGGTGCACGAGCATCCTCACCCTCAAACAGCCACGTCTCATTAATAGCCATAATGTCCACCGCGTGACGCTCCATTGCTACCCTAAACTCATCATGACGACGGCGATTACCGAGGGACCCCGGATTCAGAAGACCTAGCGTTAAGTTTTTCTGTTGAATGAATCTTATTGCAAAACTATAAGAAATTTCTATGTAATAACAATTAATTAAGTAAAATTTCAATACAGTTAGATGGCGCCACTCTATTCTATAAATAACAGAGACAAATTGTATGCTATATAATGATGAAACACTAGTCATGGGCAACACGTTTGAATAATAAGCATTGCAAAATAATTTAATACACGATAAATAATTCTTTAGCAAAATGCATAAGTAAAAATCTATACAATTATACATGCAATTAATTAAATTCAAATAATAATATCCTACAAAATAATGATAAAAAAATATTACAAAATTATTGCACATTACTGGGTTCACAGCCAACAACATCCCCATCCCCAAAAACCTTTTTAATGTCACTATCTGATCGGAGCCGAACACATGGTTTTCCCTGTTCTTTCCTAGCAAATATTTTTCCTTCCCGGGTCCAAACGAACCGCCAATGAAAACGCTTAGCCGCTTCACGTACTTTATGAAACAACTGCCTATTAAACTTTGTGAGCCTTTCGTTAATGTAAAACGGGCGATGTGGCCCTGGGGCCATTCCCTCTGATGTAGTACCGCGCCGCACGCGCGCAGCACTGAGCAACGCGTCACGAGTGGCCCGCCGAGCCAGCCGCACCACGAGAGTGCGGGGGCGCTGCTGGGGCGCAGGAGTCGAGGCGCCTTCCACTGCCGCCGGCGACGGCCCTACACGCTGGGCGTTGACAACATCGCGATCTTCTAACTGCACTCCAAGTTTTTTGGCGACTGCTAAAATCACATGTGTCGTGTTTTCATTTTTTGTTTCAGAAACTCGCGATCTCGATATCGTTTCCCAGTGAGTCTTGCTCCCGGTCCTGAATTTCTAATTTTAATTGGGATACTGCTTCCTCTAAAATTTTTATTTTGTTATTTTCTAATTCGCTTATTTTGCTTTCCACTGAATCCATACGTGCATCAATCTTATCCATTCGGTTATTAACAGCCTCGGTAAGCGTTATCATCCTATCGCACAATCTACTCAACTCAAGGCGCATCGCCCGCATCTCCACAGCAACATCCACAGCATGTGATTTAGATGAGCCTTCAATTTCCATGTCAATTGAGTCATCGGCTGATATGACTGGTAACTTGGTAGATTTCGTTCTAAAAGTGACATTTTGGCTGTCATCGATAGGATTCACAGTATCAGGTGCGCAGCCACTAGAGTTGCAGGCAACTGGATTTGCACGAACTGGTGTATTAAGGTTACCTTGCTTGGGTACTTTACTGAGACATTCAGGGCACTTCCAACTAAGCTTACGTTCAGCATTCCCAGCGTAGAAAGACCTGTAACGCTGACTAGACATATTCAAACATAGAATATCATAAGCAGATTTACACGTAGAACAACATAGGTACTCTTTCTTCAACAAGGAGCTTGAACATGCTGCACAGTTCTCCGAAGCCACAGCCTTTGACGAATTCATTTTTGAAAAGTAACTAGTAATGACCTCTATAAGAAACTTGAAGGAACAGGGGAAATCACGCTCATAGCCCAATGCTTAGTTCATTAGTGCAGTTGTAGATGGCGGTAAATCTCGAAGCTTTTTTCTTAACATGTTACGCCCTCTATTGCTGGGAGGCAGAAACTATTACTAGAGTCCGCGCGCGAATGTATCGATGAACTGATACTTAGTTCCTTAGTAAAATTGTAGATGGCGGTAAATCTCAAGTCCTTTTTAACGTTCAATTTTTATGCACAACGCCCTCTATTACCGAGAGGCGAAAGTATTGAAAAGATTCCACAGCGAATGTAAACAAATTGTACGTTACACAAGCAAATTTAAAATTAATCAATGTTTCACGCTATTTACAAGTGTTTATCTAGCTTATTTATCAACAACACCGCTTATAGATATTGTAGGCGTGATATACAGTTCCAAATGTCCACCGACTCATAGATTTTAGAATTTTTCACCACAGATATTATTATCCAGATTTCACTTCAACTAGTGTTCTATAAGCGCTACTAACACTATCACTTGGTTATTGTTACACTGTCCGCAAAATTATTTTATAATTTTCAACAACAGATAACTTTTTCTAATTTTAAAACAAAATAAATACGGAGCACGAAGTTCACATCACGCCACCTAGCGGCGATTTACATGTTTTGTAATGAAGAATTAATAAATGTTATTTAATAATGAGAATTTTGGAACTTCATAAGCGCGTTCCAAATCATGGGTGATTTTAGATTTATAATATAAACAATTGTTGAAAGAAAGAAAGAAAATAAATTTATTGACTAAACACAAACTGCGATAAGGTAGACACAAAACAAAAACTATTATTTTAATTTATTTTCATTTTAGCGGACAGCGACCGCACCGATGTGAATTCGGATTTAACGCGGCTAAAAGAAACATGTCTGGAGTACCGATGGACGCTCAAAGACGAACACAAGGTACGTATTACACTAGCCGAGGCCCAGGGCTCCGCTTCCGTGGGAATTTCCAGATAAAAAGTAACCTAGTTGCTGTTCCCGGTATTTTTCTATCCGTGTACCAATTTTCATCGTAATCCGTTTAGTAGACTTTGCGTGATTGAGTAAGGAATATAAAACTTATTTCACAATATTAAGACAAACAATGACACGTTTGCTACTCAGTTAGCCTTCATTCGCGTTTACGTTGCGCCCATCATTAAATTGAGTGACGTGACGTCATCGTAGGTAGAAAATAATGACACGCTCGGTTTTCATACTATCGAACAAACTTGCGGTATCTAGCCTAATCTAATCTGTGGGCATCTGACATGACTTTTAATCACAGATTTAGATTAAAAGTCATGTCAGATGCCTTTAGGCGACTTGAATAAAATCTGACACCAGTGTTAGTAATAACGCACTCGATAAGAAGAAGTAGGAAGTCCTTCTCTCTCTTCCAGACGATGCTAAGCTACCACGTGGACAAATCACTGAATATGGAGTACAGCGAGTTGTTCTCCAAACTGGAAGAGTTGCGGAGAAGATTCCCCGACCTGATCGAGGACTACGCGGTCACAGAGACCACACTGGAGCAAGTGTTCTTGTCGTATGCCAAGGCGCCACCGCCGGTTAGACAAGTGTAAGGCCGCAGCTAAATGGCGACGCCTAAATAAGTGTTTGACCCCACATTTCACCTTGAAATTATTTGACCTCTTGAGAAATCAACCAATATAACTTATTGTAATAGCATTAATGTATAGCATTGTTTTTATAGTGGATTAATATCGAGTTTTTTTTGGAACTACCACTCAGCTCAGGTGAATAAGTGTGAAACCAAACTTTTTAACTTTTACTAAATTTATTTTGATGACTTGTCATAAAAAATTACATCACGTGACCTCAAACGCAAATCCGATGGCCACGACGCGTGACGTCATATCTTTTTGGGATCCTTCGATTTTATATAAATGAAATATGAGGATTATATTTTTTTTTTTTTTTTATAATAAGGATGGACTGCTTGAGAACTAAAACTATGATACTAAAATACTATTGTGCATAATGACAAGACTATTATGAAAACATCCACTATTTTCTCTATTCGTTTTCACCATGATCATGAATGTATAATATTTTGTATAAATGGCTTTTTTGCATTAAAGTTGAGCCTGGTTTTATTGCAAATAATATAATGTAGTTTGTTTTTGCACAAATGTAATACTGACTCGGAATTTAAGACTTCTCATTTATCCTTCTTCGTTTGAAGTAATTCATGTAAGTAATTTTCATTGGCCACTACTTGCTTCCGGTGAAGGAATACGTCGTGACGAAACCTGCAATCTGTTGATGATTATCAGATAGTGTGTGAAATTGAGAATGCAATAGCAAACCATTCCGAGTCGTGTGTATTTCATTCCACGTAATGACCACGACCCTCAGTCATTTATACGACTAAAGGAGGAGAAAAAATATCGGTAGATCAATCTAAGCCATAGCAAACTGAATAACGTAATCCTAACTAATATTATAAATGTGAAAGTGAGTTTGTATGTTTATTACCTCTTCACGCTTTATCTACTAAACCTATCTTCCTGAAATTTTGCATACACATAGTTAGAAGTATGGAGAAGGACATAAGGTACCTTCTATCTCGGAAAAAAGGACTGTTCCCGTGGGAAAAGCTAGTTTCAAATAATCAGAGTAATTTGACACGCCCTGTTCTGCATATCCCTACTGCAGGTAAGAAAATATTTTTTTCCCCATTTAGCTAAATTCAGATCCGTGGACCCGAATGCACGCTTTTCGTGCGTACGTCCATTTTGTTTTCCGAACGGAAAATGTAAGACACGTGTGCGCCATTCGAAAATTTTGTATGAGAAGCATGCATTCGGGTCTCGGAATCTAACATTTCCGAACGGAAAAAAACCTACGTGTGCGCCCAACTTTAGCGTGGCCACATGAGATAGGAAAAGAAAGCGACGAATACGTGAGAAAAAACAGGACCGAGAGAGCTCGGTAGGTATAAAATGTATGAACTGAGTCTGATTAACATTGAAAAATCAATGAGACAAAAAATAATAGCGCTCTGTCCTGTTTCTCTTCGTGTATTCATACGCGTTTTAGATCATATAGACTTATAGAGGCATTCATTTACGCGATTACAGTTAAGGTACCTATTTATCTCATCTCAGCCTCAGGATACCTCAGTCCATTGCTGGAGAAAGCCTCTACCATACGGCTTGGCCACGACCTTTCAGCGATGAGAAGCTAAGCGGCGTCGAGCGGTAGGATCAAAGGATTAAAAATATTTGAAGAATTTTTTTAAAAAGTACCAAGCCTATGTTTGACCTCAGGTCTTCATTTATATCCAAACCGAAATTCATCAAAATCGGCGCCGAGGTTCTCGTGCGCATTCAGAAGTTATTCCAAGGCTAAGAAGTCTCTAATCAGTTTCTATATGGGTAACTGACATTAATTTATTTATAAATATTTCTTGAGTAATTATATAGGTAATAACTATTTATACAAGGTGTAACGGAAAGGGTTGTAGGGTGTACAAAGTGGAAAGATTCGTTACCGTGGGTAGACCTTTATGTGAAGTTTCAGATTATTATCAGCACTTTTAAAAAGGAGTGTTAAAAAATAAATGATAAAACGAAATCTTTGCCATGTAAACAAACACTGCACATCACTATTCAGGATATTTCAATGTCAAGGTTGCCTTTGCACTGCTCACACACATATCACAACACAAATTATTTCACCTTTTCGGTTACTATGAAAACTTGGTACTTTGAGCAGTATCCGCTTTCGTCACCTTTTGACAGTTTACTTTATACCAATGTTTTCACAAAGAAACCGCCTACACGTGCAGAGCGGCGCAGCACAGCGGCGGGAATTTTTCAATTTTAACTTACTTTAAATTAATTAATCATTGTAAAAAAACCATTCGCAAGTCGCTTTTCAGTGTTTTCATCATGTTTTTAATTAGAAATCAAATAACTCGCATAAAATTTTTCACTTTGACAAGTCAACAACTCAGGCTAATAGTGACAGTTAGAGTAATTTCCCTAAATATGGACTAGTCATACAATATGGACTACGGTGATATTTCGCTAAATGTCGCTACAACTGCAGTGAAGATAATTACGTTCGACGCTTGTGCGCAGAGAATCCGGGACAAACGAAGTGGCGGGAAGATTCTGTACCGGAAAAGACCGGGTCTTAAAAACAGACCGGATCTTAAAATGGCGGTAAATCGAAATAACGGTAAGAACCTGACACGACACTACCTACGTCTGTCCGACTAGAGCCTAAAACCTAACCTATACGCAGCCTGCTACCACTATAGCTTATAAAGGGAGCTACAGGGCCCTACATAATAACCTAACCTATAAATTAACTAAACTAAAAACTATAAATTTAATCTTCAACTCACCAAGTTGACTTTTCTTTCGATCCAAGTTGGGGTGTCTTCGGAGGAGGTGGTGGTTGGTCCCTAAATCACCCAACCTACCCCATGAGATCTCAATCCCCAGAAAAAATACCTTGCTTTCTTCCAACAGTTCCACTCGGCGACGGATTCGGCGTCCCCAGGCAGCCACAGGTCACGTCGTTCACAACAAACAGTCAAGATAAAGGCTTTTTGCACAAACACAACCTTAATAGTTATTTAACAACGATGAAGTACAATACAAACGATGATCACAATAAAATTCACACGCCACGCCAAGCGGCTACAAACGAACCATGCAAGATGGTGGCCGAGAACCTGGCCGTTACTTCACGCGACACGGCCTCGCGCGCGCAGTACAAGACAATACTGATGGACGAATGAAGGTCAATGCCGTTCGAAGCGTCCGCGCAATGTTGCCAGCAGGCAAAACAAAGGCCTGCTATTCACGGCGCAGTACACGCTCAATGCAATGCTTAGATTTAATAAACATCAACAAGTTTATTACAAACATCCCCCCGTCCCGGTCTGAGAAGCAGACCGCTAGCTTACTCTACGGGAAGGCGGGCGAGAGAGGTCACAGCTCTCCTTAAAATCGAACCGTCGACTAACACCTCAGCCACACGCGGAGTGCCATCTCCGCCAAGAATCAAACGTAATATGCGAGCTCGTCGCCAAAGCAATGAGGGCAAATTTGCCTCTTTTAACAATACTAAATCACCCTCCCTGGGAGGCTCAGTCCTGTCTGTCCACTTCACTCTTTGCTGCAGCAAATGCAAATATTCAAGCGACCAGCGACGCCAAAAGTCCTGGCTCATTTGCTGCAACATTTGAAAACGCGACAACCGATATACGCGTTCATCCTTCCAAGGGTATTCGGGCAGGGCATTCAAAGGCCCTCCCACCAAAAAATGACCAGGGGTGAGAGCTTCCAAGTCATTTGGATCTGGAGATAGCGGACAGAGAGGACGAGAGTTGAGGACCGCCTCAACTTTACAAAACACTGTGGCCAGCTCTTCAAAAGTTAGAGCCGTTTCTCCGATAATGCGGCGGAGGTGGGTCTTTGCGGATTTCACAGCCGTTTCAAAAATCCCTCCCCAATGGGGGCAACTTGGGGACTAAACTTCCAGGTTATTCCCCTTTGGGCAGCAATTTGACTTAAACTAGTACAATTTTTATCAATAAACACAGAAACATCCTTAAGATAATTTACAGTTCCTTTATAGTTTGTGCCATTATCCGACCTAATAAGGGAAGGTAGACCTCGACGCGAAACAAAGCGATCCAACGCGGCGACGAAGGCCTCCGTAGTCAGAGCTGATACCACCTCCAAATGGACAGCCTTGGTGGCCAAACAAACAAATACACACAAATAGCCCTTCACAATACGGGCATTACGAAAGGGAGAAGCCTTGATCGAAAAGGGACCGGCAAAATCGGTTCCAACGCCGTCAAACGGCCTCGAAGGTCGGATTCGATCAGCGGGCAAATCACCCATCTGTGGCTGCATCGTGGATGCCTTCAACCTATAACATGCAATACATCGAAACAGAACGCTACGGATTGCTCTTCGGGCAGACAAAATCCAAAATTCGCGTTGCAAAATAGCCAGCAAAGCATTGCACCCAGCATGGGCGTTACGAATGTGTCGATCAGACACCAAAAGCTGCACCAAGGGTCCGCCCTTGGGCAACAACAGAGGATGGCGAGTCTCATATGGAAGATCCGCCTTCCGGAGCCTGCCTCCAACCCGAAGAAGCCCATCCGAGTCGATGTACGGGTTCAAACGAGCGACCGCGCCCTTCAACTTAGCGCGTCCGTCGCGCAAAATACGAAGCTCTGACTCAAACCGTCCGGTCTGCACGACACGGACCCAATGCAACAATGCGCTCCGGCGCTCTTCTGCACCTGCAATCGGCTCCAACCGCTTTGCCTGTGGGTTTCTACAATTATGTATGAAACGCTTAATCCAACTGGTAACACCCAGAAGCTTATCCAAACTGCTATACCGAGCAAGTAGCCAATCCGGCTCCGACGTCGTCTCAGCGACTACAGCATGTACACGAAGCCCAGTCAAACTCAAAGAAGTAACATCTGTCTGACAGACAGGCCAAGATGTTTCTGATCCCATCAGCCACTCTGGACCCCACCAGAGCGGGTGTGACACCAATTCTGGTGCCGTACAACCTCGGGAAGCACAGTCCGCTGGGTTAAGCTCTCCCGGCACATGTCTCCATGTTATATCAATTCCAATATTTTGAATTTGGGAAACCCTGTTTCCAACAAAAACCTCCAAGGTATGTGGGGCCGCGCGCAACCATGCAAGCGCGACCTGGCTATCCGACCAGGCGAAGATGTCTCGTATCTCGACCGTGGCCGCCAGCTCACTGGCAACGTGATGCAACAATTTAGAAAGAAGGTGAGCTCCACTCAACTCAAGCTTGGGAATAGTCAGCCTAGTCCTGATGGGGGCGACCTTGCTCTTCCCTAACAAAAGCGAGACATTGACCCGGCCATCGGCGTCAACTGTCCGCATATAGACTGACGCGGCGGCGTAGCCTCGCTCCGACGCGTCACAAAAGCCATGCAGGCTGGCTCGATATTTCCCGGGTGGCAATATTCGACGAGGCAAGGCAATCCGATTGACTTCCTTAATCGATGAAAACAACTCGAGCCAATCATCCAATGGAGAGCCAAACAGCGGCTCGTCCCACGAGACGCCCGAAGTCCAAAGTCTCTGAAGAAGACACTTCGCAGAGAATATCACTGGACTGATCCAACCGCTTGGATCAAACATACGGGCTATTACGGACAACACCGTTCTCTTAGTCCAGACCTTTGGTATTTCCAAGTCCACTTGGAATGTAAAAATATCGGTTAGCGGCTGGTACTGCATGCCCAGCACCGCTATCCTGTTGGGATCATCCACATCCTCAAACAGGTGAGGGTTCTGTTGGTGATCCTCCGGGATCCCTTCTAGAACTTTAGGCTCATTAGACAACCACTTACGTAGCTCGTAGCCACCTGTCTTCAATATTTCAATCAATTCATCCCGCAGTAGGAGGGCCTCCTCAATACTTTGGGCTCCGGTGCACACGTCATCAACATACAAGTCACGTGACAGCACGGAAGCCCCACGGGGAAAGCGGATCCGTTCCCGCTCTGCCAATTCAAGCAATGATCTGATGGCGATATAGGGACTAGATTTCAAACCATACGTGTTTGTGTTGAGTTCATACACCGTCACAGGATCCTCAGGGCGCTCACGCCAGAGTATCAACTGGAATCGCCTGTCCTCAGGATGTATGACTGTCTGGCGGAACATCATCCGGTTGTCCGCACCAAAAACCACTTGATGTCTTCTAAAGTTCAAGATGATGTCAATTATGTCCCTATGCAATTTGGGACCTGAATGCAAACATAGATTCAACGAAACTCCGTTCGAAGTGGGTGCGGACCCATCAAAGACAGTCCGCAACTTGCCCGTTGAGGCCTTCACCACCGCGTGGTGGGGCAAAAAATAATGCTCAGTTGAGCTCCAATCAACTCGAGCCGGAGACATGTGACCCAAATCCTCGTACTCGCGCATAAATTCAATATATTTATCGCGAAGTACGTGGTCACGCTGCATACGTCGCTCCATGGACAGCAGTCGTTTCTCCGCAAGCGCCCTACTTTGCCCTAGGCTAGGACGTGTAGCAAGAAATGGTAATCTAGTTACAAACCGACCGGAGGGCAACCTCTCCGTGGTTGATCGAAAGAAGGCTTCGCACTCAGCGTGTTCCGGATCCATCCTGGAACTCATAGGTGGCTCCTCCACCTCCCAAAACCTTTGCATGGTCTTGGCCAAGGACGCAGATGCGACAACCGGTGGCTCCTCCACGGTGCCATTATCAAACACAGGGCAAAACCAAAAATCGTAGACACTGCCATCAGTGAAGACGAACCCAGAGCTTTCTGGGTACCCAACAAAATCCAACCCAAGACGTCCGAGCCCAGGAGCAAGTCCACTGGGCCGGGATGAAAAACAAAGGGGTCGGCCAAATCCAGACCCGAAACCAAAGACAACACACCCGGCGGTATGTCTGTCGAGGGGTGCCAACCCGCAATGGTATCCATTACCATAGCCGAAGTCGTGATCCTCATTGTGGAGGACTTCAGCGAAGAAAAGGTGACAAGTGTCTGGCCCGTCAGACACTTCACTTGTATGCCACCAACTCCAAGAAGTGGCACAGGCGAGTCTTCCACGACTAAACCTAACTGGTGTGCCACTCGAGTGGTAACCAAACTGCTTTGAGCCCCTGAGTCCAACAGAGCTCTCAAATTAATGGCTTCCCCCTACGACCCCATACGCGGACCACCGCGGTAGGGAGCAGAACCGTCCGCGGCTCTGTCCCAGCAAGGGAGCAAGCTAGTTACGGGCTCCCCACTCTCTCCAAACCAGGGGGCGCCACTGACCCGGATAATATGTCGGGCGAGTGCAAATCCCCATCTGAGGGGGCATAACCCGCGGCCCGGCCATACCTATGGTACGGCGGGTGGTACTCCAGCCGTGGGTACTCGTGCAGCGGCGGAGAAAACCGCTGCGGCTGCATGTGGTGGGTAGTGGTAACCCGCGTGGAGGGGGGTGTCCCCACTCTCACGTCCGATCTAGGGCCCCCGCCCATGGGGGCCCTATCCGGGGCCTGGCCAGCCACATACTGGCCATGACCTTGGGGCGCGTGGTCCCGGTCCGCCAAGACCCGCGCAGGTACGCGACCCCCTCCCGAGGGGGGTGCGACGAGCGAAGCCGCGTCCTCCGTCCGATGGTGGAGGGCTTCGCGCAGGAGCGCCCCCGCCCATAGGGGACCCCTGCCTCAACAACCGGGGGCCATCCCCGTTCCGGTTCATGCAGAGCATCACGTGGTGCAGCCCACGGCATGCACTGCATGGTATGGCTCTGGGACAGTCACGTGCATAGTGACTGCCCAAACAGTAAAAGCAAAGTTCATGCCGCCTTGCCATGCGGCGCCGATCTTGTACTGGCAGTCTCTGCCAGTCCCTGCATTGCAGCAGGCTGTGGCCCATCCGGCCACATTGCAGGCAGTCCGCGTCCCCCGCGACTGCTGCCGTGTGTGCAACCCGCACACCAGCTCCACGCGGTGGCGGTTGCCGTCCCTGTTGGGGCCTACGTTCAGGCGCTCTGGATGGCGCTGAGTCCGTCATGGTATTCTCAGCCGCCCGTGCCTCAAACTCCAAAAACTTCACCAAGTCAGTGAATGTTGGTAGGGTGGTGCTATCCCGTTCCGCATTCTCGCGCTCAAATCGCGAGCGGATGTCATTGGGTAATTTGCCCAATACAATGTGCACCAGCAAAAAGGACCATTGGTCCACCGGCAGCCCCAGTGTGCGGAGCGCGTTACAGGCCACTGTAACGGGCGTGAGCAACTGCAGGCGCAACTGTGCCCTGTTGGCCACCTTGGGCAGGGCCATCAACTGTGCGGCGTGCGCATCCGCTAACAAACGTAAGTTTTGGTAGCGGGAGTTCAATAACTCCCAGGCCGTGTCGTACTGGTCGTCCTCCACCCGGAGGACACCAGTACGTACACATCGAAAGACTTGGGAGAAATTCAAAATTCTGCTGGGGGAACGTTTGGCCGGATGCTGGATCTCCTAAATGGTATGGCTTAGAGATATGACTTTTTTTACACAAGTTGTTATTCATTTGTGTATAATGTTTGTAAAAACAGAAATTTAAAAAATATTACCGTTCAGGAGAAAAATAAAAACGTGAATTTAGGTATTTTGGAGCTTGTACTATAAATATGGGCCCTAGAGACTAATTGGTGACGTGAGTTTGTACCTTGAAGTGGTTTTCAATGTCTATGTAAGTATCAACATAATGTGATAAGTATTTAATAAGTTATGAGAATAAATGCAATGATTCAGCCGCCATGAATTTCGACAGTCCATTAGACGAGTTGGTCTTTTATTTACGAAATTCACATGTTTTGCATTAATTGCTAAATATAGTTAACTATCCATTCTCCAAAAATCAGATCAATATATGCAGTTCAAGAAATATAATTATAAATCCAAGCCAAGGTGAAATACCATGATAAGCCATAGAGAAAGAATTTTGTACAACCAAATTGATAGTTATCTTAAATCTAAAAACACAATTTCCAGCAAACAATATGGCTTTAGACCAAAATCCAACACCCTTTCAGCATCAATAGATATTATTACTAAAATTAAAACTAATATAGACCAAAAACGAATAGCGTTAGGAGTATTCATAGACCTCAAAAAGGCTTTCGACACGGTTTGTCATAGGGTATTATTAAAAAAACTGGCAAGCATCGGTATTACTGGGACAGCGCATAAAATGATAGAATCCTACCTCTCAAATCGCCAACAAATAGTAAAAATTGGAAATCACCAAAGTGAGCCTAACCCTATCTCTTACGGGGTCCCACAGGGTTCAATTTTGGGTCCCTTACTATTCCTAATATATATAAATAATATAAACGATATAGGTCTGCGGGGCGACCTCACACTTTATGCTGATGACACAAGTCTTTTCTACTTTAGTAACTCAGTGGAAACAGTAATCACGAACGCTCAAAACGATCTTGACATATTACACCAGTGGTTCCAATACAACCTACTAACTATCAATGTATCGAAAACAATGTTCATTATATTTAAAGCAAAAAATAAGAAAATTGAACATTTCAAACCACTTAATATAAATGGACACAAAATCGACAGAACTGATAAACAAACTTACCTGGGTCTTATTCTTGACAGTCAACTCTCATGGGTTCCACATATTGCAAAAATTAAATCTAAATTATCATCGCTTACTGGTGCCTTACGGGGCATTGTCCGATTCCTACCAAAGAAAACTCGCTACTGTATCTACAACTCTCTGGTTAAACCACACATAGATTACCTTATCCAACTTTGGGGTACAGCTGCAAAAACCAATTTGAATAAAATACAAAGATCACAAAACAAACTTATAAAAGTTTTATTTCATTTTGATTATTTAACACCGACCGAAAAGGTTTACAAAGATACTAAGCTCATGACAATAAAACAAAGTTATATATATTATACATGCCTTCTAATACGAAAGATCTTGACAAACTCCATACACACCCAAATTAATTTTAGTAAAAAGAAGCAAATACATAAAATGCAATTAAGAAACGCAAATAATCTAGCATTAAGAGCACCCAGAACGAATTATGGCAAAAAGAGTATCTTATATGAAGGGTGTAAGTTATATAATAATCTCCCCAAAAATGTGAAGGAAGTGCAATCAATGTATTCCTTTAAAAAATTGCTAAAACATTTTGTGGGTAAAAACTACACAATATAATTACTTATAGAACATATTTACAGCAAAAGAGAACCCACTTAAATTAAGAAAAAATTAAATAATAATATATTTATACATTTTATAAAATATAAAATAATAAATTATATCGTAATAAATTAAAATTTATAATAAAATTATATACTAATAGAAATAATAATAAAAATAAAATAATAATATTAATAATAGTAATACAAAAAATACTCACATATTATAAACAAATAGAAACAAAAATATTAACAGGCTAATATTACATAGAATAAATATTACAACATAATTAAATACTTACTCGTGTGACTCGATGTCCCTTCCAGCTGCGTCGGGCTATACATCCTTGTATTTACACCACTCGACGCTCGAAGTTGTGACCGCTCGATCAATGATATTTTTTAAAGTGAGGGTAACCGCACCGAATAGTTTTAGTTAATTAGAATTTATGTTAATCTGTACGCGTATACCGAAAATGATATTGTTGTTATTTGAATTTATTTGTGTTGTTCTCATGTGAAGTGAATTTGTAATTCTTAATGAGAATAAATGATCTTAAACCTAAAGATAAATTTATTAAACGTAACTAGTTTACCATCTTAACGCTGTGAGAGAGAGAGAACTTATTTTTTATTTATTTTTTAGAAATAATGTTCTTTATTGTCCTTATTCTGGTTTTCGGAGATCGCAATTGAATGTTATTTAAGTCCGTTTTCTAGATGTGAGGACCTGTAAATGACTATATGTTTTTTAAGAGATTAGATTCTATAGATAACAAATCTATAGAATCTATAAGAAAGTTGTTGGTCTTCCATGTAAATAAAAATAAATAAATAAATTTTAAGCTAAGCATATTTTAAATTCAAATTTAAATAATTTATTTGCATTAAATAGGGTAGTACAAAATTCATATAGGTACAATTGTTTTAAGAGTGCAAGCCTAAAGTGGAAACCCGTCGAAATACAACTATTGAAAACCCTTATTTTTAAAGTTCTTTCAAATATTACCCACATAAACCGCGCGCAGCCCAGATCACGGCAAACCGGCAGACAGACTTGGAGCGATCCGCCAACGAGGCTGATGTCGCGGTGCAATACTTCTCAGGCTAAAATACGGAACCCTAAAAAGGGAGATTGAGGCCCAGCGCACGCCGGGAGAGGCGGCGAAGATACTGAGAAGTTAGCAATTTAAATTAAACCCCTAATACCTACATCTTAAGATTCACAGTCGCGCGCCGTCCCTTGTGGCCGCCTCAATGCGTTGCGCACGCCGTTTACTCTTTTTATACTATTATATTTTCGATCTTATGATTTAGAAGTTAGAGAGTAATTTTAATTAAACCCAATACATTTTAACTTCTTAGTATCTTTCTTCGGTGTGCGCTGTGCCTAAAAATATAAAAAAATGTTTTACATTCAGTCATTTATTAATGTAAAAATACAGTTGTTTACACAGATACAACTTAAATGCTACTTATAATATAGTGATAATAAACTTTGGATCTTTACATATGTATAAACCGTCTTATTCATAAAAAAAAATAACACAACCTATTTTAGTTAAAATATAATTTGTCTTATTTAATATTTGACATCGAAAGAACGAAATAAAACATAATTTAACTAAAATAGGCTTAAAGTGTATTTGTTTATGTATAAGACGGTATACAATAAGGAAAATTACAAGTAAGAATAATTGCTAATAATGCAAAATTAAAAAAGCAACAAAATTGGAATGTGCATTTTGTTACTATTTCCAAGTTCTCTATTTTCGTATAAAAATATTAAATTAATAAATGCCACTTTCTTGCTGGTTTTACTCTTGTGCAAAATCTTTATAAAACACATACAGTCAGAATTAGTTTATTTCCGTTCTGAAATGTTACATCCGGGGACCCAAATGCACACTTTTCATCCAAAATGACTTACATTCGGGTCCACGGATCTAACATTTCAGAACGGAAATAAACTGACGTGTGAGACCAGCTTTAGACTGCGTTAAGACTTCGAAGCTGAGCTGCGCGGTGCTATGCAGAGATGTGAAAAAATTGCCCAATCATATTGCTGATGATAATTGCTTAAAATACACAATGAGCAATATAATACCCACCGGACAACTTTTTTGATGCCTCTGAAATATTTCACAACAATAGTGAAAAAATCAC
Source organism: Ephestia elutella (assembly GCA_018467065.1). Lineage (NCBI taxonomy): Eukaryota > Metazoa > Arthropoda > Insecta > Lepidoptera > Pyralidae > Ephestia > Ephestia elutella. The sequence goes on from CM031582.1 coordinate 14,961,281, forward strand.
ATCAGTATTTCCCAAAATATTACAAAAATCGATTCATATTCCGATCCAATCCCTTACTAAACGCACATTCTTAATATGAAATGACACGATTATTTCTATGGACTTCCCCAAAAAGTTTAGACAATAAATTAACTCAGGAGAAAAAACTTGTGCTGAAAAGTCGCAAAATGTGTTGCAAAAATTATAAAATTACATTTTTAACAATTCTTATACCTTGTCCGATCCCCTATTGATAAATTTTTACACATCTCTGCTAAGCATCGCACAGCTCAGCTTCTGAGGAAACGCGGTCTTATTCCGTCTTATAATAACTTAACGAACACCTTAAACCTAGTTACAATATGTTTTGTCTCGTACTTTAAATTTGGGAAAGAACGGGACGAAACCCATTTTATGGTTGGTACGGTAACCCTGAAATAGGTTAAAAGTGTTTGTTATTTTAAAAGACAAATCTCCGCATATTTCGCCAATCAAATAATATTACTTTAGACAAATTAATATAAACCATGCGAAAACTAATAGATGTTTTCGCTCGAGTAAGCAACATTAAGGCCTATCCGCACACATTAGTGCCCAAATTATAATCACTGACATACTGGGCTATGATTCTTCTAATTACAAACATACTATATCGTGTCGATTGTGTCGTTAATGTCTCAAAAGCCAAAGAAATTGTAATTAACCATAGACTTGTCGCTTTAGTTCAATCTCTTTGGCTCTTGAGATACGACATCTTCGTTTGTAATGAGGGATTTTCCGAGAACCAAATTTAAAAAAAATGTAGTTCCCGATGACTTCATAGATGGCGCTTAAGTAAAGGCGAGAGAAAAAGCTCCATATAAAAAGCAAAAATTCACGGGATTGGCATTTTTTTAAAAACTTAGTAAAAAAACATCTAAAAAGTATCAATATTGTGATTTGTGCAAACTGTTAGGTCTGGTTGACAAGAAAAAGCGCACCATATAGGTTCAGCCCTATTACTTCCATGGTTCAGCCATTATTACGACTCGGCTTTCATAAAACGACATCTGTTGAGATTTTTTTTATACACATTTTTTTTTCTTAATTTAGCTGTCAGAAAATCGCTCATTAGTAAAATCGGTACCCTGCAGTGTGGCCTTAAGGCCAATTTAGACGGTGCAAGTTTCTTGCCTGTTGCATACAATTAAATTGAATTGCTTGCAATTCATAGTCAATTGTTGCACTGCAATTATTGCATGCAAATATTGCTCTTGTAACCTAAAACAATTTAAATAGACTATTATAGCTGGAAATAAACTGACGTGTGAGACCAGCTTTAGACTGCGTTAAGACTTCGAAGCTGAGCTGCGCGGTGCTATGCAGAGATGTGAAAAAATTGCCCAATCATATTGCTGATGATAATTGCTTAAAATACACAATGAGCAATATAATACCCACCGGACAACTTTTTTGATGCCTCTGAAATATTTCACAACAATAGTGAAAAAATCACATCAGTATTTCCCAAAATATTACAAAAATCGATTCATATTCCGATCCAATCCCTTACTAAACGCACATTCTTAATATGAAATGACACGATTATTTCTATGGACTTCCCCAAAAAGTTTAGACAATAAATTAACTCAGGAGAAAAAACTTGTGCTGAAAAGTCGCAAAATGTGTTGCAAAAATTATAAAATTACATTTTTAACAATTCTTATACCTTGTCCGATCCCCTATTGATAAATTTTTACACATCTCTGCTAAGCATCGCACAGCTCAGCTTCTGAGGAAACGCGGTCTTATTCCGTCTTATAATAACTTAACGAACACCTTAAACCTAGTTACAATATGTTTTGTCTCGTACTTTAAATTTGGGAAAGAACGGGACGAAACCCATTTTATGGTTGGTACGGTAACCCTGAAATAGGTTAAAAGTGTTTGTTATTTTAAAAGACAAATCTCCGCATATTTCGCCAATCAAATAATATTACTTTAGACAAATTAATATAAACCATGCGAAAACTAATAGATGTTTTCGCTCGAGAAAGCAACATTAAGGCCTATCCGCACACATTAGTGCCCAAATTATAATCACTGACATACTGGGCTATGATTCTTCTAATTACAAACATACTATATCGTGTCGATTGTGTCGTTAATGTCTCAAAAGCCAAAGAAATTGTAATTAACCATAGACTTGTCGCTTTAGTTCAATCTCTTTGGCTCTTGAGATACGACATCTTCGTTTGTAATGAGGGATTTTCCGAGAACCAAATTTAAAAAAAATGTAGTTCCCGATGACTTCATAGATGGCGCTTAAGTAAAGGCGAGAGAAAAAGCTCCATATAAAAAGCAAAAATTCACGGGATTGGCATTTTTTTAAAAACTTAGTAAAAAAACATCTAAAAAGTATCAATATTGTGATTTGTGCAAACTGTTAGGTCTGGTTGACAAGAAAAAGCGCACCATATAGGTTCAGCCCTATTACTTCCATGGTTCAGCCATTATTACGACTCGGCTTTCATAAAACGACATCTGTTGAGATTTTTTTTATACACATTTTTTTTTCTTAATTTAGCTGTCAGAAAATCGCTCATTAGTAAAATCGGTACCCTGCAGTGTGGCCTTAAGGCCAATTTAGACGGTGCAAGTTTCTTGCCTGTTGCATACAATTAAATTGAATTGCTTGCAATTCATAGTCAATTGTTGCACTGCAATTATTGCATGCAAATATTGCTTTTGTATGTACAAGATACTTGCACCGTCTAAATGGCCCTTTATTTTCGTATTTAAAGTCGCTGCGACATCGTGGAGACTTGCAGTGTGTGAGCGGTGCGTCAATAGTCAAAAGTGTGGCATGTCTCACCATTAACACACTGCTAGTCGCTACGATGTCGCAGCGACTTTGAATACGAGAATTAGGCCACTAATGTGTACGGACAGCGTCGTACAAAATGCTATATATATATGCTACATCATTTTTTCACTGACACTTTACTAATGTGTGCGGAGAGACTCTTATAGGTACTTAAGACCAAAAGGACGGCAATGATACATTAGATTAATTGACGCTTTCAGCGTACACATATATAGCTAACATTCAATATCGAGTACTTAAAATTTATATAAAGCATATTATAATATAACAATTTTGCAAAACAAGATACAAATCAATTTGAGAAGAGAAAGTAACTCAAAATCAAATCAATCTTTCTCTAAAAAAATAAAAAAATGTGTATATTTTTTGGTTTAAACAACTATTAAGGCCCATTTAGACGGCGCAAGTTTCTTGCCTGTTGTTGCATACAATGAAATTGAAGCAAGTAAATATTTGCATGATCTAAAAACAGTTGCTCGCAACTATTTATAGTCAAATGTTGCACTGCAATGATTGCTCTTGCATGTTCAAGAAACTTGCACAGTCTAAATGGGCTTTTGATTTATTTCTTCATCATCGAATCAACTTAAACAATAAAGTACAAAACAAAATAAGTAAGTAAAGCACTTTGAATAAACACATTTGTTTTATTATTAGAAATACACATTTACGTACGTAAGCCTCGAATCTTTTAAATATTTTATGGGTGGGGGTAATCGCTACCTCCCATTCACATTCAAATATGGGTCTAATGTACTCGTACATTACACATTTATCTTCAAATTTGCTTTCTTCCATTTCCTTCCCTTCTTTCATTCCGTAAGTTTTAATACCTTTAGAAGGATTTTCTGCTATACAGGATGTTTTTTAAATCATTGGCATCCTTTCTACTGGTGAAAGTACTCATGAACATGAGCAACTTTTTGTATGGGACCGACTCAATCCGATGGAAAAAAAAAATTTGCTGTTCCATACTATTTTCCAATACCTACTCACCTGAAATGTATGGAACAGCTGATTTTTTTTTCCATCGGATTGAGTCGGTCCCATACAAAAAGTTGCTCATGTTCATGAGTACTTTCACCAGTAGAAAGATGCCAATGATTTAAAAAACATCCTGTATTTCTAGCGAATTTTAAATCAAATAACCTTGCAACATACCTTTCAACTATTTAGATCAGGCCCATATTTGATTGTTTTATGTCTAAAATACTGACGTAAGTCATATATCTCAGTCTAATCTATAAGTCTTTAAGCACAAATTAAAGGAATATAATATCACAATAATCGCTTTACTAGTATGATGTCGAATAAATATCATGAAGATGATAGCAAAAAAAATCTTTGAGATTCTGCGATGGTCATAGCGTGTTAGGAATTATTTTACATTTAATATTTTATAAAGGGGAGAGTATTTGTATGGGAATGTTAATCACGTGCGTCATACGAACATCTGACTCATTTAATTTTAGGTAGAAAATCTAGTACATTATAAAAGATTCTTTTTACCAACGCATTACGAGTACCATTCTACGTCACCCAACATGCACTCGTAACTAACCAACAGTTACACATCTTTGGGACCATTGTACGAATCATGACTTTGTTAGGCGGCCCCTAGACCTACAATAACATTGTACAATACATTTTATTGTACAATAAGATTGAAAAGCCCTTTGAATCCAAACGATCAATAAAATTGCACAATAATACAAAAGTATTTTTTCGCGCAATGTTTTCATGTTCAGTGGCCATATTTAAACTCCATTTATTCTTACCAGTCCTATCATGTAAACAATCTTCACAGTACTTTTTGTTGAATTTTATTGAAAATAAATCAAATATTAGTTCAAACCTAAACATTCTAAAGTAAAACATTTATTAACCACGAAAGTAATTTCCTTAAAAAGTCTATCTTAATTTGTATTGTTGTAAAATCATAAAAAGACATGGTAATATTGTTTACATGATAGGACTGGTAAGAATAAATGAAGTTTACGCGCGCGCGTGTGCGTCTATTCTCCTCCTCAAGTCGAAACAGACTGAAAAATATTGCGCAATACTGACCCTACACGATGCAATAAAAAAATATGGTACAATAAAAATTTAACTCACTCAAACTTTCTTTCAATCATTGCACAATGTTCAATATTAACCCTAAACGGTCAATAAAATTGCACAATTTGTAATATTGCGCAATAAAATTGATCGTCTAAGGACCGCCTTAAGCATTAACTCATGCATTAACAAATTGTATATACCTATGTATGTCGCGGAGGGCAGACTCAGAATCATAATGGGAGACAAATCAATTAGATATCCGATCATATTGTCAGGATGAGGGTATTTTAAAAATAACATGCACAGCTAGTAATAGACAGGGTTGACTACTCTTATGTCAATTTACAGCCCAAAGTACCCAGGGATTCCTCGGATGAACTCGGATTAAGAAATCATCAGCATTTGGTCTTTAAGACCATAAAAACGAAGAAAACCTTTAAAAGTCACGGTTACATCTAAAGCAATATAAAGCTTTATAGTTATTTTAACAAGGTTGGTTTTTGCTTGATTTCTCAGAGGTATTATACTTATCTACACGTCGCCATGTGGTGGAGACTTGGCGTACGACAGGAACACTTGCTCCAAAGTGGTCTCTGTGACAGCGTAGTCCTCGATCAGGTCGGGGAATCTTCTCCGCAACTCTTCCAGTTTGGAGAACAACTCGCTGTACTCCATCTTTAGTGATTTGTCCACGTGGTAGTTTAGCATCGTCTGGAAGACAGAGAGAAGAGTCCAATCCTAAATCAAACTTTGATATCATAAATTTTTGTTGCTCAATCACGCAAAATAATAGACGGATTACGATGAACTTTGTTACATGGGTAGAAAAATCCGGGAATAGCACATACGGTACTTTTTATCCCGAAATTCTCACGGGAGCGGAGCCCCGAGGTGCGGCTAATATTTAAAATGTTACGTACCCTATGTTCGTCTTTGGGCGTCCACCGGTACTGCAAGCATTTTTCTTTCAGCCGCTTTATATCTGAGCTCAAACCGGCGCTGGGGCTGTCAGTCACTAAAATAAGAAAAAATACAATAAAATTACATCTAAATCGATGCGTCTTTCGATTATTTGCGATATTCATGAAAAGTGCATGCGTAAGAGAGATAGATAGCAAAAAGAAGAGAAGCATATTCTCAGCAGTGGGCAGAAATGAAGCGAGGTCTATGCTCAGCAGTGAGCAGAAAAGAAGCGAGGCCTATGCTCAACAGTAGGCAGAAGCGAGACTTATGCTCAGCAGTAGGCAGAAGCGAGGCCTATGCTCAGCAGTGAGCAGAAAAGAAGTGAGGCCTATGCTCAACAGTAGGCAGAAGCGATGTCTATGCACAATAGTTAGCAGAAAAAAATCGAGACCTCAACAGTATAGATGCTCAACAGTACGTAGAAGCGAGGTCTATGCTCAACAGTAGGCAGAAGCGAGGCCTATGCGTAACAGTAGACAGAAGCGAGGCCTATGCTCAACAGTAGGTAGTTGCGAGGCCTATGCTCAACAGTAAACAGACGCGAGGTTTATGCTCAACAGTAGGCAGAAGCGAGGCCTTTGCTCAACAGTAGGCACAAGCGAGGCCTATGCTCAACAGTAGACAGAAGCGAGGCCTATGCTCAACAGTAGGCAGAAGCGAGGCCTACGCTCAACAGAAGGCAGAAGCGAGGTCTATGCTCAACAGTAGACTGAAGCGAGGCCTACGCTCAACAGTAGGCAAAAGCGAGGCCTATGCTCAACAGTAGGCAGAAGCGAGGCCTATGCTCAACAGTAGGCAGAAGTGAGGCCTATGCTCTACAGTAGGCAGACTCGAGGTTTATGCTCAACAGTAGGCAGAAGCGAGGCCTTTGCTCAATAGTAGGCAGAAGCGAGGCCTATGCTCAACAGTAGACAGAAGCGAGGCCTAAGCTCAACAGTAGGCAGAAGCGAGGCCTATGCTCAACAGTAGGCAGAAGCGAGGCCTATGCTAACAGTAGGCAGAAGCGAGGCCTATGCTTAACAATAGACAGAAGCGAGGCCTATGCTCAACAGTAGGCAAAAGCGAGGCCTATGCTCAACAGTAGGCAGAAGCGATGTCTATGCTCAACAGTAGGTAGAAGCAAGGCTTATGCTCAACAATAGGCAGAAGCGAGGCTAATGCTCAACAGTAGGCAGACGTGAGGCCTATGCTCAACAGTAGGCAGAAGCGAGGCCTATGCTAACAGTAGGCAGAAACGAGGCCTATGCTCAACAGTAGACAGAAGCGAGGCCTATGCTCAACAGTAGGCAATAGCGAGGCCTATGCTCAACAGTAGGCAGAAGCGATGTCTATGCTCAACAGTAGGTAGAAGCAAGGCTTATGCTCAACAATAGGCAGAAGCGAGGTTTATGCTCAACAGTAGGCAGAAGCGAGGCTTATGCTCAACAGTAGGCAGACGCGAGGCCTATGCTCAACAGTAGGTAGACGCGAGGTTTATGCTCAACAGTAGGCAGAAGCGAGGCCTATGCCAACAGTAGGCAGAAATGAGGCCTATGCTCAATAGAAGGCAGAAGCGAGGTATATGCTCAACAGTAGATAGAAGCGAGGTCAATGCTCAACAGTAGGCAGAAGCGAGGTCTATGCTCAATAGTAGGCAGAAGCAAGGTCTATGCTAAACAGTAGGCAGACTCGAGGTTTATGCTCAACAGTAGGCAGAAGCGAGGCCTTTGCTCAACAGTAGGCAGAAGCGAGGCCTATGCTCAACAGTAGACAGAAGCGAGGCCTATGCTCAACAGTAGGCAGAAGCGAGGCCTATGCTCAACAGTAGGCAGAAGCTAGGCCTATGCTCAACAGTAGGCAGAAGCGAGGCCTATGCTCAACAGTAGGCAAAAGCGAGGCCTATGCTCAACAGTAGGCAGAAGCGAGGCCTATGTTCAACAGTAGGCAGAAGCGAGGCCTATGCTCAACAGTAGGCAGAAGCGAGGCCTATGCTCAACAGTAGGCAGAAGCGAGGCCTATGCTAACAGTAGGCAGAAACGAGGCCTATGCTCAACAGTAGACAGAAGCGAGGCCTATGCTCAACAGTAGGCAAAAGCGAGGCCTATGCTCAACAGTAAGCAGAAGCGATGTCTATGCTCAACAGTAGGTAGAAGCAAGGCTTATGCTCAACAATAGGCAGAAGCGAGGTTTATGCTCAACAGTAGGCAGAAGCGAGGCTTATGCTCAACAGTAGGCAGACGCGAGGCCTATGCTCAACAGTAGGTAGATGCGAGGTTTATGCTCAACAGTAGGCAGAAGCGAGGCCTATGCTAACAGTAGGCAGAAATGAGGCCTATGCTCAATAGTAGGCAGAAGCGAGGTATATGCTCAACAGTAGATAGAAGCGAGGTCAATGCTCAACAGTAGGCAGAAGCGAGGTCTATGCTCAATAGTAGGCAGAAGCAAGGTCTATGATGAAGAGCGCCAGTAGGCGTTGTGCGCCGCGCGCAGGGCCGCGGGCGAGCCCAGCGCGGCGAGCTCTCCGGCGCTCATGATGGCCACGCGCGAGCACAGCGCCTCCATCTCGTCCATGCTGCGGCAGAGATACGGTGCTGTTACACTCTGACAAGTATAGTGATCTCACGGCCCGCCCAGCGCGGCCAGCTCTCCGGCGCTCATGATGGCCACGCGCGAGCACAGCGCCTCCATCTCGTCCATGCTGCGGCAGAGATACGGTGCTGTTACACTCTGACAAGTATAGTGATCTCACGGCCCGCCCAGCGCGGCCAGCTCTCCGGCGCTCATGATGGCCACGCGCGAGCACAGCGCCTCCATCTCGTCCATGCTGCGGCAGAGATACGGTGCTGTTACACTCTGACAAGTATAGTGATCTCACGGCCCGCCCAGCGCGGCCAGCTCTCCGGCGCTCATGATGGCCACGCGCGAGCACAGCGCCTCCATCTCGTCCATGCTGCGGCAGAGATACGGTGCTGTTACACTCTGACAAGTATAGTGATCTCACGGCCCGCCCAGCGCGGCCAGCTCTCCGGCGCTCATGATGGCCACGCGCGAGCACAGCGCCTCCATCTCGTCCATGCTGCGGCAGAGATACGGTGCTGTTACACTCTGACAAGTATAGTGATCTCACGGCCCGCCCAGCGCGGCCAGCTCTCCGGCGCTCATGATGGCCACGCGCGAGCACAGCGCCTCCATCTCGTCCATGCTGCGGCAGAGATACGGTGCTGTTACACTCTGACAAGTATAGTGATCTCACGGCCCGCCCAGCGCGGCCAGCTCTCCGGCGCTCATGATGGCCACGCGCGAGCACAGCGCCTCCATCTCGTCCATGCTGCGGCAGAGATACGGTGCTGTTACACTCTGACAAGTATAGTGATCTCACGGCCCGCCCAGCGCGGCCAGCTCTCCGGCGCTCATGATGGCCACGCGCGAGCACAGCGCCTCCATCTCGTCCATGCTGCGGCAGAGATACGGTGCTGTTACACTCTGACAAGTATAGTGATCTCACGGCCCGCCCAGCGCGGCCAGCTCTCCGGCGCTCATGATGGCCACGCGCGAGCACAGCGCCTCCATCTCGTCCATGCTGCGGCAGAGATACGGTGCTGTTACACTCTGACAAGTATAGTGATCTCACGGCCCGCCCAGCGCGGCCAGCTCTCCGGCGCTCATGATGGCCACGCGCGAGCACAGCGCCTCCATCTCGTCCATGCTGCGGCAGAGATACGGTGCTGTTACACTCTGACAAGTATAGTGATCTCACGGCCCGCCCAGCGCGGCCAGCTCTCCGGCGCTCATGATGGCCACGCGCGAGCACAGCGCCTCCATCTCGTCCATGCTGCGGCAGAGATACGGTGCTGTTACACTCTGACAAGTATAGTGATCTCACGGCCCGCCCAGCGCGGCCAGCTCTCCGGCGCTCATGATGGCCACGCGCGAGCACAGCGCCTCCATCTCGTCCATGCTGCGGCAGAGATACGGTGCTGTTACACTCTGACAAGTATAGTGATCTCACGGCCCGCCCAGCGCGGCCAGCTCTCCGGCGCTCATGATGGCCACGCGCGAGCACAGCGCCTCCATCTCGTCCATGCTGCGGCAGAGATACGGTGCTGTTACACTCTGACAAGTATAGTGATCTCACGGCCCGCCCAGCGCGGCCAGCTCTCCGGCGCTCATGATGGCCACGCGCGAGCACAGCGCCTCCATCTCGTCCATGCTGCGGCAGAGATACGGTGCTGTTACACTCTGACAAGTATAGTGATCTCACGGCCCGCCCAGCGCGGCCAGCTCTCCGGCGCTCATGATGGCCACGCGCGAGCACAGCGCCTCCATCTCGTCCATGCTGCGGCAGAGATACGGTGCTGTTACACTCTGACAAGTATAGTGATCTCACGGCCCGCCCAGCGCGGCCAGCTCTCCGGCGCTCATGATGGCCACGCGCGAGCACAGCGCCTCCATCTCGTCCATGCTGCGGCAGAGATACGGTGCTGTTACACTCTGACAAGTATAGTGATCTCACGGCCCGCCCAGCGCGGCCAGCTCTCCGGCGCTCATGATGGCCACGCGCGAGCACAGCGCCTCCATCTCGTCCATGCTGCGGCAGAGATACGGTGCTGTTACACTCTGACAAGTATAGTGATCTCACGGCCCGCCCAGCGCGGCCAGCTCTCCGGCGCTCATGATGGCCACGCGCGAGCACAGCGCCTCCATCTCGTCCATGCTGCGGCAGAGATACGGTGCTGTTACACTCTGACAAGTATAGTGATCTCACGGCCCGCCACAGCTGCCTCCGGCCGGCCACGTGTGCTCTGTAACAGTTACCTGTGTGACGTGATGAGCACGGCCCGCTTGCGGCCCGCGCGCGACACCTGCGCCTGCGCGGCCCGCACGGCCCGCCACAGCTGCCTCCGGCCGGCCACGTGTGCTCTGTAACAGTTACCTGTGTGACGTGATGAGCACGGCCCGCTTGCGGCCCGCGCGCGACACCTGCGCCTGCGCGGCCCGCACGGCCCGCCACAGCTGCCTCCGGCCGGCCACGTGTGCTCTGTAACAGTTACCTGTGTGACGTGATGAGCACGGCCCGCTTGCGGCCCGCGCGCGACACCTGCGCCTGCGCGGCCCGCACGGCCCGCCACAGCTGCCTCCGGCCGGCCACGTGTGCTCTGTAACAGTTACCTGTGTGACGTGATGAGCACGGCCCGCTTGCGGCCCGCGCGCGACACCTGCGCCTGCGCGGCCCGCACGGCCCGCCACAGCTGCCTCCGGCCGGCCACGTGTGCTCTGTAACAGTTACCTGTGTGACGTGATGAGCACGGCCCGCTTGCGGCCCGCGCGCGACACCTGCGCCTGCGCGGCCCGCACGGCCCGCCACAGCTGCCTCCGGCCGGCCACGTGTGCTCTGTAACAGTTACCTGTGTGACGTGATGAGCACGGCCCGCTTGCGGCCCGCGCGCGACACCTGCGCCTGCGCGGCCCGCACGGCCCGCCACAGCTGCCTCCGGCCGGCCACGTGTGCTCTGTAACAGTTACCTGTGTGACGTGATGAGCACGGCCCGCTTGCGGCCCGCGCGCGACACCTGCGCCTGCGCGGCCCGCACGGCCCGCCACAGCTGCCTCCGGCCGGCCACGTGTGCTCTGTAACAGTTACCTGTGTGACGTGATGAGCACGGCCCGCTTGCGGCCCGCGCGCGACACCTGCGCCTGCGCGGCCCGCACGGCCCGCCACAGCTGCCTCCGGCCGGCCACGTGTGCTCTGTAACAGTTACCTGTGTGACGTGATGAGCACGGCCCGCTTGCGGCCCGCGCGCGACACCTGCGCCTGCGCGGCCCGCACGGCCCGCCACAGCTGCCTCCGGCCGGCCACGTGTGCTCTGTAACAGTTACCTGTGTGACGTGATGAGCACGGCCCGCTTGCGGCCCGCGCGCGACACCTGCGCCTGCGCGGCCCGCACGGCCCGCCACAGCTGCCTCCGGCCGGCCACGTGTGCTCTGTAACAGTTACCTGTGTGACGTGATGAGCACGGCCCGCTTGCGGCCCGCGCGCGACACCTGCGCCTGCGCGGCCCGCACGGCCCGCCACAGCTGCCTCCGGCCGGCCACGTGTGCTCTGTAACAGTTACCTGTGTGACGTGATGAGCACGGCCCGCTTGCGGCCCGCGCGCGACACCTGCGCCTGCGCGGCCCGCACGGCCCGCCACAGCTGCCTCCGGCCGGCCACGTGTGCTCTGTAACAGTTACCTGTGTGACGTGATGAGCACGGCCCGCTTGCGGCCCGCGCGCGACACCTGCGCCTGCGCGGCCCGCACGGCCCGCCACAGCTGCCTCCGGCCGGCCACGTGTGCTCTGTAACAGTTACCTGTGTGACGTGATGAGCACGGCCCGCTTGCGGCCCGCGCGCGACACCTGCGCCTGCGCGGCCCGCACGGCCCGCCACAGCTGCCTCCGGCCGGCCACGTGTGCTCTGTAACAGTTACCTGTGTGACGTGATGAGCACGGCCCGCTTGCGGCCCGCGCGCGACACCTGCGCCTGCGCGGCCCGCACGGCCCGCCACAGCTGCCTCCGGCCGGCCACGTGTGCTCTGTAACAGTTACCTGTGTGACGTGATGAGCACGGCCCGCTTGCGGCCCGCGCGCGACACCTGCGCCTGCGCGGCCCGCACGGCCCGCCACAGCTGCCTCCGGCCGGCCACGTGTGCTCTGTAACAGTTACCTGTGTGACGTGATGAGCACGGCCCGCTTGCGGCCCGCGCGCGACACCTGCGCCTGCGCGGCCCGCACGGCCCGCCACAGCTGCCTCCGGCCGGCCACGTGTGCTCTGTAACAGTTACCTGTGTGACGTGATGAGCACGGCCCGCTTGCGGCCCGCGCGCGACACCTGCGCCTGCGCGGCCCGCACGGCCCGCCACAGCTGCCTCCGGCCGGCCACGTGTGCTCTGTAACAGTTACCTGTGTGACGTGATGAGCACGGCCCGCTTGCGGCCCGCGCGCGACACCTGCGCCTGCGCGGCCCGCACGGCCCGCCACAGCTGCCTCCGGCCGGCCACGTGTGCTCTGTAACAGTTACCTGTGTGACGTGATGAGCACGGCCCGCTTGCGGCCCGCGCGCGACACCTGCGCCTGCGCGGCCCGCACGGCCCGCCACAGCTGCCTCCGGCCGGCCACGTGTGCTCTGTAACAGTTACCTGTGTGACGTGATGAGCACGGCCCGCTTGCGGCCCGCGCGCGACACCTGCGCCTGCGCGGCCCGCACGGCCCGCCACAGCTGCCTCCGGCCGGCCACGTGTGCTCTGTAACAGTTACCTGTGTGACGTGATGAGCACGGCCCGCTTGCGGCCCGCGCGCGACACCTGCGCCTGCGCGGCCCGCACGGCCCGCCACAGCTGCCTCCGGCCGGCCACGTGTGCTCTGTAACAGTTACCTGTGTGACGTGATGAGCACGGCCCGCTTGCGGCCCGCGCGCGACACCTGCGCCTGCGCGGCCCGCACGGCCCGCCACAGCTGCCTCCGGCCGGCCACGTGTGCTCTGTAACAGTTACCTGTGTGACGTGATGAGCACGGCCCGCTTGCGGCCCGCGCGCGACACCTGCGCCTGCGCGGCCCGCACGGCCCGCCACAGCTGCCTCCGGCCGGCCACGTGTGCTCTGTAACAGTTACCTGTGTGACGTGATGAGCACGGCCCGCTTGCGGCCCGCGCGCGACACCTGCGCCTGCGCGGCCCGCACGGCCCGCCACAGCTGCCTCCGGCCGGCCACGTGTGCTCTGTAACAGTTACCTGTGTGACGTGATGAGCACGGCCCGCTTGCGGCCCGCGCGCGACACCTGCGCCTGCGCGGCCCGCACGGCCCGCCACAGCTGCCTCCGGCCGGCCACGTGTGCTCTGTAACAGTTACCTGTGTGACGTGATGAGCACGGCCCGCTTGCGGCCCGCGCGCGACACCTGCGCCTGCGCGGCCCGCACGGCCCGCCACAGCTGCCTCCGGCCGGCCACGTGTGCTCTGTAACAGTTACCTGTGTGACGTGATGAGCACGGCCCGCTTGCGGCCCGCGCGCGACACCTGCGCCTGCGCGGCCCGCACGGCCCGCCACAGCTGCCTCCGGCCGGCCACGTGTGCTCTGTAACAGTTACCTGTGTGACGTGATGAGCACGGCCCGCTTGCGGCCCGCGCGCGACACCTGCGCCTGCGCGGCCCGCACGGCCCGCCACAGCTGCCTCCGGCCGGCCACGTGTGCTCTGTAACAGTTACCTGTGTGACGTGATGAGCACGGCCCGCTTGCGGCCCGCGCGCGACACCTGCGCCTGCGCGGCCCGCACGGCCCGCCACAGCTGCCTCCGGCCGGCCACGTGTGCTCTGTAACAGTTACCTGTGTGACGTGATGAGCACGGCCCGCTTGCGGCCCGCGCGCGACACCTGCGCCTGCGCGGCCCGCACGGCCCGCCACAGCTGCCTCCGGCCGGCCACGTGTGCTCTGTAACAGTTACCTGTGTGACGTGATGAGCACGGCCCGCTTGCGGCCCGCGCGCGACACCTGCGCCTGCGCGGCCCGCACGGCCCGCCACAGCTGCCTCCGGCCGGCCACGTGTGCTCTGTAACAGTTACCTGTGTGACGTGATGAGCACGGCCCGCTTGCGGCCCGCGCGCGACACCTGCGCCTGCGCGGCCCGCACGGCCCGCCACAGCTGCCTCCGGCCGGCCACGTGTGCTCTGTAACAGTTACCTGTGTGACGTGATGAGCACGGCCCGCTTGCGGCCCGCGCGCGACACCTGCGCCTGCGCGGCCCGCACGGCCCGCCACAGCTGCCTCCGGCCGGCCACGTGTGCTCTGTAACAGTTACCTGTGTGACGTGATGAGCACGGCCCGCTTGCGGCCCGCGCGCGACACCTGCGCCTGCGCGGCCCGCACGGCCCGCCACAGCTGCCTCCGGCCGGCCACGTGTGCTCTGTAACAGTTACCTGTGTGACGTGATGAGCACGGCCCGCTTGCGGCCCGCGCGCGACACCTGCGCCTGCGCGGCCCGCACGGCCCGCCACAGCTGCCTCCGGCCGGCCACGTGTGCTCTGTAACAGTTACCTGTGTGACGTGATGAGCACGGCCCGCTTGCGGCCCGCGCGCGACACCTGCGCCTGCGCGGCCCGCACGGCCCGCCACAGCTGCCTCCGGCCGGCCACGTGTGCTCTGTAACAGTTACCTGTGTGACGTGATGAGCACGGCCCGCTTGCGGCCCGCGCGCGACACCTGCGCCTGCGCGGCCCGCACGGCCCGCCACAGCTGCCTCCGGCCGGCCACGTGTGCTCTGTAACAGTTACCTGTGTGACGTGATGAGCACGGCCCGCTTGCGGCCCGCGCGCGACACCTGCGCCTGCGCGGCCCGCACGGCCCGCCACAGCTGCCTCCGGCCGGCCACGTGTGCTCTGTAACAGTTACCTGTGTGACGTGATGAGCACGGCCCGCTTGCGGCCCGCGCGCGACACCTGCGCCTGCGCGGCCCGCACGGCCCGCCACAGCTGCCTCCGGCCGGCCACGTGTGCTCTGTAACAGTTACCTGTGTGACGTGATGAGCACGGCCCGCTTGCGGCCCGCGCGCGACACCTGCGCCTGCGCGGCCCGCACGGCCCGCCACAGCTGCCTCCGCGCCGCCACATCGACCCCGGCGGTGGGCTCGTCCAGCAGCGACAGCGCGGCGCGGCGCGCGAGCGCGCACACGCTGCTCAGCCGCCGCGAGCAGCCGCCGCTGTACGCCTTCACCGGACGGTCCGCGTATTTCGTCAAATCTGGAAGATTGTTATTAAATTTGGTTTTGCGACATTTTTTTCTCCCATTTACGTAAGAAGAAATAAGTTGCGCGCCATTGTTCTGCGTAAACTGGCAAGCCATCACACAGAACAGAAGACGGTGGAGCTCTCTGACGCTCTTTAATTTCAGAAGCAAAGAAGAGCCAGCGGAGTTTATACGAAGAAACAACTGAGCATGTCGTAGCGAATGGAATGATAAAAGATTGGAACCAACAGGTTAAGTCTCAGATCATATCACCTGTCAGGACGAGAATATTTCTAAAATAATATGCACAGCTTGTAGTAGACAGGGTACACTACTCTCATTTCAAGTTACAGCCCAAACTACTCAGAGATTGCTTGGATGATCTCGGATTATGAAATCACCCAAACACTAACTTTCAAATACTATAACAGGTCAATGATAATATGACTATGAAAACGAATTACCGATATTACTACTGATAGTAGCATTGGTAATAACAGGGGCAATAATAGTAGATTGTTTGCTGAGGAAGTAAACAACAATTTTAAAGGCGAGAATGTTTTTAGAATCCTGAGCGCAACAAAGGATTCAAAATTCGTCACTCGAGCTAAAGATAGTGTTGCTCCCGAAGTGACATCCTACTTTTTATCACGAGAAAATAAGTAAGCGCAACTAATGAAATAGAATAACGTTTATTACGTTTACATACAATTTTTGTGGAAATAGCCCAAAAACGTATTGTCTGAAAAAGATCTTGCTCCTCATGCGTTTTTTCTAAAGGATGAAATTGTATAAATATAAATATATGTTTTCAAATATTTTTCCCGGGATTTTGTAGGTCACTGGTATTGTATGACATTTTTAGCGTCTAATATATCATTCTCTGGAGTTAATACTCTCACTTTCACTTTACTTCACTTCGGAGTCACTTTAATTATCACTTTGAAATATCTGAATTTGAACAAACAAAACAATAACAAAGAAAATAATGCGTTTCGCGCGTTTTTATTTTTTCAGTAACTTTTTGTTTAAATTTGGTCTGCGCGCGGATTCTAGTTGACAGCCAGTAACTTTTTCATACAATGTTCGTGATCAAACTCTTTGAAGACTGAAACATTTATTTTATAAAAATATCCACATTCCAAATTCAAATCACTGTAAATCCAGGGATAAAGAGGACATCATGGAAGTAATAAGTACTTATTACTTCCATGAAGGACATACTATTGTACAGTCTCGAAGACATTTCAAAAATAGGTATTTTAAAAATCTGTTGCTGTCTCAGTACAACCAGCGGGCGCTCTAAATGAGTGAAAGGAACATCTGCCGCTCAGGGCCAATTTTACCTAATAAAATCAAGGTTTTGTTTTACCCTGTTTTCTCTGTCAAAACTAAACCGAATATTAAATTGTTTGCCGCATCTGTATAAGAAGAAAGTACTTCACATGGAACCGTTTTGATTAAAAAAATATATATTGTCATATTTTAATACTGAGCGTCGTGAATGGCGTTTCAAGAATAGGCAATTTGAGGATTTTCATGGGGTCTTAACTTTAATATAAAAGTTGCGGATTTAAGGGTGGGACATGTACCCCCGCCCCCACTGTGGAGGTACCTACATATCACTATAAGATCATAGTTGTTTCCCCCCCCTAGCTTGCATAGTTCGCCACTGCCCCAGAAAAAATCCTGGATCCGCCCCTGCCCAGAGCGCAGGTAGTACACATATGCGACCCAATATATTACTTTACTCAAAAATGCATGTAATGTGGTCATTATTTTGATAACCTTGTTTGAGCAAAGTCGACCTTGCCGTTCTGTTTTCGAATAGCGGCCGACAAAGTTTTGCTGGTCGCTCTAACCGCTATTTTGACGTTTCAACATTTTAAAAATCGAATGCAAAAAGATTTTATTTAAAACACAGCTGTTTGTATTTTTTAGAGATAGATTATTCCATATTTGGCTGTATAGTTCCAACTACCATTGCTTAAAAAAAAACAAAGAAGTAACAAAAGCGCGGTTCAGCGAAAATTTTTGTTTTTATTTAGTGACTTTTTGGCTAAAAATGAGCTCTCAAAGCGAAAGTTCTTCCGATTCAATGTGTTTAACACCGCCAAACATTAAAGATGAAGCTAAATTAGTGATTGAAAATTGGATACTGCGAAACTCAAAGTAAAAATATAAGCTTGCATATAAAAAATTTGTGCATCAATCCGGGAAAGTCGGTGTTGAATTTTAGTAACTGTACTTTTCATAATTGTCATTTTAATTAAATTTCTAGTTAATTAATATATTTTTATTTAAATTACTTGCTGGTTTTATTTAGATTTGGTACTTGCATTTTTGAGTAAAGCACTATACAAGCCTTGGCCCACAATGTCTGCTTCGCTGGTCACGCTATGATTGCCTCGAGCTAGCCTAGCTACGCTCTAGGCCATCATCAGCGCGACCAGCAAAGTATTCATTATAGGCCGCGGCAGTAATGTACTATTATACATGTTACATACTAAACACGCCCCGGGGCTTCGCTCCAGTGGGAATTTCGGGATAAAAACCCGAAACACAGTTATTAAGTTTTCGGGCGAAAACTTAACAACTGTGTTTTAAGATGTTTATATTTTTTTAATAATTAAGCTATTACTGTAAGTTTTCCGATTAAAATAAAATAACAAGTACCCTATGTGCTATTCCCGGTATTTTTCTACCCGTATACCATCATCGAAATCCGTGCAGTAGATGTTGCGTAATTGAGTAACAAACATCCTCACAAACTCAGATCCTTACTTTCGCATTTATAATATTAGTAGGAAGTATGATTAAGAAACTCACCAATCAGCTCGAGCCAGCGCACCGTTTCTTTCTTGGCGTCTTCGGAGCCGAGTCCGTCCAGCGCTAGCAGCAGCTCCAGGTTCTGTCTGCCCGTGAGGAAGTCGTCCATGCCGAAGAATTGTGGGCAGTAGCCGAGCCCGTTTAAGTACTGGTAGAAAAAGTTATTTAAGCCTTAAGGCGTGGACGACCATTATAAATTGAACAAACCTGTAGTCTTATTTTAAGGGTTAAATACTGATGTTATGGCAATACTAGGAGAAAATCATGATTTGATAAAATTTTAGAAAAACAATATTCCTCATTGGCACCATCCGTTTGATACTGACTGCGCGCTGCTGACATTGAAAGATGGTGCACTAAAGTCAAAGCTAAATTGTTTTCATTTAAATAGTCTTAAAAATAGCACTTTTAAATCGTCATATTCTTATTTTATAGTTAGTTGACGTCATAAAATTACTTAAAGCTGAGGATACCACCGCCTCCAAAGCGCAAGTGGAGAAGAGGCGGCGCAACAAACTCCACTGCTGCATTTTCTCCAAAGACGTCACTTTACAACAGATAAACTGATGACATTGACAGATAGCGCTCTTTTGACATTGACATATGGCGCGCTGACACTAACCTTGGCATTCCCAAAGACGTGTTGTCGCTGGTCGTTGGCCACGATCTGCCCACGCGTGGGGAACGTCTCGCACGTCATCATCTGGAAGGTCGTGGATTTCCCGGCGCCGTTCACGCCCACCAGGCCAAAACATTCGCCTGCGAGTAGAATTTGTATACAGGGTGTTTTGTTAAACATCAGTTACCTCTCTAGGGGTGAAAGTACTCATGAATATGAGCAACTTTTTATATGGGACCGACTTATATTCAGGAGTAATTTCACCCCTAGATAGGTTGCTGGTGTTTAACAAAACACCTGTATAGTCTATCGAGTTTTTTACCAGAACCTTGGGATATAATGCTTTTTCTTAAAATGGTCAAATTTGGTGCCAATATTTTCATCATTTTGGATTCGATAATTAAGAAAAAACAAGGTAATTATGAAAAAATAAAAAACACGACTGACAACTTATAAAACAAAAAAAAAGTACATACAAACATATAAGTTATATACATTTCTGAAATCGCCTTTTAAAGCCCTTCATTTTGATACCGCACTCAATGAGATTGATCAAATTTTATTTTCCGGTCTGCTATTTATCGCGTATATAATCCGCCATTTTGTTTTTATGACGTCACATAACCTATGTGGAGGAATGCAAGGAATCTAAAAATACTTCTCACATCAAAATCTGCTAAGCCGTTCAGGACTTATGGTGAAATAAAGAAACTTATATACATACATATGTACATGAACCATGAAAACATAACACTCCTATTTTGTTTGTTGTTTTTTGTCAGTCGTGTAAAAAAAGAAACAATCTCGGCTGAAGGCTGAAGCATTAGCATACATTTGCAGAAGAAATACACCAAAAGTTTTAATAAGTTATTTTTTTTTACCTAAACCACATATAAAACAAAACAGAAATACTTGGAAGTGAGCTGTATAATTAGAGTCAAGTTACCTTCCCGCACAGCGAAGCTGACGCCCCTGACTGCCGCGACGCTCTTGCCAAACAGTGATGGGTAGAACTTGTGGACGGACGATACCAACAGGGCGTCGCCGCGGGGGCGCGCTGTAACAACAATACCGATGTTTTACATCATCAAAAACTGTAAATGGTCCGTGTCTGTACATAGGAGATATTTAATAAAAAAAACTATGAGGAGTCTTCATGGGGCCAATAGAAGCAAAAACCATTTTTTTTTAATTTTTGTCTGTCTGTTATATTGTAGAAGGTCTAACTTAAAATCCGTAGGCTTCATCTTAGCCGTAGGTTTCATCTTGGTACATCAAGCTCGTATTTTAATATTTATTTATTTACAACTTACAGCTACCATCACAGGTGAACCTAATGCGATAGTGCAGCTTATTATCAATTATTTACATCCTGTTACATATTATAGTTAACCCTTCTAGTGTGAATACGGCAAAAAAACCATATTTTTTTATATGTAAGCACTAACTACCGTAGGATTAAATGTATCTTTCGGATAAAAAAACACCCTATATATAAAATTCTGTAAGACGTAGGAAGCTGAAATTTGGCATGTAGGTTCCTTAGGGAGTGTAGGGGAGCACTAAGAGAGCATTTCCCAAATTTCCCACGAGAACAAAGTTCCGGGCCCATGCTAGTCTCAACTAATTTTATAAATGCGAAGTGAGTTTGTTATCTCTTCACGCTTTATCCACTGAACAAATCTTTCTGAAATTTCACACACACATAGTTAAAAGTACTGAGAAAGATTTTCCTTGACCAACACATCATCCTTGTGTCCGAGTACCTTTCATTCCGGGAAAAAACACTGTTCCCGTGGGAAATTCACGCGGGCAAAAGCTAGTTATTTAAAAAACTGACCGAGCGCCTCATCCACGTACTGCTGCTCCTTGACCAGGTTATCGTCCTTGTGCCTGAGTTCTGCCTTGTACCGCAACGTGAGCAGGAGTGAGAGAATTTCCCGGAATTCCTAGTAGTAAAATAAGCTAGTTATTTTAAGAACTGACCGAGCGCCTCGTCCACGTCCTGCTGTTCCTTCACCAGCACATCGTCCTTGTGTCCGAGTACCTTTAATTCCGGGAAATAGCACTGTTCCCGGTGGGAAATTCACGCGGGCAAAAGCTAGTTATTTCAAGAACTGACCGAGCGCCTCGTCCACGTACTGCTGCTCCTTGACCAGCTCATCGTCCTTGTGCCTGAGTTCCGGATTGTACCGCAACGTGAGCAGGCGGTCCCGCAGTCTGCCCACTAGGCCGCGCTCCGTTAGGAACACTGTGATCTGGCGAATTGATACATAATAGAATCACATCTTTATCCCTTACGGGGTAGACAGAGCCAAGAGTCGTGAGACTCGAAGGCCACGCTTAGCTGAATAGTGGGCTCTCTGATGGAATGGAGATTCAGATATAGTGACAGGTTGCTAGCCCATCGCCTATGAGTGGAGGAATCCCCAGTTTAAAGTCCTTTCCCTCGATTGACTTTTACAATATGCACGGGCAGAGAAGCAGCTGGCACATTCTATAAACTTGAGTATCTGTCTGTACTTTTAAAAAACTGCAAATTTTGAATTGCAAAGTGTTCTTTACCCGTTGCCAGTACCCAAACAATTTTTTTAATAATTTTTGCCTGTCTGTTTGTCCAGGGTAATCTTCGAGGTTTATAAAGTTATAGATTAACACATAGGGTATTTTTTATTTTAGAAATATTTAGGGATCCTTCGAGGAAATTAAAAAATCCTAAAAAATTCAAAAAACGTTAACTTCTCTAAATTCGAAAGGTCCTTACCAATTGAATATAGATAAGTTTGTCACCGATTCCCTCTTTTATTTGGGGACCTATTCTACAAGTACCTTTAATTAAAATTAAAGCAACAATAAAATCAATCAATATTTGAATAGTAATTTATAGAATGTTATTGACTTTTGTAAGAAATATACCTATTTATTTATTCGGAAAACTTACAGTACCATATAACCTTATTATTTTAAATTATAAACATCTTAATACACAGTTATCAAGTTTCCGCATATTACTATTAAATGCTTGCGTGTCCAAAATGAAAATAATACTAGAAGGTATCTATACATATCAAAGGATACTTATATGCTTGCTTAGTATACTCACCATAACGACAAGGAATTGTACGTAGAGTGCCACGATGTAAATTAAGGGCGAATACTCGTCGTTCACGAAGTAAGGCCGCGGGTTTTGGTTTGCTGTAGACGAATAAAATTAAATAAATAACACAGGAACCTTGCAGATTAAGTGAGCCCCAAAATTAGTCACAACATCAAATCACACAGGTAAACAATACAGATTTAACCTCAAAGTAAGCCACAACGACAAATCACAGAGGCAAACCATACAGATTAAGCCCCAAAACAAGTCACAATATCAAACCACACAGATTTAGCCACCAAAATAAGTACTTTTTATACCCAAATTTCAACAGAAATGCTGAAAGTTTCTTCAGCCATATACAGTAACGTAGCAAAAATAGTAGTCTTCTTTTTTCTATTACAAGTTTAGTACAGTTGTTTTCAAATCACAAGAGACGGGGCTCTCGTACAAAAAAGTGTCTGTTACAAATGTCAAAATGGGGATTCCGAAAGAGATAAAATTATGCAAGGAACTGCGGGTATGAATGAAATGGAAATAGTCGGCCATCAAAATGCTTCCCCGTTTCAGATCAGTTTTTTATTTTAGAGTTTCGGTACCCGATCTTCAATAGTCCGCCTATTGTTTCCGTAGATTTAGAGTGTAATGAAAAATTTATATTTTGTATTTTTCTGTAAGACCCCCGAACTCATAACTAATATTATAAATGCGAAAGTGAGTTTGTTACCTCTTCATTCTTTATCTACTGAACCAATCTTCCTGAAATTTCGCATACACCTAGTTAGAAGTATAGAGAAGGACATAGGGTACCTTTTAATCCCGGGAAAAAGCACAGTTCCCGTGGGTAATTAACGCGGGCGAAGCCGCGGGCAAAGCTAGTAATAAATAAATATGTCATTTGAACTCACCACAACATTTTTCACTGTCGAATCCATTCTCACTAATGAGCAAGTTAGGACACTGGTCGCGATTTAGTTTGCAGAACGCGTTTAGTCGCGCGTTAGTCGCTTGTCGCAACATCACCTCGACGAATGTTTGCGCGTCCAATATACTTAGTAAAATAATCGCATAGTAGTCATTTGAACTTACCACAACATTTTTCACTGTCGAATCCATTCTCACTAATGAGCAAGTTAGGACACTGGTCGCGATTTAGTTTGCAGAACGCGTTTAGTCGCGCGTTAGTCGCTAGTCGCAACAGCGCCTCGACGAATGTTTGCGGGATTATGGTGTAGGAGAAGAATTCCAGTATGGAGCCGTAGTAGGAACACGAATTGGTGTCGAATGTGCAGGCCGTCTTCATTGCCGGCGTTATTAGGGCTGCGGAGAGGAAATTGAATCTATAAGTAATTAAAGCTTTTTTTTTTGTTTTTATTGTATAAAAGCATGCTCATTGAATTATTTTAGTAAATATTGAGTTTTCACAGAAAGCGAATTACTTATATTCATGTAATTCTTATTAGAATAAAGCTATTCTAAGCTATTAATAAAAGCAAGTAAGTAGTAAGTTTTAATTTTTCAGAGTGCAGAAATGTGTATTTTTGTGTGCATGTTGTCAACATCAAGAAGATTTGACACTTTATATGTTATTGTTGTTTTTTTAAGTGTATCTGTTACGGTCTCACGTCAGTTTTGTGGACCAAATAAAAAATAAATAAGTACATGTAAAAAAATAAATAACATCTAATCTAAAATCTCGCGTAGACCTCGCGAGCTTCTAGAGACAGCAAATCGAACGTTAGAGCTATAAAATCCAACCCTTGTGCCAACTCAGCCATTTTTAAATATTTCCAAAAAATGTTTCGACTATTGATTTTCATATGTTTATCGAACCTGCTCCTGCAAAATTTCACGGAATCGGTTGAGAAATGGGACCTCTAGAGGAGAACACACGATATACCAAAGCATTTTTGGCCAAGCTTTCGAAACGGAGTCAATACTAAATGCGAAAGTGAGTTTGTTTATTTATAACCTCTTCACGCTTTATCTACTAAACCAATCTTCATGAAATTTCGCATACACATTAGTACTCAGGACATAGGGTCCTTTTCATCCCGGGATAAAGTACTGTTCCCATTAGAATTTCACGGTAGGCGAAGCCGCGGGCAAAAAAAGCTAGTGAATAATAAAAACTTAACATCAAAGCCAAAACGATTTTTTTAGAGCTCATTTTCTTAATACAAAAATGTATGGAGATTAATGTAATTATTTCGTGCGCCATCTCTCTCTTGATCTAGCCAACTAAAGTAGCTCGGTAGGTGACGCACCACACTTATACCAAATCCCAACTTCCTAACTAATATTATAAATTCGGAAAGTGAGTTTGTTTGTCTATTTATTTGTTTGTTTGTAACCTCTTCACGCTTCATTTACTAAAC
This sequence comes from Ephestia elutella, assembly GCA_018467065.1. NCBI lineage: Eukaryota > Metazoa > Arthropoda > Insecta > Lepidoptera > Pyralidae > Ephestia > Ephestia elutella. The sequence continues at coordinate 14,985,802 of CM031582.1, forward strand.
CAATCTTCCTGAAATTTTGCATACACATAGTTAGAAGTACGGAGAAGGACATAGGGTACCTTTCATCCCGAAAAAGCACTGTTCCCGTGGGAAATTCACGCGGGCGAAGCCGCGGGCTGCTAGTACTATATAAACTATAGTATTTATTTGATAGCTCACAAGAATAAGAAAAGTGAATCCGAACAGCGCCAGTGGCGGCCGCTTTGTCCGGAGTTCATGAGGAAGCTGACGAGGAAAGGCCAGCGATATGAAGGCGAGAGAGGCCGCCTATCAGTAGCACGAACAGAGGGCACTGAAACAATTTGTTTGGATTATTAACTAGCTCTAAGCAAAAATGGCGTCGTTTATAGTCGGAGCTCAAGGCTAGCTAATAAAGAGCTCACATATGAGATCAGCCTGCGACAGAGTCTGGTTCCTGTCCATCACGTTCGCGAGCACCACTGTTGGGATCACCAACACCAGCAAGCCCAGCGCTGCTTGGTACAGCAGTGACGTCACCCAGTGCAGCTCGGGGCTGCAGCCCGACATTATGTGGATGTGTCGCGTGCGACACACTCGTTCCTTGCACGGCAGCACTAGGCATGGCAGCAGCGATGTTTGGATGACTGAAAACAATTTTTTTTGTAAGGAAAAAGTCCATTTTTGCTCAAGCTTTCATTGACGTCAGATCAGGCTGCTTTGATTCTACAAATTACAAACGTGAAATGTCGTGCCTCAGTTGAGTCTCAAAAAGCCAAAGAAATTCGTAATAAAACAAGAAGTCTTACAGAGATCTTGTCACTATATCCGTGACAGAGTAAAGTGATATGAGTCTGCTCGGACCGAGTAGAACTCTCTGATGCTCACTGGAATTTCCACGATTGCTCTCGTATGTGTAGCAACCCATGATCCGAGCGCACTCACGACTCTTTTCGCTATGAACTCATTTAAACTTGGATGAGTCTATCCGAGTCCACTCTGTCCGAGCAGACTCTGGATAGTATCAACGCGGCTTAACCGTTGATTGAGGAGTTCCCTCGTTGGTACAGGCCGATACTGGGTGCACTGTCTGGGTTAATGCTTATCAGTGCATTGACATCAAAACTGAACATTGGCACATCGGCTGCCCGCTTATACCCGGGCGTAAACCATCGTAAGTAACCCCGGGAATGACAGAAACGCCAGGGAATCTTAAGATGGGTTTACCGCTTCAATCACATATAAAAAACCGAATCCACAAACTCATACAAAAATTTCACTTATAGTACGGGCAGTTATGTAAATGCTCCCATACATAACCTTTAATTTTTTTATTAAGCTATGAGCTTTATGTCATATGTTCCTTGAAGGTGATTCTAAGCAGATTTTTAAGCCTACGGGAGGCAAAAAGAATCATGCGGCTACCGGTGGCTGGGGGCCCACAAAGGTGACCGCTACCCGTCTACTTTTGGGCAAAAATCTGTTTCTCGTCCAGGTACCTACTGAAATTGCAAATTTGGTATCATTTTTCGTATAAACCGAAGACGTAAAATTCATTTTTGATATTAATTAATTTACATATTTTATAGTAATTTTACGAGGAAAAACGTAAAAATGTAGAAAATGTTGGTTGAAGAGTTTTGCTTTGAGAAGCTTATAATTTTTGTATAGTGACAATAAATATCAAACAAAAAATACTGTGATAAAGCGCATTTCATGCAGATTTTAAAAATATAAACTGTTTAATATCCTACTATACAAAAATACGGAGTAAAAAAATCTGACAACCGCAGCGCGGGTAGCTACTCCGTCTAGCTGGATTCGCGCTAGGCGGAGATTTATCTTATAAAATGGTATGTATTAGCGTACGAATAATGCTTATTGTTAGCTTTCTCAAGTTTATAATGCAAGAAATTAAATACTCATTTTACAAGTATATTTTTATGAAATTATTTAATGTGTCGACAATTTTCGGCACAGATTATCTTTATAGGTACGTGATACGATTCATGCAACCCGTCTTGCTCTTGCACATGCCCGTGTGAGTCCAGGCACACTTGCGACATCTGGTAACTCTGACCTAATAGGAACCCAAGGACTTTCCTCCATTTAACAGCCATAAAAAGAAGGACTCAGAAGGTTTTCGGTAGGACTTAGTGGCTTGCCCCCAGGCATGGACTCCTTGGTATGTTGCCTCAAAATTAGGTGGTCCGACGTATTATCAGCACTTCTTTAATAAGCGGTGACAACAACTTGTGAGCGATAGAACTAGTTGGAGAAATACAGGGGAGTCTTTTTTAATTTTGTATGGCGAAGGACTTAACACCTATCCATTTCAAACTTTTGCATTTCATATTGGTCGTACAGCTGCGCCTCGTGTAGTACCACTTTCTTAAGAATTTAGGGATAAAAAGTATTGTATTAAGTTAATTCGAGATGTAATCTACTAGCGGTCCACTCCCGGCTTCACCCGTGATACATAAATAGCCTCATGTTACTAGCGACAATAGAGTACGTTTCCAACGATGACATTTTATTTTGAATCGGCTCAGTAGTGATTTTGAGGTCTACTAACTCTTTTTGAGTCTACTAAGTCGTAATACGAAATCTTTCCTTTTATAATATCGTACATTATAATACTGTATTAGTGTAATTAGTATATTAAATTTCATTGAAAAAATTTTGCGTGAAAGAATAACACAATCTATTTGAATATCTTCATACTCGTCACCATGAATATTTTCGTAATTTATTCAACATCTGTTATTTCTAGTAAAAGGTAAAATAGTTCTTAAAAATATAAATATTATAATTGCAATAATTAGACTAAATAAAAGGAGAGGATTACGAGGACTTACTGGCAAGAACTCATTAACTCATCGACGCCGCGTGGGCTTTAATATTGTTTTTAGAATGGAAATTCTACCTTAAGGTTATCCAAACTTAATATTTTCGTAATCTAGAATAAATATTCTTATTACTTATATTTTTTTCATTTTTTATTGTGATTTACCCATATTATAAAAAGTTGTAGCATTTTAAACCGAAAATTGATACTTGTGTTTTTTATTTTTTTAACCTTTAACTAGTGACGTGGAGTCTCACAGGCGTCACGTGTTTTACAAATTTTCGGAATTGGTCACTTCCCCCCGCTTGCCGAGACCCCGCTTCTTAGTACCTTTTGTTTTAGTGCTAAAACGACCTTGGAAGGAGGTGGACTTGTTATCGGTTGCATTACACGTGATTTATAACAATAACAAAATCGAGCGTAGCCTGTCAGGCTACATGTCCCTAGTTGCCCTACAAATCGAGCGTAGCTTGTCAGGCTACATGTCCCTAGTTGTCATACAAATAGTTTTTGCAATAGTTGGCAAAATGGAAGCTTAATTATGTAGATAAGTGGGTTTTATGAAAAAAAAAAAAAAAAAACGCGAAATACCTAGCTAATTTCAACCACAAAAAATAGAGAAGTCCAGTCTGCGTTGTTTGGTTTTACGAATCAAAAAACTATCTGCTCATACGTATCCAAGCAGATAGGAGCTGTGATAATTGTGTCTTCAATGCATCACAACAACGAGGTTGATAAATACACTAAAAAGCCTGAAATTATTATTTAGACGGAGCTGAAAAAATATGCTCCAATTATTCCAGCAGCCGCCGAACGAAAAGGGGGCCAATAGTTTTGTTCTATCGCATTGTCGATTTGAGCGGCATGAACGCTTATATACTATATAATATGCATCAACCCAAGGTTACTGATAGAGGAGATTTTCTAAAATCAAAAGGGTTTGTCCACCTAAACTATACAGAATGACAGTATACACGTGTGTCGAGTGTTCCAATCCCGTGTGCTTGCAATGTTCTCGCCCCTTGTGCAAAAATCGCGAGTGATTTATACCAAATTGAGAAGTTGTCAAAATTTTTATTTTTAGTTTCCAGAAAATCTTTTTTGTTTCTTTTGTTTCTTTCTAGATTAGATTTTTATAAAAAAGTGTTAAATTTCTCATGTGTTTTATGTAAGGTCTATAAAAGGCTAAAATTAAGATCTCGTATCAATTAAGGCTGAAAAGTACCAGTCAGTGTTAATTACCGTTTTTTTAAGTAATTTTTAATAAAATCTAATTGAATTTACTTGTATGTCTTTTATTACATACCAATGGTTAAATATCAAAATAATTTTGAAACGTCCATATTATATTTTATGACAAAAATTAACTTTGAAAGTAGTAGCCCGTGAGACGTCACGTCCCTTGTAGTGTTATAAATTTGTCACGTCACTAGTTAAAGGTTAACAAAAATATGGATTTTTTTTATATGAAATGTTGCAATAATGTTTTCAAAAATGAATTCTTGATCCTAATGATTTACACAAAAATGATATGAAACACGATATAATACTAAAACTGAGTCAGTTGTTTTTTTTTTTTATTGAAACGCAGGGTGCATACTTCCTTCTCTCTTCCCTACTCCCTCCTACTGGCCCAAAAGGGTAGTACCACAGAGTAACCGGGCTTATAATGCTTGGTTTGATCCAGGCGTTTAGGCGCGATTGGTCCAATTCTCGATTGGTCCAATTGTCCAATTCGCGATTGGTCCAATTCGCGACTGGTCCAATTCGCGGTTGGTCCAATTCGCGATTGGTCCAATTCACTGTTAGTCCAATTCGCAATTGGTCCAATCATAACAATGGAACAAGCTGTCCGCCCCAGCGTCGCCCATGAAACATCTTTCCAACGATGAAAAAAGACTTTTTTAATATGAGAACAGTAGTTTATGAGTTTATTCATATCAAACATACATACATTTTTTTTTACTACCTACCCTCAATGACGATTATATTCATATGCGTTTTGTTTTAACAATCGAGCAACAGATATAATAATTTAATAATCATTTCATTAAATATTTGAAATAATATTACATTAAAAATATGTATACATTTATTTTTATAATGTTTATGTTTTGTCTCTAATGTAAATTTATTTTAATATTGTATATAAAATTATTTTTTTGACCTTGACCTTGGAAAGACCTTGCCTCTGAACCACGGGATCCTCGGGTTCGAATCGCCGGTTGGGTCAAGATGGAAAAAATTATCTTTTCCAGATTGGCCTGATTCTTGGATGTTTATCTATATATGTATTTGTTATAAAATATATAGTATCGTTGAGTTAGTATCCTATAACACAAGTCTTTCTTACTTTTGGGCTAGTTCAATCTGTGTGATTTCCCATTTATGTATTTAAAAAATAAGATTTTCGCGAATTGGACCTATCGCGAATTGGACCAACTGCGAATTAGACCAAACGCGAATTGGACCAACCGAGAATTGGACTAACCGCGAATTGGACCAACCGCGAATTGGACATTTTTTGCATCTTTGGACCAATCGCGAATTGGACCAATAGCGCCTAAACGCCATTTTGTAAGATAAATCGCCGCAACTGACGCGTCGTATAGCAAGAGTATAGCTGAGCGGGTACGCGCTGCCGTCGTTAGATTTTTTTTTCTCCATCTTTTTTTGTATAGTAGGATATTTAAACGATTATATTTTTTAAAATCTGCATGAAAATGCGCTTTAATTACAGTATTTTTTGTTTGATATTTATTGTCACTATACAAAAATTATAAGCTGTCAAAGCAAAAAATCATCAACCAAAATTTTTACATTTTTACGTTTTTCTCGTAGAATTACTGTAAAATTGTTAATAATTAATATCAGCAATTAATTTTACGTCTTCGGTTTATACGAAAATGATACCAAATTTGCCCTAGTAGCTACCTGGACGAGAACAGATTTTTTCAAAAAGTAGACGGGTAGCGGTCACCTTTGTGGGCCCCAGCCCCGCATGATTATTTTTGCCCCCCGGGCTCAAAATGCTTAGAATCACTCAAGGACATACGACATGAAGCTCATAGCTTAATAAAAAATTTAAAGGTCAATTACATAACTGCCCGTACTATTAAGACTGTTCTAAATCTATGGTTCTCTTTGTAAATCTATGGCTGGTTTTTTCTTCCTGGGCATAAACATGTAGTATGTCAAAAACTTGCAAGATTTTATTAATAGGTAAAGCTTGTAAAAACAACAATGGAAAGAGAAAGGAATATAGTTGTTAGATATGTGTAATGGGAATATTGTATTTGTCTTTAGTAATGTAAGGGGAGGCCTTTGCCCAGCAGTGGGACACCTCAATAAGCTTAAATATGCAACGGGGATGTATAAATATTTTCGGGATGTAGTGTATTCTAAAACTAATTTCTCTAATACTTTGCACCTTACTACTTGGAAATAAGACTTTAAAATACTTACAGAAACCAATGCATATGGCCTACATAATAGTATTTGAGATTTTAGTTGTTCTAGTTTCACTCTGCTAACCAAAGAGTCTTTTATCAGATGTTATGGTTGGCAAATTATTTTGTACCTTACTACTTGGATATAAGACTTGTAAATCGCTTACAAAAACTAATGCACAAGGCCCACATGATAGTATCAACTTGAGATTTGAGCTGTTCTATCTTCGCTTGTTGCCGAACCGATCCGTCATCTATCGCATGGCATGGTTGTTAATTTTGAACCTTCCCACTTTGATATAAGACTGGAAATACATACAGAAACTGATATTGCTGCCCACATGATAGTATCCACTTGAGATTTGGGTTTTCGCTTGCTTGCTACTGGAACGATCGACCGTCTATCGCATGGTTGCTAAACAATTTTAAACCTCCCACTTGGATATAAGACTCGAAATACTCACAGAAACTGATGCATAAGGGGCCCACATGATGGTATCCACTTAAGATTTGGGTTGTTCTATCTTCGTTCATCGCATGGTTGCTAAACGATTTGAACCTTACCACTAGGATATAAGACTCCGAAATACTTACAGAAAAACTGATGTGCAAGGCCCACATAATAGTATCCACTTGAGATTTGGGTTGTACTATCTTAACTTGCTGTCGGAACGACTCGTCGTCTATAGGATAGTTGGTAGTAGTAATGGTGATGTTTTCTGTCGGTAAAGTGGATGCGATTGCGTTGGCGAGAGCGTTAATCGCCACGGGCAAGGCGTGGCGGACCGTGGTCGTGTAGTAGGCCTGAAAACATATTTGCATCCTTTCACTAGTGAAAGTACTCATGATTGTGAACAACTTTTTGTATGGGACCGATCAACCCGATTTAAAAAATCAGCAGTTCCATAATATTTCACAATTCCAACTCGCCCAAATGTATGGAAGCTGATTTTCAGTCGGACGCCAATGATTAAAAAGTCACCCTGTATATTGTACTAGCCTGTGCCCGCGACTTCGTCCGCGCGTAATTTATTCTATTGTTTATATCTTTGGTTCTCAGCGGCGTATTAAGATAAAACCTACGCCAGATTTTTAAAACCTTCAACAATACAACAGTGAAAACCGTATAAAATTTGGTCCAGTAGTTTTTGCGTGATGACAAACATACAGACAGAAACATAGACACACGGAAAATCAGACAGGCGATTAAAGACAGACAGATGTACCTGCAAAAATTGTTTTGGCTTTTATTGGCCCTATAAAGACCCTTGCAGTTTTTTCTTTCACATCATCTCCCCGTGTACACAGACACAGACCAGTTACAGTTTTATTATATGTATTAATGATAATAGTTAACACTGTTAAGATATACATATTTCGTCTGTTTGTTTATTGAAAAGCTCGGTCGTCTGTCGGTTAAACTAATACACCGATTTTGATGAAATTTGGTATAGAAATAGTTAAAGACCCGAACTCAAACATAGGCAACTTTTTTATTCAAAAATCAACCCCCAAATGGCAGCAATCGGGGGGTGAAAGTTTGTATGAAAATAACAAGATACTAGTGGCCGAGGGCTCGAGTTATGACGACAACTAGGTCAGTATACTCACCACTGCGTTTGTCTCATTCAAAACTGAACGCTGATCAAGTATTTATTGTATTCTATCTTGTCTTTCGCGCTATGTCGATTAGAGCTGAAAAACAAATTAAATCTATTCATCTAATTCACAATGTAATCATACTCTACACTATATTATGTATATGTACTAAATTGCATAGTTGTTCTCGTACAGAGTTTCATAAATATGTTGAATTCATACGTCAGAAAGTTGATACTGATATTCCACTGTTCGTTGGAGAAATTCACAGACACGACAGGGCATTATTATGAGTACCAAATTTATAATTTTTCATTGTTTTAAGGATGAATTAGGTTAAGTCTGTAATGATACACGCTATTTATATTGTTATGCAGGGTAATAAATAGTACATTCAGGAATGAAAGTTAGCAACAAATTTTAAAATGAAATAAATTATTGTTGACTGTTACGTGCCAAAACTACGATAATTATGTGTAGAGATTTAAACTCACAAAAAACTCGCCCGGCGTGTCAGCTACAGTCACGCACGACACGCCAGGCGTGAAAATGAAAATGTTTTATTTAATTGGGCTAAAAATAGCACTTTTAAATCGTCATATACTTGTTTTTTAGTTAGTTGACGTCATAAAATTACGTAAAGTTAAGGTTACCACCGCCTCCAAAGCGCAAGTGAGAAGAGGCGGCGCAACAAACTTCACTGCTGCATTTTCTCCAAAGACATCTTTACACCGTGTATTAATTTATAAATCTGAAATTTCATATAAAAATTTAATGTATATTCGTGCACATAGATAGATATTTAATTGTAAGACATATGTTGTAAAGTGACGTCTTTGGAGAAAATGCAGCAGTGGAGTTTGTTGGTGTTTGAGGCGGTGGTAACCTTAGCTTTAAGTAATTTGATGACGTCAACTTACTAAAAAACAAGAATATGACGATTTAGAAGTGCTATTTTATTCACGACTGACCAAATAAGAGTGTTATGTTTTCAGTGTTCATGTATGTAAGTACGTATGTATGCAAGTTTCTTTATTCCACCATAAGGCTTAACAGATTTTGATGTGAGAGGTGTTGTTCGATTCCAAAGTGACATAGGCTACGTCAGTCGTGTTTTTTATTTTTAAATAATAAGTTTGTTAGCCTATTTAAATAAAATAATTTTCATTCATTCATTCATTCATTCATCTTATTCATTCGTACTCCCTGAGCACTCACTCTTGCGTGATGTTATCGGCGTGTCCGTACCGCAGCTCCGCAACACGCAGGCCGGTCTCGCAGAGGGATATCGAAACCGGACAATACTCTCCTATCGTCCATATCTCTATACATGCTGGCGTTCATAATCGCTGGACTGTTACAGTTGCGTTTTGTCTTCCACATTGTTGTACATTTTGGTCACAATAAATAGCACGAGTAGGGGTATGGAAGATTTAAGGTAATAGATATGGAAGATTTGTGTAAGAGTGCGATCATTAATTTTATGTCAAAGGAATAAGATTACGATTAAATGCTGTGACGGCATTGACAACGGATCGGCAGCGCAAGCGCTAAAAGAATTAGACGTCACCGCATTCGAATGAATAGGACACAATAAAATCATTTCTATTTGTATTATATTATACTAGTTTTTGGCCGCGGTTTCACCCGCGTCAATTTTCCGCGGGAACAGTGCTTGTTCCCGGGATGAGAGGTACCCTATGTTCTTCATTTGCATACACATAGTTAGAAGCATCTAACTATGTGTATGCGAAATTTCAGGAAGATTGGTTCAATAGATAAAGCGTGAAGAGGTGTAATAAATAAACAAACTCACTTTCTCATTTATAATATTAGTACAGGGCGGGCGCTACATAGAAACGGGGTGTCAAATATACCCAATAATACTACAACATGAAATGGTATCCGTGAACACGTCAATGTGTGAGTTTTCATAGTCATAGCGTCCCAATACACAAGAACGGGGGAGAAGGCAGGTACGGGGGGGTGCCATATTGCGGAGGCAGGCTGTTTCATTTGCACGTAGTACTTTTATTAATTTCAGATATTAGTTAGGATAGTTAGATTAGATTCTCCATAAAGAAGAACATCTTACCGTGACGAGGAACATTTTCCAACACGATTTAGAGCATCTGATCTGCCGGACGAACAGAGCCGCCATTTGGCTAAATATCAACGCCACACCGCCCTTTCCTACACGTCACTATGTCGTCTGAAACAATCAATCAATATCAATATTATAACACTGCTTGATTTTGAAGACAAACAGTAGAGATTTAAATATTATTTATCATGCACGAAACTAAATAAAACAGCATTCACACCACACTAGTAAAAAAGCCTTAGAAAACAACATCTACGCGCAAATTTAGACCTCGCGATTATTATTTTAAAATATGCGTCTATCTCAAAAACGTCTGAACCGATTTTGTTGCACAACGAACTTAAAATTTGTATGCATAGTTGCTACACGTATTCTTAATATCATCGAAAATAATTCAACGGTTCGAGAGTTATCGCGTAACAAACATACATACAAACAATGTGTTTTCGCCCCAACTTGAATTATAGCCCGCGCTTGTTTCTGCTCTGCTCGGTCAACTAGACAGGCGATGTAACATGACAAGATCGTGCCAACGAAGGTATACAGAAGGTAGGAAGGTAATACAGAGGTATTATTCCAATAAATGCCATATAACCTGTCGAGAATTCCAAAATATCCTCTGAATAAAGCCGCAGAACACAGCTAGTGTACTAAAAGAGAGACAGAGAAAGAAAGAGAAATACTCAGCGCGGCGTCAACTTCGTCCTCCGGCGTCAGCCATTGCTGACGTCACTGCATAATCTGTAAAAAAATACTATCAGAAACCTTTATCACATGCAAACACGTGTCATTTCATTTAAGGGCGAAAATTATTTAAAAAAAATCTTTTTTTTGATTGAAAATCACCAATATTTATAGTAGACAAGAATAGAAAAAGAGGTAACAAATAAAGAAAAAAATAAATTAAAAAAAAATAGAGTATTTGACAAGGTGTACTTTTTCAACATATTTTTGAATAAATGGAAAGATCATATATAAGTTTTATAACAAACTGCTGTTATTTAAAATTGAATATTCATAAAGTAACGAAATACGCCGAACAGTTACCGAACACCTCCAACTACCTAGGTGACGTCACACGTATATTCTCACTGGCGCCGCCTCTCCCCGCCGGCACGCAGGCCCGCGCGGGTGTGGAGCTCGGGTTTGTGAGTGAACTGACAAGAAGCGATCGGATTTTTTCAAAATTTGATTTTTGGTACTTTTAATTTGATATAACTTGATAATTAGGTCAAAATTTAAAAAAAATAAAACAGTTTTTTGTTATTATACTTTTACATGATCTTTCTAAAAATAAATAAAAAAAACATTGTCAAATACCCTATACATAATTCATTTATTCTCGCTACATAAGAAAATAAGGGAACATAAGGGAAAGACATAAAATAGTGAAAAAAACTAACGATATGAAAAAAATACCTCAAAAACACTTCTTCTTAACGTAGACACTCCTGACGCCGATCGACTCAATCCCCAATATCTCTTTTCTGCTCCAGTTGTCTGAACAAGTTGGGAACTGCGCGCTGTCGGCTCGGCAGACTGAAGGCCAGCGTGCGCGGCAGCCGGAGTCCGCGAGCTGCGTCGCGTGCGGCAGCGCCGAGCCGATCACGAGCGCGATCTCGTGCGCGGCGGGGGCGGGGGCGTCCGGCTTGAGGGTGATCGAGAGACGGTAGCCCGTGTCTGGGGGAGGGAGTTGGTTATCCAAAGATTAAGATCCTATAATACTCGGGATGACGTAAGGAAGCTAAGGAAGCGCCGCAGTCCGTGAGCTGCGTCGCGTGCGGCAGCGCGCGAGCTGGATCACGAGCGCGATCTCGTGCGCGGCGGGGGCGGGGCGTCCGGCTTGAGGGTGATCGAGAGACGGTAGCCCGTGTCTGGGGGAGGGAGTTGGTTATCCAAAGATTAAGATCCTATAATACACTTCCGGGATGACGTAAGTGAAAGCTATGGAAGCGCTGCAGTCCGCGAGCTGCGTCGCGTGGCGGCAGCGCCGAGCCGATCACGAGCGCGATCTCGTGCGCGGCGGGGGCGGGGCGTCCGGCTTGAGGGTGATCGAGAGACGGTAGCTCAGGTCTGGGGGAGGGAGTTATTATCCAAAGATTAAGATCCCCATAATACTCGGGATGACGTAAGGAAGTTAAGGAAGTTGCCGCAGTCCGCGAGCTGCGTCGCGTATGGCAGCGCCGAGCTGATCACGAGCGCGATCTCGTGCGCGGCGGGGGCGGGGTGTCCGGCTTGAGGGTGATCGAGAGACGGTAGCCCGTGTCTGGGGGAGGGAGTTGGTTATCCAAAGATTAAGATCCTATAATACTCGGGATGACGTAAGGAAGCTTAAGCAGCGCCGCAGTCCGCGAGCTGCGTCGCGTAGGCAGCGCCGAGCTGATCACGAGCGCGATCTCGTGCGCGGCGGGGGCGGGGGCGTCCGGCTTGAGGGTGATCGAGAGACGGTAGCTCGTGTCTGGGGAGGGAGTTGGTTATCCAAAGATTAAGATCCTATAATACTCGGGATGACGTAAGGAAAGCTAAGGAAGCGCCGCAGTCCGCGAGCTGCGTCGTGCGCGGCAGCGCCGAGCTGATCACGAGCGCGATCTCGTGCGCGGCGCGGGGGCGTCCGGCTTGAGGGTGATCGAGAGACGGTAGCCCGTGTCTGGGGAGGGAGTTGGTTATCCAAAGATTAAGATCCTACAATACTCGGGATGACGTAAGGAAGTTAAGCGAAGCGCTGCAGTCCGCGAGCCGCGTCGCGGCAGCGCCGAGCTGATCACGAGCGCGATCTCGTGCGCGGCGGGGGCGGGGGCGTCTGGCTTGAGGTGATCGAGAGACGGTAGCCCGTGTCTGGGGGGAGGAGTTGGTTATCCAAAGATTAAGATCCTATAATACTCGGGATGACGTAAGGAAGCTAAGGAAGGGCCGCAGTCCGCGAGCTGCGTCGCGTGCGGCAGCGCCGAGCTGATCACGAGCGCCGATCTCGTGCGCGGCGGGGGCGGGGGCGTCCGGCTTGAGGGTGATCGAGAGATGGTAGCCCGTGTCTGGGGGAGGGAGTTGGTTATCCAAAGATTAAGATCCTATAATACTCGGTGTGCAGAGTAACTACGCTCTGGCTGCCAGAAATGTGGGCAGAATCCGGACAAACGAAGCGGCGGGAAGAATTCGTACCGGAACTTCACCGGGAAAACCACCGGTAAAAAATAAGTACCGGGAAAATCTCCACGCGGCACCACGTTTGCCCGACTAAACCTAACTAACTTAACGCAGTCTTCATGCCACCACCGTAGCTTATGAAGGAGCTACAGGCCCTATATGATAACCTAACCTATAAATTAACTACAATTGGAATACCTACCAAATTAAATCTTCTTTTTCGATCCAAACTTGAGTGTCTTCGGGAAGGGGAATTCCTAATCACCCTACCTAACCCTTGAGATCTCAATTCCCCAGGACAAATAATAGATTTCTTCCCGTAGTTTCACGGGAACAGCCAGATGTGAACAGCCAGCCACGTTTCACCTCTCACAAGAAAAAGTCACAATAACAGAGTTTTTCACAAACACAAATTCAATAGTTATTTAACAAACAGGAAATTCACAATTATCACTCAAACTAAACAACAGCAAAAGACGCGAGACCGCTCCGCGTATTAAAATCAAACCGATATCGCCCGGGACAATGCAATGGCGGACCACACGCGACGCCATTCACGCTAGCAGTGTGAGAACCCCGAAACGCCTGGCGGCGATAACAGGAAACGCCTGCGTTTAGTTTTACCCAATATATTACAAACATCCCCCCGTCCCGGTTCGAGAAGCAGACCGCTAGCTTACTCTACGGGAAGGCGGGCGAGAGAGGCTGCCACCCTCTCTCTAAAATCGAACCGTCGACCAACACCTCAGCCACACGCGGAGTGCCATCTCCGCCAAGAATCAAACGTAATATGCGAGCTCGTCGCCAAAGCAATGAGGGCAAATTTGCCTCTTTTAACAATACTAAATCACCCTCCCCTGGGAGGCCTGGGTCCTGTCTGTCCACTTCACCTTTGCCGCAGCAAATGCAAATATTCAAGCGACCAGCGACGCCAAAAGTCCTGGCTCATTTGCTGCAACATTTGAAAACGCGACAACCGATATACGCGTTCATCCTTCCACGGGTATTCGGGCAGGGCATTCAACGGCCCTCCCACCAAAAAATGACCAGGGGTGAGAGCTTCCAAGTCATTTGGATCTGGAGATAGCGGATACAGAGAGGACGAGAGTTGAGGACCGCCTCAACTTTACAAAACACTGTGGCCAGTTTCTTCAAAGGTTAGAGCCGTTTCTCCGATAATGCGGCGGAGGTGGGTCTTTGCGGATTTCACAGCCGCTTCAAAAATCCCTCCCCAATGGGGGCAACTTGGGGGACTAAACTTCCAGGTTACTCCCCTTTGGGCAGCAATTTGACTTAAACTAGTACAATTTTTATCAATAAACACAGAAACATCCTTAAGATAATTTACAGTTCCCTTATAGTTTGTGCCATTATCAGACCTAATAAGGGAAGGTAGACCTCGACGCGAAACAAAGTGATCCAACGCGGCGACGAAGGCCTCCGTAGTCAGAGCCGATACCACCTCCAAATGGACAGCCCGGTTGGCCAAACAAACAAATACACACAAATAGCCCTTCACAATACGGGCAGACGCTGGCTACGAAAGGGGAGAAGTCTTGATCGAAAAGGACCGGCAAAATCGGTTCCAACGCCGTCAAACGGTCTCGAAGGTCGGATTCGATCAGCGGGCAAATCACTCCATCTGTGGTTGCATCGTGGATGCCTTCAACCTATAACATGCAATACATCGAAACAGAACACTACGGATTGCTCTTCGGGCAGATAATATCCAAAATTCGCGTTGCAAAATAGCCAACAAAGCATTGCACCCAGCATGGGCGTTACGAATGTGTCGATCAGACACCAAAAGCTGCACCAAGGGTCCGCCCTTGGGCAACAACAGAGGATGGCGAGTCTCATATGGAAGATCCGCCTTCCGGAGCCTGCCTCCAACCCGAAGAAGCCCATCCGAGTCGATGTACGGGTTCAAACGAGCGACCGCGCCCTTCAACTTAGCGCGTGCGTCGCGCAAGATACGAAGCTCTGACTCAAACCGTCCGGTCTGCACGACACGGACCCAATGCAACAATGCGCTCCGGCGCTCTTCTGCACCTGCAATCGGCTCCAACCGCTTTGCCTGTGGGTTTCTACAATTATGTATGAAACGCTTAATCCAACTGGTAACACCCAGAAGTTTATCCAAACTGCTATACCGAGCAAGTAGCCAATCCGGCTCCGACGTCGTCTCAAGTGACTACAGCATGTGTTACGGAGCCCAGTCAAACTCAAAGAAGTAACATCTGTCTGACAGACAGCGCCAAGATGTTTCTGATCCCATCGAGCGCACTCTCGTGACCCCACCAGAGCGGGTGTGAATACCAATTTGGTGTTGTACAACTCGGGAAGCACAGTCCGCTGGGTTAAGCTCTCCCGGTACAATGTTCTGTTGTCTCAATTTTATTCTGGATTTGGGAAACCCGATTTCCCACAAAAACCTCCAAGGTAAGGGGCCGCGCGCAACCATGCAAGCGCGCGACTCTGACACCGGACCAGGCGAAGATGTCCTGTATTTCGCGACCGTGGCCGCCAGCTCACTGGCAACGTGAGTGCAACAATTGGGAGAGAAGGTGAGCTCCACTCAACTCAAGCTTGGGAATAGTCAGCCTAGTCCTGATGGGGGCGACCTTGCTCTTCCCTAACAAAAGCGAGACATTGACCCGGCCATCGGCGTCAACTGTCCGCATATAGACTGACGCGGCGTAGCCTCGCTCCGACGCGTCAAAAGCCATGCAGGCTGGCTCGATATTTCCCGGGTGGCAATATCTTCGACGAGGTGCAAGGCAATCCGATTGACTTCCCAATCGATGAAAACAACTCGAGCCAATCATCCAATGGAGAGCCAAACAGCGGCTCGTCCCACGAGACGCCCAAAGTCCAAAGTCTCTGAAGGAAGACACTTGCAGAGAATGATCACTGAGCGCGATCCAACCGCTTGGATCAAACATACGAGCTATTACGGACAACACCGTTCTCTTAGTCCAGACTTTTGGTACTTCCAAGTCCACTTGGAATGTGAAAATATCGGTTAGCGGCTGGTACTGCATGCCCAGCACCGCTATCCTGTTGGGATCATCCACATCCTCAAACAGGTGAGGGTTCTGTTGGTGATCCTCCGGGATCCCTTTCTAGAACTTTAGGGCTCATTAGACAACCACTTATGCAGCTCGTAGCCAATTCGTCTTCAACATTTCAATCAATTCATCCCGGGTAGGAGGGCCTCTCATTACTTTGGCTCCGGTGCACACGTCATCAACATACAAGTCACGTGACAGCACGGAAGCCCCACGGGGAAAGCGGATCCGTTCCCGCTCTGCCAATTCAAGCAATGATCTGATGGCGATATAGGGACTAGATTTCAAACCATACGTGTTTGTGTTGAGTTCATACACCGTCACAGGATCCTCAGGGCGCTCACGCCAGAGTATCAACTGGAATCGCCTGTCCTCAGGATGTATGACTGTCTGGCGGAACATCATCCGAATGTCCGCACCAAAAACCACTTGATGTCTTCTAAAGTTCAAGATGATGTCAATTATGTCCCTATGCAATTTGGGACCCGAATGCAAACACAGATTCAACGAAACCCCGTTCGAAGTGGGTGCGGACCCATCAAAGACGGTCCTCAATTTGCCTGTTGAGGCCTTCACCACCGCGTGGTGGGGCAAAAAATAATGCTCAGTTGAGCTCCAACTGTCTCCGTGCTGAGCCGGAGACATGTGACCCAAATCCTCGTACTCGCGCATAAATTCAATATATTTATCGCGAAGTACGTGGTCACGCTGCATGCGTCGCTCCATGGACAGCAGTCGTTTCTCCGCAAGCGCCCTACTTTGCCCTAGGCTAGGACGAGAGGCAACAAAAGGTAAACTAGTTACAAACCGACCGGAGGGCAACCTCTCCGTGGTTGATTGAAAAAAGGAATCCTAAAGGAAAAGGGATCCATCCTGGAACTCATAGGTGGCTCCTCCACCTCCCAAAACCTTTGCATGGTCTTGGCCAAGGACGCAGATGCGACAACCGGTGGCTCCTCCGCGGTGCCATTATCAAACACAGGGCCCATCAGGGCAAATCCAAAAATCGTAGACACTGCCATCAGTGAAGACGAACCCAGAGCCTTCTGTGTACCCAACAAAATCCAACCCAATACGTCCGAGCCCAGGAGCAAGTCCACTGGGCCGGGATGAAAGACAAAGGGGTCGGCCAAATCCAACCCGAAACCAAAGATGTTTACACCCGGCGGTATGTCTGTCGAGGGGTGCCAACCCGCAATGGTATCCATTACCATAGCTAAAGGCCGTGATCCTCATTGTGGAGGACTTGAAGTAAGAAAGGTGACAAGTGGTCTGGCCCGTCAGACACTTCACTTGCATGCCACCAACTCCAAGAAGTGGCACAGGCGAGTCTTCCACGACCAAACCCAATCGGTGTGCCACTCGAGTGGTAACCAAACTGCTTGCTTCCCTGGAGTCCAACAGAGCTCTCAAATTAATGGCTTACGACCCCATACGCGGACTACTGCGGTAGGGAGCAGAACTGTCCGCGGCTCTGTCCTGGCAAGGAGCAAGCTAGTTACGGGCTCCACTCTCTCCAAACCAGGCGCGCCACTGACCTTGGGATAATATGGCGGGCGAGTGCACATCCCCATCCGGAGTGGGCACAACCGCGGCCCGGGCCAGCGACATATGGCACGGCGGGTGGTACTCCAGCCGTGGGTACGCAGCGGCGGAGAAACTGCGGCCGCATGTGCTGGGTATTGGCACCAAGCGTGGAGGGGGTGTCCTCACTCTCACGTCCGATCTAGGGCCCCCGCCCATGGGGGCCCCATCCGGGCCCGCCAGCCATATACTGGCTAGTGACCTTGGGGCGCGTGGTCCCGGTCGCCAAGACTGCGCCGGTACGCGAGCCCTTCTCCCGAGGGGGGTGCGACGAGCGAAGCCGCGTCCTCCGTCCGATGGTGGAGGGCTTCGCGCAGGAGCGCCCCCGCCCATAGGGGACCCCTGCCTCAACAACCGGGTGCCATCCCCGTTGCGGTTCATGCAGAGATCACGCAGGCAGGCCTACCGCATGCACTGCATGGTATGGTTCTGGACAGCTCACGACAGTGACGGCTCAAACAGTAAAAGCAAAGTTCATGCCGCCTTGCCCTGCGGCGCCGATCTTGTACTGGCAGTCTCTGCCAGTCCCTGCATTGCAGCAGGCTGTGGCCCATCCGGCCACATTGCAGGCAGTCCGCGTCCCCCGCGACTGCTGCCGTGTGTGCAACCCGCACACCAGCTCCACGCGTGCGGTTGCCGTCCCTGCTGGGGCCTACGTTCAGGCGCTCTGGATGGCGCTGAGTCCGTCACGGTACTCCCAGCAGCCCGTGCCTCAAACTCCAAAAACTTCACCAAGTCAGTGAACGTTGGTAGGGCGGCGCCATCCCGCTCCGCATTCTCGCGCCCAAATCGCGAGCGGACGTCATTGGGTAATTTGCCCAATACAATGTGCACCAGCAAAAAGGACCATCGGTCCACCGGCAGCCCCAGTGTGCGAGCGTTACAGGCCACCGTACTGGGCGTGAGCAACTGCAGGCGAATCTGTGCCCGGCGTTGGGCCACCCTGGGCAGGCCAACAGAACCGTGTCTGGCGGAGGAGTTGGTTATCCAAAGATTAAGATCTATAATACTCGGGATGACGTAGCGGGAGTTCTAAGGAAGCGCCTGCAGTCCGTCGAGCTGCGTCGCGTGCGGCAACTGCCGAGGTGCTGGATGAGCGACCGCGCGATCGTATCGCGCTCAAGAGCGGGAGCAGGTAGGCGCGTCTTCTGGGCGAGGTGATCGAGAGACCGTCGCTGTCTACGACCAGTTGGTTACTCAAACATATTTTTATATACACCACTCTCTCCACTCCTACCCTAATACTCGGGATGACGTAAGGAAGCTGGGAGGCGCGACCAGTAACCGCTGGCTCCTTCGCTTGTTCAACAGGTGTGCGAGTAGGGCTGGTCACGCCAGCCTGATCTCGTGCCCTTCTTATTGCGGGGCGAGGGCGTCCTGGCGATAGGTCATCGTGCAGACTCAGGAGCCCGTGTCTGGGGAGAGTTCCATGTCCAAAGCCATGTAAGATCCTGCGTAGGCCTCCGGATGACGTAAGGATCGGCTAAGGCAAGCGCCGCCAAGCTTCCGCGAGCTAATCAATCGGCAGCGTGGAGGTGATCCGACTTCAGCGGTATCGTGCGCCCTCCTGTCCTTCGCGGACAGGAGTCCTCCGGCGAGGTCACAAACCATCTCACCTGTTGGCGAGTGTCGCCCAGTGTCTGGGGAGGCTCCCCGCCAGTCGCGTCAAGTCACAAACAAAAAAATAACAAAAAGGTAAATAATAAAAACTCGGGACAAACGTGGGTTAACCATCGAGAGCTGAACCGCGGTAGTCCGTAGGCTGAGAACGGCACAAACCTTGCGGAATGATCTGAGCACGGAAATACAACCTCGTGCAAACGAATCCGGCTTGAGGTGATACAAATATTCTTATACAAACAAACCGTGTCTGGGGAGGGAGTTGGTTATCCAAAGATTAAGATCCTATAATACTCAGGATGACGTAAGGAAGCTAAGGAAGCGCCGCAGTCCGCGAGCTGCGTCGCGTGCGGCAGCGCCGAGCTGATCACGAGCGCGATCTCGTGCGCGGCGGGGGCGGGCGTCCGGCAAAGGGTGATCGAGAGGACGGTAGCCCGTGTCTGGGAGGGAGTTGGTTATCCAAAGATTAAGATCCTATAATACTCGGGATGACGTAAGGAAGCTAAGGAAGCGCCGCAGTCCGCGAGCTGCGTCGCGTGCGGCAGCGCCGAGCTGATCACGAGCGCGATCTCGTGCGCGGCGGGGGCGGGCGTCCGGTTGAGAGACGGTAGCCCGTGTCTGGGGGAGGAGTTGGTTATCCAAAGATTAAGATCCTATAATACTCGGGATGACGTAAGGGGGAAGCGCCGAAGCGCCGCAGTCCGCGAGCTGCGTCGCGTGCGGCAGCGCCGAGCTGGGCGTCCGCAGGGTGATCGAGAGACGGTAGCCCGTGTCTGGGGAGTTGGTTATCCAAAGATTAAGATCCCGATATAATACTCTAAACAACGTAAGCGGAAGCGCCGCAGTCCGCGAGCTGCGTCGCGTGCGGCAGCGCCGAGCTGATCACGAGCGCGATCTCGTGCGCGGCGGGGGCGGGGGCGTCCGGCGGATCGAGAGACGGTAGCCCGTGTCTGGGGAGGGAGTTGGTTATCCAAAGATTAAGATCCTATAATACTCGGGATGACGTAAGGAAGCTAAGGAAGCGCCGCAGTCCGCGAGCTGCGTCGCGTGCGGCAGCGCCGAGCTGATCACGAGCGCGATCTCGTGCGCGGCGGGGGCGGGGGCGTCCGGCTTGAGGGTGATCGAGAGACGGTAGCCCGTGTCTGGGGAGGGAGTTGGTTATCCAAAGATTAAGATCCTATAATACTCGGGATGACGTAAGGAAGCTAAGGAAGCGCCGCAGTCCGCGAGCTGCGTCGCGTGCGGCAGCGCCGAGCTGATCACGAGCGCGATCTCGTGCGCGGCGGGGGCGGGGCGTCCGGCTTGAGGGTGATCGAGAGACGGTAGCCCGTGTCTGGGGAGGGAGTTGGTTATCCAAAGATTAAGATCCTATAATACTCGGGATGACGTAAGGAAGCTAAGGATCTATCTATATCCGGTAAGACACTTAGTCTGAACATACATAACTACTTAATTGGCAACAATTATAAAAAAAATTGTACTGTTGGATCTTTATTAAAAATAATAGCCACTGTTGATCCTAGGCAATGTGGCACGAGTAGGATTTGAACCTGGGTCCAGTGATATTGTATATATATGTGTTTTTCAGGTCCTTAGGACGACAGGCGGCGTCTTACCCACTCTACCAGCACCGCTTTAGCCACTTACCGATCTCTTTCTTGAGATGCATGGCGCGGGCATCGCAGAATGCCGCGGTGCAGCGCGGCCACGCGGTCGCCCAACGCGTCCGCCTCCTCCATGAAGTGCGTCGATATGAGGACTGTGCGTCCGGTGCGGAGGGACTATAGGAAAAAGGTGCATTTCTTGATAAATCACGGGTCATATTTCACTAAAAGAAAATATATTTTACCTGTACTTTAAAAAAAAAGTACAATTGGGAAGAAAATCGATACATGCTGAATCAGTACCTCATTTGGGAGGTCATTGAGAATCAAAAAAGTTCATAGAATAGAATCACGTTTTTATCCCTTACGGGGTATACAGAGCCAAGACTCGCAGACTCGAAGGCCGTGCTTAGTGAATAGTGGCTCTCTGATGGAATGGAGATTCAGGTATAGTGACAGGTTGCTAGCCTATGAGTGGAGGAAAAAAGTTCAAACTCAGCAAATTTCGGTATAGATAATGACAAGTAACCATTCAGAAATCAGATAGTGAAAGGGATTTATAACTAACCAGCAAGAGATCCCACAGACTCCTCCGCGTCTCCACATCGAGCCCAGCAGTGGGTTCGTCCAGCACCAACACATTGGAGTCCCCAGCCAGCGCGCACGCCAGTTGCAACCTTCTTCATCCCACCAGACAGTTCGCCGCTCAAAGAGTTCGCTTTTTGTTCTAGACCCAGTTGGTTGAGAAGATCTAGTGACGCTTTGGTGCATTGCTTCCTTGATAAGGTGCCTTTTAGCTGTGGAAAAAAAATATTTTTTTTCAATCCAAGCCAATATTAACCAACAGATCGTTGCAAACACAAGAAATAGGTACATGTATAGTTCGCGTCATTTAAAATGAATGATGGAAGAGAGAGGACGGGCTGAAATTTGCGCATGGGTACGACTGACGAACCAATCGCGTCCGCCGGACGCCTACCTGAAATTTCGCATACACATAGTTAGACGTACTGAGAAGGACGTAGGGTACATAAATGTCAAGAGAAACCGTTTGTTCCCGATGAGTCATACCAACATCATCAGACTTACCAAACAGAAGAACGTGACATGTTCCAACACGGTGAGGTCGCTGAAGAACAGGTTGTGTTGCGGACAGAACCCGAGCTGCGAGCGCACGGCCGCCTGCTGCGTGACTGTGTCCAGCCCGTTCACGTACACCTTGCCAGAAGTGGCCGATGTCATGCCTGAGGTTTGTACAAACATAAATTAATTTTTATTTTAGTTTTTTTTCTTTTCGACAAGAAAGAGTTATGTACGGGTCAATACCTCGTACAATTCGCGAGCGTCATTGCTGACGCTCGCGAATTGTACGAGGTATACATACATTGCGGTGCTCGCTTTACTAAAATCAGTTCACGTTCAACTTCAGCCAATTTCACATAGTAGCGAGTTCTCGCTATCAATATCGTTTTCTATTAGTTTTTCCCGTCTTAAATTTATTATCTTTATTTTCCAGTCAAGTTATAAGTGTATCATTCCATCATTTTTAGCAATAACTTTTAGTGTGCTATTTTTCTATCAATAAACTTTTATATTCTTCAGTACAGAGATATCATTGACTATCAATCTATCAGACTATCATTCTATCAATCAATAATGTACTTGGTAACAAACCATACAAGTTAAAAAGGAACAAAGAGCACACCCCGGACACTCCATTCAACGCTCGCAAATTTAATACTACATAGGCAAATAACGTTTGTACGCGCAAATATGTGCGTGAAATTTAGTGCTTGCGTGTCGTGGTTATCAAGCTAAATGGCGCGAAAAATGCGCCAGCCCTCGTTCAAGTGTCAGTGATGTCTACAACGAAGTACGCGGTGAGGTGCGGTATTTGAAACGGCTGCGGGGCGATGCGTAGCTGTTCTTTACGTTAGTACTATTTCTTATTCTGTGCTCAAAAGGAACAAAGAACAACAACCTCTTGATTGACTGGAAGAAATTCCTTTCTGGGATAAGTCCGCCAATGAACGCCACTCTTTTTGTTTCGCTATCTTTTGTATTTTTCTTATGTGTATGTGCAATAGAGTTTACAAACAAAGAACAGTTAAGAGACATATTATCAACTAGCTACGCCCCGGAGCTCGGCTCCCGTTGGAATTTTGGGACAAAAAGTGCTTTGTTCTTCTTAGTAATCCTATGTGTAGGCAAAATTTCAGGAAAATTGGTTCAGTAGATTAAGCGTGAAGCGGTAGAACACAAATCATGTCTCACAATCGCGGGAATTGCGGATAAAAAGTACCCTTTGTGCTATTCCCAGTATTTTTCTACCAGGGTACCAAATTTCATCGAAATCCGTCCAATAGATTTTGCGTGATTGAGAAACCAACATCTTAATATAATTTTTCCAAAAAAAATTAACCGACTTCCATCATAAAACATAAAATCATGAAATAACAATAAAGAAAAATGTATTAGCATGCTACCTACTGAATGAGGTGAAGTCGGTGCCAAATTGAATATTAAATAATATAAATTAACATTAGAATCATGTACGGACACGGGAGTTCAGAGCGAGGACCTTCGCGAATGACTACAAGACTATCTATCTATCTATCTAAACAATGACTGACCAGTGATGATGGACATGAGCGTGGTCTTGCCGGCGCCGTTGTGTCCGAGCAGCACCGTGATCTCGCCCTTCAGCACCGGCAGCGACACGGAGTTCAGAGCGAGGACCTTCGCGAATGTCTACAAGACTATCTATCTATCTATCTAAACAATGACTGACCAGTGATGATGGACATGAGCGTGGTCTTGCCGGCGCCGTTGTGTCCGAGCAGCACCGTGATCTCGCCCTTCAGCACCGGCAGCGACACGGAGTTCAGAGCGAGGACCTTCGCGAATGACTACAAGACTATCTATCTATCTATCTTCATCTAAACACTGACTGACCAGTGATGATGGACATGAGCGTGGTCTTGCCGGCGCCGTTGTGTCCGAGCAGCACCGTGATCTCGCCCTTCAGCACCGGCAGCGACACGGAGTTCAGAGCGAGGACCTTCGCGAATGACTACAAGACTATCTATCTATCTATCTAAACAATGACTGACCAGTGATGATGGACATGAGCGTGGTCTTGCCGGCGCCGTTGTGTCCGAGCAGCACCGTGATCTCGCCCTTCAGCACCGGCAGCGACACGGAGTTCAGAGCGAGGACCTTCGCGAATGACTACAAGACTATCTATCTATCTATCTATCTAAACAATGACTGACCAGTGATGATGGACATGAGCGTGGTCTTGCCGGCGCCGTTGTGTCCGAGCAGCACCGTGATCTCGCCCTTCAGCACCGGCAGCGACACGGAGTTCAGAGCGAGGACCTTCGCGAATGACTACAAGACTATCTATCTATCTATCTAAACAATGACTGACCAGTGATGATGGACATGAGCGTGGTCTTGCCGGCGCCGTTGTGTCCGAGCAGCACCGTGATCTCGCCCTTCAGCACCGGCAGCGACACGGAGTTCAGAGCGAGGACCTTCGCGAATGACTACAAGACTATCTATCTATCTATCTAAACAATGACTGACCAGTGATGATGGACATGAGCGTGGTCTTGCCGGCGCCGTTGTGTCCGAGCAGCACCGTGATCTCGCCCTTCAGCACCGGCAGCGACACGGAGTTCAGAGCGAGGACCTTCGCGAATGACTACAAGACTATCTATCTATCTATCTAAACAATGACTGACCAGTGATGATGGACATGAGCGTGGTCTTGCCGGCGCCGTTGTGTCCGAGCAGCACCGTGATCTCGCCCTTCAGCACCGGCAGCGACACGGAGTTCAGAGCGAGGACCTTCGCGAATGACTACAAGACTATCTATCTATCTAAACAATGACTGACCAGTGATGATGGACATGAGCGTGGTCTTGCCGGCGCCGTTGTGTCCGAGCAGCACCGTGATCTCGCCCTTCAGCACCGGCAGCGACACGGAGTTCAGAGCGAGGACCTTCGCGAATGACTACAAGACTATCTATCTATCTATCTAAACAATGACTGACCAGTGATGATGGACATGAGCGTGGTCTTGCCGGCGCCGTTGTGTCCGAGCAGCACCGTGATCTCGCCCTTCAGCACCGGCAGCGACACGGAGTTCAGAGCGAGGACCTTCGCGAATGACTACAAGACTATCTATCTATCTATCTAAACAATGACTGACCAGTGATGATGGACATGAGCGTGGTCTTGCCGGCGCCGTTGTGTCCGAGCAGCACCGTGATCTCGCCCTTCAGCACCGGCAGCGACACGGAGTTCAGAGCGAGGACCTTCGCGAATGACTACAAGACTATCTATCTATCTATCTAAACAATGACTGACCAGTGATGATGGACATGAGCGTGGTCTTGCCGGCGCCGTTGTGTCCGAGCAGCACCGTGATCTCGCCCTTCAGCACCGGCAGCGACACGGAGTTCAGAGCGAGGACCTTCGCGAATGACTACAAGACTATCTATCTATCTATCTAAACAATGACTGACCAGTGATGATGGACATGAGCGTGGTCTTGCCGGCGCCGTTGTGTCCGAGCAGCACCGTGATCTCGCCCTTCAGCACCGGCAGCGACACGGAGTTCAGAGCGAGGACCTTCGCGAATGACTACAAGACTATCTATCTATCTATCTAAACAATGACTGACCAGTGATGATGGACATGAGCGTGGTCTTGCCGGCGCCGTTGTGTCCGAGCAGCACCGTGATCTCGCCCTTCAGCACCGGCAGCGACACGGAGTTCAGAGCGAGGACCTTCGCGAATGACTACAAGACTATCTATCTATCTATCTAAACAATGACTGACCAGTGATGATGGACATGAGCGTGGTTCTTGCCGGCGCCGTTGTGTCCGAGCAGCACCGTGATCTCGCCCTTCAGCACCGGCAGCGACACGGAGTTCAGAGCGAGGACCTTCGCGAATGACTACAAGACTATCTATCTATCTATCTAAACAATGACTGACCAGTGATGATGGACATGAGCGTGGTCTTGCCGGCGCCGTTGTGTCCGAGCAGCACCGTGATCTCGCCCTTCAGCACCGGCAGCGACACGGAGTTCAGAGCGAGGACCTTCGCGAATGACTACAAGACAAGGATTAGTTACACTTTTATTATATGTATAGATTTTTGACCCACGTATATGACCACGGACGATATATAGAGAGGACTAGTGTTACAGCAATAGTGTTGACTATCGATAGGCCTATCGATACTATCGATAGTATCTATACTATTGATATTTATATTTCAACAAACAATCGATACTATCGCAATATCGATAGCTTGTAAAAATTCTATAGTATTGTAATTCAATAGTATCGATACTATCGATAGTTTCAAGGTCAACTATCAATAGTCCTGTAACGCTAGAGGACATGCGCTAATGACATTTCTCTAAGAAAATTTGTGACGATACGTGGGGTGGAAAGCATACGGAGGACGGAGCGGGGCACTTGGCTCCGCCCATACTAAATTTTATTTTATACATTCGGAAAACCAACAGCTAGATTAATATGATAGTGATAAAATACTAAATATAGGTCTTCACAAATAATAGCACGCTAGAAATTTTGAATTTTCGGAAACGCCAACAACACATTCAGATAATCGCAGAACATCATCAGGAAACAAACCGTCAAAAAACAAATAACAGACCATAAATAACAGACCGTCATAAAGCAAATGAATTTCCGGAATTCTAAAAAGTTTACCTACATACCAATGGATGGCGCTAGCTTTACGAAGTTTTTACTGTAAAAATATCGTGTTATTACTTCAAATTACAGATATGGTGAACATTATAACACTCCAAGACACTTCAATATTTAAAATCTAAAAAAAAAATGAGCGAGAAATGACATAAGCCCCGCCCTTTTACGTGGCATCGGTGTACCATTGACTGTAACAATCATAGACATAGAAAAAAATCATTCTTTAATAAAAAACAAATTTCTATCTCTATGGTAACAGTACACCATTCGATACAACGCGTCCTCTTTATACATCGTCCGTGTATATGACTGACAAGTTAAAATCTGTACTTGTGGAAAAAATGTATTACTCGTTAAATAAATTTTCATGTATTAGTTTAAGTAGTATTAAGTTCTTTTATAATAAGCATTCGAACACAATATTTTTTTTGTTAACGAATAAATAAATACAAATACTCATCACGCACCTTGCTAACATTGTCGATCTCGATGCCCACTTCGCTGTTGGGCGGCAGCGACTCGAAATACTTGGACTCTGTCGATATTTTCTCTCGCTCGTACGCCTCGTCTATCTCAGAATCCGGATGCACCTCGTTTCTGGCCCAATAGTCTTTCTGTTTGCGAATAACAGCGGTTATTGTCGTACCAATCCAAAAATAACAGCAGTCTATTATTACACAAATTCGTCTTTATGCCTTGAGAGGTAAACTGGGGTGATAGGACTAAGGCCACGTTTAGCTGGATAGTTTAACATTATAAAACAAGAAAATTTTAACGAAAATTCAACGATTAGGTACACGAAGACGTATTTTTAATTTATAATGAAAAAAATAAACCTATTAAATTCATAAGTTGAGTTGTTTACTATACTAAACGACAACAAATCATGCTCTTTCCCTGGCTGCACTAGTACCAGGCGATTTACAACTGAAACAAACTCCACCCTGAATAGGAAATCCCACGGCAAAGCAGTACCGTAATTCCCAGACCGTACCAAGCTGAGGTACCAGGCAATCATGAAACGCAAGGAGATCCCTAATTAAAATATTTCGACTCCATTATGAGAACAGGACCCCACGGCAATGCGGTCCCATATTTCACAGAGCATACCAAACTGAGGTACCAGACAATCATGAAAAGTAAAGAAATCTCCAAATATTTGAGGCATCCATCCTCTCACCATAAACAGGAAGTCCCAAGAGCAAAGCAGTGCCATATTTTCTGAAGTACCAGGCAATCATAAAATATAAGAATATATTTAAATTGTTAAAACATTTTCACTTACCCTAAACATGAAGTTCCAAGGTAAAGCAGTGCCATATTTCCCAGGCCGTACCATGCTGAGGTACCAGGCGAACATGAAAAACAAGGAGATCTGCAACAGCAGGAATATGTACACCATAGCCACGGACCACGACTGGGGCGTATGCGATGACATCATAGTCTTGAACGTAAGGCCCATACCTGCGAAAAATATTCTTTTTTTTTAAAACCAATACTGTAGTTACTTCTACATTAACATAACATAACTAACATATCTCGTAGTCTCGATATAGATCTATTCACTACAAGTGTAGCAAGAGCTAAGCGACTTTTGTCAGAACACCTACAGGATTAATACTTCTTTTTGTAATTGTAACATATACCCACGGTATTTGTTAAAGTAGTGTAAAAAAAAAGTTCAACTTCGTTTTCAACTATGTAATCATTCTTCTATTTGTGAGGACCTGTAATTGGCTTCTTTAGTTCTTAAGTGATAACCTATTGTAGTTTAAATGGCTGTTGGTCTTTCTAATAAATAAAATAAATAAATAAATTAGTTTTGTAATAGTATATCTCTTTGTATCATTTCTATTTACTTAAAGTTGACTTGATTTTTTGTGAAGGTGCAAATGAATCTAGCAAGAACCAATGGCCATTGGGGCAGAAAAGTCCTCGAATGGCGACCACGCTTATAACCGGTCATTTTGTAAATCCATTGTGGAGATGTCTAGCCTGGCAGGGTCGCCATGTGAGGATGGGCGCCTGAATAATACGTGTTGGATTTAGACTCCTTTGTTCCACTCTTAATGTCTTAATAGCTTTCGACGTGGCTTCGCTTGTGTGAATTTCCCATGGGAACATTGCTTTTCTCAGGATAAAAGGCACCCTATGTCCTTCTCCGTACTTCTTACTACGCGTATATTAAATTTCAAGAAGATTGGTTCAGGAGATAAAGCGTGAAGAGGTAACAAACAAATAAATAAACAAAAAAATCTTACTTTCGCATTTATAATACTGGTAGTTCGCCGCGAACTTATTACTCGCGTTTTTATTGACAATTATCTTAGGCTAGGAGTAGTGCACACAATGGACTTCCTGCGACTGAAATGATGACGATAAACAAAAAGTCTCACCAAATTGGTCCAAGACTCCTTCCTTGAAGAAGGAAGTGGCCGGCCGGCCGGGATTTGCGACGCCACGTCCATGAAGATGGCCATGTTGGCCTGCAAATGACTCACCAAACTGTTCCAAGACCACCAACTCCTTGAAGAAGGAAGTGGCCGGCCGACCGGGATTTGCGACGCCACGTACATGAAGATGGCCATGTTGGCCTGCAAATGACTCACCAAACTGTTCCAAGACCACCAACTCCTTGAAGAAGGAAGTGGCCGGCCGGCCGGGATCTGCAACGCCACGTACATGAAGATGGCCATGTTGGCCTGCAAATGACTCACCAAACTGTTCCAAGACCACCAACTCCTTGAAGAAGGAAGTGGCCGGCACGCCGGGCAGCAAGCTGGCCGGCGGCAGCAGCGGGGCCGGCAGCTGGCGGCTGCTGAGCTGGCTGGCCGGGATCTGCAACGCCACGTACATGAAGATGGCCATGCCCGTCGCGTGTTGGCCTGCAAAATTAATCAATAAAATTATGTTAGAAAAGCAAGTGGCCCTTCCGCTTTTGTGGTAATTTTGGACATAAAATAATGCATGTCGTCTATAAATAATATCCTCATCAAGATACAGTTAGATGAAGAGAAACCTAATCCCAAATAATCTCACCGAATTCTAACTCAGGGGGTCAGATTTCTCTACTTTTTATCCCCACGAGAGTGGAACCCCCATATTTCTCTAGGCGGAGGTACCAGGCAATCATAAAAACCAGGAGATTGAAACGGAATTAAGTACTAACAGACTTTGACCAGAAAACGGGAAGATAGGGCCAAATTTCCCAGGCAGCATCCAGCGGAGGTATCAGGCGATCATAAAGCATAAGATGTGCACCAAAAGGAATACACCATTGAGACGGAAACCAACTGACTATCGGTTTAGCTAGTGTGTAGCTTTCTCCACGATCTCACAGATAATATCAATAACTAACTACGCCCTGGGGCTCCGTTCTTCGAAATTCGAAATAAGTAGTAGTCTATGTGCTGTTTCAGGTTCATTTCTATTTGTACAAAAAAATTCACACGACGATTCACATACACACTTTGGCCACAGAATACATAATAGTACAAGTACAAAAGGAACACTCCGAAAAATCAATTAAAGAAATAGCGACTCTCGCTACGATACAATTAAGTGCAATTCAGATCGCACAACGCTAATAACCTACCGTTATATTAACCTACACGTTCCATCTCTTTCTATCGCATTGAGCCTCACTATTACCTTCTCTGACCTACTGGATAGCCACGCCGGCGTGGCCACGATAAGTACTTGCGTTTTTAATACCTACCGCGGAGTGTGGCAAGCCTGCTTTCGCTTAATATTGTAAGACTGGCGCCCGCCCCGGATTCGCACAGGAGATACACACATAAATTGTAGCCTATGTCACTCAGGAATAATGTAGCTTTGTATCGGTGAAAGAAATTTTGAAATCGGTTCAGTAGTTCCGAAGGTATCCTCTACAAATAAACTCACAAATACTTTCTCTTTATAATATTAGGTGATATTAGTATGAAGTATGACATCACTCACTGTTGTTGGTAGTAAAGCTGCAGACGAATGCCAACGCGAGGATAGAGATATAGTGCAGTGCGAAGAACAGAAACAGCAGGAACCCATTGGAGGTGACCAGCAGTGGGGGCGAACCCACGGTCAGCAGCACCGCCCCCAACACCGAGAACAACAGGCAGCCCGGCAGCAAATTGATAAAGTGTGACAGCCCTAGCGATTTAGTTGTCACACCCACCATTTTGATTAATTCCTGTGGAAGAATAATACAATAAAGTTGAAATTACTGATTGCAAAGCAATTTTTTTTTATTTTATTTAGCTAATAGGTCCCACTCCTCCCCCTTATCTCTCAAACTACCTCTATCGCTCGTTAGCTGCTGCCACCTTTTATCTCAAAATATTGTTATTTAACAAATTACTTATCTCAAAATATTATTATTTAAAAAGCAATTAAAGTTTATGACGCATCGCTAATTTATTTAAGTGAAGCTTTTTAAAGTTTGCACATTTAGTAAAGTTGAGCTGTATATAATGTTTGATGTTGCTTGATCATTAATTTGCTAAACCAATAAACGGATTTTCAAATTGTAATCAAGGTGAAAGTCAGTTAAACAATCGAGAAGTTTTCGATCGTAAGTTTATTATAAGGCTCATGAATTGTCGTCACCAAATCGTAGAGATTTCCTAACCTATCAATCAAACTTGGGAAATAAAATGGTTGGTTTTTTTTTCAATAAAAAGCGGATTTCATGAAATACTCGGTTATTTCACGAATATATAAATCACCCCTGACCAATGTTTAATTTGAACAATAATATTTTATTCGTAAAAATCTGTTACAAAAAATGTCTACATAATGATTTTCCTGTGTTGAGAACTTTGTCCCTTGACTTTTGTCCTTTTACCTAAAACATGAAAGAAGGCTTAGCCTTCCAACTGTACAATTTTCGAGGGTCGCTATTGTAGCCGTCGATGGCTATTGTTGCAAAACATCGCGTTTCTAATTTCATCCGGCGACCTTGAGTTCGTTGACACACTGATTATGTCAAAAGATTTTATTGATGACTTTGTACAGCCAACAGTATTTTAAGGGTACCCTGCACGGTCCTCTATTCGAATATTCATGCTGTAGACTGTACGTCATTGTCATCAATCACTACCTGTTTCAGGTGAAAAAAACATCGTGAGAAAAAATTATCTACGAAACGGGGAAGAATTTTGATGATCGACCATTTGCATCTCATTCATACCCGCAGTGGTCAGTTTCTTCTTAGCAGTGGTCGTTCCGAAATGCTAGTAGTTTGTAGCTTTGAGACATAATATATTATAATAAATAATTCGTTTTCGACGTGAAAAAAAAAAAATTGACTTTGACTTTGCAGTTTCTTGCATAGTTGCATTTCTATGGGAATCCCGCTTTTGACATTTGTGTCGGACATTTTTTCGTCCAGTCTCTTATAAATATAACTTAGTGTGATTACATTCTCTTTGAAGGGTCACAGGGACTTTTATGAAAGCCTTACCTATTTTTATGATTACTGGTCGAAAGTTAAAAAAGAAGGCCACGTCACCTGTATGCCGGAAGCCCGCTCCTCGATCAGCCTTATCATAGTGAAGACAAAGATGATGCCCATAGAGAAGTACAGCCCAATGCCCAGGATCGTGCCCAAAGTGACGATGTAAGACGATACATTTGACCTCACGTAAGGGAACTCTTGTATCGACACGGCCTGGAACAAATATGACAATAACGTGACGAATAGGAAAGAATATTGATTTATTAGGTAAACTAGCTTTCGCCCGCGTGAATTTCCCACGGAAACAGTGCTTTTTCCCGAGATGAAAGGTACCTATGTCCTTCTCGGTACTTCTAACTATATGTATGCGAAATTTCAGGAAGATTGGTTTAGTAGATAATGCGTGAAGACGTAACAAATAAACAAATTCACTTTCGCATTTATAATATTAGTTAGGATTAATGTCAACCAGCTAGTAGTAATTAAAGTAGGTTGTAACGATATCATTAGTGGGTCTTCTAAGACAATAAAATCTCGAGGAACCCTTGTGGTATCACGCAATTGGAGCTCTGTCTTCTCACACTAAAACAAACTCCCCCTTTTTAATTTTTTTTTTAGTCAACCAATATTTCCTCAACTTTTTAAACTAACATCAAACCCACACACATTCCAATATAAGCAAAATGGGCCAGTCTTGAAACGGAAATTGACTCGCTTCGCTCGCTCGGTCGAAAAAAGGGACAAAACATAATTTGAATTATGGTTTGAACATCCATTTCCCTCGAACGGCCACATCCCCAAACGGCCATTTCGTTCGAACGGTATTTAACTAAAATAGGCTTAATAATAGTCAGTCGTTAACTTTTTATGCCTGACTGTTTGTTTAAAAAAAAATTCTCGGAAATACTTAGGTATTTCCGGTCGTGATAAATGTAACCGTTACAGATATTAACAAGTTGCGCTTGCGCATTATACAATGTATCTCACTCGAGTTATTATTACACTTCTTAGAAGCCGTATCGGGTTCATACTCAAAACATACAGTGGTTAATGTTTAAACTTCTGATATTTATGTATAGTGCGAAATATTGTAAACAATTCAATATGCATCGTTCAGTCTGTGAAATTATGATTTGTGAGTCTTGAATATCGCATGATACAATAAAACTAATCCTACTATCCTACGAATATTATAAAATCCTAATGTTTAGATTTTTTTTATTCATTCATTTAACAATATAATTGAATAGTTTGCAATGTTACATTTTTGGTTTTTCCGTACATTGGAATCGCCATCAATTTTGATAATAAACTTAATAAGTAAAAGCAAAATAGTAAAGTAAATAAGTAGTCTCCATTCCATCAGAGAGCCCACTATTCAGCTAAGCGTGGCCTTCGAGTCTCACGACTCTTGGCTCTGTCTACCTCGTAAGGGATAAATACGTGATTCTATGTATGTAAAATTGTAAAAAATAGCTAGATGCGAGTTTGTGAGGATGTTTGTTACTAAATCACGCAAAATCTACTGGACGGACTTTGTTATAAGGCCGATGGCCCGACATAAGGCTGCACGTGAGTGACCCGTTGAAATATTTAGAATGTCTTTATCTCATGTTAGTTTTAATTATATAATACAATAAGTTTTACTGTACAACTCTTTATCTAATACATTTGAACCAGTTTGGTTAGACATGGAAAATAACATAGCATTTTGTGTCAAAAATCCAATGGGACCGATGCGAGGTAATGATTCCAGCTTATAAGTTTATATCTTTTAAACTACGCAACCGATTAAAGGTTTTCACCATTTAGACCATTTAGTCCTGCTGATTTATAGGCATAATAACACCCGTGCGAAGCAGGGGTGGGTCGCTAGTGTATGCTATACGAACCTGTTTCACAGGGAGTCCGGTCCGGAGTTCCAAATAACTTGCATCTATAGTCCATTGCAGCCGCACGAACTCGGCATAGTTCATACCTGCAGAAAAAAAAAATATCTGAGTCAGGTGAGATAACGATTAGGTTTATCGATTTTCCGCACACTAGTTGGCGCCACTGGCAAGTGAGGTCTGATAGTACAATAATGTCATCAGTTGTCATGCTTCCATGCTGAAGAAGCGAAGAAAAAACATAGAATGTGCCAGCTTCTCTTTCCGCGCAGATTTGAATGAATGAATGATTTATTTAGACACATTACACTTCACTTAGATTGTAAAAGTCAATCGAGGGAAAGGGCTTTAAACTGGGGATTCCTCCACTCATAGGCGATGGGCTAGCAACCTGTCACTATACCTGAATCTCCATTCCATCAGAGAGCCCACTATTTAGCTGAGCGTGGCCTCTGAGTCTCATGACTCTTGGCTCTGTCTACCCCGTAAGGGATAAAGACTTGATTCTATGTATTGTATGTCATCAGTTGTCAAATTCAAATGACAGTATTGTACTATCTGACAGACCTTACTCGCCAGTAGCAAAGAAAAAATACACTAACGCGAAAAGAAGCGACACTTGAGCATGTGTGTCGTAAAATAGCTTTTGGCTTTGTGTGAGTGACTGGATGATGGCGGGGGCGTTGAGAGGCGCGCGGGACGGAGAACCAACCTCCACCAGATGTTTATATTTTTATATCTTTCCTCAGGGCTGCTAGAAATGACGCAGTCTATCACTCATGTCAATCATGTCATGACCGGTGAGCGCTATTGTCAAATACTATAGAGTTTAGAGTATAGAGTTTAGAGATACCCTTGTGTTGAAAATCCGGCACAAGGAGTATTTTTATTCCTTTATGGTCTAACTCTCTCGTACAGGGAGTGTCACGGGTGTGCCAGTACAGGGAGTGTCACGGGTGTGCCAGTACAGGGAGTGTCACGGGTGTGCCAGTAGCGAGCGAACAAACTCGTTCGCTGTTTCTTAAGGAAATTTCAACGCAGCAGAAGTAACCATCTATGCTCTTTTATATTTGTGTATATATATATATATATATATGTATGTAGTATGTATTTTATTATATTTAAATATGTATGTTTATTTGCTTTCATATTTTATGTAGTATATTTGTGATACCTATTTATACAAATTTTAGTCACTTTGTGCACCCAGACATATTTATTTCTGTTTATCCCGAAGGTTGACTGGTAGAGAATGCTGTTAGCATTAAGTCCGCCTTTTATACCATTTTTGGTTTAATAAAGTTTTAAATAAATAAATAAGAAACGATGACTCTCATTAACAAGCTAATTATCAAATAATAAAAAACACGACACGACTGACCACTCAAATAGCCTATGACACTCGGAGGAATGCAAGGAATCTAAAAATACCTCGCACATCAAAATCTGTTAAGCCGTTCAGGACTTATGGTGGAATAAAGAAACTTACATACATACATACATAAACCCTGAAAACATAACACTCCTTTTTTGGTCAGTCGTGTGAAAAAGATATTTAAACCAGCTTTCGCCTGTGTCATCACAAGAAGAGGCCAGGCCACACTCCCTAACAAATCAGATACTATTCTCTAAATGTAGAATCCTATCGAAAGTTTGAACGTGAGCGATTTCGTAAGGATGTTTGTTATCCAATCACGCAAAATCTACTGGACTGGATTTCTCTCTGGATCGGAACGGGAAAAGAAGCAGCTGGCATAATGTATATCATCAAATGAATGTATATTCGTCCACTTAGTTCTTTCTTTAATTATAAGACACATATGTTGTAAAGTGGGGTCTTTGGAGAAAATGCAGCAGTGGAGTTTGTTGCGCCGGCTCTTCTCCACTTGCGCTTTGGAGGTAGTAACCTAGCTTTAAGTAATTTTTTGACGAGCACTACACTAAATTATGTTCAAACTTTCGATAGGATTATTTTCGATATTTAGAAAATAGTATCTGTGTTAGGAAAAGACCTTTTCTTCCTTCTTTTATGAGTTTTTAATGAGTTATGAAGATTTACAAGTGCAATTTTCAAGCCTTTTTTAATAAAACAAATTTCATTTTAAATTCTATGTTTTTTTCTTCGCTATCAGACCAGCATGTATGCAATATATTGCACATATATAAGCATTATGATCAGCTTTCTACTACCAACTGCTGGGTATAAACCTAAGCATATTGTACCTACTAAAACAGTTACTGTAAATAGTGGAAAAAAACTGAATGTATAACATGAAACGCAATGAAATTTGAATTGAATATCCATACAAAAATCTGGGTTTACATACAGATGACCTTCAATTCTATATAATGTTATACCTAACTAACTATGCAGTTCACATACCGACGCGTGATTAGTCATCACTCGGAATTATTGAATAACAATGACTGTTTTAAACTATTTTAATAATACAGTTATGGTAGTTGGATGACATTCATATTTCACATTCTGTATTTTATTGTTACTTGAAAGAAACATTATGACATACAAAATGATTTAATGCTTTTTTATGAGTCTCTCTAAGTTTTCAACAGATGGAACCATTTTGAAACAGAACTTACATACAGTGGTAATACATATAATTAGAAACACTTCATATGCATTATGGTATTATATATTCGACGTCAAATATTCGTGAAAAATATGTAGATTCAATAATTAATAATCATGCAACAATATATACAGCCACTCAATTAAAATACTCATAACAAGGAAACAAAACATTTTTACAACTTTATCAATATAACATTATTTTTATGACCCACGAGCTCTGCCCCTGGGCTGCACTCCCGTGAGAATTTGGAGATAAGAAAGTACCCTGCATGCTATTCCCGATATTTTATTTTTAACTAGCTAGTGCCCGCGCCTTCGCCTTCGTGAATTTCTCACGGGAACAGTGCTCTTTCCCGAGATCCTATGTCCTTCTCAGTACTTCTAACTATGTGTATGCGAAATTTCAGGAAGATTGTTTCAGTAGAAAGCGTAAAGAGGTAACAAACAAACTCACTTTCGCATTTATTATACTAGCTTTTGACCGCGTGAATTTCCGACAAGAACAGTGCTTTTTCTGGGATGAAAGGTATCCTATGTCCTTCTCAGTACTTCTAACAATGTGTATGCGAAATAATGCGTACACGTATGTTATGTTACGTATACATATAGTAATGCCTATGTTAGTTCAGTAGATAAAGCGTGAAGCGGTAACAAACAAATAAACTAACTTTCGCAATTATAATGTAGTTGCGATTATTGGAGTGCACAAAACTTACCAAAATTCATATGAGGTCCAATAACATCGTCCATCGCTTCATACATCTGCGTTTTAAAGTCTGACTTCATTCTAATGGTATAGTTCAGGTTATCTGGAAGCTTCTCGCCATCCATATTCTATGAAAAAAAAGTTTTTATTAATTTTATTAAAACTAACATTAGAAATCTACTATCCTAGGCGCTGGACAGACAGAAAAGACATAAGACCAGACATATATGTCTCTTCCGCGTCCCTTTCATATAAAATGTATAGAATGTATATAGAATGTAAATGTATATTTTTGTTTTATTCTAACTTAAACTGTATTTTTTGTGGGAGGAATAAAGAATTTATTATTATTATAGAAGCGTCGCAACGCAAAACATATATAAAAGACGGGGCACAGACATAATGCTTCTTGTCTGCGCCCTGTCTACGCCCCGTCTTTTCTGTCTGTCCAGCGCCCTACTTTACTAAAAACCATTTAACGTTGCCTAAGAGTTCACTGACCCCTATGCACCAGTGTATCCTTATTTTACTAACGACGCTTTCGAAATGTATGAAAATTATCAGTTACCACAATTATCATGTTAAAATTATTTAACGACTAGCTGTCGCCCGCGACTTCGCCCGCGTGAGTTTCGCTTAGATGAAAAATCTCTCTTGGAGCTTTTCATCAGATGTTCCAGACCTTCAATTTTTATATGTGAGCAACTTATATTAATTCTGTGATGTGAGCAGAAAATGCTCATCAGGTTGAACGACTTTTAATAAGGCGCCATTTTCATATATGTTATAGTGTAGCTGGTCTCTTGCATTTCTTCATCAGATGTTCCAGATCTTCAATTTTTATACGTCATCAGAAAATGCTCATCAGGTTGAACGACTTTTGTAAAGGAACCATTTCCATATTTCTTATAGTTTAGCTGTTCTGTTAAGGTTCTTCATCAGGTGTTCCAGTTTTCAAAATAAATTATAGCCTAAATGTTGCCCAGGCTTAATAGCTATACAACAAAAAAAGTTTCATTCAAATCGGTTTAGTACTTTCGGAAATTAGCGTGATCATACATACAGACAGACAGACTGACAGACAAAAATTCAAAATATTTTTTTTTGCTTTCTATTATTCTTTTTATGTGTCCCTCTATCCATTTCAGTCAAAAATACAAAATGTACAGACAATAGTAGATTTTACAACAAGTGCACAAAACGAATCATTTTTATCCGAGACTTTTAGCATTGATAGGCTTGGGCTGCAGACCTATACAGCCTACTATTAATTTTGTAATAATATTTTTCTAAAATTAAT
Organism: Ephestia elutella; assembly: GCA_018467065.1. NCBI lineage: Eukaryota > Metazoa > Arthropoda > Insecta > Lepidoptera > Pyralidae > Ephestia > Ephestia elutella. Next base: position 15,024,480 of record CM031582.1, read on the forward strand.
TAAATAACCTACCGTACTTGAATTTAAATTTTAATATCTTTTATGTCTTAAAAACACATAAGGCAAATAAATTAAAAGTAAATATTATAAAATAACATGTTTGGCTGTACAGCTCATTATCTTTGCCTTAATATAGATACATTTATGAGTAGATACGTTAATGCCCTTGTGCACAAAATTTGATTTTGTGCAGCCTATATCCTGCACAAATAAGCACTTTCAGAACATGAGAAGTGAAAAATATTTTTACTGTCTTATTATATGTAATAAACTAAAAACTTCAAACACTTCCTATTTATAACATCAGTGTGAGCATATGTTTTTGCAAATAAATATATCCTTATCTTTACAGTGACAAGAAGTGCACTGTTAAATGTATCTATAAATTAAAAGAAGAAACCAAAATATATACCAACCTGGAACAACACAAATGCAAAAGAAAAGCGATCCTTATCTTTTTCTTTTAAAATTTTACTAACAGCTTTGATGTCGTTGCTTCCAAAGTAGCCCTTCTTGTTTCCTAAAAAAATACATAATCAGTGCGCCCTTTAAATAATTTGACGACCTCCATGGCCCAACGTTCATCACGTTGGACTGCCAAACTGGAGGTCCCGGGTGGAAAATGAACTTTTTCAGATTGGCCTGGGTCTTGAATGTTTATCTATATATGTGTTTGTTATAAAGTATAGTATTGTTGCGTTAGTATCCCATGACACAAGTCTCAAACTTACTTTGGGGCTGACTCAATATGTGTGATTTGTCCATATACATATTTATTTATATATTTAATTGCTAATAGGATACAGGAAATTAATTGATTAGGCCTTTTTAGATCCCATTTCTTTAAAATTTATATTCATAAATTGGTTGAAGAAATTGAACAGGCATCATGTTTGGGTCAGATAATTCAAAATGAGGGTTTCACAAAATTTATCATTATGGAATGAGAAGTAGGGGGGGCCAGTATGACAAGTATCACAAAAAGGATAGAAGTGTCAGAAAGCAAAAGAATAAAAATAAATAAAGCAAACTCCACCAACAAGAGCCAAGTTTTTGAAAATAATGATGGTGAAAGAATCTATCGATATAATACTAACATATGTATATTAAACATAGATTTATTTTACATATACAGTGTAAACTCTTTATAACGAAACTCAAGGGACTGAGCATTTTTTGTCGTTATAGAGAGTTATCGTTATATGGAGTGAACAAAAAAACAACCAAATTAACAAGAATTTTTAATATGTATGTCTTAGATAATAAATGCTTATAAATTATTGTTCACACATATAGTCTGATAACTGATAATACGATAGGTACTCAGTATGTTTGGTCGAAGACCATCACTTTCGAGAAAACAATGCGTCAAACTGCACGTGTTCAAGGCAATTAAGGATAACAAAAGCTAGACCGACCTCGGCTGTTTCGGAGCTTCAGTCTTTTGTTACCTGATAACATAACATAAACAATAATACCGATAATAAATATTTACTGTATAAAAATATGAACACATTTCTTCGTAATAGAGAATGTCGTATCGCTATAAAGAGTGTTTCAATATGTGGGTTTTAACGCAAAGCAACCAAGTTGGGCTCACTTCAACGTTACAGGGAGTTTATTGTTATAAAGGATAACGTTATAAAGAGTTTACACTGTATATTTTTTTAGTTCATAATTTGTTTTTTTTTTTTTTGTTCATAAAATTGGTTATTAAATTAAACATAGGTACATAATATCATATCTTGATAATGATAAATTAATAATTTCCATGTATTGGCGCAGTGTCCCATGAAAATTAGACTTATTACTTACCAGCAAAGTTGTCCAAGTGTTTCAACTTCAGAGACCTGCCAACCATTTCCATCAACTGGTTCGTTAGATTGTTTTGTGGGTAGTATAGGATAATGTCTGGCCTTGCCAACCTGACCATATCATTGGGTTCCTAAACAAAAATAAATAATTTTGATTTGTCCTATGATAAAATATAGGTACTTTGTCTTATCATGGCACATGGTGAGGGATACCTTTGTAGCATTGTAAAAAAGTTTTTATCCTTGACATGTAAAAACTAAAATAAAAAAATTAGGCTACACTAAATATGGATTGGCATTTGAGACTCCTTACATGAATAAGTGAAGACATTACTACTTTTGAAACAAATAGACATGTTATAATGTTTGTTTTTGTTATCTTTCTAGCATATTTAGGCCATAGGAATGTCTGGATGTCGTTATTGTTTACAAGTACAATAAAATGCAACTGAGAAAACTAGGATATACATACCGAATACATAACAACTTGGCTTTTATCAGCACCAGCATTCCAGACATCTGGGTTAGTAAACAGCCCTTTTGACCAAAACAGTATTATGAAGAAAAGCACTGGTAATAATAGCTCTAAGGGCGTATTGATGTATTGTCTACGACGAACAGTAAAATGCTTCCACAACAAAACCAATAACGTCCGCCCCATTTTAGCTTGAGGCATATCTGGCTGAGGTGAAATTAGAAAGTTACTCCTTGACGGAGAAGGCATGTCACAATATAAAACATATGAATCACTCAATTTTCTAGGTATTCTGACTGAAAAGCAACAAACAAACGAATCGTCGGTCGACTCCTCAACAAACTTCGAAATCGAAAATGAAATCAGACAGACATATGAAATGAAAGAATGATGTGTTGAATGACAGTGACAGCACAGAACAGACAGATGACGGTTGATTAGTGTTGGGTGATAGATAAGTGGTAGTCTATCGATAGTAATACCACTTAGTTTTTGTTTTTGAGGTCACGCTGTCACGCACGAGTAGAGATGGGCATTTACCCGATAAATTTCCGAGACTCGGAAATTTATCCATTTATACCCATATTTTCCCAGGAATTTTTAATTTATACCGGGTAAAAATTAAAATCAATTAAAATGTTTGTAATTACGATATTTTACAATATATCGTTAAGATTTATTATGAAATAAGCACATATATTTAGTTTTTAAATTAAGTACTGTGTATAAAAGTACTTATAAAGTGTACAATTTACGTTTTGGTTACAAAAAGACCTGACAAGATATAGGTATCTTTATTCTGACTCATTCGCAGCCAACTGGTTTTAGACGATAAATGTTATGCCGGGGCGACGAACAAGTTTGCCAAATGCCGGAATTCTATTGAACGGCTAGGCGATCATCGAATCGTAAGGCCCGCCTTCTTACTTCTATCGAGGACACTTTTCCGCAATTAGGCCCGCCTTACACGAATGTCAGCCAACTTAATTACACACTCTCTCTCTCTGTCAGAGGAAAGACGTCCACTGCTGGACAAAGGCCTCCCCCAAGGATTTCCATAACGACCGGATGCGGGCAGCGCAGGACCGGTCGTTATGGAACTTAATTACTAACTCTCTCAAAAACACGCTTGCATAAAATTTTCTCGATAGAAAAATACTGCGAAGTTACCTCCAAATCCTAACTAATATTATAAATGTTGTTTGTAATAAAAATTGTTGATGCTTATAAACTCTGTGCACTGTCGCATGGTAGCAGCGCCGTGTATAGCTGGCTTTACGTATAGCCATTGCGTTTGCCTCCTGGCAACATTGCGCAGACGGCTTCCGGCCGTCGACATTCAGTCGTCCTTTGAACGCGCGCGCGCGAGGCCGTGTCGCGTGAAGTAACGGCCAGGTTCTCGGCCACCATTTTGCATGGTTCGTTTGTAGCCGCGTGGCGTGGCGTTTTAATTTTATTTAATTGTAATCATAGTTTGAATTGTAATTGTGTATCTCATCGTTGTTAAATAACTAATAAGCTCTCGATAATTTGTGTTGTGCGAAAGAAATGTATTTGGACTGTTTGTTGTGAACGACGTGCCCTGTGGCTGCCTGGGGACGCCGAATCCTGTTGCCGAGTGAACCTTCTAGAAGAAAGACAGGTATTTTTTCTGGGGACTGAGATCTCAAGGGGGTAGTTTGGGTGATTAGGGACTAACCCCTCCTCTTCCGAAGACACTCGAAGTTGGATCCGAAGATTAAGAAGATTCAGTTTGGTAAGTGGTTTGAATTGTAGTTATTAAGTTAGGTTAGTATATAGGGCCCCGTAGCTCCTATATAAGCTACGGTGGTAGCAGTCTGCGTATAGCTTAAGTTAGGTTCTAGTCGGACAAGCGTGGTGCCGCGTGGAGATTTTTTCCCGGTACTTACTTTTACCGGTGGGTTTTTTCCCGGTAAAGTTCCGGTACAGAATTCTTCCCGCCACTTCGTTTGTCCGGATTCTCTGCGCACATTTTCTGGTAGCAGAGCGTAGTTTATCTACCCTCTATTTGTTCGTTTGTAAAAAATAATTAATTGTTTGTAAAAATTATTAGATTTTTCTTAGTTTGTTTGTATAAGAATATTTGTAACCTTTTTTGTATTTGTTTGCGGTTTGTACCGTGCGTTCCGGGTTTGTGCCATTCTCATACCTACCGCGGTTCTTCGTGTAGTTGTTTGATTTTGTTGTTTTTTATTTACCTTTTGTTATTTTTTGTTTGTGACTTGACGCGATGGCGAAGGTCCCCAATGCTAAGGCGACACTCGCCAACGAATTGAGATGGTTTGTGACGGCCGGTGGACTCCTGTCCCGGAAGGACAGGGAGGCCGCTATACTGGAAAGAGCGGATCAGCTCCGCTCACGATTGAACAACGCGGAAGCGGCCATGGCGGCGCTTACCGAAGCCGACCTTACCCCGGAGGTCTACGCAGGTCACGTGGCGGACCTGGACCAGATCCTGAGTCTGCACGATGACATCGTGGAGGCGGCGGCCGCAATAAGGGCGAGACAGGCTGGCGGACCAGCCCCTCGCACACCTGTTAGACAGGAAGGACCAGCGGTTACTGGTCGGCTCCCCACCCTTCAGCTGTCCCACTTTGGGGGTAGGATGGAGGAGTGGGTGGCATATAAAAATATGTTTGAGTCCCTGGTCGTAGCACGACCTCCTCTCCACTCTTGAGGGTGAAGCGCGGTCGCTCATCCAGCACCTCCGGGTGGAGGACGACCAGTACGACACGGCTTGGGAGTTATTGAACTCCCGCTACCAAAACTTACGTTTGTTAGCGGATGCGCACGCCGCACAGTTGATGGCCCTGCCCAAGGTGGCCAACAGGGCACAGTTGCGCCTGCAGTTGCTCACGCCCGTTACAGTGGCCTGTAACGCGCTCCGCACACTGGGGCTGCCGGTGGACCAATGGTCCTTTTTGCTGGTGCACATTGTATTGGGCAAATTACCCAATGACATCCGCTCGCGATTTGAGCGCGAGAATGCGGAACGGGATAGCACCACCCTACCAACATTCACTGACTTGGTGAAGTTTTTGGAGTTTGAGGCACGGGCGGCTGAGAATACCATGACGGACTCAGCGCCATCCAGAGCGCCTGAACGTAGGCCCCAACAGGGACGGCAACCGCCACCGCGTGGAGCTGGTGTGCGGGTTGCACACACGGCAGCAGTCGCGGGGGACGCGGACTGCCTGCAATGTGGCCGGATGGGCCACAGCCTGCTGCAATGCAGGGACTGGCAGAGACTGCCAGTACAAGATCGGCGCCGCATGGCAAGGCGGCATGAACTTTGCTTTTACTGTTTGGGCAGTCACTATGCACGTGACTGTCCCAGAGCCATACCATGCAGTGCATGCCGTGGGCTGCACCACGTGATGCTCTGCATGAACCGAAACGGGGATGGCCCCCGGTTGTTGAGGCAGGGGTCCCCTATGGGCGGGGGCGCTCCTGCGCGAAGCCCTCCACCATCAGACGGAGGACGCGGCTTCGCTCGTCGCACCCCCCCTCGGGAGGGGGGTCGCGTACCGGCGCGGGTCTTGGCGGACCGGGACCACGCGCCCCAAGGTCGGGGCCAGTATGTGGCTGGCCAGGCCCCGGATAGGGCCCCCATGGGCGGGGGCCCTAGATCGGACGTGAGAGTGGGGACACCCCCCTCCACGCGGGTTACCAATGCCCAACACATGCAGCCGCAGCGGTTTTCTCCGCCGCTGCACGAGTACCCACGGCTGGAGTACCACCCGCCGTACCATATGTATGGCCGGGCCGCGGGTTATGCCCCCCTCAGATGGGGATGTGCACTCGCCCGCCATATTATCCGGGTCAGTGGCGCCCCCTGGTTTGGAGAGAGTGGGGAGCCCGTAACTAGCTTGCTCCCTTGCTGGGACAGAGCCGCGGACGGTTCTGCTCCCTACCGCGGTGGTCCGCGTATGGGGTCGTAGTGGGGAAGCCATGAATTTGAGAGCTCTGTTAGACTCAGGGGCTCAAAGCAGTTTGGTTACCACTCGAGTGGCACACCAGTTAGGTTTAGTCGTGGAAGACTCGCCTGTGCCACTTCTTGGAGTTGGTGGCATACAAGTGAAGTGTCTGACGGGCCAGACACTTGTCACCTTTTCTTCGCTGAAGTCCTCCACAATGAGGATCACGACTTCGGCTATGGTAATGGATACCATTGCGGGTTGGCACCCCTCGACAGACATCCCGCCGGGTGTGTTGTCTTTGGTTTCGGGTCTGGATTTGGCCGACCCCTTTGTCTTTCATCCCGGCCCAGTGGACTTGCTCCTGGGCTCGGACGTATTGGGTTGGATTTTGTTGGGTACTAAGAAAGCTCTGGGTTCGTCTTCACTGATGGCAGTGTCTACTATCTTTGGTTTCGCCCTGATGGGCCCTGTGTTTGATAATAGCACCGTGGAGGAGCCACCGGTCGTCGCATCTGCGTCCTTGGCCAAGACCATGCAAAGGTTTTGGGAGGTGGAGGAGCCACCTATGAGTTCCAGGATGGATCCGGAACACGCTGAGTGCGAAGCCCTTTTTCGATCGACCACGGAGAGGTTGCCCTCCGGTCGGTTTGTAACTAGGTTACCCTTTGTTGCCTCTCGTCCTAGCCTAGGGCAAAGTAGGGCGCTTGCGGAGAAACGACTGCTGTCCATGGAGCGACGCATGCAGCGTGACCACGTACTTCGCGATAAATATATTGAATTTATGCGCGAGTACGAGGATTTGGGTCACATGTCTCCGGCTCGAGTTGATTGGAGCTCAACTGAGCATTATTTTTTGCCCCACCACGCGGTGGTGAAGGCCTCAACAGGCAAATTGAGGACCGTCTTCGATGGGTCCGCACCCACTTCGAACGGGGTTTCGTTGAATCTGTGTTTGCATTCGGGTCCCAAATTGCATAGGGACATAATTGACATCATCTTGAACTTTAGAAGACATCAAGTGGTTTTTGGCGCGGACATCCGGATGATGTTCCGCCAGACAGTCATACATCCTGAGGACAGGCGATTCCAGTTGATACTCTGGCGTGAGCGCCCTGAGGATCCTGTGACGGTGTATGAACTTAATACGAACACGTATGGTTTGAAATCTAGTCCCTATATCGCCATCAGATCATTGCTTGAATTGGCAGAGCGGGAACGGATCCGCTTTCCCCGTGGGGCTTCCGTGCTGTCACGTGACTTGTATGTTGATGACGTGTGCACCGGAGCCCAAAGTATTGAGGAGGCCCTCCTACTGCGGGATGAATTGATTGAAATATTGAAGACAGGTGGCTACGAGCTACGTAAGTGGTTGTCCAATGAGCCTAAAGTTCTAGAAGGGATCCCGGAGGATCACCAACAGAACCCTCACCTGTTTGAGGATGTGGATGATCCCAACAGGATAGCGCTGCTGGGCATGCAGTACCAGCCGCTAACCGATATTTTTACATTCCAAGTGGACTTGGAAATACCAAAGGTCTGGACTAAGAGAACGGTGTTGTCCGTAATAGCCCGTATGTTTGATCCAAGCGGTTGGATCAGTCCAGTGATATTCTCTGCGAAGTGTCTTCTTCAGAGACTTTGGACTTTGGGCGTCTCGTGGGACGAGCCGCTGTTTGGCTCTCCATTGGATGATTGGCTCGAGTTGTTTTCATCGATTAAGGAAGTCAATCGGATTGCCTTGCCTCGTCGAATATTGCCCCCGGGAAATATCGAGCCAGCCTGCATGGCTTTTGTGACGCGTCGGAGCGAGGCTACGCCGCGTCAGTCTATATGCGGACAGTTGACGCCGATGGCCGGGTCAATGTCTCGCTTTTGTTAGGGAAGAGCAAGGTCGCCCCCATCAGGACTAGGCTGACTATTCCCAAGCTTGAGTTGAGTGGAGCTCACCTTCTCTCTAAATTGTTGCATCACGTTGCCAGTGAGCTGGCGGCCACGGTCGAGATACGAGACATCTTCGCCTGGTCGGATAGCCAGGTCGCGCTTGCATGGTTGCGCGCGGCCCCACATACCTTGGAGGTTTTTGTTGGAAACAGGGTTTCCCAAATTCAAAATATTGGAATTGATATAACATGGAGACATGTGCCGGGAGAGCTTAACCCAGCGGACTGTGCTTCCCGAGGTTGTACGGCACCAGAATTGGTGTCACACCCGCTCTGGTGGGGTCCAGAGTGGCTGATGGGATCAGAAACATCTTGGCCTGTCTGTCAGACAGACATTACTTCTTTGTGTTTGACTGGGCTTCGTGTACATGCTGTAGTCGCTGAGACGACGTCGGAGCCGGATTGGCTACTTGCTCGGTATAGCAGTTTGGATAAGCTTCTGGGTGTTACCAGTTGGATTAAGCGTTTCATACATAATTGTAGAAACCCACAGGCAAAGCGGTTGGAGCCGATTGCAGGTGCAGAAGAGCGCCGGAGCGCATTGTTGCATTGGGTCCGTGTCGTGCAGACCGGACGGTTTGAGTCAGAGCTTCATATTTTGCGCGATGGACGCGCTAAGTTGAAGGGCGCGGTCGCTCGTTTGAACCCGTTCATCGACTCGGATGGGCTTCTTCGGGTTGGAGGCAGGCTCCGGAAGGCGGATCTTCCATATGAGACTCGCCATCCTCTATTGTTGCCCAAGGGCGGACCCTTGGTGCAGCTTTTGGTGTCTGATCGACACATTCGTAACGCCCATGCTGGGTGCAATGCTTTGTTGGCTATTTTGCAACGCGAATTTTGGATTTTGTCTGCCCGAAGAGCAATCCGTAGTGTCCTGTTTCGATGCATTGCATGTTATAGGTTGAAGGCATCCACGATGCAACCACAGATGGGTGATTTGCCCGCTGATCGAATCCGACCTTCGAGGCCGTTTGACGGCGTTGGAACCGATTTTGCCGGCCCCTTTTCGATCAAGGCTTCTCCCTTTCGTAATGCCCGTATTGTAAAGGGCTATTTGTGTGTATTTGTTTGTTTGGCCACCAAGGCTGTCCATTTGGAGGTGGTATCAGCTCTGACTACGGAGGCCTTCGTCGCCGCGTTGGATCGCTTTGTTTCGCGTCGAGGTCTACCTTCCCTTATTAGGTCTGATAATGGCACAAACTATAAGGGAACTGTAAATTATCTTAAGGATGTTTGTGAATTTATTGATAAGAATTGTACTAGTTTAAGTCAAATTGCTGCCCAAAGGGGAATAACCTGGAAGTTTAGTCCCCAAGTTGCCCCCATTGGGGAGGGATTTTTGAAGCGGCTGTGAAATCCGCAAAGACCCACCTCCGCCGCATTATCGGAGAAACGGCTCTAACTTTTGAAGAGCTGGCCACAGTGTTTTGTAAAGTTGAGGCGGTCCTCAACTCTCGTCCTCTCTGTCCGCTATCTCCAGATCCAAATGACTTGGAAGCTCTCACCCCTGGTCATTTTTTGGTGGGAGGGCCTTTGAATGCCCTGCCCGAATACCCGTGGAAGGACGAACGCGTATATCGGTTGTCGCGTTTTCAAATGTTGCAGCAAATGAGCCAGGACTTTTGGCGTCGCTGGTCGCTTGAATATTTGCATTTGCTGCAGCAAAGAGTGAAGTGGACAGACAGGACTGAGCCACCCAGGGAGGGTGATTTAGTATTGTTAAAAGAGGCAAATTTGCCCTCATTGCTTTGGCGACGAGCTCGCATATTACGTTTGATTCTTGGCGGAGATGGCACTCCGCGTGTGGCTGAGGTGTTGGTCGACGGTTCGATTTTAAGGAGAGCTGTGACCTCTCTCGCCCGCCTTCCCGTAGAGTAAGCTAGCGGTCTGCTTCTCAGACCGGGACGGGGGGATGTTTGTAATAAAAATTGTTGATGCTTATAAACTCTGTGCACTGTCGCATGGTAGCAGCGCCGTGTATAGCTGGCTTTACGTATAGCCATTGCGTTTGCCTCCTGGCAACATTGCGCAGACGGCTTCCGGCCGTCGACATTCAGTCGTCCTTTGAACGCGCGCGCGCGAGGCCGTGTCGCGTGAAGTAACGGCCAGGTTCTCGGCCACCATTTTGCATGGTTCGTTTGTAGCCGCGTGGCGTGGCGTTTTAATTTTATTTAATTGTAATCATAGTTTGAATTGTAATTGTGTATCTCATCGTTGTTAAATAACTAATAAGCTCGCGATAATTTGTGTTGTGCGAAAGAAATGTATTTGGACTGTTTGTTGTGAACGACGTGCCCTGTGGCTGCCTGGGGACGCCGAATCCTGTTGCCGAGTGAACCTTCTAGAAGAAAGACAGGTATTTTTTCTGGGGACTGAGATCTCAAGGGGGTAGTTTGGGTGATTAGGGACTAACCCCTCCTCTTCCGAAGACACTCGAAGTTGGATCCGAAGATTAAGAAGATTCAGTTTGGTAAGTGGTTTGAATTGTAGTTATTAAGTTAGGTTAGTATATAGGGCCCCGTAGCTCCCTATATAAGCTACGGTGGTAGCAGTCTGCGTATAGCTTAAGTTAGGTTCTAGTCGGACAAGCGTGGTGCCGCGTGGAGATTTTTTCCCGGTACTTACTTTTACCGGTGGGTTTTTTCCCGGTAAAGTTCCGGTACAGAATTCTTCCCGCCACTTCGTTTGTCCGGATTCTCTGCGCACAAATGTGAAAGTGAGTTTGTTTGTTACCTCTTCACGTTTTATCTACTGAACCAATCTTCCTATTTCACATACACATAGTTAGAAGTACTGAGAAGGACATAGGATACTTTTCATCCCGGGAAAAAGCACTGTTCCCGAAGGAAATTCACGCGGGCGAAGCTGCGGGCAAAAGTTAGTCTATAATACAACTGAAGATGTTTTGATTTTTTTGTTAATTCTACTTTAAACAGCCATATACTAAAAATGCATCATTATTTTCAAAATATTATTTGAATACATATGATTTTAAATCTGTTGTTTATGTTTTTTTAATATTTGAACCGAAAACAACTAGTTATTTATCTTCCTTATAATCAAAACACACCTAATATTTATACTTTAATAATTATTTTATCAGTATTCAAGAAAATAAGGATAATTTACTTTCATTTTAATTTCTTCCCGGTATAAATAAAAAATATCGGGTATAAATGGGTATAAATTAATTTTTACCAATTCTACCCATTCTTTCCCATTTTTACCTTCCGGAAATTTATCCAAGCGCCCATCTCTACGCACGAGGTATCTCGTAGTACGAGATAAGCGTGACCTCCTACTTGTTAATACAAAACTATATAAGTATTAAATCAATAGTAACGATAGAATTTATGTAGCGGAAGTCAAGGGCCGCCATGACCGAAATCGGTCGGATTATACGTCATTAGCAAGTTATGTTAAGTTAATTGTATAGGTATACTAGCTTTCGCCCGCAGCTTCGCCCGTGTGAATTTCCCACGGGAACAGTGCTTTTTCCCGGGATGAAAGGTACCCTATGTCCTTCTCCGTACTTCCAGGCCCTTGATTCTTGTAATTACAAACATACTATGTCGTGCCTCAGTTGTGGTTGTGTCTCAAAAGCCAAAGAAATCGTAATAAAACAAAGAAGTCTTGCAGAGATCTTTTCGCTTTAGTTCAATTTCTTTGGCTCTTGAGACACAATTGAGACACGACATCTACGTTTGTATTTAGTAGAATCGGCGCCCAGCTATGTGTATGCGAAATTTTAAGAAGATTGGTTCAGTAGATAAAGAGGTAACAAACAAACAAACAAACAAAGAAACTCACTTTCGGATTTATAATATTAGTTAGGATGAAATAAGTCTATTTTACATTCTTCTGCTTAATCCAACCCGCACAATATTATGTTTCGTTTTCAAGTAATTCCTAAATGGTTGTCTGGAAGATATTGCTTTCAGCGATAAGGCCGCCTTAGCGCATCTTTTTTTATTTTAGTTTTATACCTACTATATATATTACAAGTGTGCAATAAAGTATATTGTATCAGTACGGTACCTATTGACAATGTTCAGAAGTATTAACTAATTTCCATTATCGTATCGAGAGTGTTGTGGATGCTCGATACTATCGATAGGACTATTCGCGATGACGAAACTATCGTTATTGCAACAACACTATGCTATGACTGAAATGATAACAACTTGTAACTTGGTTAGTTACGAGTGCGTGTTGGGTGACGTAGAATGATACTCGTTATGCGTTGGTAAAAAGAATCTGTTTATTTTAAAATGTACTGCATTTTATACCTAAAATTACATGAGTCAGACGTTCGTATGACGCACGTGATTTACATTACCCTACAAACTCATTGAGGCCAAATCCTATTGTTTCCTGCGTGAGCAGAAAAATTCATAAACAAGATAGAAACAAATGACAAGATAGGTGTATTAGTGATTGGCACAGCCGACAGTAGCACATAAATCTATCATAATCATGACAACTCAACTCACCTCTGTCAGCTTGACATGTTGTTTGTACCCATTGAATTATATATTAATATGGAAGTGTAACTCTCATACAACGAACGCTCAAATCATGGCAAGGGGTATATAATCACTACGTTTTAAGAGTCGGGACTCCCATACAAAAAAATGGACTATGAAACGGGAGCGAAACAGGGCCGCCAATATGAAGGCCACAAATGCTTAACATTGTGCCAACATCAAGAAGAAAAAAAAGGGATGTGGTACATCACACTTATTATCGACTTATCGGTATTAGTATTTATCGACCGTTTATCGTAGGTAGGTAGGTAGGTCGATATCAGCATTTGCCGACCGTAGGTAGTAGGTAGGTGATCTAATAGTGACCCACGCCCACAGTTTTATTTTGGGAGGAATTAATGAACACCAGTTTTATGTCTTTCAAAGTATATTTCTTTTACATGTTTTTATAGACGAAAAATGACAATTCCTTAACTCCAGGCTGTGCTCCAGGTTAGAAGTTCTGCAACACAAAAAAAACATAACTATTAAATAGTTAAAAACCTTTTCCGTCATGAGTACTGGTTATTTTTCTTGTACTTTTTTCGGTCGAAGCCGCGGGCAAAAAGCTAGTATTACAATAAATGTAATTATGACAATGTACTTCAATATGGTGGTGGCGAGTGGTAGAGCACCCGCCTGTGGATGCAAAATCCCAGGTTCGAATCCTGCCCGGGCTACATTAGTTTGTACACCAATCTGACTCATGTATGGTAGTTTTCATCGACCACCACTTGCTTCCGGTGAAGGAAAACATCGTGAGGAAACCTGCACTCTGTGTTGATGATTATCAACTAGTGTGTGAAATGGAGAAGGCAATGGCAAACCACTCCATTAAAATTGCCAAGAAAGTCGTTGTGTGTGTTTCATTCCATATAATGACCACGACCCTCAGTCATGAGGAAATACGACTAATACCTAATACTTCAATATATAAAAATGCTTACTTGGACTGTTTGTAATATATTGGGTAAAACTAAACGCAGGCGTTTCCTGTTATCGCCGCCAGGCGTTTTGGGGTTCTCACATTGCTCGCGGGTAAGATGGGTCGTGGACGGTCGCCATTGTCCTATGCGATATCGGTTTGATTTTTAATACGCGAGAGGTCCCGCGTTCTTTGATTGCTAATTAGCTTGAGTTGTATTTGTGAATTTCCTGTTTGTTAAATAACTATTGAACTTTGTGTTTGTGTACCCGTCATTGTGACTTTCTCCTGTGGGATGTGACGCGTGGCTGCTCGCTCACATCTATCTGTTGCCGAGCCGATTTCGGGAAGAAATCTATTTATTTGTTCTGGGGAATTGAGATCTCATGGGTTAGGTAGGGTGATTAGGAATTCCCCCTTCCCGAAGACACTCAAGTTTGGATCCGAAGAAAAAGAAGATTTAGTTTGGTAAGTGTAATGGTAATTCAATTGTAGTTAATTTATAGGTTAGGTTATTATATAGGGCCCTGTAGCTCCCTTCATAAGCTACGGTGGTAGCAGACTGCGTTAAGTTAGTTAGGTTTTAGTCGGGCAAACGTGGTGCCGCGTGGAGATTTTTTCCCGGTACTTATTTTTACCGGTGGTTTTTTCCCGGTGAAGTTCCGGTACAGAATTCTTCCCGCCGCTTCGTTTGTCCGGATTCGCTCTGCGCACATTTTCTGGCAGCAGAGCGTAGTTGCTCTGCACATTTTCTGGTAGCAGAGCGTAGTTTATCTACCCTCTATTTGTTCGTTTGTAAAAAATAATTAATTGTTTGTAAAAATTATTAGATTTTTCTTAGTTTGTTTGTATAAGAATATTTGTAACCTTTTTGTATTTGTTTGCGGTTTGTACCGTGCGTTCCGGGTTTGTGCCATTCTCATACCTACCGCGGTTTTTCGTGTTGTTGCTTGATCTTGTTCTTTATTTACCTTTTTTATCTTTTTCTTATTTGTGCAGAGCAACTACGCTCTGCTGCCAGAAAATGTGGCAGAGAGAATCCGGACAAACGAAGCGGCGGGAAGAATTCTGTACCGGAACTTCACCGGGAAAAAACCACCGGTAAAAATAAGTACCGGGAAAAAATCTCCACGCGGCACCACGTTTGCCCGACTAAAACCTAACTAACTTAACGCAGTCTGCTACCACCGTAGCTTATGAAGGGAGCTACAGGGCCCTATATGATAACCTAACCTATAAATTAACTACAATTGAACACTTACCAAATTAAATCTTCTTTCTCTTCGGATCCAAACTTGAGTGTCTTCGGGAAGGGGGAATTCCTAATCACCCTACCTAACCCTTGAGATCTCAATTCCCCATAACAACTAAATAGATTTCTTCCCGTAGTTTCACTCGGGAACAGCCAGATGTGAACAGCCAGCCACGTTTCACCTCTCACAAGAAAAAGTCACAATAACAGAGTTTTTCACAAACACAAATTCAATAGTTATTTAACAAACAGGAAATTCACAATTATCACTCAAACTAAACAACAAGCAAAAGACGCGAGACCGCTCCGCGTATTAAAATCAAACCGATATCGCCCTGGACAATGCAATGGCGGACCACACGCGACGCCATCCACGCTAGCAGTGTGAGAACCCCAAAACGCCTGGCGGCGATAACAGGAAACGCCTGCGTTTAGTTTTACCCAATATATTACAAACATCCCCCCGTCCCGGTCTGAGAAGCAGACCGCTAGCTTACTCTACGGGAAGGCGGGCGAGAGAGGTCACACCTCTCCTTAAAATCGAACCGTCGACCAACACCTCAGCCACCCGCGGAGTGCCATCTCCGCCAAGAATCAAACGTAATATGCGAGCTCGTCGCCAAAGCAATGAGGGCAAATTTGCCTCTTTTAACAATACTAAATCACCCTCCCTGGGAGGCTCAGTCCTGTCTGTCCACTTCACTCTTTGCTGCAGCAAATGCAAATATTCAAGCGACCAGCGACGCCAAAAGTCCTGGCTCATTTGCTGCAACATTTGAAAACGCGACAACCGATATACGCGTTCATCCTTCCACGGGTATTCGGGCAGGGCATTCAACGGCCCTCCCACCAAAAAATGACCAGGGGTGAGAGCTTCCAAGTCATTTGGATCTGGAGATAGCGGACAGAGAGGACGAGAGTTGAGGACCGCCTCAACTTTACAAAACACTGTGGCCAGCTCTTCAAAAGTTAGAGCCGTTTCTCCGATAATGCGGCGGAGGTGGGTCTTTGCGGATTTCACAGCCGCTTCAAAATCCCTCCCCAATGGGGGCAACTTGGGGGACTAAACTTCCAGGTTATTCCCCTTTGGGCAGCAATTTGACTTAAACTAGTACAATTTTTATCAATAAACACAGAAACATCCTTAAGATAATTTACAGTTCCCTTATAGTTTGTGCCATTATCAGATCTAATAAGGGAAGGTAGACCTCGACGCGAAACAAAGCGATCCAACGCGGCGACGAAGGCCTCCGTAGTCAGAGCCGATACCACCTCCAAATGGACAGCCTTGGTGGCCAAACAAACAAATACACACAAATAGCCCTTCACAATACGGGCATTACGAAAGGGAGAAGCCTTGATCGAAAAGGGACCGGCAAAATCGGTCCCAACGCCGTCAAACGGCCTCGAAGGTCGGATTCGATCAGCGGGCAAATCACCCATCTGTGGTTGCATCGTGGATGCCTTCAACCTATAACATGCAATACATCGAAACAGGACACTACGGATTGCTCTTCGGGCAGACAAAATCCAAAATTCGCGTTGCAAAATAGCCAACAAAGCATTGCACCCAGCATGGGCGTTACGAATGTGTCGATCAGACACCAAAAGCTGCACCAAGGGTCCGCCCTTGGGCAACAACAGAGGATGGCGAGTCTCATATGGAAGATCCGCCTTCCGGAGCCTGCCTCCAACCCGAAGAAGCCCATCCGAGTCGATGTACGGGTTCAAACGAGCGACCGCGCCCTTCAACTTAGCGCGTCCGTCGCGCAAAATACGAAGCTCTGACTCAAACCGTCCGGTCTGCACGACACGGACCCAATGCAACAATGCGCTCCGGCGCTCTTCTGCACCTGCAATCGGCTCCAACCGCTTTGCCTGTGGGTTTCTACAATTATGTATGAAACGCTTAATCCAACTGGTGACACCCAGAAGCTTATCCAAACTGCTATACCGAGCAAGTAGCCAATCCGGCTCCGACGTCGTCTCAGCGACTACAGCATGTACACGGAGCCCAGTCAAACTCAAAGAAGTAACATCTGTCTGACAGACAGGCCAAGAAGTTTCTGATCCCATCAGCCACTCTGGACCCCACCAGAGCGGGTGTGACACCAATTCTGGTGCCGTACAACCTCGGGAAGCACAGTCCGCTGGGTTAAGCTCTCCCGGCACATGTCTCCATGTTATATCAATTCCGATATTCTGGATTTGGGAAACCCTGTTTCCAACAAAAACCTCCAAGGTATGTGGGGCCGCGCGCAACCATGCAAGCGCGACCTGGCTATCCGACCAGGCGAAGATGTCTCGTATCTCGACCGTGGCCGCCAGCTCACTGGCAACGTGATGCAACAATTTAGAAAGAAGGTGAGCTCCACTCAACTCAAGCTTGGGAATAGTCAGCCTAGTCCTGATGGGGGCGACCTTGCTCTTCCCTAACAAAAGCGAGACATTGACCCGGCCATCGGCGTCAACTGTCCGCATATAGACTGACGCGGCGTAGCCTCGCTCCGACGCGTCACAAAAGCCATGCAGGCTGGCTCGATATTTCCCGGGGGCAATATTCGACGAGGCAAGGCAATCCGATTGACTTCCTTAATCGATGAAAACAACTCGAGCCAATCATCCAATGGAGGACCAAACAGCGGCTCGTCCCACGAGACGCCCAAAGTCCAAAGTCTCTGAAGAAGACACTTCGCAGAGAATATCACTGGACTGATCCAACCGCTTGGATCAAACATACGAGCTATTACGGACAACACCGTTCTCTTAGTCCAGACTTTTGGTATTTCCAAGTCCACTTGGAATGTGAAAATATCGGTTAGCGGCTGGTACTGCATGCCCAGCACCGCTATCCTGTTGGGATCATCCACATCCTCAAACAGATGAGGGTTCTGTTGGTGATCCTCCGGGATCCCTTCTAGAACTTTAGGCTCATTGGACAACCACTTACGTAGCTCATAGCCACCCGTTTTCAATATTTCAATCAATTCGTCCCGCAGTAGGAGGGCCTCCTCAATACTTTGGGCTCCGGTGCACACGTCATCAACATACAAGTCACGTGACAGCACGGAAGCCCCACGGGGAAAGCGGATCCGTTCCCGCTCTGCCAATTCAAGCAATGATCTGATGGCGATATAGGGACTAGATTTCAAACCATACGTGTTTGTGTTGAGTTCATACACCGTCACAGGATCCTCAGGGCGCTCACGCCAGAGTATCAACTGGAATCGCCTGTCCTCAGGATGTATGACTGTCTGGCGGAACATCATCCGGATGTCCGCACCAAAAACCACTTGATGTCTTCTAAAGTTCAAGATGATGTCAATTATGTCCCTATGCAATTTGGGACCCGAATGCAAACACAGATTCAACGAAACCCCGTTCGAAGTGGGTGCGGACCCATCGAAGACGGTCCTCAATTTGCCTGTTGAGGCCTTCACCACCGCGTGGTGGGGCAAAAAATAATGCTCAGTTGAGCTCCAATCAACTCGAGCCGGAGACATGTGACCCAAATCCTCGTACTCGCGCATAAATTCAATATATTTATCGCGAAGTACGTGGTCACGCTGCATACGTCGCTCCATGGACAGCAGTCGTTTCTCCGCAAGCGCCCTACTTTGCCCTAGGCTAGGACGAGAGGCAACAAAGGGTAACCTAGTTACAAACCGACCGGAGGGCAACCTCTCCGTGGTCGATCGAAAAAGGGCTTCGCACTCAGCGTGTTCCGGATCCATCCTGGAACTCATAGGTGGCTCCTCCACCTCCCAAAACCTTTGCATGGTCTTGGCCAAGGACGCAGATGCGACAACCGGTGGCTCCTCCGCGGTGCCATTATCAAACACAGGGCCCATCAGGGCGAAACCAAAGATAGTAGACACTGCCATCAGTGAAGACGAACCCAGAGCCTTCTGTGTACCCAACAAAATCCAACCCAATACGTCCGAGCCCAGGAGCAAGTCCACTGGGCCGGGATGAAAGACAAAGGGGTCGGCCAAATCCAGACCCGAAACCAAAGACAACACACCCGGCGGTATGTCTGTCGAGGGGTGCCAACCCGCAATGGTATCCATTACCATAGCCGAAGTCGTGATCCTCATTGTGGAGGACTTCAGCGAAGAAAAGGTGACAAGTGTCTGGCCCGTCAGACACTTCACTTGTATGCCACCAACTCCAAGAAGTGGCACAGGCGAGTCTTCCACGACTAAACCTAACTGGCGTGCCACTCGAGTGGTAACCAAACTGCTTTGAGCCCCTGAGTCCAACAGAGCTCTCAAATTAATGGCCTCCCCCCTACGACCCCATACGCGGACCACCGCGGTAGGGAGCAGAACCGTCCGCGGCTCTGTCCCAGCAAGGGAGCAAGCTAGTTACGGGCTCCCCACTCTCTCCAAACCAGGGGCGCGCCACTGACCCGGATAATATGGCGGGCGAGTGCACATCCCCATCTGAGGGGGGCATAACCCGCGGCCCGGCCATACATATGGTACGGCGGGTGGTACTCCAGCCGTGGGTACTCGTGCAGCGGCGGAGAAAACCGCTGCGGCTGCATGTGTTGGGCATTGGTAACCCGCGTGGAGGGGGTGTCCCCACTCTCACGTCCGATCTAGGGCCCCCGCCCATGGGGGCCCTATCCGGGGCCTGGCCAGCCACATACTGGCCATGACCTTGAGGCGCGTGGTCCCGGTCCGCCAAGACCCGCGCAGGTACGCGACCCCCTCCCGAGGGGGTGCGACGAGCGAAGCCGCGTCCTTCTTCCAAAGGTGGAGGGCTTCGCGCAGGAGCGCCCCCGCCCATAGGGGACCCCTGCCTCAACATCCGGGTGCCATCCCCGTTCCGGTTCATGCAGAGCATCGCGTGGTGCAGCCCACGGCATGCACTGCATGGTATGGCCCTGGGACAGTCACGTGCATAGTGACTGCCCAAACAGTAAAAGCAAAGTTCATGCCGCTTTGCCATGCGGCGCCTATCTTGTACTGGCAGTCTCTGCCAGTCCCTGCATTGCAGCAGGCTGTGGCCCATCCGACCACATTGCAGGCAGTCCGCGTCCCTCGCGACTGCTGCCGTGTGTGCAACCCGCGCACCAGCTCCACGCGGTGGCGGTTGCCGTCCCTGTTGGGGCCTACGTTCAGGCGCTCTGGATGGCGCTGAGTCCGTCATGGTATTCTCAGCCGCCCGTGCCTCAAACTCCAAAAACTTCACCAAGTCAGTGAATGTTGGTAGGGTGGTGCTATCCCGTTCCGCATTCTCGCGCTCAAATCGCGAGCGGATGTCATTGGGTAATTTGCCCAATACAATGTGCACCAGCAAAAAGGACCATTGGTCCACCGGCAGCCCCAGTGTGCGGAGCGCGTTACAGGCCACTGTAACGGGCGTGAGCAACTGCAGGCGCAACTGTGCCCTGTTGGCCACCTTGGGCAGGGCCATCAACTGTGCGGCGTGCGCATCCGCTAACAAACGTAAGTTTTGGTAGCGGGAGTTCAATAACTCCCAAGCCGTATCGTACTGGTCGTCCTCCACCCGGAGGTGCTGGATGAGCGACCGCGCTTCATCCTCAAGAGTGGAGAGGAGGTAGGCCATCTTCTGGGCCTTCGACAAATCCTGTCGTGCTACGACCAGGGACTCAAACATATTTTTATATGCTACCCACTCCTCCATCCTACCCCCAAAGTGGGACAGCTGAAGGGTGGGGAGCCGACCAGTAACCGCTGGTCCTTCCTGTCTAACAGGTGTGCGAGGGGGTGGTCCGCCAGCCTGTCTCGCCCTTATTGCGGTCACCGCCTCCGCGATATCATCGTGCAGACTCAGGATCTGGTCCATGTCCGCCATGTGACCTGCGTAGGCCTCCGGGGTAAGATCGGCTTCGGTAAGCGCCGCCATGGCCGCTTCCGCGCTAATCAATCGTGAGTGGAGGTGATCCGCTCTTAGCAGTATGGCGCCCTCCCTGTCCTTCCGGGACAGGAGTCCTCCGGCCGTCACAAACCATCTCAATTCGTTGGCGAGTGTCGCCCTAGCATTGGAGGCCTTCGCCATCGCGTCAAGTCACAAACAAAAAATAACAAAAGGTAAATAAAAAACAACAAAATCAAGCAACTACACGAAGAACCGCGGTAGGTATGAGAATGGCACAAACCCGGAACGCACGGTACAAACCGCAAACAAATACAAAAAAGGTTACAAATATTCTTATACAAACAAACTAAGAAAAATCTAATAATTTTTACAAACAATTAATTATTTTTTACAAACGAACAAATAGAGGGTAGATAAACTACGCTCTGCTACCAGAAAGTGTGCAGAGCAACTACGCTCTGCTGCCAGAAAATGTGGCAGAGAGAATCCGGACAAACGAAGCGGCGGGAAGAATTCTGTACCGGAACTTCACCGGGAAAAAACCACCGGTAAAAATAAGTACCGGGAAAAAATCTCCACGCGGCACCACGTTTGCCCGACTAAAACCTAACTAACTTAACGCAGTCTGCTACCACCGTAGCTTATGAAGGGAGCTACAGGGCCCTATATGATAACCTAACCTATAAATTAACTACAATTGAACACTTACCAAATTAAATCTTCTTTCTCTTCGGATCCAAACTTGAGTGTCTTCGGGAAGGGGGAATTCCTAATCACCCTACCTAACCCTTGAGATCTCAATTCCCCATAACAACTAAATAGATTTCTTCCCGTAGTTTCACTCGGGAACAGCCAGATGTGAACAGCCAGCCACGTTTCACCTCTCACAAGAAAAAGTCACAATAACAGAGTTTTTCACAAACACAAATTCAATAGTTATTTAACAAACAGGAAATTCACAATTATCACTCAAACTAAACAACAAGCAAAAGACGCGAGACCGCTCCGCGTATTAAAATCAAACCGATATCGCCCTGGACAATGCAATGGCGGACCACACGCGACGCCATCCACGCTAGCAGTGTGAGAACCCCAAAACGCCTGGCGGCGATAACAGGAAACGCCTGCGTTTAGTTTTACCCAATATATTACAAACATGACGCGATGGCGAAGGTCCCCAATCCTAAGGCGACACTCGCCAACGAATTGAGATGGTTTGTGACGGCCGGTGGACTCCTGTCCCGGAAGGACAGGGAGGCCGCTATACTGGAAAGAGCGGATCAGCTCCGCTCACGATTGAACAACGCGGAAGCGGCCATGGCGGCACTTACCGAAGCCGACCTTACCCCGGAGGTCTACGCAGGTCACGTGGCGGACCTGGACCAGATCCTGAGTCTGCACGATGACATCGTGGAGGCGGCGGCCGCAATAAGGGCGAGACAGGCTGGCGGACCAGCCCCTCGCACACCTGTTAGACAGGAAGGACCAGCGGTTACTGGTCGGCTCCCCACCCTTCAGCTGTCCCACTTTGGGGGTAGGATGGAGGAGTGGGTGGCATATAAAAATATGTTTGAGTCCCTGGTCGTAGCACGACAGGATTTGTCGAAGGCCCAGAAGATGGCCTACCTCCTCTCCACTCTGGAGGATGAAGCGCGGTCGCTCATCCAGCACCTCCGGGTGGAGGACGACCAGTACGATACGGCTTGGGAGTTATTGAACTCCCGCTACCAAAATTTACGTTTGTTAGCGGATGCGCACGCCGCACAGTTGATGGCCCTGCCCAAGGTGGCCAACAGGGCACAGTTGCGCCTGCAGTTGCTCACGCCCGTTACAGTGGCCTGTAACGCGCTCCGCACACTGGGGCTGCCGGTGGACCAATGGTCCTTTTTGCTGGTGCACATTGTATTGGGCAAATTACCCAATGACATCCGCTCGCGGTTTGAGCGCGAAAATGCGGAGCGGGATAGCACCACCCTACCAACATTCACTGACTTGGTGAAGTTTTTGGAGTTTGAGGCACGGGCCGCTGAGAATACCATGACGGACTCAGCGCCATCCAGAGCGCCTGAACGTAGGCCCTTGGAACCCTCATGGCGAGGGAGGCCCCAACAGGGACGGCAACCGCCACCGCGTGGAGCTGGTGCGCGGGTTGCACACACGGCAGCAGTCGCGAGGGACGCGGACTGCCTGCAATGTGGTCGGATGGGCCACAGCCTGCTGCAATGCAGGGACTGGCAGGGACTGCCAGTACAAGATCGGCGCCGCATGGCAAAGCGGCATGAACTTTGCTTTTATTGTTTGGGCGGTCACTATGCACGTGACTGTCCCAGTGCCATACCATGCAGTGCATGCCGTGGGCGGCACCACGCGATGCTTTGCATGAACCGCAACGGGGATGGCACCCGGATGTTGAGGCAGGGGTCCCCTATGGGCGGGGGCGCTCCTGCGCGAAGCCCTCCACCACCGGACGGAGGACGCGGCTTCGCTCGTCGCACCCCCCTCGGGAGGGGGTCGCGTACCTGCGCGGGTCTTGGCGGACCGGGACCACGCGCCCCAAGGTCATGGCCAGTATGTAGCTGGCCAGGCCCCGGATAGGGCCCCCATGGGCGGGGGCCCTAGATCGGACGTGAGAGTGGGGACACCCCCCTCCACGCGGGTTACCAATGCCCAACACATGCAGCCGCAGCGGTTTTCTCCACCGCTGCACGAGTACCCACGGCTGGAGTACCACCCGCCGTACCATAGGTATGGCCGGGCCGCGGGTTATGCCCCCACTCAGATGGGGATGTGCACTCGCCCGACATATTATCCGGGTCAGTGGCGCCCCCCTGGTTTGGAGAGAGTGGGGAGCCCGTAACTAGCTTGCTCCCTTGCTGGGACAGAGCCGCGGACGGTTCTGCTCCCTACCGCGGTGGTCCGCGTATGGGGTCGTGGGGGGGAAGCCATTAATTTGAGAGCTCTGTTGGACTCAGGGGCTCAAAGCAGTTTGGTTACCACTCGAGTGGCACGCCAGTTAGGTTTAGTCGTGGAAGACTCGCCTGTGCCACTTCTTGGAGTTGGTGGCATACAAGTGAAGTGTCTGACGGGCCAGACACTTGTCACCTTTTCTTCGCTGAAGTCCTCCACAATGAGGATCACGACTTCGGCTATGGTAATGGATACCATTGCGGGTTGGCACCCCTCGACAGACATACCGCCGGGTGTGTTGTCTTTGGGTTCGGGTCTGGATTTGGCCGACCCCTTTGTCTTTCATCCCGGCCCAGTGGACTTGCTCCTGGGCTCGGACGTATTGGGTTGGATTTTGTTGGGTACACAGAAGGCTCTGGGTTCGTCTTCACTGATGGCAGTGTCTACGATTTTTGGTTTTGCCCTGATGGGCCCTGTGTTTGATAATGGCACCGCGGAGGAGCCACCGGTCGTCGCATCAGCGTCCTTGGCCAAGACCATGCAAAGGTTTTGGGAGGTGGAGGAGCCACCTATGAGTTCCAGGATGGATCCGGAACACGCTGAGTGCGAAGCCCTTTTTCGATCGACCACGGAGAGGTTGCCCTCCGGTCGGTTTGTAACTAGGTTACCCTTTGTTGCCTCTCGTCCTAGCCTAGGGCAAAGTAGGGCGCTTGCGGAGAAACGACTGCTGTCCATGGAGCGACGTATGCAGCGTGACCACGTACTTCGCGATAAATATATTGAATTTATGCGCGAGTACGAGGATTTGGGTCACATGTCTCCGGCTCGAGTTGATTGGAGCTCAACTGAGCATTATTTTTTGCCCCACCACGCGGTGGTGAAGGCCTCAACGGGCAAGTTGCGGACTGTCTTTGATGGGTCCGCACCCACTTCGAACGGAGTTTCGTTGAATCTATGTTTGCATTCAGGTCCCAAATTGCATAGGGACATAATTGACATCATCTTGAACTTTAGAAGACATCAAGTGGTTTTTGGTGCGGACATCCGGATGATGTTCCGCCAGACAGTCATACATCCTGAGGACAGGCGATTCCAGTTGATACTCTGGCGTGAGCGCCCTGAGGATCCTGTGACGGTGTATGAACTCAACACAAACACGTATGGTTTGAAATCTAGTCCCTATATCGCCATCAGATCATTGCTTGAATTGGCAGAGCGGGAACGGATCCGCTTTCCCCGTGGGGCTTCCGTGCTGTCACGTGACTTGTATGTTGATGACGTGTGCACCGGAGCCCAAAGTATTGAGGAGGCCCTCCTACTGCGGGATGAATTGATTGAAATATTGAAGACAGGTGGCTACGAGCTACGTAAGTGGTTGTCTAATGAGCCTAAAGTTCTAGAAGGGATCCCGGAGGATCACCAACAGAACCCTCACCTGTTTGAGGATGTGGATGATCCCAACAGGATAGCGGTGCTGGGCATGCAGTACCAGCCGCTAACCGATATTTTTACCTTCCAAGTGGACTTGGAAATACCAAAGGTCTGGACTAAGAGAACGGTGTTGTCCGTAATAGCTCGTATGTTTGATCCAAGCGGTTGGATCAGTCCAGTGATATTCTCTGCGAAGTGTCTTCTTCAGAGACTTTGGACTTTGGGCGTCTCGTGGGACGAGCCGCTGTTTGGTCCTCCATTGGATGATTGGCTCGAGTTGTTTTCATCGATTAAGGAAGTCAATCGGATTGCCTTGCCTCGTCGAATATTGCCCCCGGGAAATATCGAGCCAGCCTGCATGGCTTTTGTGACGCGTCGGAGCGAGGCTACGCCGCGTCAGTCTATATGCGGACAGTTGACGCCGATGGCCGGGTCAATGTCTCGCTTTTGTTAGGGAAGAGCAAGGTCGCCCCCATCAGGACTAGGCTGACTATTCCCAAGCTTGAGTTGAGTGGAGCTCACCTTCTTTCTAAATTGTTGCATCACGTTGCCAGTGAGCTGGCGGCCACGGTCGAGATACGAGACATCTTCGCCTGGTCGGATAGCCAGGTCGCGCTTGCATGGTTGCGCGCGGCCCCACATACCTTGGAGGTTTTTGTGGGAAATCGGGTTTCCCAAATCCAGAATATCGGAATTGATATAACATGGAGACATGTGCCGGGAGAGCTTAACCCAGCGGACTGTGCTTCCCGAGGTTGTACGGCACCAGAATTGGTGTCACACCCGCTCTGGTGGGGTCCAGAGTGGCTGATGGGATCAGAAACTTCTTGGCCTGTCTGTCAGACAGATGTTACTTCTTTGAGTTTGACTGGGCTCCGTGTACATGCTGTAGTCGCTGAGACGACGTCGGAGCCGGATTGGCTACTTGCTCGGTATAGCAGTTTGGATAAGCTTCTGGGTGTTACCAGTTGGATTAAGCGTTTCATACATAATTGTAGAAACCCACAGGCAAAGCGGTTGGAGCCGATTGCAGGTGCAGAAGAGCGCCGGAGCGCATTGTTGCATTGGGTCCGTGTCGTGCAGACCGGACGGTTTGAGTCAGAGCTTTCGTATTTTGCGCGACGGACGCGCTAAGTTGAAGGGCGCGGTCGCTCGTTTGAACCCGTACATCGACTCGGATGGGCTTCTTCGGGTTGGAGGCAGGCTCCGGAAGGCGGATCTTCCATATGAGACTCGCCATCCTCTGTTGTTGCCCAAGGGCGGACCCTTGGTGCAGCTTTTGGTGTCTGATCGACACATTCGTAACGCCCATGCTGGGTGCAATGCTTTGTTGGCTATTTTGCAACGCGAGTTTTGGATTTTGTCAGCCCGAAGAGCAATCCGTAGTGTCCTGTTTCGATGTATTGCATGTTATAGGTTGAAGGCATCCACGATGCAACCACAGATGGGTGATTTGCCCGCTGATCGAATCCGACCTTCGAGACCGTTTGACGGCGTTGGAACCGATTTTGCCGGTCCCTTTTCGATCAAGGCTTCTCCCTTTCGTAATGCCCGTATTGTGAAGGGCTATTTGTGTGTATTTGTTTGTTTGGCCACCAAGGCTGTCCATTTGGAGGTGGTATCGGCTCTGACTACGGAGGCCTTCGTCGCCGCGTTGGATCGCTTTGTTTCGCGTCGAGGTCTACCTTCCCTTATTAGGTCTGATAATGGCACAAACTATAAGGGAACTGTAAATTATCTTAAGGATGTTTCTGTGTTTATTGATAAAAATTGTACTAGTTTAAGTCAAATTGCTGCCCAAAGGGGAATAACCTGGATGTTTAGTCCCACAAGTTGCCCCCATTGGGGAGGGATTTTTGAAGCGGCTGTGAAATCCGCAAAAACCCACCTCCGCCGCATTATCGGAGAAACGGCTCTAACTTTTGAAGAGCTGGCCACAGTGTTTTGTAAAGTTGAGGCGGTCCTCAACTCTCGTCCTCTCTGTCCGCTATCTCCAGATCCAAATGACTTGGAAGCTCTCACCCCTGGTCATTTTTTGGTGGGAGGGCCGTTGAATGCCCTGCCCGAATACCCGTGGAAGGATGAACGCGTATATCGGTTGTCGCGTTTTCAAATGTTGCAGCAAATGAGCCAGGACTTTTGGCGTCGCTGGTCGCTTGAATATTTGCATTTGCTGCAGCAAAGAGTGAAGTGGACAGACAGGACTGAGCCTCCCAGGGAGGGTGATTTAGTATTGTTAAAAGAGGCAAATTTGCCCTCATTGCTTTGGCGACGAGCTCGCATATTACGTTTGATTCTTGGCGGAGATGGCACTCCGCGTGTGGCTGAGGTGTTGGTCGACGGTTCGATTTTAAGGAGAGGTGTGACCTCTCTCGCCCGCCTTCCCGTAGAGTAAGCTAGCGGTCTGCTTCTCAGACCGGGACGGGGGGATGTTTGTAATATATTGGGTAAAACTAAACGCAGGCGTTTCCTGTTATCGCCGCCAGGCGTTTTGGGGTTCTCACATTGCTCGCGGGTAAGATGGGTCGTGGACGGTCGCCATTGTCCTATGCGATATCGGTTTGATTTTTAATACGCGAGAGGTCCCGCGTTCTTTGATTGCTAATTAGCTTGAGTTGTATTTGTGAATTTCCTGTTTGTTAAATAACTATTGAACTTTGTGTTTGTGTACCCGTCATTGTGACTTTCTCCTGTGGGATGTGACGCGTGGCTGCTCGCTCACATCTATCTGTTGCCGAGCCGATTTCGGGAAGAAATCTATTTATTTGTTCTGGGGAATTGAGATCTCATGGGTTAGGTAGGGTGATTAGGAATTCCCCCTTCCCGAAGACACTCAAGTTTGGATCCGAAGAAAAAGAAGATTTAGTTTGGTAAGTGTAATGGTAATTCAATTGTAGTTAATTTATAGGTTAGGTTATTATATAGGGCCCTGTAGCTCCCTTCATAAGCTACGGTGGTAGCAGACTGCGTTAAGTTAGTTAGGTTTTAGTCGGGCAAACGTGGTGCCGCGTGGAGATTTTTTCCCGGTACTTATTTTTACCGGTGGTTTTTTCCCGGTGAAGTTCCGGTACAGAATTCTTCCCGCCGCTTCGTTTGTCCGGATTCGCTCTGCGCACATTTTCTGGCAGCAGAGCGTAGTTGCTCTGCACATGGACTATGTGATCTTTTTCTTTTAGTGTCACTCACAGTAAAATTTTCTATAGAAGTTAAAGGTTCTGAAATAGAATAAAATTACAGAGTAGGTAAGTGGCTGATTATGCGAAGTTAATATTGCAGAACATGTTATTAATACAATATACTTTAATATATGAAAATACTTACTTGGACTATGTGATTTTTTACTTATGGAGTCAAGAAGTTGAAGTCTCTGCAACACAATCAATTTGTTTAGTAAATTTGGCAAGTTCTGCAAAGTTAACATTGTACATACGTAATTATTACAATATACTTTTTCCCAACCTTTTGTATTCCACTGCTGGGCAAAGGTACAATATACCCGTACTTTAATATGTAAAAAATGCTTACGTGGACTACGTGTCCTTTTTCTTTTAGAGTCACACTCAATTGAAAATTCTGAAGTTGAAGATTCTGCAACACATAAGAAAATGAATTTGCAGAGTGACATCCAATAAAATAAAATAATAAAACAAATATAATTTACTAACCCCTAACAGTGTGGCTGTAGTAATTATGATCATCCAAAACATTTTTCCTTTTCATATGTTAGATATGTAATGGAAAGCTGAGAAACAGGTCATCAATACATGGAACAGCATTTTTCTTAAACTGCATTTTCTTATTCTTGAAATCTTTTGTAAGAAAATGCTTGCCACATACATATTTTAATTGGTTCAATTTTTCAATTGGCACATTAATCAAATTTTTGTTTCCGGTAGCTGCTACCCATTGCCTACAGCTGAAAATAAGACTAGATTAAAATTTGTATGCATGTTCTGTATTGTACATATTAATTAGTTATGATCTGAACATAAACTTAGGGGTACCTTAAAAGTAGTCACGATTATTAAGAGGATTTGCCAAGCCAAAAACATTTATCCTTCTAATACACCGTTTTGTATACATATATCAATATACCTAATAAGCTTTTCCTTCAATAGATTAAATTATAAACCATTCTTAAGAATTTTTTTATATTTTAATTTGAAACGAAAATTATCGATAAAATTTACAAACACTATACTTATCAGCACTATTGTTTACATGCAACTAAGGTTATACCTTTTAATTTACCCGTTTATCTAATTTACAATGAAATTTATGACCAACGTAGTTATATCCACGATAATAATATAGATTTTGTACTTACCGATCTTCTTCTAATGGAAATTTTGCCATGAAAATTCTTTTTGACCGTCCATTCGATACGTTTTTATTTTACAAATTTCGCATTTTTTCCTGTTCAATCCGCTCATATTTGCTTTATATTTGTATCTCTACCCCTAGACGCTATAAAACTTTAAGAAAATTAGGCAGATTGCTTTAAAAAAGAGCACAGAATAATAATTAATATTCAGCGATCTTTTCAGAAAACCACACAAACAACAATAGAGAAACGTCAATGTTAAATGTTGAAATGTATGCAATGAAACAATGGCGGATGGAACGAGACTGGTTTATTAACTAAGATTCTGCCGGTAGTTACACATTCAGTTTGCATACTACCCCCAATACATCACATATTTCCCCCCCTTCAACGAGAAAAGGAAAAAAAAAAGAAATATATAAAGTTTACGCTATAACATAATTATTATCATTACTAGTGTATTCTATACTAGAAAATTGCAAAACAATTCTTAATACCTGAACAAGTAAAAACTTGAAAAAAAAAAAAAACTAACACATACATAGCAAAGTTAATCTACGAATCATTTATGCATTGTCCTAGCGAAATTTATACATAGTTAAATAAACTCTCCAACTGAAACATCAACTTATTGTACTTGCTTTAGTACCTATGATTATGCATATATACTTAACAATACATCAATAAGGAAAACCAGGTTTAAGCAATTCTACTTTCTATTTCCCCGTGGCCTGGTGTTCACCCAAGACTTATTGCATACAGTTGAGTCCTGCTCAGGTGAGACAATTATCACCTCACTTTCATTGCTAATGGGTGTACTCGGAGCCGAGTCCCAACTGTCCTCGCCAGGGGAAGGAGACTGACAGGGACTGTTTTGCGTTCTTCCACTTTCGATTACAGGATTTGGAAATTTGATAGATTTTCTCCCCGACATTACCTGATCGATATGCTTGCGCTGCTCGCCCTGATCTGTCTGTACTTTATAGGTCACGGCTCCTGTACGCTCCGTCACCAACCCCTCCTTCCATTTCGGCCCATTTTTAGAAAAGTTCTGAACATAAACTTTATCACCTGGTTGTACTTCGCGTAAAGAAGAACGTTTTGAATTTCTAACCTGAGCATTCTGGGCTGCTTCCACCACATCTCGAGTGTTACCCCGCAGCAAATCTAGTCGCATCCTTAAACGCCTTCCTAACATAGCTACTGCAGGCTCCTTCTGAGTGCTAGCATGCATGCTATTTCTGTACTGTAATAAGAAATTATTTAACGATCGTTCAATATTCTCACCCGTCGACTGTGCCTTCTTAAGTGCTTTCTTCACAGTTTTCACAGCGTTCTCCGCGGCGCCGTTGCTCGAAGGATGGTAGGGTGCGATTAAAATATGTCTGACCCCGTTACACTTAAGGAATTTTTCAAATTCCAAAGATCTAAATGGCGGTCCACCATCACTTACTAGTTGTTTAGGTAGGCCGAAACGACTGAAGGTTTCTCGTAATTTATTAATAACTAAATTGGCTGAAGTGCCCCTTGACATTAGGAAGACCTCCAGCCATTTTGAGTGAGCGTCAATTATTAAAAGAAGTATTTGCCTCCCAGTTGCAAAAAATCTATATGCAATCTTACCCAAGGTTCGGTCGGCCAAGCATACGGCACAGGGGTGGAGTGCTGCGGCGAGTCTCGCTGCTCGCGACACGCGGCACAGCTGCGCGCGCGCTCCTCTATGTCGGCGTCCAGGCGCGGCCACCACACGTAGTTGCGAGCTACCTGTTTCATACGCACCACTCCCATGTGCCCGGCGTGAATTTCTTCCAGCACTTGAGATCGAAGCGAGCACGGGATGACCACTCTATAACCCCATAATACACAGCCATGGTCAATATATAAATTCTCACGTCGATAAAAATATGGCTTTTCCTCCTCGACCGTTATCTCGAGGGGCCACCCACTCATTATGTAGCCATAAATTTTACAGAGAATTTTGTCTCGCTTCAGTTCCTTAGCTACATCTTTATGACTCAATGGGAAACTGTCTTCTACATAATGTAGAAATGAAGCTTCCCCAATTTCCGATTCAGTTTTTCCTTTTAACAGCGGAAGTCGTGATAACCCGTCTGCGTTGCCGTTGTCATGTGTAGAAACATATTCGATGTCAAAATCGTAGGCTGCTAACCGAACTGCATAACGTTGCAAGCGGCTGGCTGCCGTCTGCGGAATGCCCTTTTTAGGGCCGAATATATAACTGAGGGCTTTGTGATCACTACGTAATGTAAATTTGCGACCGAATACGTACTGATGATGACGCGTGACGCCGTACAGTATCGCGAGCGCCTCCTTGTCTATCTGGCTATAGCCGCGCTCCACCTGGTTGAGGGTGCGCGAGGCGCAGCACACCAGCCGCTCGCTGCCGTCCGGGTACCGGTGCGACAGCACCGCGCCCAGCCCGTACGCGCTGCTGTCCACCGCCAGCACTAACGGTAACGCACTATCATAGTGAGCCAATACGGGATCACTTGTCAATTTAATTTTAATTTTATTGAATGCGTCTTCACAGGCATCCGACCAAAACCATTTTGTACCTTTCTTTAAAAGTGCATATAATGGTTGCAAAATACTACTTATATTGGGTATAAATCGGGCATAATAGTTAATGAAACCCAGAGCAGCTCTCAACTGTGCAATATTTTCGGGTGCCGGCATATCTCTAATAGCGTCCACTTTACTGCTATCAGTATGTAATCCATGTTTGTTAATTCTATATCCTAAATAACAAACCTCAGTCTTTAAAAAATCACACTTTTCAAATTTTACAGTTAATCCTGCTTCTTTCAAACGCGACAAGACCGCTCTAAGGTTTTGTAAATGCTCCTTTTTATTTTTGCCTGTGACGCAAATATCATCAATAAGACAACAACAGTTTAGGCCCAACAGGGTCTCTTCGATTAATTTTTGAAAGATTTCAGGTAAGCATTTCAAACCAAAGGGCGCTCTTCGATATACAAACGTTCCAACATGTGTAGTTATTGCAGTAAGTGGTTGCGACTCCTCAGATAGTACCAGTTGTAAATAAGCAGTTTTTAAATCTAATTTAGTATATAACTCGCCCCCGCTTAACGCTGCAAACAATTGTTCAATACGTGGTAAAGGATAATGAAAATCCTTCAATAATTTATTAACAGTTATTTTGTAGTCCCCGCACAGCCGTATTGAACCATCGGGTTTGATCACGGGTACAATCGGCGTGCCGTAGTCCGAGCGATCTACCTTGTAAATAACTTGCTCACTTTGCAATCGTTCTAATTCTCGCTCGACCGGGGCTCGCAGCGCTAATGGGAGTGGCCGGGCCTTATAAAATATCGGCGTATTGTCATTCAGATGCAATTTGATTTTATGTTTAAATGTTCCTAATTTTTCCGAAAATACCTCGGGAAATTCATTTCTTAATTGCAACACTACCGGGTCAATATCGTCATTAATATGAAATAAATTAATTGATTGCAATTTAAGTTCTCGTAACCAATGACGGCCGAGTAAAGGCGGCCCGCCATGTTCTATCACAAATAACGGTAACAAGACATCAGCTGGCGGCCGGCCTGTGCTATCCTTATCACAGCGCACGCACACATCGATGCGTCCTAACGGCACTATCGCATCCCCGGTGTACGATTGCAGTTTCATTCTATCAACTATAATAGGAATTTTAAAAAAGAAGCGATCGTAAAATGACTTGGATATCGCCGATATTTTACTGCCCGTGTCAATTTCAAATAATACTTTCTTATTGTTTACTAACAATTCACAAAAATACGGTCCATCATTCAAATTTTTAACAGAAATGCCCTTTACATTATACAACCCCTCGTATCCTTCGCATTCCGAATCCGAGTCACTTTCAATAAAATTTTGGTACCTGGATCCAGCTTCCTTCGGGTTTCTGGTACACGCGACACTCAAATGCCCTTTCACTTTACACTTATCACACACATAAGCTTTATATCTACACTTGTTAGGCGCGTGTCCCTCGCTTGGAGCACCGCCAGCAGGCCGCCCTCGTCCGGTCGCCGCCCGCGGCCCGCGGTCGCGCTCCGCCCGCGGCCGCGTTGCGGAACAGCCCGGAGTCCGCAGCGGCGTCGCCCGCTCCGAGTCTCGCCGAGCCGGCCGCCGGCCACAGCGCGGCCCGCGCGCCGCCCGCGGCCTCCGCCGCGTGCCGCTCGGCCGCCTCCAGCGCCAGCGCCAGCTCCACCGCCTTCTTGTAGTCGAGCGAGGCTTCCGCGAATAATCGGGATCGCATCTCCTCACTCCGTAGCCCTGACACGAACTGATCGCGTATGTTTTCTTCGAGACTGGTGCCGAAATTGCAGTGGGTTGCTAGATGTTTTAGGCTTTGTAAAAACACACCGACCGATTCGCTATCACCCTGCCTCCTCAGCCGGAAAGTATGACGCTCAGCGATTTCGGAGCGTTTGGGCTCAAGGTGATTTTTCACTAACGTCGTCACTAACTCGTCAAACTTTTTAACTTCTGGATGATCGGGAGCACACAAGTCACACATGAGCGCGTAGGTTGCCGCTCCGACATGAGTAAGCAACGTGGCCACGCGTAATTCAACTTTAATATCATTAAGTTTAATGAACTGTTCCACTAAACGAACGTAAGCTGGCCAATTACCCGGCCCGTCTAAATCGAATTCGTGCACTTTTCCAATCGGCATGGTGATTAAAACTTTAAAATTGTCGTCGCCATGAAATGTATGCAATGAAACAATGGCGGATGGAACGAGACTGGTTTATTAACTAAGATTCTGCCGGTAGTTACACATTCAGTTTGCATACTACCCCCAATACATCACAATAGCATGGCGGTCTAAGATGGCGGTGAAGTATAATGCGATAAAAATTGAATGCCGTCAATTGTTCACTGCTTTGTAGGTATGAATAATCTTTCGAACATAGACGTATTAAAAATTCGCTCCCGTTTTCATACGATCGTTTTTTCTTTGGAGTTGCGCCAGGCTAAAATCATGGTTCCATTTACGCAAACAAATGTACTTAAATACAACAAGACACTCACACATTCTCATAGAAAAAGCTAGTACACGATTGGGCGCGTCAAGGTCACGGGGCGGGGTCAACACCGCGGCAGCCGGCTACCGCTCAAACAAACGGCCAGAGCCGCTTGGCGTTTGAAGTCTCGACTCGACACAGAATTAATATAAGTACTACGTAGTCTCGGCAAAGGAAAGAAAGGTAATTCCGCTGTTCTTCATATCTGTGTGATTTCTACACCACTTTACGACACACGATGGCCTATTTTTGCTAATTAAACTTGCGAAATTACTCGATGATACGTACAATTGACACTTATGCGTTTGGTACAAGTACAACCGTTGAACGCGCTGCGCCACGGCGAACTGAGGCGAAGTGAGGTGTCTTTTTTACGCCCCGCCCACCGAGGTTCCTATTTCGTGGAACCATTTTTTTGGCGTTGTTACAGTTCTATTATATATTAGTTCGTTGTTTGTACCTAGCGTTGCAGGACTATCGATAGTATTGACACGTGGCAATACTATCGATAGCCAATAGTAGTAGTCAATAGTATTGCTTTTCAATACTATCGGTACCTACTATTGATCTTTTCTATTTAATACTATCGATAGTATTGAATTACAATACTATTGAATTTTTGCAAGCTATCGATAGTATTGAAGAGCAATACTATGGATACTTTTGGGTATCATCATTAATAGTTAGTATTGCAAACCGTAGTGATTATATGCTCTTTGTTGCAAACGTTCAAATCCCGGGAATCCCGCTATCAAGTGCTGTCATCATCAAAATAAGGCTTAAAAAATATTTCTGTGAAATGGGGTTCTTCAAAGAGAATACTATATTCTTTCTATACAGTCAAAGAGTATATAATCACTACGTTTTTGTATACAGTATTCATTCAACAGTAGGCAATAAAGCATGGACCAGACGGATGGAATCACGCCTTCCATCCAATGTGACCTTGCTTGATGCCATCCGTCTAGACGAATGATGTCCATCAAATTTTGATTTGACTTTCATCGACCTTTGATTGTGGGCGCGTGATGCCATCCGATGATGGAGCGCGCGGATGGCATCCATCTAGCCGGCCGATGGACATCCCACCATAGACAGTTGCGCAATGACAGGCAGTAGGTGCGCACGTATGCAAAATGTCGTCCGCAAATAAAAGCCACGAATGCGCAATTATATCTGAATTAATAGATCTCTACAGAGATTTACCAAATTTGGAGCCATATTTATAACACTACTAGCTTTTGCCCGCGGCTTCGCCCGCGTGAATTTTCCACGAGAACAGTGCTTTTTCCCGGGATGAAAGGTACCCTATGTCTTTCTCCGTACCTTCAGCTATGTGTATGCGAAATTTCAGGAAGATTGGCTCAGTAGATAAAGCTTGAAGAGGTAACAAACAAACAAACAAACTCACTTTAGCATTTATAATATTAGTTAGATACGTGAATACATAATTTCACGCCAGACCAGAAGACGACTCGCGACTGATTCTCTAGCGTGATGGCGCGTCGGATGGCATCCGTGTAGCCGAAACACAATTTGCGGATGGCAACAAAGCTCCCTCCAAGGTCACCTTTGATGGAAGGCGTGATTCCATCCGTCTGGTTCATGCTTAACGTATTCTCTTTGAACAATCAATAGCAAGTAGGTACTTCTTTATCTGAGGAAGCCGCCGCCTTAGCAAGAATATAGTACACCTACGGAGATGCGCCAGAATAAACGATAGAAGGAAAAATAGAAGCTAGAAGAGGAAGAGGAAAGCCAAGAAGGGCTTATGTAGACCAAATAAAGGAGAAGGCAAAAGTTGTGTCGTACAATGAAGTCTAAACGATGGCTGAGGATAGGGAGGGAGACATGGAAAAAACTCCACCGACAAGAACAAATGAATGAATGACCTACGTACATTACAACAAATAAATCTAGAGTTTATATAGTACATGTTTGATTACAATGAAGAGTTAGGTAATTCATTCTACTAATTTGCCGCGGATGGAGCCGCAGACTCTGTACAACTGCACTGAAAGAAATATATTAGGTACTTATTTAACAAAAAACAAAATAACGTAACTAGTTTTGGTAATATTTTTATTTTTTTTTTTTTTTTTTTGTAGCTATAACATGTCCCACTGCTGGGCAAAAAGCCTCCCCACTCTCTTTCCATGTGTCCCTATCTTTCGTCTTTTCCATCCATTTTCTGTCGAATGCACTAAGGCAATATTTATATTTTTAGGGCAATATTTTATTATCAATTTATAATAATTAAATAAATTATACATAGTCTAATGTGATAGGTGGTACATAATATAACTTTATAACGAAATATCATAACCACGGACGATATACGAAGTACTTTACATATCGTCCGTGGTCATAACGAAATGTGGTCACTGGGGCTGGGAATTTATTATTACATATTCAGGTGGATGTTCCTACAGTACATAACCACAGTCTAAAAATAACAACAAATACACACATAGCCAGCTAACCATCATACATATATTTGCCAAATAAATGAATATATACGGCAAATCACACAGATTGATTCACGTCCCCTGTGCCTAGCCCCCCCCTAAATCCGCTAACTGTAGCTAATTAACAATTGTTTTACAATAGGCGCACTTCCGAATGCGATCCCTTGGTCGTTGAAAGATTCAAGGCATTATAGTTTATGTATTCATTATTTATAGTACAATGGGCAGATAGGTATATATTGCTAATAAATTAAACCAGTGAAGGAATGTAAGATAATGCTATAGTGGGTATTATGCTAAGTATATTTCTATTTTGATTCGTAATGGCTTGCCAAGTAAATTAAAGTTCTGGCCAAACAGTCAAAAAATGGTTTAACAGGATTTATAATTCATTATATGTTACAGCTAAAGGAAGGTGTGAAAAGTGAACTTATGTTTAATTTCGAGGAAAAGCTAATGAGTTTCTTCTATCTTTAGCCGGCTAAACTTAAGTGTAACTGCAGACCCTAGGCTATAAAAATATAAGTTAGTAACAAATTAAAAAGGAATCAATAGAATAATAGTAAAAAAACAATAACTCATTACAATTAGCCGGCTAATCTAAGTTGATGTTCATACCTGCCTTTAGCCGTAACATTTACTCGTACTGCCCAAACTTGAATTCAAGTAACTCGATTTTTGTAGATTTTTATACTAAAATAAGAAGATTCATATTTTTTAAATTATCTAAATTTCTAGACAGGCAACTTATAAATCTGAAATCATGAAAGTTTTCCTGCTCTCTTACAAAAATTGTGTTCTAATAGTTGTGTACTTGTTTTCAATTCTGAGCAGCCAATATTTTTCAACTACTTAGCTGGCTCACATCTGACTATATTGATGTATAACATTAATGCTTTAATTTTATATTCATTGTTTTGTTATAAGCATTTAATGCTTTGAAAATAAATAATATAATTTTTAATGAAGATTTCCAGTGAATTATATATTTATTTAGTAACTACAGAACCATTTAAAACTAAATCAAGATATCACTTATCATGGTACACCTTCGATTTTTATTGATAATAATAGTCTTTAAAATTGCCACTAGTTATCAGTAGAGTGAGGATATGACATTCATATTTACTTACGATGATATCATCATAATTGCAACAACACAGTATAAAAGCAAAAAATCTAGTCATGCTAAATTGTAAATGTTTTCTATTGTAGTAATATATTATGCATTTGCTTTAATTTACCATATTACTGGTTAATTGCACTTCAAAAGTTATTTATCCGGAACAGATTATATAAAATTAAGAATTGCTATAACAAGTCCACACCACACCCAAGTTACCACATAGTATTACATGGCTTTAAATACCTATTATGATAAAACTAACCTTCGGAAGATAATAACTTAAAACAAGAATGATTTGAAGATATTGTTTTTAACATTCAAGTATAAATTTTAACATCAACATTATAAATGAATTAATATTGAAATCCATAAAATGTACAAGTTGGAAATCTAAATTTATAAATGAAAATAGACAAATTATGATTGAACATAAACAATGTGTAATATGTATACAGTCACAAACTATGTAATTTGTTTTGAATTATTTCTATGTTTTCTTATTCTGATACAGCCTCAGACTTCCAATTTCTCTTTGATCATCATTTTTACATCATCCAATAACCTTGCCTCTGTTTTTGAGATAATTCTTATTTAATCCTTAAATTACGGTGTTTTAGATAACAAAGGTACACAATAGACACACTACCGGATCCAATCTATGTAATTGAATGGTTAAAACATGTCTACACAATGTATAAATTGAAGCTATCAAGTTACAGCATTATAAACTAGACTTTTGGACTATATTTGAACATGTAGAATTGAGAGTCACTATGGATTACGAACACAACCTCCAATCATACTGATTTTAATTTATAACTAACACTGCCGACAACATGCTTACTGCATTTGAGTTAATGAGAACTGTCCATAGGTTTCGGTTAAAATTATATTAGTATAAGATTGAGTTGAAACTTAGTGTAATTAATTATGATGAAAGCATCAATAAGGCAATTGTCTCTAGTAAGTATTTTGGGATAAAAATTACTATGTACTGTTTAAAATATTTTTCTACGTATGTGTAAATTACTTACATTGAAATCTGTCTACACATCCAAACTTTTGAATTATATTTTATATTTATTGCTTATAATTTATAATTATGATATTCTAATAAGAATTAAGTACCGATCTAGTAAGCATGTATCAGCAGTGAAAGTTTCACAACATTCAACTTTTTTGTCAGTACAACTTTGCACAACAGTACACATGACCTTTAAAGCTCAATTAAAATCTATTGGCGTGGAAAATGTTACTAGCAACATTATGCTAAGAATTATCTACAATAAGCATTAGTTAGTTAATTTATCTAACCCACATGCATCAAATGCTTTCTTCACATCTTCGAACACCATATCAGGAGCTACCTCTGCATTGATCTTGCGTACAAGCCCTTGCTGTTCATAATGCTCTATAATAGGCATAGTGTCATTGAGGTATGTGTTGAATCTTTTCTTGAGACTGTCAAGGTTGTCATCAGAGCGCCCGCTGCCAGCAGCACCACGTCCCAAGCACCGCTCTGTACACAAATCTCTTGAACACTCGAAGAAAAGAACAAATAGCAATGATGTCTTATCCGACATCACCCGCGTCCAGCCCTCCAAGTTGTCCTTGTTTCGAGGGAATCCATCAATTAGGAACCTTGGCTTGCCTGACTCTTGCATCGCCTTGTGGAGAAGCGAACATGTAACCTCAACTGGCACAATTTCACCGTTTCGAATTTTCTGTTCAATCATCTCCCCGTACTCGGAACCTGGCCTCTGACGCTCCTCACGCAGCAAATCACCAGCGGACAGGTGTACAAATCCATATTCCTTGGAAATGAGAGAGCATTGCGTTCCTTTACCGGCGCCGGGGGCTCCAAGCACGAACACTACTTCAGGCACCATTTTTTTTATATAACTAGACAAATGTCGCAAAGCACAGCTGAACATAAGATAGCGACACTGGAGTAGTTAATTAAATTTTATTAGTACAAAAAACATGCGCACAGCTGCGACCTTCAAAAGTTTAGGAATTGAAATTGCAAGAAATGTCAGAGTCGGAATGACAATGCTCATGTTATGACAATGACAGTTAGTATTTTTAATTATAGTACGACCACCAAGCAAAGATCCTGACAACGATATTTTTCTTCAGTAAAAAAAAAAATCAATGAATGAGCGCTGAGACTGAGGCGCCGCCGAGTTGACCCACACCACAGACATATAATAATAGTAAGTAAAAAAAAATATTTCTGTGAGTTGACCACAGAAATATTTTTTTGTGGAGAAGTTGACACGTCGCTAGTGAGCGTTGAAGACTCGGTCAACGGTCGAGTTGCCGGCTCGATCGTTAAATGAGCGATTTTTCTGACAGCTTATTAAGAAAAAAAAATCAGTACAAAAAAGTCTCAACAGATAGCGTTTTATGAAAGCCGAGTAGTAATAATGGCTGAACCTATATGATGCGCTTTTACTTTTCAACCAGAGGCAGAAAAAAAAAACACATAACAGTTTGACAGTTGCACAAATCACAATAAAGATACTTTTTAGTTTTTTTTTACTAAGATTTTTTTTTTAATGCCATTCCCGTGATTTTTTTGCTTTTTGTATGGAATTTTTTCTCTCGGCTTTTACTAAGCGCCATCTATGAAGTCATTTGGAACTATTTCTTTTTTTAATTTGTGTCACGGAAAATCCCTCATTAGACGGCATCTTTTGTCGTAGTTTCACAGAAACAATTTTTTTTAAATATAAGGTTTTTATCCACATCCGGCGGCTATGCTCCACAGCGGTACTACCACAGAATACATAATAGCATCGATAAAATATTACAAAGATATAAGTACATATATGTATTACTACTCACAAAAATATTTTTTTACAGTGCGACAAGGATCTTTTGGCACGTGATAGGATAGGAACACGAACTAATGTCTAAACTAGGTATTAAAATTTATTATTTAAAACGTAGGTGGCTCCCCCCACTCACGTGCCAAAAGATCCTTGTCGCACTGTATGTCTGTGCTACTAAAATTTTATTTCTGTGGTGGTAGCATGATGGAAGTAAAATAATAAGACTTTTTTTTTTAGGTACTTATCAGGGCCTGCTAACCTGGTTAAAATTCTAAACCAGCTCACTCGATGCGCCATACATTTAAAAAAAGAGCGTTTTAATCAGTTACGGTTGAGCAAAACCATATATTATTTCTGGTTATGTTCAAAGCGCGATATCATTTCAGTTCCTTCCTGTTCAAAATACGGGAAAGACCCAAAACATTTCGCTCTTTTCGACAATCGTGTTCTATCTCGCTCTAACTATGATTATTTCTCACTCTCGCTCGATATAGTTGAGACTAGAGATGGGCGCTCGGATAAATTTCGGGAAGGTAAAAATGGGTAGAATGGGTAAAAATTAATTTATACCCGATATTTTTTATTTATACCGGGAAGAAATTAAAATTAAAGTAAATTATCCTTATTTACTTTAATACTGATGAAATAATAATTAAAGTATAAATATTAGGTGTATTTTGATTATAAGGAAGATAAATAACTAGTTGTTTTCGGTTCAAATATTAAAAAAAACAAAAACAACAGATTTAAAATTATATGTATTCAAATAATATTTTTGAAAATAATGATGCATATTTAGTATATGGCTGTTTAAAGTAGAATTAACAAAAAAATCAAAACATCATCAATTGTATTATAGACTAACTTTTGCCCGCGGCTTCGCCCGCGTGAATTTCCCCACGGGAACAGTGCTTTTTCCCGGGATGAAAAGTATCCTATGTACTTCTCAGTACTTCTAACTATGTGTATGTGAAATAGGAAGATTGGTTGAGTAGATAAAGCGTGAAGAGGTAACAAACAAACTCACTTTCACATTTATAATATTAGTTAGGATTTGGAGGTAACTTCGCAATATTTTTCGATCGAGAAAATTTTATGCAAGCGTGTTTTTGTGAGAGTTAGTAACTAAGTTGGCTCACATTCGTGTACGGCGGGCCTTACGATTCAATGATCGCCTAGCCGTTCAATAGAATTCCGGCATTTGGCAAACTTGTTCGTCGCAACGGCATAACATTTTTTGTCTAAAACCAGTTGGCTGCGAATGAGTCAGAATAAAGATACCTATATCTTGTCAGGTCTTTTTGTAACCAAAACGTAAAATGTACACTTTATAAGTACTTTTTTACATAGTACTTAATTGAAAAACTGA
The DNA here is from genome assembly GCA_018467065.1 of Ephestia elutella. Taxonomy (NCBI): domain Eukaryota; kingdom Metazoa; phylum Arthropoda; class Insecta; order Lepidoptera; family Pyralidae; genus Ephestia; species Ephestia elutella. The sequence continues at coordinate 15,066,725 of CM031582.1, forward strand.
ATATGTGCTTAAACACTTTATTTCATAATAAATCTTAACGATATAGGTATTATAAAATATCGTAATTACAAACATTTTAATTGATTTTAATTTTTACCCGGTATAAATTAAAAATTCCTATAAATTTCCGAGTCTCGGAAATTTATCGGGTAAATGCCCATCTCTAGTTGAGACTTGCAAATGCGTAAGTGAGATAAAACGCTGAGCGATATACCCGTCCTTGTCACTCGCCCACGCGGGACCGATTCAAAAGGGTTTTCACTCCGATCGTAATGGCCCGAGCGTTACTGCGTAACCAGGTCAAAACACTTATTTTTTAGGTTTTTTATTAACCGGTTTCAAGCCCTGGTACTTATTACTTCCATGGGTGGTAGTACTAGAGATGGGCGCTTGGATAAATTTCGGGAAGGTAAAAATGGGAAAGAATGGGTAGAATAGGTAAAAATTAATTTATACCCATTTATACCCGATATTTTTAATTTATGCCGGGTAGAAATTAAAATGAAAGGAAAATATCCTTATTTACTTTAATACTGTTAGAATAATAAATAAAGTATAAATATTAGGTATGTTTTGATTAAAAGGAAGACAAATAACTAGTTATTTTTGGTTCAAAAATTAAAAAAACAACAACAACAGATTTAAAATCGTATTCAAATAATATTTTGAAAATAATGATGCATATTTAGTATATGGCTGTTTCAAGTAGAATTAACAAAAAAATCAAAACATCTTCAATTGTATTATAGATTAACTTTTGCCTCGCGGCTTCGCCCGCGTGAATTTCCCACGGGCACAGTGCTTTTTCCTGGGATGAAAAGTATCCTATGTCCTTCTCAGTACTTCTAACTATGTGTATGTGAAACAGGAAGATTGGTTGAGTAGTAAAGCGAGAAGAGGTAACAAACAAACTCACTTACGCATTTATAATATTAGTTAGGATTAGGATTTGGAGGTAACTTCGCAATATTTTTCTATCGAGAAAATTTTATGCACGCGTGTTTTTGAGAGAGTTAGTAACTAAGTTTGCTGCATTTTAATTTCAAATTAAGTTTTTCATTATTACTGATTCTAGCTGTTGCCCGCGGCTTCGCCCGCGTGAGTTTCGCTTAGATGAAAAATCTTTATGTGTTCCAAACTGTAGTAACCTAAACTCCAGTACTCAAAATTTCAGCCATTTGGTTATCCCGTGTCCCGCGGGAATATATTAGGTACTCGTATTACAGTCGCGGTGTTAAAATTAATCAAAAGTGATACTTCATTCAATAAACGATCTTCATCTGCTCGTTATCTACAATTTTCCGTGTACCACAACTCCCACTCCTAGTCCCTCTTTGTCCTATCCTGTTTCCTGTCTATTTATCTTCTTCTCTCAGCCGAAAGACGTCCACTGCTGGACAAAGGCCTCCCCCAAGGATTTCCACAACGACCGGTCCTGCGCTGCCCGCATCCATGCGCATCTCGCGACCTTCACCAGGTCGTCGGTCCACCGAGTGGGAGGCCTGCCAACACTACGTTTTCCGGTTCGTGGTCGCCACTCGAGATCTTTTCTGCCCCAACGGCTATCTGTTCTACGAGCTATGTGCCCCGCCCACTGCCACTTAAGTTTCGCGATTTTGTGGGCTATGTCGGTTACTTTAGTTCTCCTACGGATCTCCTCATTTCTGATTCGATCATGCAGGGAAACTCCGAGCATAGCGCGCTCCATCGCCCTTTGGGTGACCTTGAGCCTTATGAGGCCCATAGTAAGCGACCACGTCTCAGTTCCGTATGTCATTACTGGCAACACACACTGGTCAAAGACCTTAGTCTTGAGACACTGCGGTATTTTGGACGAGAAGATATCGCGAAGCTTCCCGAACGCTGTCCAGCCGAGTTGGATTCGACGGTTGACCTCTTTCTCGAAGTTGGACTTACCTAACTGAACTGTTTGTCCCAGGTATACATAATTGTCAACAACTTCGAGTGTAGAGTCTCCAATCTTCAGAAGAGTGGGTGCGACACGGATATTAAACATAATTTTCGTCTTGTCCATGTTCATTTTTAGACCCACTTGTTGAGAGGCTCTACAGAGGCCATCGAGCATTGTGCCTAGGTCTTCCAAGGTCTCAGCCATGACTACGATGTCGTCAGCGAATCGAAGGTGAGTGATGTACTCGCCGTTGATATTGATACCGAGTCCGCTCCAGTCCAGAAGTTTGAAAACATCTTCCATGGCGGCGGTGAACAGTTTCGGAGTCTATTTATACGTCAGCGGAAAATGCTTATCAGGTTGAACGACTTTTGCTAAGGCGCCATTTCAATATATGTAATAGTGTAGCTGGTCTCTTGGAATTCTTCATCAGATGGTCCTGATCTTCGATTTCTATACGTCAACAGAAAATGCTCGTCAGATTGATAAACTTTTGCTGTTCTGTTAAGGTTCTTCATCAGGTGTTCCTGTTTTCAAAATCAATTATAGCCTATATGTTGCCCAGGCTTAATAACTATACAACAAAAAAAGTTTCATTCAAATCCGTCCAGTAGTTTTTGCGTGAAACTTTACACAGTACTTAATTTTTTTTTACACAGTACTTAATTTAATAATTGAATATGTGCTTAAACACTTTATTTTATAATAAATCTTAACGATATATTATAAAATATCGTAATTACAAACATTTTAATTGATTTTAATTTTTACCCGGCATAAAATAAAAATTCCTGGGAAAAAATGGGTATAAATGGATAAATTTACGAGTCTCGGAAATTTATCGGGTAAATGCCCATCTCTAGGTAGTACTACTAAATCTTTTTTGTCTTGAACTGTTTTGAAGATGTTTGGTCAATAAAATATTCTAGTGTGCGTTACCCTGGCAGGAAAGTGTGTCCTGGAGTTAAGTGAATGGAACCAAAACGTTGTGCGTAGTCTAGTGTACATGTGCCGCGAATAAAACTTTTGTGCGTCTTTTAGTTTAGGAAAAAAACGGAAATCTAGGATTCTGCTAGGGTAACGTCGTTCTAGCAGGAAAGTTCTAAACGAATGATCGGAGAGGGAAATATTCTGAGGTGGCAGAGAGCTTAGAGCTGTGCATTGATCTGGGCCGAAAAGATCATTTGTGCGTCTTCAGGTTTTCGGGATATTGCATTTCCTGCTAGAGTAACGTTTTGCAAAATCGTGGATCTCCTAGATCCATCGTATGTGCGCCTATAAGATAAATATACATGAGTAGCTATTCATTTGTGCCCATCTGTGCCATAATTAGATCTAAGAAAATATTTATAATTTTTAAGTAATCGCGTTGTCTTTGAAATCACGAAAAATCATAGCGCCTAAATGAAAAGACGTGTAAGCTCGCTGAAAACTGTATTCGATTCTTCTATACACCTATAATAACTACAAAAAGTTTCTGAAGTGCACATGTATTCATTATTGAATAATATTACTAAAAGACAAAATCAGGTGACTTAACTTTGACGTCAACATACAAGAAACCGGCTCAACCCAATAAGTGTGCGTGTGAACCAAAGATTAGTGTGTTCAGTCATATGTTATCGTGGAAATTTTCAGCTCAAAATGTTAAGGATATAAGTAAATAAACACAAATCTAAAAACATATGAACAACGGCAGATTATCCGGCCAAATTAGAATGACTACAAAAAAGCGACGGTTTCATACATATCGATGACCTTCTCTATTGAACGTATTATACCTAAGCTGTTGGCCGTACAGTCGCTATAACACACTAATCGTTGGTTCACACGCACACTTATTGGGTTGAGCCGGTTTCTTGTATGTTGACGTCAAAGTTAAGTCACCAAATTTTGTCTTTTAGTAATATTATTCAATAATGAATACATGTGCACTTCAGAAACTTTTTGTGGTTATTATAGGTGTATAGAAGAATCGAATACAGTTTTCAGCGAGCTTACACGTCTTTTCATTTAGGCGCTATGATTTTTTTTCGTGATTTCAAAGACAACGCGATTACTTAAAAATTATAAATATTTTCTTAAATCTAATTATGGCACAGATGGGCACAAATGAATAGCTACTTATGTATATTTATCTTACGGGCGCACATACGATGGATCTAGGAGATCCACGATTTTTCAAAACGTTACTCCAGCAGGAAATGCAATATCCCGAAAACCTGAAGACGCACAAATGATCTTTTCGGCCCAGGTCAATGCACAGCTCTAAGCTATCTGCCCCCTCAGAATATTTCTCTCTTCGATCATTCGTTTAGAACTTTCCTGCTAGAACGACGTTACCCTAGCAGAATCCTAGATTTCCGTTTTTTTCCTAAACTACAAGACGCACAAAAGTTTTATTCGCGGCACATGTACACTAGACTATGCACAACGTTTTGGTTCCATTCACTTAACTCCAGGACACACTTTCCTGCCAGGGTAACGCACACAATATTCTAAGCACAACTGAGCGAGGACCTCGCATCTCATACCGAATTTGTTTAATTCTGGGGACGAAATAAACGGATTTGATGCGGAACTATATTATAGGACAGGCAAGTTATTCTAAAATAAAAGATGGAAATGAAGTTATTAAAACTTTATTCATGGTACTTCTCATATTATTGAATACAAAGATATAAAATTTTTGTTATGACATGTTTCTGGCTTCTGATAAACTAATTTAGAACATCACAATAAAGGATATCTGAATACCAATCAATCTATAATTTTTTACATTCAAATTGTGCACGTTCTTCGCCGACCTTAGGTACCTGCAAATAAAAATTTATATGAGTTCACCCTGCGATATACATAAAAAACTGTTGTCTTTATTGACAAAAATCAGTTAAAAAATATAGTGACCTCAATTTTATTCAGAACAGGTCTGTGATATGATCATCATTTAAAATTTAATTACTTATGTGTTTCTTTAGTTTTAGAACAGCCCAAATCAATTTTAATTTTCAAAGCAAAATCATTACCTATGACTTTAATAAATGATTTTGCTTTGAAAATATAAATTTTAGAATTAGATTAATAGAAAGAGGCATTTTACGACTAAGGGACATTTTGCGCATGAGCCAGAGCCAATAAAAATGTTTTTGAATAGAGATTAGTGACTGGAGCCAAGGAATGTTTTTGAATAATAAAATGAGATTAGTGACTGCCGATATCAACATATGAAACTTGGACATAACATTTAGAAGAAATTGTAGGTAAATAAAACTCAATGTAACTTTTTCCATTGGATATTGTAGGTAAATAAAATTCAATGTGACTTTTTCCATTGGATAAAATAAGACTAACAACTTTTTACTTCAAGCGATAGTCTCATGAGTAATTTATTTTACTTACCATAGCAAAATCAGCAACACTAGTTGTTTTTTCCGTGGTAGAACCTAAAAAAATAAGGTGAAATTAGAACATTCCAACTTCATATAAAACTAAGAAGAGAAAGATAAAATATTCAGTCCTGTTGAGCTTATAAAACCGTCATGGTGGCATCAGGGATAGTTATATCATCATTCACATTTACATATTATATAAAACTAATGGAACTTGAAACATGAGGTGGTTCTGAAAATGGCTCTTCGTCGTTAGGCGGTTCGATTTTAGAAAAAAAATATTTATAACTAGGCGTGGGAATTTCGGGAATAAAAAGTACCAAATGTGCTATTCCCGGTATTTTTCTATCCGTGTACCAAATTTTATCGAAATCCGTCCAGTAGATTTTACGTGATTGAGTAACAAACACCCTAACAAATTCACATCTAAACTTTCTCTGCTCTGGACAAACCGAGGTGAATTTCGCGTCGCGTGCGAAATTAGAGCGAGAGAGTGTTGCTCTAAGGAGTGAGCGAGACGCACATCGTCGGTGTGTCCAGAGCATAATACAACTTGGGAAAATAAGGGAAGGCTTTTGCACAGCAAGGTATAGAAAATGTAACTTACCATAAATCTCAGACACCACGACCAGCACCAACTAACTCATTAGGAGACATCCATCGTAATCCTAAAAAAAAAAATTTAAGGAATTAGTACCTGGTTGGGAAACCAAAAGTAATTTAACTGAAATTAGTGTAATATCAGTCCTGTTGAGCTTGTAAAAACCCTCATGGTGGCATCTGGAATGGTTTTATCATCACTATGTTATGAAATGTTTCAATCTGTGGTAAATAAATGTTGAGAACTGCCTAATGTGTTGCAAACACACGTGGAGAATACGGGAGAAGAGGGAATAGCATACAGGTTATTAAATACGCGCGCTCTCCTATTGTCTACGTTTTGGCACTGTTATAAGATCAAAAAGGAGTGTGAAAGGTACGTGCGCGTTAAAAACCTGTATAATATTTACTTCTAAATATGTAATGCAAAAGTTTTTGGATTTATATTGCGTCAGTTAAAGTTATTTCTACAATATTCTTGTGTACTGGGTGATTTGGTAAGTAATATTATTAGGAGTGTCTGTTTCGTGTTTGTGTGATATGAACATTATGAAATATTTACCTATTTATCTGTTTCCATCATCCACCTTCTTCAGCGTTCCTATAAAATATAAAAAAAACATGAGAATTCTCAGAATAATCTACCACTATTTGGCTTTTATTTGCAAAATGTATTCAGGATAAATTTTTAATTTTCCTCATAATATCAGAACAGGTCTGTGTGTTGTTCATCATTATACAAAACTTTTAGTGAAAGCTTTTTAAAAATATTTTATATTATGGGCATTTTGAAATGGATTCAATAATATTTGGCTTGTGTGAAACAGAGTTTTAAAGAAATAACTTCAAGTTAAAAATATGCTTACCTATTTTGTCATAGTTGACTTCAACCGGTACATCTGTAAAATAAATATGTACAAACTAAAATTTTTGCTAGTTAAAAAACAGTGACAATGATCGCATATTCACAAGCAATTACAATGATAATGTATATTAAGAGTTCTGCTTTTTATGAGAATTTCATAATAAAAATGTGTTAAATTAAAAAGCGCGATCAACTTTAGACAAAAAATTGACTCACCTTGTATAAATCAGATGTGAAAACATCTCAGACCCTACTTAATTAAATTAAACAATGTCATTACAATAGAAAAATTATAATTTAAAAATTAATTACAGTATAAGTAAAGAAGTCCTGTGTTCCCAACTACATAATAACAATTCTTACCAATGAAGGGATATCATAATATCGTATTATTATAATAGTGATACATTATTGTAAGTATTACTCGTTTATGCGCGGAAAGAAACTTTGCTGAATGCCAACTTAGCATAACGTAAAATACGCGAAATGCCAACTTCAAAGCAACTGCAAATTATACATACTGTTTTATAAAGAAAAATATCGTGTTGGGGAAGTTGGCATTTTGCGAAATTATCCTTTGTGCAAAGTAGACATTTTGCGAAAGTAGACTTTCCGCGCGCAAACGTGCATCACCGTGGTATTATATTAACAATGCGCTATATCGACCAGCAATATTTTATTCTCTCGCTTAAAAAAAACAAATGAGGCTCAAACATAGCTCTGTGGTGTCAAAAATAAATTGTTTATAATAAAACAACGTTGTATAGTGCGGGAGGCGCTCGATAATGTTACATATATTACAGTACAGATTGCATTAGCTATGACGTTTACAATTTGTCCAAGTATTGACTTAGGTCGGGCAGTCCCTCCTTCAGTCCTTTCCGTTTCCTTGTCTCCTGCAAATAAGAAAAAAAAACTCATGGTTAAAATTTATTTTTTTGATAATTCGAGACTTTTGTTATGTCAATTTTGCAAGATATATATGTATCTCGCGCGCCGTAGCATACAGTCCTGGGACATAAGGATAGCGGCCCTGAGCAGCGTTGTGACGCGCGAGAGTCGATCTACTTCCTCAGCACGGCCGCGCTGTCACTGCGCACTTACGGGAACCCGAAAACGCGCTACAATGCGGCACGGGAGTGCAGGAAGACTATTTTCTATATTTATTTTTTGAGTTCTAGATTATAAGTAGCAATAGTGTTGGGACTCCGTTTGGAACGGCAGAGGTCTCATTGACGACGCAAAATAACGCACTAAGAAGGACTTTTAAATTCAATAGCCTTTTATGCCGAATTTGGTTCGGCGCGTTCACTTTACTAACTTGTCTTTCACTGCTTACGGTTTCTGGAAGGCCTGACCTATAAGGGCCACTCAAATAAAAGAATAATATTGTATAATGTTTGAGGATGTGTAAAACTCCTTTCTCGTCCCCGGGCAAGACCTGCCAGTGGTCGAACACTGCGGGAAGGCCAGGTGATGTGTCAGTGACCATACCTGCACCACAGCGTAGGGCTTGGAGCTGGGCTCGGTGGGGTCCCCGGGCAGGACCTGCCAGTGGTCGAACACACACTGCGGGAAGGCCTGGCCGCCGGTATTGGAGCGGAGGTCGGCGGTGAAGCCGAACGACTCGTTGACGGGAAGGTAGGCCTTCACCACGAACATGGGCGTGCCCGCCACTTGCGACTCCTCGAACACGTGGCCACGACGACGATTTAGTACGCCGTAGATGCCGCCCACTGCTACTTCAGGGCACTGGAATGGGAAAAAGACGGAGTCTATGACATAGGACGGTACATGGAAAGCGGGTCATCCTGATGGAATGACTGAAAGTCTTCGTCGCTATTTTCCTGGTTAATATTTTTTGTACTCACAACTTGATACGAAAAATCCTCCTCTATATTTATGACAAGATTCAAGACATTATAAAACATCGGAGTAGGTAGGATTATAGAAAAAGAATATTTAGAGCTAAACCCACATAATGTCACAAGTTAAGGCAGATAATGATGAAATTTTAATATAATGGTGGTGCCAGATTAACAAACTTGGAATACCTTTTATTTTGAAGTTATTTAGCTTTGCTACTGACTTCAATTCGACAAACATTTAATGAAATGTATAAAAAAATCAAATCATTTATTTGCAATAAATAGGGTTACAAAAGGGGTTGAGTGACCAAAACATTCCACTTCATTTAAAAAAAACTAAATGCATTTTCTTTCAATAAATCATGCTTCAAGGAATATAAACCAATATGCGGGGGATGGTTAAAATTTGTAATCGGATGTTAGTTCCCCTATTCAGGCAAGGTGTATGCGAGGTGACGATGCCAAAACAAAGAACTGTTGCTCTGCCACGTCTCGGAAGGCCGCGCTCCCATGCCGCGAGCGCGCTCAGGAAAGACGTGGGGACCAGACTTGGTACAAAAGAATAGACCTGGCATAACAATCTATATATGGTCCATTTATTTATAATTGTCCTATTATGTAAACAATCTTCACAGTACTTTTTACACGACTGACCAAAAAAGGAGTGTTACGTTTTCAGAGTTCATGTATGTATGTATGTATGTATGTAATTTCTTTATTCCACCATAAGTCCTGAACGGCTTAACAGATTTTGATGTGAGAGGTATTGTTAGATTCCTTGCATTAGCCCGAATGACATAGGCTATGTAAGATGTCAGTCGTGTTTTTTATTTTTAAATAATTAGCTTGTTGTTGAATTTTGTTGAAAATAAATCAAATATTAGTTCAAACTTAAACAATCTAAAGTAAAACATTTATTAACCACGAAAGTAATTTCCTAAAAAGTCTATTTTAATTTATATTGTTGTAAAATCATAAAAAGACATGGTAAGATTGTTTACATAATAGGACAATTATGAATAAATGGACTTTACATATCTCTTGCTCTGTAAGTACACCCTTACACCCCTGAATGCCGGGGTGTATGACTATCATTACAGCATAGGTTTTGGAATTTGAAAAAAGAACTGTCATACTCATACTGCACGAAGAATATTTTTAAAAAGTTAATATTTTTTTTCTCGGTATCGATTAATTACTCGAATCGGAATCTAGACAATTTATTTTAATTAAATACACATTTTTTTCTTCTTAATAAATGTTCATTGAAACCTGCTGTCTTGTTGTTTACTTACCTCACAATCGATATGTAAAGCAGAGTATTTATCTCGGGCGTAAGCATCAATTGCATACTCGGGTTAATTAGCGCATTCGCTTCGCTCAGGCGCCAAAAACCTCGTATGCAATTGATGTCATACAGCCCTTGGTTAATAATCTACTATTACATATCTCTTGCTCTGTAAGTACACCCTTACACCCCTGAATGCCGGGGTGTATGACTATCATTACAGCATAGGTTTTGGAATTTGAAAAAAGAACTGTCATACTCATACTGCACGAAGAATATTTTTAAAAAGTTAATTTTTTTTTTTCGGTATCGATTAATTACTCGAATCGGAATCTAGACAATTTATTTTAATTAAATACACATTTTTTTCTTCTTAATAAATGTTCATTGAAACCTGCTGTCTTGTTGTTTACTTACCTCACAATCGATATGTAAAGCAGAGTATTTATCTCGGGCGTAAGCATCAATTGCATACTCGGGCTAATTAGCGCCTTCGCTTCGCTCAGGCGCCAAAAACCTCGTATGCAATTGATGTCATACAGCCCTTGGTTAATAATCTACTATTATAAACAGTAGTTATGCGGCCGGTCGCCATGTTTGTCACTATTATTAGTACGCGCAGGCCGCAATCTTTGTGCCAAATCCTTTGTCGGCGCCGGCTTTAGGTATGCACGATTTTTTGTAGGTATGTCATGTCTATTCTTTTTTCCTTCGTCTGAGGTGGGAACGACTAACTGACACAAATACGAAATAATTAAAAAATACAATTTTCTATAATAGGGCGATGAGATGTTTTTATGATTGTGGTGGTTTTTAAAGTAGTGTTGTCTATCGATATTTTACGTCATATCAATAGTATTGATACTATCGATGTTGTTGTTATAAATAACACTTTTAACAAAAAAAATTACAATAACGTAGCGTATTTGTTTAGTTGGTACGTCAGTGTTTTGGGGTCATGCTTGATTTGCTTCACACAAACTATCTACAAGTACAGTCAAGGGCAGATAAAACTGACTCCGCAGAGAAAGGATTCAGTATTCAGCGAGGAAGGGGGATAGTTTTATTTTCCCCCGACTATATGGGCAATATTGATCATGACAAGATACTAGATTATTAGAAGATACTAGATTTTATTTAAAAAAAAAAAATGTTTTTTTTTTTTAATTTCAAAATGATTTATTTCTACGACAAAGTACGTGTTACTAATGAACTGAGTGACTAACCTGGATCTCGCACAGATATACGGGCTCCATGAGGCGCGGCGCGGCCGTCAGCATGCAGGCGTACAGGCATCTCCTGGTCGTTGGAATGATTTGGCCGCCACCTCTGTTCAACATCAAAATCATCAAGGGTTGGTTCAAAAAATGAAAAAAGTTTGGCTTTTTTCATGGCATTCTCTGCCTTCAATGTTCTGGTAAGACGAATTCAAAGTTGCTAAACTCGATAGTTGATGGGTATGCGGTTATTTATGCATTGTTGATAATAAATTTAATTAATTGTGTTGTGTTCCCGAGCACGTACAACCTGACTCTCTTCAGAACCAGAGTGATTAGGCTGCTTCTGGGTAAGCTCGCTACACCGTAGACCTCATCTCTGTCCTCGGGCAAGATTGTGGTCAAGAGCAAAACCATAATTAATAAAAAGAATTACAAGCTTTTGCCCGCCCGCGTGAATTTCCCACGGGAACAGTGTTTTGAGTATATGAGCTATTCCCGGCATTTTTCTACCCGTATACCAAATTTCATCGAAATCCGTCTAGTAATTTTGCGTGATTGAGTAACAAACAGTCTCAAACTCACATCCAAACTTTCGCATTTGTAAATTAGTAAAAAGTATAGTTACCTGTGGATAGCGTCAGTGTGTAGCGTGACATCGTAGATGTTGAACCTAACACCACGCAAGTTCTCCTCGGCCATGACTCCCTCCTTAGCGGCCCACTGGAACCCAGCCACAACGGAGTCCTTGATCTCATTGAGGTACTGCACTCCCTTGGAGCAGTCGACCATGAGGTTAGGGCCGGTGCCCTCAGGTCCAAAGCACCAGATCTTACGCGCCTCGGTGATGTCGTACTCGTATTTGTCGCAGAGGTAACGCGCGCGGGTCTTGAAGTCGTCGCGGGGGTTCACTTTGCCCTGGAATTTAGTGTTATTTGTTAAAATTCTGAAATTGATTTTCAGTAGACTGTTTTATAATTTCGATAACTTATTGTATGTATTCTATTCTAAATAAAATTAGGCATAGGACAAAATAAACAGGCAATCGTCAGGTTTTCGACGACTGTTTAAAAATAATGCATAGAATTTTTTAATCAAATTGAAATAAATTAGAATAAAATAACTTTTATCGGGAGTCCTGGAAGAGGGAGAGAGAGGCCTTTTTCCAGTACTGGGACATTTATGGCTATTAAATAATAAAAAATAACTTTTACATTAAAAATGGACTCGATCAGTCCGAAATCATAGTCGGCAATTCCGTGACCCGTGTTTTAATGTAATGTCTTAATCTCAAGTTAGTTTTAATTGAAACCATTCATCATCATAAAAATCAATATATCATAAAAAACATTGCAAAAGGCATTATGATAAATTTATTTTTACACATTTTCAATATAAACCAGATACTCACGTCATCAATATCCTCTGCTAGGCCGTCGGGCATAGGCTGAGCCTTCATGAACAGCCGGTTGTGCTTGTTGGGCGACTTGGACAGGCACATCTGGTCGGACTCCTCGCTCACTGTCTCGCGGTACGACACCACCGGGTCCGACTTCTTGATAGGGATGCACGCGTGGTCCTCCTCCAGATCCTGTTGATACGGAAAATTTATTGATATTTGACGACTAAGTAATTTATAAAAAGTAATTTTTTAATCCAAGATGGCACTCGTTTTTTCATTTTTTGTAATATGGGTATTGTTTCCTAGGTTTTTAGGGGTGCTGATTACGAAAATGATTATTTCCGGATCCAAGATAGCGGACAGAATTTGTTCCTCATTTTTGTAATATGGGTATCATTTTCTGGGTTTTCGGGGATGCTGATTACAATATGCCGCCACAACGCGTTATGAGCACTTTTTTTTTCGCTTAATTACTGTCTTTAAATCAGGACTTGTTACCGGTACCCGGTTTTTCCCGTGACAGAGACTAGCAATTTTCACTTGCTACGATTCCTTTAGATCTCCCTTGCTTACTCTACACTCATCACTCTCCTCATACATGCTCCGGTTATGGGTGCTCCTAATATCTCCCTTTTCAAGGAGGTCTGCAATCTGGTCGAAGCTCATAAAGTTCAGAGATTTTCCGGGTGTTTATAAGGAAAATTTGGTACCGGTAACTAACCCTGCTTTGAAAGTAATATTTACATAATCAGCCTGCCCCACGCTACACATGTATCACATCACAATCACCTTGAGACAGATCTCGAGATGCAGCTCCCCGGCGCCGGCCACGATGTGCTCGCCAGACTCCTCGTTGATGCACTGCACCATGGGGTCGGACTTGGCCAGTCGCTTCAGCCCCTCCACCAGCTTGGCAGGTCTTGTGCTCCACTGCCCCACGCTACACATGTATCACATCACAATCACCTTGAGACAGATCTCGAGATGCAGCTCCCCGGCGCCGGCCACGATGTGCTCGCCAGACTCCTCGTTGATGCACTGCACCATGGGGTCGGACTTGGCCAGTCGCTTCAGCCCCTCCACCAGCTTGGCAGGTCTTGTGCTCCACTGCCCCACGCTACACATGTATCACATCACAATCACCTTGAGACAGATCTCGAGATGCAGCTCCCCGGCGCCGGCCACGATGTGCTCGCCAGACTCCTCGTTGATGCACTGCACCATGGGGTCGGACTTGGCCAGTCGCTTCAGCCCCTCCACCAGCTTGGCAGGTCTTGTGCTCCACTGCCCCACGCTACACATGTATCACATCACAATCACCTTGAGACAGATCTCGAGATGCAGCTCCCCGGCGCCGGCCACGATGTGCTCGCCAGACTCCTCGTTGATGCACTGCACCATGGGGTCGGACTTGGCCAGTCGCTTCAGCCCCTCCACCAGCTTGGCAGGTCTTGTGCTCCACTGCCCCACGCTACACATGTATCACATCACAATCACCTTGAGACAGATCTCGAGATGCAGCTCCCCGGCGCCGGCCACGATGTGCTCGCCAGACTCCTCGTTGATGCACTGCACCATGGGGTCGGACTTGGCCAGTCGCTTCAGCCCCTCCACCAGCTTGGCAGGTCTTGTGCTCCACTGCCCCACGCTACACATGTATCACATCACAATCACCTTGAGACAGATCTCGAGATGCAGCTCCCCGGCGCCGGCCACGATGTGCTCGCCAGACTCCTCGTTGATGCACTGCACCATGGGGTCGGACTTGGCCAGTCGCTTCAGCCCCTCCACCAGCTTGGCAGGTCTTGTGCTCCACTGCCCCACGCTACACATGTATCACATCACAATCACCTTGAGACAGATCTCGAGATGCAGCTCCCCGGCGCCGGCCACGATGTGCTCGCCAGACTCCTCGTTGATGCACTGCACCATGGGGTCGGACTTGGCCAGTCGCTTCAGCCCCTCCACCAGCTTGGCAGGTCTTGTGCTCCACTGCCCCACGCTACACATGTATCACATCACAATCACCTTGAGACAGATCTCGAGATGCAGCTCCCCGGCGCCGGCCACGATGTGCTCGCCAGACTCCTCGTTGATGCACTGCACCATGGGGTCGGACTTGGCCAGTCGCTTCAGCCCCTCCACCAGCTTGGGCAGGTCCGCTGGGTTCTTGGGCTCCACGGCTACGCGCACCACGGGGGATACGCTGAACTTCATGACCTGTGGGGCAGTATCATACCTAGTGTATACATGTATAAAGTTTTTTTCTAATGGTTCTCGGTAGTGTTGCAGCAATAGTGTTGACTATCGATAGTATTGTGACCTTGAAAAATACTATCGATAGAGCAATACTATAGAAAAAACCTGACCCTCCTGAGGTAGGATTCGTGAGGCAGGGGGTCAGGTTTCTCTTCTTCTGACTGTACATAAATTCGAAGAAAAATATTTTAACTAATATTATAAATGCGAAAGTGAGTTTGCTTGTTTGTTACCACTTCACGCTTTATCTATTGCACCAATCTTAATGAAATTATATAATAGACATATAATTAGAAGTACTGAAAAGGACATAGGGTACCTTTAATCCCGGTAGAAAACACTTTTCTCATGGGAAATTCACGCAGGCGAAAGCTAAAGGCGAGAATAAAAATAATTAAATCAGCAAACCTTCATGTTGTGAGCGTTCTTGAAAGTGGTGATGGTGCCAGTCTTGACCAGGAACTGGTCGACGCCGACCAGCCCGCAGATGTTGCCGGAGGGCACGTCCTCGATGGCCTCCACGTAGCGACCCATCATCAGGATGGTACGCTGGATGGTCTTCTCGTACAGATCCTGTGAGGAAGGTCACTACGTTAGTATTGGCTGTTGTAAGAGAATGATGTTTCATGTACATGAATTAAAAAAAAAAATATATGCTTTGTTCCATTTGTAATTAATAAATCCTACTATATAATATTATAAATGCGATGAGAGTTTGTTACTCAACACCGCAACATTTGCTGAACGGATTTCGATGAAATTTGGTATACGGGTAGAAAAATAGCGGGAATAGTACATGGGCTGGCTTTCGACACCCTCTTTCTCTTCTTTTGGTTTTTGTATTTTACTAACATATTTATAAGTTTTCATTGTTACTAACCAAAGTATATGGACTCAGTCTGAAATAAATATATTTTATTTATTTATTTATAGGGCACGTTATAACCCAAAATTTCCACGGGAGCGAAGCCCCAGGGCGCAGCTAGTAGGCATTATATTTATAAATGAGAAAGTCTTATACGCTTACACGGCTAAATAGATAGACCAATTCTGGTAAAATCTGGTACAGATAATAATGGATTTAGTTATAAACTCAAGGTCAAATATAGGCTACCATACTTTTTGTCGCGGGTGGAGCCGTGGGCAACAGAAAATGTCTGTGTATAGGAAGCATTCATGCAACTCCATTAAGGATAAAGCGAAGGGCTGTTCATTAAACAATTTTCGCTGGATGGCGTTGATAGCAACATTTTCCGTTTTATTTTTTTTGTTGCGTTGTTGCAGTACTTATAGGCAAACATTTTGAATTGGCGAGCGGTAAACATACTATTTTATTTATTTTATGGCCTACGATTATATTTCAGTCAACATAATGAAAAAAAAGCTTTAGAATAGAATCTGCCATGAATCTTCGTATCTCTACACTCACTCACACTACGACGAGAGCTTTCAAAATGACATTAAATATAGCGCAAAGCATTGTTATAAATTTAAAAATACGCTACTAGATGGCACTTATTTCAAAAGAGTGTCTAACTACAATAATGCCAATCGGACTGGCTGGCAGCATAAGAAAAAAGAAAAAGAGATTTAAAAAATACAAAGAGCGAAAAATAACCTATAATTTCTTCTTGTCATTGTCATATTTTGTAAGAAAGCAAAAAAATATATTTATGAGAATTAATATAGGTACCTATGTAGTTCAAGTTTTCAATTGGACTCAGCAACGAAGAAGACCTCCAGCGCGTTGCAGTGTCTAGACTTTTGTTGCAAACTGTCAAAAAGCGCAAAGTTGAATTTGTTTGGGACCCGTTTTGCGACACAACAGATATCAGCTGCTTCAACTTATGGGAAAAATAGAAGGCAAGAGATGTGTTGGAAGACGCAAAAAATCATGGCTGAGAAACATATGTGAGTGGACCAGAGTCACCACGGTTGAGGAGCTGTTTCGCTTAGCGACGAACAGAGAAGAGTTTGCGAATCTGACGGCCAACCTTCAGTAATGGAGAGGCACTAGTTCAGTAGTGCAAAATCATAATTAGTAATAAGAAACTGTAATTTAAATACCTATCTACCAATAGTTTCAGCAGTTTGGATTTCACCACCTCTTAGATTCCCAACGCAAATCTAGCAATAGTTCGAACATCCATTTTCAAAAATCAATCAGCAAGCAGCACCGCAGACGTTATGGTCATAATGTTCTATTGAATTGTATGACTAGAATTATATTTTTTTAAATAAAACTAAATAGTACATATTGTTGACTTTTATTTTTAGTAATGAAGTGGAAATTTATTTTCCGACCTTTTTTATTAAAGAAAACAAAAGATTAGGTATAGTTATTCCTTTCCAACATAAATTGTTAAATATTGCAGTCATTATTCATGATGACTCCTTCATAGCTTGGAATGATGGATGGTGATGATAAATTCTTCATCACGACAAACCTGTGTTACAGTTTTTGTTTTTGTATTACAGAATTAGTGTATAAAGAAACACTTGTGCTGTGCATTTCCTGCCACAGTATTGACATTTGACACGTGTCAATACTATCGATAGTCCTGCAACGCTAGTAGATAGATATGTATATAGTGTAGACTTACATCGATACCACGACGAATATCGATATCTTTTATTGTTGATATAAATTAATATCGTTTTTAAATATGCAACAAGCTAATTATTAAAAATAAAAAACACGACTGACAAGTTTTTACTCAAAAAGTATACCTATATACAAATATATAAGTAATATACATTTTTTAAATCGCCTTTTAAAGCCCTTCAATTTGATACCCCACTCGATATGACTGATCAAATTTTATTGTTTTTTGGTCTGCTATTTATCGCATATATAATCCGCCATTTTGTTTTTATGATGACGTCACATAGCCTATGTCACTCGGAGGAATGCAAGGAATCTAAAAATACCTCTCACATCAAAATCTGTTAAGCCATTCAGGACTTATGGTGGATAAAGAAACTTACATACAGACTTACATACATACATGAACCCTGAAAACATAACACTCCTTTTATGGTCAGTCGTGTAAAAATAAATCTGCAAATAATAAATGCGTATTTTATGCATAAAGTGAAAAAGTAATACACAGGTACCTTATTTACATTTTAATTGATAATTTGTTAATACTTATCCGAATCTGATCGATTAGATTCAGCACTGTCAACGGTCAATACATAATCACACTTTCAATGAAATGTATTTAAATAAAATCGGAAAAAAAATAATTAATATAAATCACGGAGGTCGAGCCCACCTCGACTTTATCGATAATTCAAAGTATCGATACTTCGTGCCCTAGAAGTTCTAGGATTAAATTAGACGTTCAGAAAACATGTTGTGAAATGCAAACTAAAAAATAATTAATCAGTAATATTTGTTTTCTTTGAAACTAAATATAAATGTATGCACATATTCCTATAGTTTATTTTTTGTAAATGAATACCTACGTGTATAATATCTACCTACTATAATGTCTTTTGATAAAAGTATTTTTAAAATTAAATTGTTTAAGTTTCAGGACGAAACTTATGATTGTAAAAGTATTATAAAGCATTATCTTTTTGGGTAAAAAAAAGCAACGTTGCCATCTTACACCTCGCACAGATCGGCAACAACGTATCGATGAATGCCTGAGATGAATTCGCACAAATATTCCAGTCCAGTCATATACGTAATGGCAAGCTTGTAATAATATATTAAAT
This sequence comes from Ephestia elutella, assembly GCA_018467065.1. Classification (NCBI taxonomy): domain Eukaryota; kingdom Metazoa; phylum Arthropoda; class Insecta; order Lepidoptera; family Pyralidae; genus Ephestia; species Ephestia elutella. The sequence goes on from CM031582.1 coordinate 15,085,251, forward strand.
CTAGGGTTCAGTACGTATTTTTATGAAAGATTTTTTTATGGTGAAATTTAAATTTAATAACTGGGACTTTTGAATATGAAGGCAGGGATATCTGAATATGACCTCTTGACATCTGGATGTGAAGACCTGGGTGTCTGGTCATGTGCATATGAAATGCTGGACAGCTGAATATGAAGTCCAAAGCTTCAAGAGATGATCACCTGAACATCTGGAAATGAAGATCTGAAAATGTGGAGCTGAAGACCTGGACATCTGGACATCACCTGCACATATAAATTTGAAGACGTGGGAGTCTGGTCATGTGGATACGAAAACCTGGACAGCAGGACATAAAGTCCAGGACATCACATCCAGATGTACAGGTGATGTCCAGATGTCATATTTAGATAGCCTGTCTTGATATCCAAAAGTCCCAGTAATCAAATTTAAATTTCACCATAAAAAATCTTTTATAAAAATAAGTATATTGAACCCTAAATTGTATTTAATATTGAAACTTGCTATTTTATAATTTTTTAGCATTTCATGATTTTCTTTTGTTTTTCACGTACAGCCGATGGCGCTGTCAAGGCAAGCAACATCGAGGTAGCATGCATTTAGGTCTCAAAGTGCTTTTATATAAATAGTAGTTGTCAGTAGTTTGTAATAAATCTGCTAGACGTCGCCCCTAAATGTCACAAAATATTACGCACACATCAACAAGAATCTCAATTTTTGTCGTATTTTAAATGCCGTTTTTCTCGTAAATTATTATACATTATTATGTTAAATTCAACATGAGAGCACAATTACTTCATAAGAATTGGAAATTCGATTTTATTATGAGAATCATTAACGAAGTTTAGAGCATTGCTGTAGAACAAAATGTATGGACAGCCAAAGCTTGGCTTTCACCTTAAAACAATAGATTAATGACGAATATAAACTAATCCTTCAGAGAAAATATATAAGCATTATGTAGGGGGGATCTTACATCTTTGTTATGAAAACATTTATGGAACAATGGCTATTAGTTTTTTTTTTACCTAGCGCCCCGCCCCGCCTTCGCTCGGGAGGTACATACATAAATTGTAGCCTATGTCATTCGGGTATAATGTAGCTTTCTATTGGTGTAAGAATTTTTGAAATCTGTTTAGTAGTTCCGAAAATTACCCCCTACTAACAAACTCACAAACATTTCCTAATATTATTGTGAATCAACTGCTGTTATCAAATGTCTATTTTTTCATCTAGCCTGCCCACAGCTAGGCAAAGGCCTTCTTTTTTTCCTCCATAACTTGCGTCAGAACGCAGCATACTTTATGAATTAAAATTGTATCTTTCGCGCCGTAGCATACAGTCCTGGGACATAAGGATAGCGGCCCTGAGCAGCGTTGTGACGCGCGAGAGTCGATCTACTTCCTCAGCACGGCCGCGCTGTCACTGCGCATCTACGGGAACCCGGAAACGCGCTACAACGCGGCACGGGAGTGCAGGAAGATATAGGTCATACTTTCAAAACATCGTGTGACTTTAAAACAACACAAGTCACACTTTTTTTAATGTGACGTATTGTTTTTAAATCACACGATTCAAATAGGTTTCTTCCCATGTTTTCTTTTTAACGATTGATAGTTGTTCCGAAATGCGAGTGACTTCCAACGGCCCCGGCGGGACGGCCCCGGTGACGGGGCCGTTGGAAAAAAAATTTCCAACGGCCCCGGCGGGCCCGGATTTTGCGTTGACGGGGCCGTTGGAAAAATTTTTTTTCCAACGGCCCCGGCGTGTTTATTAAATGGGAGGGATAGCATAAAAAATTTATAGCATACGCTCCGGTAGTGTTTAAAGGGGGGGAAATTGTGTATTATTTTGTATACCTTAAATATGAAATGAAATTAAAAAAAAGAGTTTGTATGTAACAATCACTATTTATTGTTGATAAAAAATAAATTTCAACTAGGTATCATATACATAAGAAAATAAAATACATGATGTTTGTTTTAGATTATGACACATAATAGTACAAGTATTAAGATAAACTACTAAATATCTTACTGTCTCTGTTGTATTTTTACTCCGTAAACAGTATTTATAACTAATTAACATATTATTAACTGATTGTTACAAACAAACTCTTTTTTAATTTCATTTCATATTTAAGGTCTACAAAATAATACACAATTTCCCACCCCATTTTTAACTCTACCGGAGCATATGCTATAAATTTTTTATTCAATTCGTCTTATTTAATAAACACGCCGGGGCCGTTGGTAATTTTTTTTTCCAACGGCCCCGTCAACGAAAAATCCGGGCCCGCCGGGGCCGTTGGAAATTTTTTTTCCAACGGCCCCGTCACCGGGGCCGTCCCGCCGGGGCCGTTGGAAGTCACTCCGAAATGCTAATAGTTTGTAGCTTTGTAATACAATATGATTGTATTATTAGTTTTGATGTGACGTGTCTGTGAAGGCAAAGTTTCAATCAAGTATTTTGACTTTGATCGCTGTTAGTGGGTTAAAATAGAGGAAAAAAAACGAATGAAATTGCAGCTCTATGTGCAATAAGTGGAGAATAGAGGCATTTCTTCTAACAGGTCTCAAAACCTGATTGGAAGTTTTAAAAAAATGTTCTGTCATCAATGTTCATTTTTATATCCGTATAAAAATTTTTGAGTAAGGTATTTTTGGTCATAAAAATATATATTTACTAGCTTTTGCCCGCGGCTTCGCCCGCGTGAATTTCCCACGGGAACAGTGCTTTTTCCCGGGATAAAAAGTAGCCTATGTGCTATTCCAGGTCATTATCTACCTCTGTACCAAATTTCATCGAAATCCGTCCAGTAGATTTTGCGTGATTGAGTAACAAACATCCTCACAAACTCACATCCAAACTTTCGCATTTATAATATTAGTATGGATTTAGAAAACGCCATTAATTTGTACGCACCTCTTTCTTGCCGGGCTGGAAGTTGGGCCCCATGATGCGGGCCTTCTGTCCGGTGACCACTTTCCCGGAGAACACGCGTCCGAACGCGTAGAAACGTCCCTTGTCGGACGTCGGCACCATCTTGCTTACGTACATCATTAGAGGTGCTTCGGGGTCGCAGTTCTGTTAACAAAAATGTTATATTGAATTGAAAGTTTATTTCAGACAAGTCCACATTGGATTTGCAAACAATACTTTTAGTATAGAACAATGTTTACGTAACAAAGTCAGCAATACAAAGACGAATCCCATCGGTAAGTCCCACCTACTAAAAATACAGCAATCATAGAATATGTAATACTTTTATTTGAACATGTTTTTTTTTTACTAGCTATATGTGTCCCACTGATGGCCAAAAGGCTCCCCTAACTTCATTTTGAACATGGTTTTAGATTGAAATCATAGAAATAAGTTTTCACTATTTACTTCTCTAGGATAGGCCTTCTGTAATCAAAATAAACAAGAAAAATTTTCAGCCTTTGCAGTTAAAATAAAAAATTGCAAACAGATAAAAGCTGATGTTTGTGAAAAAGTATCTGAATGTTTTAAAATATGTTTGTATCCCAGCGATCGTTGCAAACACTTCACAAGAAGCGCCTACCAATCCACGCCGAGAGTTTATGTTCGTCCTGGTCTGCCGCTGGTGTATAGCATTGATGTCTTTACCCAGTATCAATAGGACGATATAAATATATTTCAGAGATTTTCTTAGCTATTTTTTGAAAATTTCTTGAGTGCATTACAGCTTGCGGGATGCAAGTAACAACTACGAATTCGGGAGTTATTAACTTATTGTATAATAGCGTCCCGTCCCGGCTTCGAACGGGTGGACCTTTAAATAGTTATTACTTGGATATAATGAGCAATAATGAATTTTTTTATTTAAATAGGTCCAGTAGAAAAAAATATTTTCTTTTTATAATTTGTTGTGTATATCAATCAATAAATTTGTGTAAAGCAGGGCTTATTACTGGTACTAAATTTTTATATACAGTACAGGTACTTTATATGAAGAATCTGGTACCAGTAGCAAGTGCTGGTGTCAAGTGTAGATAAGCAGTTTTTAAGGGTAATATGTTAAGACCTTATGTGTCCAAAATCCTGTAACTTTATTTTCAAAGGGCTTCTCCATAAGTTGTGAATTTGATATTAGGAGCACCCATAACCGGAGAGCATGTATAAAGAGTGATGAGTGTAGAGGAAGCAAGAGAAATCTGTAAGGATCGTAGCAAGTGGAAATCGCTAGTCCTGCCTACCCCCACGGGAAAAGGCGTGATAATATGTATGAATGTGAATATGAATAATATTCATTCATATTCACATTCATACATATTATCACGCCTTTTCCCTTATTTGCAGTAAAAGTGGTACAAGAAAATACAGTTAGTTAAATAATATGTAAACTGACCTTGATACCGATAGCAGCCTCATCGTCATGAGGTCCCTCGTACAACATCTCAAGTCGATACTTCTGAGCCACGACGGGCGACGGCAGGTGGATGGCAATCATCTGCAGCAGCGCCTCTCCGGCCGGAAGCCATGTACGCATCACCACCTGATCATAACGGACATTTATTTTGAATTAATGAATGAATGATTTATCAATACTTACATTTTACACTTAAAGATATAACAGTTGGCTCCACACTAGGCAACCTGCCTGTCCTATGGTAGCCAAATACGATTTGACAAACGTAATTGAAAAGCCGATATTAGATTTAGTACATTCTTAATAAGACACTATACATCTCAATACATATTTATGCAAATTTTTAATTTGGAAAAGAAAGAATAAACTTTACGGTAAAAAGACTAAAAAAGGATAAAAAATTATTTATTGTTACACGACTGACCAAAAAAGGAGTGTTATGTTTTCAGGGTTCATGTATGTATGTAAGTTTCTTTATTCCACCATAAGTCCTGAACGGCTTAACAGATTTCGATGTGAGAGGTATTTTTAGATTCCTTGCATTTCTCTGAGTGATATAGACTATGTGAGTTGTCAGTTGCGTTTTTTATTTTTTAATAATTCACTTGTTCTCCATACAATATTACAATGGGCGATTTTCCGGGATCCAAATTAAAAAAACAAATAGTTCCAGATGACTTCATAGATGGCGCTTAGTAAAAGACGAGTCCATACAGAAAGCAAAAATGCACGGAATTGACATTTCTTTGAAATAAAACTTAATAAAAAACGTCTATAAATAAAATATCAATTTATTTTTAACCTTTATTGTACAACACAATGTATGGCACAATAGGTGGGCTTAATGCAGAATCATTATCTAACAGTCGACCTATTCCTTAACCTTACCTAAACCTGACCTTAGTCGAATATTGTAATTTGTGCAACTGTCAAAAAGTTAGGTTATTTTTTTTCTGCTTCTGGTTGACAAGAAAAAGCGCACAATATAGGTGCAGCCATTATTACGACTCGGCTTTCATAAAACGCCATCTATTGAGATATTATTTCATCGATTTTTTTTTCTTAATTTGACTTGTCAGAAAATCGCTTATTAAAGTAAGAACATAAAGACAATAGTCAGATTGGGGAGACTGGAGACGGATAACTCCGTTTTTTCTTAATTGTCCTATTATCCTAAAAATCTTCATACTTTCTGTTGAATTTTGTTGAATATAAATCTAATATAGTTCAACCCTAAACATTCTAAAGTAAAACATTTATTAACCACGAAAGTAATTTCCTAAAAAGTCTATTTTAATTTATATTGTCGAAAATCATAAAAGACATGGTAAGATTGTTTAAATAATAGGACAATTATGAATAAATGGACTTTAGGCAGAGCCTGTATTACAGTTCTCCAGAGTTCTCCTTCCTGGACGATTATTTTCCTTAAATTTTAAGCCTTATAAATATCTGGCAAGTGGCGCAGAACAGGAAAATCCACTCCTGATTTGCCCCACTTCTTGACAATTTCAAATACCGCACCCCACCCCACACTTAGTTGTAGACATCACTGGCACTTGAACGAGGGCTGGCGCGTAATCGGCGCACTTTGATTGATAACCACGACGTGTGGTTGGAGGCCAAGATCCTCTTTGGGTCAATGAGCCATCGAAGTAACAAATTTCTAAGAAAAACTGGTCCTAGGTAGCTTTCGATGCATATTACATTATTAAATCATATTTAAAAATCAAATTTTCTTTAAAATTAAGATTGTTTCTGACATTTATGGGGTCATGAACAAGATATGTTCACAACCAATTCCAGAAAGATAATTACTGTAAGTCCTCTTTGACACCCAGAAACTTATTGAAAGTAGCCGGCAACACTTGGGACTAGGAATATTATAACATTTTATTTATTAGGCGATATTTGCAGAGTACTATAACCACTAGACATTTCCTATCCTATTTCCTGTCCTGTTGGATTAGCAGATTTTGGTAGAATAATGGGAGAAATTAAAAGCGTCCACGTCCGTCTCACAATCACAATTACCAAAGACGATAGACTATCAACTAGAGTTTTAACATAAAACTTTTTCTCTATGAATTTAGGGCCCGCGCACACCTCATACGCTTAGGCCCAGGGCATACTACCACAAGTATTGTTGACATGTTAACCCCATGTGGATTGCGCTAGTGGATCCGGGAAGGCTCCACTATCGCTAAGCTCTGTCGTTAGACAAGCAGTAACAAAGACATTATTTTATTTACTTTTTAGGGACGCCAGCGCAATCATCAGACGGGTGATCAGTCCACTCACGCCAGGACTATTTCACCCAATTCCCCGAGACCCGTATAGGGTTTTGAGTTACCCGGGAACTCATATTGGTGGCGACCCACTGAATCTACCCGTTACTTTGCAGAATTTTAATAACATACCTTGAGCAAAGCTTTGCCGTCCTTATCAGAGTCCTCGTGCTTGAGAGTGACGCCTATCTTCTTGAGGAGGCCGTCGATCTCCTCCTTCTTGAAGTTCATGATCGCGTCGAACACTTTGTAGATGGGGTCCAGCACGTACATGCAGAATGACCGCTTGTTGTCATTGTCCTTCTGCTTCGACCACTTCTTTGTTTTGGCGTTGAAGAAGTTCTCTCCCCACAGTCTGACAAATGGAGTTTATGGTCAATTATAAAGAGCAAGTGTTTGTGAGATTGTAATCTACGGAACTACTGAATCGATTACTAAAATTCTTTCACCAATAGAAAGCTACATTATGCCTGAGTGACCAAGGCTACAATTTATGTGTGTAACTCCCATGCGAAGCCAGGGCGGGTTGATAGTCTACGAATATAATGAAATGTAACTGGTCTATGTGTGTACATCCTACTAATATTATACGTAAATGCGAAAGTTTGGATGTTTGGAGTTTATGTTGTTTATTTGATCACGCAAAATCTACTGGACGGAATTCCCATGATTGGTACACTGGTAGTAAAATGCCAGTACTAGCACATAGGATTCTTTTAATTCCGAAATTCCTACAGGGGCGAAGCCCTGGGGCGCGGCTAGTAGGAGATATTTAAGAAAAAAAATGTATGATTGTAATGCTAAAACTGAATTGAAGAGAAAGCTTTATTTTGATCCCATTATGAACCTGAGATATTAACAATAAGGAAAACAGGAACCTTTTATGTATTTTTGGTCTAGTGTTGTTTCTGACATTTATGGGATTCCAAACAATGTTATGTTCACAACCAATTCCAGAAAGATGTTTGCTGTAAGTCCTCTTTGACACCCAGAAACTCATTGTTAAGTGACCGGCAACACTTGGGACTAGGAACATTATAATATAACATTTATTTACAGATAAATAACTACTACTGAAAATATTTTCAAGTCATGTCTATTTTGTCTATCACTTACAATACAAAGGTACGCAATAGTATAAAAATATAGACACATGTAGGTTGGATATCATAAAATAGAATGTCAGCATGGTATGGGTGAAAAACTAATATCATTGTCTACAATATGTGTTGTCTACAGACATTCCCACGCGGCCTAGCACATCGAGCGAGCATTCACCGGAATCGATGAACTAGTTCCGAGAAAATGAGCTTTCTATTACGAAACTTTTAAATGTACGCTTCAAGGTCTCGTCACTTCTTGGAAAAATAGTAACCTTACTAATATTGTAAATGTGAAGGTGTGTTTGTCCTTTTTTACACGACTGACCAAAAACGGAGTGTTATGTTTTCAGGGTTCATGTATGTATGTAAGTTTCTTTATTCCACTATAAGACCTGAACGGCTGAGCAGATTTTGATTTGAGAGGTATTTTAAGACGCATTCCTTCCTTTCTTTCCTTGCATTCCTCTGAGTGACATAGGCTATGTGAGTTGTCAGTCGTGTTTTTTGTTTTTTAATAATTAGCTTGTTCACGCAATGGATCGATGTGAATCTTTAGATGTGAGATAGTTGGAGAACTGAAAAGTGGGGCTACTATTTGCCGCGGGCAGACGCGTATAACAGCTAGCAAGAACATTTCTGGTCAGAGAATTTTGACTCAGGTGGCAGCAAGTCATCTATTTGGGAAAAGTTAGTCAAATTGACTGACTGCATAATGTCTTATCATCAGTATAATATTTTTAAAAATTAGATTTGTGTCATCCTAAAATACAAATTAACTACTTTAACCATTAAAATTGTAACAAGTCTCTTTGATAACAACATCAAAAACTTATCACGTGTAACACGTGACAAGTTGACACAAGTGATTTCGGTAAATTACAGTGTATTGTGCGAGTGACTTTGAAGTCCGTTGTATTATCAGCGTATGCGTCATCGCTCGCTATACTTGCTTCTTCAGCTGATAGCCGGAACGGGAGGCGATTAGAGGTCGTGAAGAAAGTAGTGTGATATTGTTGACTGATAGCTTTTATCCATAGCTAATGTGAATGTGAAAATAATAAGCCCTTTTAGAGCTTGTATTTTTTTCTAAAATTTCGATAATGTGTCAGTATATAAACAAAATCTTTGCTTTACCTTCCTACAATATTTTTTGAATACATTTTTTATTAATTCTTATAATTTTATTTCACCAGCTTCGCCCAAGGACTTTCGCCGGAATTTTGAGATTAATAGCCTATGTGTTGTTCTAGGATTCATTCTATAAGTGTACCAAGTTTCAGCGAAATCCATCCAGTAGATATTGCATGAACAAGTAACAAACATTATCACAAACTTTCATGTTTATAATTTACTAGCTGTCGCCCGCGGCTTCGCCCGCGTGAGTTTCGCTTAGATGAAAAATCTCTCTTGGAGCTTTTCATCAGATGTTCCAGATCTTTAATTTTTATACGTCAGCAGAAAATGCTCATCAGGTTGAACGATTTTTGCTAAGGCGCCACTTCCATATATATGTTATAGTTTAGCTGGTCTCTTGGAGCTTTTCATCAGATGTTCCAGATCTTCAATTTTTATACGTCGGCAGAAAATGCTCATCAGGTTGAACGATTTTTGTTAAGGCACCATTTCCATATTACTTATAGTTTAGCTGTTCCGTTATGGTTCTTCATCAGGTGTTCCAGTTTTCAAAATGAATTATAGCCTATATGTTGCCCAGGCTTAATAGCTATACAACAAAAAAAGTTTCATTCAAATCCGTCAAGTAGTTTTTGCGTGAAACGCGTACATACATACAGACAGACAGACAGACAGACAGACAGACAAGAAATTCCAAAAAATTTTTTTTGCTTTCTATTGTTCTTTTTAGGTCTCCCTCTATCCATTTCAGTCAAAAATATTTAATGTACAGACAAAATATTTTTACTGTTTTATTATATGTATAGAAGATAATATTAGTAGGATATTGGTGGTTTTATCGATATCTTTCGATCGATAAAATTCACTTCAATTCCGAACACACGTGTAATTAATTCAGATTATCTTACACGTGATGTAATAAAAAATAACGCTTTGGTGAACAAGCATTACAGACTGTTTTTTGTGCATAATCTGTGATACATATTCATGACACGTAAAAAATGATATAACCTTGAATAGTAGCACTGGATCATTATCAAATATCAAAGGCACGATGTTATGCCTCATAACTATAATCTCACGTTTTTTTTATTGGACAAACATCTAATACAGTTTACAAGATTTGACCCGAACATACACACATTGTCCCTATAAGGAAAATAAAATTGTTTTTTCATTTTAAATGTAAAATAAATATATACGGCAAATCACACAGATTGAGTTAGCCCCAAAGTATGGGATACTAACTTACTAACGATACTGTATTTTGTAATACATATATAGATACAACATCCAAAACCCAGGCCCTTCATGACCAGTCCAGGGATCGAACACAGGACCTCCAGTGTGGCAGTCCAAAGAGACGACCATTAGGCCACGGAAGTCATCTTGGTATATTAAAATATTGCTTGTAAAAACTAAAGGTTTACCTGTTCATCAGTTTGACGAGGTCGATCTTGAATTTGTCAGCGTACATCTCGGCAAACTGCTTGAGGGTGAAGGCCCAGCCGTGGAGGCCGGAGCCGAAGCCCACGGAGCCCTTGCTGGGGTCCACACGCACTTCACCTGTGTGGGGAGACTGTGTTTAGAATGGCGCTTTTATTTTGTGTTAGTCGAGCCCCGTAGCTTCGCTCCCGTGGGAATTTCGAAATAAAAACGCTATGTGCATTTCCCGGTATTCTTCTATGTACCAAATTTGATTGAAATCAATCCAGTAGATTTTGCATGATTGAGTACAAACTTTCGCATTTATAATATTAGTAGGACTAGCTATACCGCGTGGTTTTGCTCCTGTTAGATTTCAGATAGCCTTACTAATGAATGTAGCTATCATATAATTTTTAATATCAGATCAGTAGTTCTAGAGATTGTGAAGCGGTGGTGGCCGAGTGGTAGAGCGCCCGCCTGTGGATGCAAAATCTCAGGTTCTAATCCTGCCCGGGCTGCTTATATTAAAAAGCTCATTCAGTACGTCCCCTCCGCCTGGGACGAATTGAAGCAGCATTTCCCAGCTCTTTTAATTAAAAAACACATGTAAATGCTGCTCCAATATGTCCCAGAGCGTGACGTACTGCAGTAGGATTTTTAAGTTTAAACGCAATAAAATATACTAGAAACCCTCATCTTATTCGTCACCCTCGCGGGACGTATTGGAGTAGGATTACTAGTGGTAAAATTAACAAAGTGGTCTTAGAAAAGCTAATGCGATACGTCACTATGCAGATATTGCTATCTCACGCACATATTATGCTTTCGTGTATTATCTATCCTGCTCTGCGCGCGCCGATCATCATTGCACTTGCGACGTGCGGTGCGATTATTCCGTTATTAGCTCAATAATGACATTTATATGTCAAAAAAAAACGAAGAATCGGAGATCCCGAAAAATAAAGTGCAGCCACGAAAGGACAGGAGGATTTCAGGAGGGAGAATTCAAGCTGGGCAACCTAGTGCATTAGAATTGCACTTGCGACGTGCGGTGCGATTATTCCGTTATTAGCTCAATAATGACATTTATATGTCAAAAAACGATGAATCGGAGATCCCGAAAAATAAAGTGCAGCCACGAAAGGACAGGAGGATTTCAGGAGGGCGAATTCAAGCTGGGCGACCTAGTGCATTAGAAGGTCGAAATGCTTAAAAACGATCCCATTGTTTAGCCTTTAATATTAATAATAACCAGCCTTGTGCAAAGAAGCATTAAATATTTTTGTTTAAATAAATTTTTATTCCTTTGTTTCGTACTGTATTTGCTTTATTTACCGTACCTGCTCTATAGTTTAAGCAGATTAAGTAATCCCTTACTTTCTTTTAGTATCAGTTTTCCGTTGACGAATAGAACTAGGATAAACCCTACGTTGAGGCGCGTTATACCACTGGAAACCCTACTGCGGTACGTCACCCTCTGGGACGTATTGGAGCAGCATTTACGCGTGTTTTTCATGAAAGGAGCTTGGAAATGCTGCTTTAATTCGTCTCAGGCGGAGGGGACGTACTGAATGAGCTTTTCAATATACGCGCCCGGGCTACATGAGTTTGTATACCAATCTGACTCATGTTAGTTGTTATCGACCACCACTTGCTTCCGGTGAAGGAAAACATCGTGAGGAAACCTGCACTCTGGTTGATGATTATCAGCTAGTGTGTAAAATGGAGAAGGCAATGGCAAACCTTAAAAATTGCCAAGAGAGTCGTTGTGGGTGTCTCATTCCATATAATGACCACGACCCTCAGTCATGAGGAAATACGACTATCGAGATTAGCGCGTTCAAACTAACATACATCTTCAGCTTTATTGAACTAATAGCTTTTGCTGCGTGAATTTCCCATGGGAACAATGCTTTTCACGGGATAAATGTCCTTGTCAGTACTTTAAACTATGTGTATGCGAAATTTCAAGAAGATTGGTTCAGTAGATAAAGCGTTGAGAAGTAACAAACTCACTATAATATTAGTTAGGATTGGGATTAGTATAATTTTGTACTACATCAGAGTTTTTATTTATCACAGATATTTTGTTTTTCACAGATAAACTTAAAATTGATACAAAGAAAAGAGATATCAGTCGATTATGACTACAGCAGTACACAATCAAGCAAGAGCATAATAATTCTAGTTAGTGAAAGGGATGGGCATGATTTGCGGAAAAAGTAACAGCATAACAAATATTATGTTTTCATGAATATTTTCATTTACATTGCATCTTAGCATTGCCGCATTATAATACGACTGCACAAATGCAACATTGCAAGAGTCAACAGCTGAGCGACGTCAATGACCTTGGTTTGTATCGATCGCGCGCGCCACGTGAACGCGGTGTGGCCGCGACTTTATGTAAGGTTATAACTTGCATTTCTGAAGACATGCTAGAGCTATTCAGTACAGGTGAAACTGTTAAAATGATCTACCTTCAGTTTTGGATGCTATTCTACATTTTTATAGTTCTTTTTGTAGTTGATCATACTGTATTCATATGTATTAGTGAAAACTGCATCAAAATCTGTTCAGTAGTGTAAAAGTGTGTCCTTCCAAAAATTCATAAACTTGCTTATGCATGCAGGAATGGTAACAATTTCCGAAATTAATTAAGTCATGTTTTTCAAATCGTTTTTTTATCAAAAATAGATATTTTAATAAACACCTACCTTATAATGATGGATTGATAAAGAAATTGATAAAATAGAAAGTCAAAGCTGATTGCTTGTTACACCAACAATATCTGCTTTCAAACTATTGCACAATAGTTTTAACAAAGGCAGGAATGATTGCACTTTTTTGCACTATGTGAGTAAAATTTAAGGATGTGCTTTGTTGATTTTTTGCATTTTGAAGGACAATAACATAAAATTATCCACATCTTAAATCCTTCAGAACAGTCAATTATTCAGAGCACCAATAGAATGATTTCTAGTACCTAGGCGCAAAAAAATAAAAAAACTTTTTAATACCCCAGTAATAACTGCCAAAGTTTATGTATACCTTATATGTAGATTGCTACATATTAACCCGGCGTTCGTCGCTACCGGGTAAAAAATACCACATGGGTAATAAAAATACTCATATTTCTTTTTCTACTTAATCTAGCCACTTACCGTTTTAAGTACCTTTCTGCATAGAAACAAGAGACACCCTCCCCGAGTGACTGGCAGTTAGCGCCACGCACTTGGACGCCACGGACGTTTGAAGTAAGTATGGGTGAAAAATACCCGGTAGCGACCGTTTGTGTAACTACTTTTATATTATATTTTTAAATATTTATTTTTGTTTTAGCCATTTATTAAGATGCATTTCTCACTAAATGACAATATTATTGAAGAAATTTTACAACAAGAAGATAGTGAGGAAGAAACAGTGTCGGAAACAGAGGACCATGAGGAGTTTAGCGACCATGACAGTGACTCTGAGCAAGAAGCGGATTCTGGTGATATTGCTGACGTTCCTTTACTGTGTGAAGAAGATGAAGAGCCAGCCAGTGTTCAGTTTGGTGAAGAATGAAGAAAAGATGGCCTTTGGTAATATTTTATGGACTTCTTAACGTCGGAGGGATCAATGCTAATGTTATTGTCAAAGCTAATAAAGAATATTCTGGAGCTACGATTGGCCCAAGAACAAACGAGTTGAAAGAATTGGCCAATGGTTTAATGAAGCCTCATATACAGCGCAGAATGTATATTGTAAATTTACCACAAGTAATTAAAATTAAAATCAAATTAATTCTTGGTTTATTTGAAAATAATGATCACGATGAGCCAAGTTCCTCTATTACGGGACCAAAACCATACGCGTCTCGCTGTGAAGACTGTAATTGGAAAAAGGACAGAAAAAAAAGACATGTTGTCAATTATGTATAAAGAAAATATGCAGGGAGCATACAATACCTATTTGTGGCAAGTGTTACCAAAAAATAAAAAAGGAATAGCCAACAAACTTGAAGACTGAATATTTTTCGAATTATATTTTTCGTGATTTTTGAAGCTGATTTACAAAAAAATACGTATTATATAAGTAGTCTATATTTTTGATAAGTTACAAGAGTATTATATCTAGTTTTAAGATTTGATCTCTTTTTGCATGAATCCAAAGAAAAAATGTTATTTTTTTAAGTTTTTGAGTTTAATAAGAAAAAAGTTAAGTTTTTGGTTCCTTATAATCTATGTGCCTTAAATAATAATAAATACGTATTTCTAAGTAAGTAATGTGTTTAATTTATAACTGATACTATAAGCAAAGCCAATAATGCAATAAACTTTAATATAAACAAATATTTAATAAATTAGCGATATTTAAACAATGTGGTATTTTTTACCCAGTAGCGAGTATTTGTGTTCGTATTTGCCTAGCGACGAACCCTGGGTTAAGTATACATAAACTTTGGCTTTATCCTTCAAGATGTGTAAATTTTTAGTACCTCTGAAAAGTGTAGACAAAACCTATTAAACTTCTGCTGAAATTAGTTAAATAGTAAAAAATAAGCTCACCCATGGGACCACCGTCATCATTGTAGGTGGCGATGATAACGTTGACGTTCTCAACAATACGCTGGAAGGTCTGGTACAGCTCCTCAGACTCCAGCTGCAGCTCGAGCAGAGCACGGTCCATCTTGTTCATGAACAGGATTGGCTTGATGCGCTCGGCGATAGCCTGACGCAGGACAGTCTCCGTTTGTACGCACACACCTGCAGGGAATTGACAGTTTAGAATGTTACACTATTTGTATCCTTTACCTGTTTTGGTGCAATAAAGCATTTTTACTTACTTACTATTTAGGTCACAAAGTTTAGTGGAAATTGAGTTAGTCCACAGCAAATTGTTCATAACTTTACTCTTAGAGAACATTGATCAGGTGAGAGAGATATACACATTCACATTTTTGTATGATACAAATGCATCGACAAGATATAAGTGTGACATTTTGCTAAAGTTTATAATACTTATATCCTTATTCTATATTTTTTTAAATAATTAGGTAGGTGCTTCACCCGTTTTGGTACAAGTTTGTATTCAAATTAGCATGTTACAATATGTTGCTTAACATAGTAAATTGTGATACAAATATATGAATGAAAATATCTGATGAATTTGTAAAAATAATAACTATGATTTTTCACTAATAATATTGAGGAAAATAATATTCAAGCCACAATCATAAGTTCAACAATACAAGGATAAATAAAACAATGGATTACAAACCAGAGACACAGTCGACCACCACAAGAGCACCATCAGTTACACGGAGAGCGGCTGTTACTTCTGACGAGAAGTCAACGTGGACCGGGGAGTCAATCAAGTTGATCAAGAAACCCTTCTCACTCTTCTCACGCTGGTCAGGGTTTGTGATGAATACCAAGTCTTTCTCTTCGAGCTCAAGAACATAGAGATAGCTCTGTGGAGTTATTGAATTTGTCAAAATACATTTTTAAAATATTTTTTATATTTCTATAAAGTGTAATAAAATCAGATGGCCGTTCTAAGAATCTTCATTAATTCTCAGTTTATATGGTAAGAACAATCATCACAGAAAATAATGTTATGCAATAAATAATCATTGCAACATGCAATGCAATTTCGATGACACAAAGTTTGTTTACTATAGTAAACAGCGAATAATTCATAGAATATGGAAAGTTTGGGACTATGATAACCTAAAATATGGAAAGTTTGGGAACTATGATAACCTATAATTGAAGTTATGAAGGGACGCAAACTATCTCTTTCACTCATAAGCCCACACGCCTGGAGAGAGCGGGAGGGCAGAACAGATGTTATACAAAGGTTAAGTAGATCACCATGAGGTACTCACGTTGATTTGATGGTGATGCATCTGTCTTGTTCATCCTTACGGGTGTCGGTGAACCGGGTTTCGCCGGCACGGGCACCGGCTATAATACCGGCCTTTGAGACCAGCGAATCCGTCAATGTCGATTTGCCGTGGTCGACGTGCGCTATCACGGACATGTTGCGGATGTTCCGCTTCTTGTCCATCATCGCACGGATCTCGTCTACCGTAAAATTCACCTGCACAAACCAGAAAACTTGTCGTCAACATATTCCACAACACAACACAGATGGTCGGCCACTTGTCATACGCACGTTTCATTTTTAACATTTCTAATGACAACAAAGTAGTTTTACGCATTTCAAGCTAACGAAGCTAGATGAATTTTGCAATAACACTAATTTATTTCACTGCACACTTGGAAAACGTCATCGGACGACAAAGACCACGGGCGAGAACAATTTGACAAATTATTGCTTTAAAAACACGGAATAGCAAAAATATTCGCGAGATACATTAGCACAATAACACAGCATCACTTAAAGGAACACTTTTTAGAAGTCCAATACTCACCATATTGGATGGTTTATGATTTTTCTCTCAATAAAATAAACTACCATACGCCAGCAATGGCGTACGCTTGAAAAAGGACCCGTTTCGACTTTCGTGGGCCGGATGTAGCTTCGGCTGTCAGACGACGTTTCCACCATAGACAAATAATGTTGCCAGTATTTTAAGCTAGCTTCGAGATTATCATGCGAATATTCTCAGAAAAATGATCGAATATTCGATATTTTGTGATTGATTTTCTACGCACTGCACTACGCATGCAGCGTGTAGTCTACTTCGTAGCTTCAATAACTACTATATAAGAATATTAGATTTTGGATTTTGCCTTCGACTTCGTCAGTGTGAATTTTTTTTTACTGCAAATTCATCCCTTCTTAGGGGTGGAAGTTTGTACAATTCATAATGTCGAGCATGTTGATAAAAATCAATCATCATCAATACTTGAAAGTCCTGCTCCTGCCTGTCGACCAAAGAGCATATAATCACTGCTGTCGACATCCAATCCTGATTTTCGATGGCACATTTCGAAGTTCAAAACGGATATGGGCTATGGCTCAATACGGTTTCAGTTTATGCCTATACCTAGACATATACAAAAAAAACATATATTTTAGTTTAACAGGCAACAGATGGCGGTGTTAACAGATATTCTACTACTCCACAGATGGCAGCACTAAAACATAGTTTTAACTTTTGGCTATTCGTTGATAGATGGCACTACCTTAGCTTCGCGTCCTAATATTATTTTCATTGAAAAAAAATACCACTTCAAACTTCGAATGCTTAGTAAAACTTATGTCGTTTTTTTATGAATTCCCCTCTTTTTAATTTCTTTTTCTTTTTTTTTCTAATGAATTGTATTATCATATTTGAAAAAAAAAACTGTTTTCATCTGCTGCAGTTGCTGAATATAAATATGAATGTATTTAAGGCTATTTTTCATTTATTCATCATAAAAAGCAAGGAAGTTTGCAAGTATTTCTGTATCGATTATATATTTTATAACATGACAAGTTCCTGATAGATTGTTTAGTCATGGCAGGCTTCGGTAGCCAAAACTTTAATCCAGGGCCAGGCCAATTGGCGACGGACTGGTCGTTTCTAAGAAAATGTCGTAAAATATCGTACGATTCGATTCGAAGAAAATATAAACAACAGTAAGTGCTTACTTATCTGTCACAAAACGCCGTAAATTACTTAGCTCTTGCTTGCAGCTTTGCTTGAGCATTTACGTATTTATTTTAAACAGGATAGTTTTTTTTTTTAAGATAGATTTTTTTATCTAGCTATTTATGTCCCACTGATGGGCAGAACCCTCCCCTAATTCCCTTCACTCATCTCTAAAGTCAAAGTCAATTTTTTTTATTGAAACTTGGCCTTCAAAGAAGGCTCTTTTTCACGTCGATAACTAATAATTTCATCATAATATATTATCATGTCTCAAAGCTACAAACTACTAGCATTTCGGAACGACCACTGCTGAGAAGAAATGCCGAAAGAAACTCATGAAACAGTCTTGGTCGCCTAACATGCCGTTCGTCGTTCGTCTTTTCCTTCAGAATCCCTTCAAATCATCAAACAGACCATCTTGTTCTTGGTCTCTTCCTATAACCATCGGGTGGAATCCAGTGAGTTTGAGTCCATCTTTCTGTGTGCACACGGCAGACGTGGCCCGCCCAATCCCACTTCAACCGGATGCTTTCTTATCAACGAATTTTGTTATGGAGCGCAGCGATTACAATAATCCTAAGTAATCAGATGTACAAATTTAATTATTAGTATATTATTACTGGCGTAGTATTATATAATCTGAATATAACAGGTACTAGCTTTTGCCCGCGGCCTCGCCCGCGTGAGTTTCCCATGGGAACAGTGTTTTTCCAGGGATGTAAGGTACCTTATGGTCTTTCTCAGCAAGTACTTCTAACTAACAAAGCGTGAAAAGTTAACAAGCAAACAAAAATCACTTTCGCCTTTATAATATTAGTTAGGATTCAAGTATCTACCTAATTACTGCTTGAGGTATGAGAGCATAGCTGCGTTTGCGACGCTTACGCAACTTGCACTTTTGGTGTTATCCACTATTGCAGAATAGTGCACGAGTTAGTCATCATTGCCATTTGTAAAGCAAACATGACTAAACAGGTAATTTTACGCATTAAAAATCACAATACACGTAGGTACTTGTTCAAAGATGTATATGCAAATGGCTTTTTTAGTAGATACTTATGACCGAATTTTCAAAACCATTTTATGAACAGTCACCAGCAATCTTATCCTGCTATCACAGAATACATAATAGTACAAGTACTACTAAGTAAACTAATATTATAAATGCGAAAGGATGTGAGTCTGTGAGTATGTTTGTCAATCACGCAAAATTTACCGAATCATGAAAAATACCAAGAATAATATTTTAAAAACTACTTTAATTTACCGATTTAGCTGAATGTAGTCGTGATGTGGAAAGGAGAATCAGGTACGATAATTTTTATCCAGAAAATCGGAATGTTTCCAAAACGGAACAGCAATTTTCACACGACAACGTGTGATAAATATCTCTAATAAATATTATGTACCTAAGCAATTTTTCAAATGGTTGCCTGGAAGAAATTGCTACAGCGATAACCGCTTTTTGCGCATCTTCCTATATTAAAAAGATAGGAAGTAAAGTTAAGATAGAAGTTTAAAGTTTTCTTTATGGAAACTCATAATATCTCGATGTGTAAACTCCGTTTATTCCTTATGCTCCTATTATGTAAGCAATCTTACCATGTCTTTTTATGATTTTACAATAAAATTAATTAAAACAGACTTTTTAGGAAATTACTTTCGTGGTTAATAAATGTTTAACTTAAGAATGATTGAACTAATATTTTATTTATTTCAACAAAATTCAACAAAAAGTACTGTGAAGATTGTTTACATTATGTAAACAATGTATGTTATGTAAATTACGTAATAGGACAAGTAAGAAAAAAAGGGGTTTAAGTATACCATGTAATTACTTGTGTGCAAATAATTACAAAACATTATTTGATAAATAACCCTTTTCCTTTTTTCTCTCATTATACCTAAAAGTTAATTCTTTGCCAATTGTCAATTAACTAATTAATTACTAGATTTGTATTAAATTTCTAATTGGTATTTCTAAAATAGATTTGTATTTTAGCACAATTTTTCTTTTATATCATAAATATCATATTTATTGTATGTAATCCGCCGAGATTTTTGCCCACACTTTATACTATCTTCTTAATTCTAATGTGACCAGCTTGGCTGGGTTCATAGTAATATTTTTTTTTACTGTTAATTTTATATTATGTATGTAGGTACTATGATCTTGTTTGTGGTCCAATTTAATAAATGAAAAAAAAAAAATAATAATATTTGTATTGTATTGTAAACAAAATTTCGTGCTGATGTTACATAAGTAGACATTGTTACACGTTTTGCATTATCCGTGTAGGTACTGACACGAAGTAGGGGCAAGGCTAGGGCGTTAAGGCTAGGGTATGTTACTGTGTTGAGGGTGGATTTAGGGTTGAATGTATTATATGTTTATTTTTTTATTTAGCCATTAGGTCCCATTGCTGGGCGAAAGCCTCCCCCTTATCTCTCCAACTACCTCTATCGCTCGCTAGCTTAGCTATAGCACAGATAATATAATACCCTAGTAGCTTAATCTTAAGCTACTTTTGTAATGATTAAGTCACCAAACCTATCTATTTGTTACTTTAACTGTTTGTCTAATGAACCGATTTTCATGCTGTTTTGCCATGACCTCTCATTTTTGGGAGATCGTCGATATCGTCCAAGCAAAATAAAAAAACAATATGTCCTCGAAACCACAGATTAGCTCGTGAAGCGTGAATCACAGAAGGCGGTGAGAGATGTGGCTTCTCTGGACAGGAATATATTGGAGACATCTGCCTCTAAAATAGTAAAAATAATGAGGAGCTCAACATTCAACGGAAAACGAGATTTGACGATTTTACAGCTGTGAGTAAAATAAAATAAAATGTAAGTTGAAGAATATATAGGTAGTAAGTTCTAAAATCATTCACTAAAATTGATTATTTTATATCATTAAAACTAATTAACGGAGATAAAATGAAGACATTCTAGTTAGAATTAACGGGTCACTCACGTGCTGGGTTGCCAACACTTTACGTCTTACGTTTATTTTAGAATTAACTACTTGTTTACAAACTACCTTTCGCCCGCGTGAATTTTCCACGGGAACAGTGCTTTTTTCGGGATGAAAGGTACCCTATGTCCTTCTCCGTACTTCTAACTATATGTGTACGAAGATTTCAGGAAGATTGTTTCAGTAGATAAAGCGTGAAGAGGTAACAAACAAACAAACTCACTTTCGCATTTATAATATTAGTTAGGATGCTACTCAACCTTAACTCAAATATAAGTTAACTAACGCAGGCAACCCTAGTCGTTCGCAAGGGGAGCCCCAAGGTCACGGGGTCACGGCGTGGGTGGACAAATTGACCTCCGGCCCTTCGTACTACAACCATCACATTTTTTACTGATTCCATTTATGCATTTGGATGTTATTTATTAAAATCATAACATAAATATTACAAAATATATCAAATATTAAAAGTCAGATATTTAAGATAATTAGAACCCGCCCCTTAAAGTTTCCGGTGCAAAGCTGCCCAAAACGTTGGCCGCGTTGCCGCGTTTTATGGCAATAGCGACCCTTTGCACCAGAAAAGAGCAGGAGCGGAAGTTGTAGATTTCTCGGATATACTGCACCCGAGTTCCCTTAATAGGCGCTTAGCCTCCATGCCCCAACATCCCAAGGTCTCAACCGCTATGGGCACGAAAAAGTAGTGCGGCTCCAAAATTATGTATTTCATTCGCTTTTTCTCAGCTGCATCGTCAGCCGCTGCCGACGCTGCCCCGATCGTACGGCCCAGATGGCTTGCGGCCACAGTGTTAACGCACGTAGCATCCCAAACCAGGCACCTACCACACTTCCAGGGCACCAGTGTAAGACCATCCGGCCTCTTGCCATCTGATCTGCTGAGGCCTGGCGGTTCCAACACAGAGGGGACCCCAGCAGAAACAAACGCTCGGCGGACTATGTCGTCATGTTATGATTTTAATAAGACATAAAAAAAATCGATATTTTAAAAATAAAAGTAAGTGGTAGCTTAATTTGTTAGTTACATATTAAATATTTAATTTATGAAAGCTATTATCGTTATAGAGAGATATTTAATTTCATGTCCGTAAAGTTACCGTTGAGTGAGTTCCTTCGTTGGAAGCCTATCCTGGTTGCATGCTTATCATCATAGTACATAATATCTCGATGATTATCATAATCTATACATATAATAAAACAGTAAAAATATTTTGTCTGTACATTTAGTATTTTTGACAAAAATGGATAGAGGGACACTTAAAAAGAACAATAGAAAGCAAAAAAAAATTTTTGGAATTTCTTGTCTGTCTGTCTGTCTGTCTGTCTGTATGTATGTACGCGTTTCACGCAAAAACTACTGGACGGATTTGAATGAAACTTTTTTTGTTGTATAGCTATTAAGCCTGGGCAACATATAGGCTATAATTCATTTTGAAAACTGGAACACCTGATGAAGAACCATAACAGAACAGCTAAACTATAAGTAATATGGAAATGGTGCCTTAACAAAAATCGTTCAACCTGATGAGCATTTTCTGCTGACGTATAAAATTGAAGATCTGGAACATCTGATAAATAACTTCAAGAGACCAGCTACACTATAACATATACGGAAATGACGCCTTAGCAAAACTTGGTTAATCTGATGAGCATTTTCTGTAGACGCATAAAAATCGAAGATTGGAACACAGGAAACAGTTTGGAACACAAAAGACTTTTCATCTAAGCCAAAGTCACGCGGGCAAAGCCGCGGGCTACAGCTAGTTGATCATAATGCATTGCAATCGGAACTGAATAGTACACGTATTTCAACTCTGTAGGACAAGCGGAAGTAGGTCAAATTATCTTGCAAGATTTGATCACAGCCAGACGACCATGGATACGAAATACCCTTAGAAATACCTATTACTTCCATGCAAAAGACACCGGGACAATTGGAGCTAAATAAAAGACGATAAGAGAATAAAGACTCTGGCACATTTGATTTCGAAAATTTATCTGTAGTAATCAAATACTACTTACTTCGATGGCTCGACGACTCTTGAGGATCTTGGCATCCGATACTAAAAAGCTTCCATTCCTTCCTGTTCTGCGCTAGTAAACAAATATCGAAACAAAAATTTCAGTTTACGAATGGCCTGAAAAATGTAATGGCCTGAAAAATGTAATGTACGTCTATCATGGATACTTTAATGTTATTGTATCAATTTTGTGGGTTCTCGCGTAGTTTTTGACCACGGTTGCACAACACGCCGTAAACAGGAAACAAGATAACAGGACGTACACGGATATTCTGGCTTGTCGCCGAAATAATCCTCGCACATCTCCATTCATTTAGTTTTAGCTGATGATTCAGTCTTTGGTAGCAACAGCTGTGAAGCATGGGCACAGGTTCGAATCCTCATTTTACCTTTAAGTATGGTCAAAGTCAAGTTTTAATTTACTGAAACTTGGCCCTCAAAGAACGCACTTTTTCACTTCAACAACTAATTTTATATGGAGATCAATTTGACTCATGTATTAGTATACTAGTACTTGATGAAAATTGCAATATTTTTCGACTACTCACCCTGCATCCGTTGAAAGAAAACATCGCGAGGAAACCATACTGCTGCTGGTTTCCTCTGACTTGACAATTTACTAGTGAACACTGCTGGCTGTTGCAAGATGGTGGAAGGTCGATAAGTCATTTCTTTCCTTCCTTAAGTATTGCCTTTTTGTGAGGCCGGTTTCCACAAAGAAGTTTCGTTATTCATCATTAAAATTGTGGTAATGAGATCATATTGGTGGTTGAAACACGTCTCTCCTCTGCTCTCCGCTCTAGTGGAGAGCGGCTCTTGAAAAATCCTAAAACCCGCGTAAGTAAAACAGAAGAAAGTAAGATTTAGCAGATGACTCAATGTCGGTCAGCAACAGCTCCCGATAATTCGCGACATCTCGTAGAACGAAAACATTGAGTTTTTGTAATTGAAATAAATAAATTCTGGACGACCGCCAATTGTGACACATCGTAGGAACTCACTTCCGTGGAAGTGGAACTGTAAGATGAGACTGCAGTGAGTATGGAGGTGGCACCTGCACGTAAAAAAGTCAAGGGACCCGCGGCAAATGTAAAACATCGGAGCATGGTGGCACGACAGCGTCATGCTATTTGCAGTTAGATTTAAATGGGCTTATATGGTGTGAGAGATTGTTAAATACGAGTTGCAAAAGATTCCTCCCAAGGATTTGGAATGAGCTTCATGGAGTTCTTAAAATTTCTAAGAGTTCTTCATAGAGGCTTTATAATAACGCCTCGTATCGAAATGACCAACATAGCCAAGCGCTGTTGTATCATAATGTACAGTTAGGGGCAGATGAAACTGACCCATCAATCCAATCTCAGGGGGTCAGGTTTATTTGCCCTCAACTGTACCATTGTGTCTCGTTAAGTGTTCGCAAAAGGGCTAACCCACAGAAATTGGAAAAATTTCGAGCTAGAGGGAAACCACTCCATCATCAGCAGGAAGGCAAGTTGAGATTAGCGATGTATGCTGCCGAAAAATTTCCTGTTCCCGAAAATTTCGTCCCTTGAAAATTTCCGGAAATTCTCAGAAATTTCTCGGGTGTTTAGGAAAATTTTCCGTTCTCGAGAATATTTCTGCTAATAATTTCCTTCCAAGAAACTCTTCTCTGTTTCTTTATAAATTTCAGGGACGGTACATCACTAGTTGAGCCCATATTACGTAGTATTTATATTAATTCTGTGACCATGTTCAAAGTATCAGTGGTCTCCCCTGGCAGATTGTCAGAACTCCACGGAACCTTGAACGGTTTACAGCTCGTTTTATGACCAGTTCACAGAATTGGGCTCGTAAACTTTATTATTGTTTATATAGATAAATCTAGTGTAATAATATCACTGATGGATATGATATTTATTTCACAAACAGTTACGGTAATGTGTTTTTTCATGGTTTT
This sequence comes from Ephestia elutella, assembly GCA_018467065.1. NCBI lineage: Eukaryota > Metazoa > Arthropoda > Insecta > Lepidoptera > Pyralidae > Ephestia > Ephestia elutella. The sequence goes on from CM031582.1 coordinate 15,110,140, forward strand.
TTGTGTATTTTTATGATGCCTTCTTAGTACAGTTTTTATCTACAGCGATCATTGTAATTAAAAAAAAATCATTACCGCTTTTACTTCCCGCCATTACTATGAAAATTTCCCATCCGGGGGTAGAATGGAAAAAGCATCTTCAACCCGCTACTTGAATCAAACAAACGGTACACCCTCATATTACAAATTATTATTTGAAAAACAATCATTTTATAAACAACGCTTGTAAAACTATACACTTGAAAAACATATGCTTTGACAAACTCATTCTTTTAAAAATGGATCATTTTACAAACTAATTACTAGACAAATATTTGTTTTTTTCAAATTATCATTTTACAAACAAATTATTCAACAAAATTTTCAATTGGTAAAACAACGTTAGACAAAATATCTTATGGCAAATACATCGTTTGATAAATATTATTTACCAAAACTAGAAGATATGAAGTTTCAAGTTTAAACTCACTGAACAGAAGATTTTCATCGTAGGGTTAAGGGGGGTTAGGCGGTCAGCGAAAATTCATATGAAGCGGCTGAGGCGGGGCTGCGCGCCATTCACATTTTTATCAAAAAGTTAATAGAAATGTTTAGTTTTTCAAAAATTTCAATCAGTTACGAAATCGAAAAGGTAAAATACCTTTGTGTTGGTGATTTTAAAACATTTTTTATTATAAAACACGGATGTTATCTGTATTCATATGAAATTTTAGAGGTAACTTCAGGATTTTTTTCTATCGAGCAAAATTTTTCCCATCGTGTTTTGGAAACAGTCCTCCCTTTAAACATACGTTCTACAATACATATCAGAAATTTCAGGGCGAAAACTCTTCAATTCTTTAAACAGCAGCTTATAGAAAACAGCCAATATTGCCGTTTTCACTTACTGAGAGCCCTTAAGTACAGAAGTTATTACTCGTCTTTTATTTGTAAATTAACTCACAAATCGTATTGTTAAATGATATCAACATACATGATGATATATTTTATTGTGTCACACCGGGTGGGGGACCTGGTGACCTGCAATGCAAAACAGGATCTTTTATACCTAGCGCGGGCACCAGATCTCCACAACGATACTGTCCTTTATGGTATTAAATTTAATTTATGTTTATCACATACCTATGTAATGTATGTGATAAACATAAATTGACCACCCGGAAAGACTTTGAGGGCGTAAAAGAAGTTAGGTTTAGGTTATTTTTTATGACCACCCGGAAAGACTTAAAAGGCGGAAAAAAGTTAGGTTCAGGTTATTTTTTTTTATGACCACCCGGAAAGACTTTGACGGCGTAAAAGAAGTTAGTTTAAGGTTATTTTTTTTATGACCACCCGGAAAAACATGAGGGCAGAAAATAACTTGGGTTCAGGTTATTTTTTTTATGACCACCCGGAAATACTTTAAGGGCATAAAAAAGTTAGGTTCAGGTTATTTTTTTTTATGACCACCCAGAAAGACTGAGGGCGAAAAAGAAGTTAGGTTTAGATTATTTTTTATGACCACCCGGAAAGACTTTGAGGGCGTAAAAGAAGTTAGGTTCAGGTTATTTTTTTTGTGACCACCCAGAAAGACTGAGGACGGAAACGAAGTTAGGTTTAGGTTATTTTTTTTATGACCACCCGGAAAGACTTTGAGGGCTAAAGAAGTTAGGTTCAGGTTATTTTTTTATGCCAACCGGAGAGACTTAAAAGGCGGAAAAAAGTTAGGTTCTGGTTATTTTTTTTTTATGACCACCCAGAAAGACTGAGGGCGGAAAAGAAGTTAGATTCAGGTTATTTTTTTTTATGACCACCCAGAAAGACTGAGGGCGGAAAAGAAGTTAGGTTCAGGTTAATTTTTTATGACCACCCGGAAAGGCTTTGACGGCGTAAAAGAAGTTAGTTTTAGGTTATTTTTTTATGATCACCCGGAAAAACATGAGGGCAGAAAATAACTTGGGTTCAGGTTATTTTTTTATGACCACCTGGAAATACTTTAAGGGCGTAAAAGAAGTTAGGTTCAGGTTATTTTTTTATGACCACCCGGAAAGACTTTGAGGGCGGAGAAGAAGTTAGGTTTAGGTATTGTTCAAGCATACATGAACATACATACCATCGCGATGCTGAGTTGCAATCAGCGGACAGTGACCGGCCAAAAATGCATACGTGCAACGACATCATTATTTTTAGTTTAACACTACAATATACTTTATAGATTTAGACACACACATGTAAAATAAATTAGTATAAGTACTTTGTAAATTTGTAAATAAATTCTCTTTGGTATTCAGACAATCGTCGTGTATTATTGTCTGGGATCTTCACGGATCCATACCTCCTACTACGGCTAAGACACCTTTCGCCGTCAGTTTACTGATCAGTCTTGTGAGTCTGCTTGACTGGTGGTAGGAAAATCCTGTCCAGTGCACATTGCACCCCGTGCACTAACCCTATATTCCTTCCCACTTTCCGTCTAATACCTTAGGTCTCACGGTATTAGACTTCCCGCACTATTTATATACGTATATATTCTTAGTTTATGAATAGGGCTAGGGTGTTAGGTGTTAGGTGCTAGGGTTGTTTGTTAGTTACAGTCATCCCTTTAGTTATAGTTTCATGTACAGTTAGCTAGCTATTACAGCACAGAACACTACTACGCAGTGACACTTTTATTCACACCACACATACTCAACAGTCACCCTAATAAATAGCTAGTTGATTGTACATTATGGTCCTTCGAGTAATTTGAACTATTAAATAACGCGGTCCACCCCTGTCCCCCCTAGGGCTTAAAAAACAAATAACTGACAGACACGTCTTGAGTGTAGCAGGTTGGTGTAACCCCAAAAAGCATCAGTTTGTTGCATTTTGAGACAAGACATAGTACTTATCCGTATCCTATAGACATCCCTTGTCGGTAGCAGATCGGTGAACTGGCCTTCCACAAGCGGATCTCACCAGTTCATTGAGAAGTTGCATATACCGAGCCGAGGGTGTAGGTGCGGTGAGTACTGACGATAGGGTAGCTATTAGGAGTAGGATAGGGACGCTCAAGACAGAAGAAAGAAATCACAAGAAAGAAGAAAGAAGACCCAAGTCATTACAATGGACATAGAGACAATGAATGAACTTATTAGAAGCCAGGAATCAGACTACACCGAGCTAAGAAAGTTATGGGATAACATCAGAAAAGACTCAGCGTACAGGAAGACGAAAAAATACATTGAAGAAAGAAAACAAAGACTGGATACCGTGTACCAAAGAGCATACAAAACCGACAGACTATTAAAAGAGCAAGAAGTGCTAACGACTCACAAATATATGACATTAAATTATTTCGAGACAGCAATAAAGAATACCTATGACGCAGCCATGACACACCTACAACAATGTGAAGAAAAATTAGATAAAATAATAGGTATTATAGACATAGACATGACGGGTTTAGGCGATGAAACGAGTACCGATCATTCGCCAAAAATATTTATTCAAAAATATAGATTAACCCAGATTAAGAAGAAGCTGACGACAGCATTGACCGCCATACAGGAAGAAAAACCTGCGTGGTATTTACAATCCTTGATTAAGAGCCTTGAAAAACAATGGCAAGAAATCAACAACAATCATATGCAGTTATTAGCAGAAGAAAGTACACTCGACGATGATTATTTTACAACAGACAGATTTTCCCAAGAAGAGGAAAATTATGACACTATTATGGAAAAGTTACAGGAAAAACTTTATGAAAACAACCTTAAGACTCATAATGTAAATAAGACGCAATCATCAAAACTGCCTAGAATCAATATACCCATATTTACAGGAAGTTACGAGTCCTGGAACTCATTTTATGATTTATTCATAAAAATTATTGACGAAGACAGTACAATTTCTACCACAGAAAAAATGCAATACCTAAAAACACATGTACGAGGTGACGCAGAAAAGTTAATTAAACATTTGACCGTTAACGAGGTGAACTATAACGCTGCGCTTGCATTATTGGTACATCGCTACAAAGATGAGCGAATAATCGCACAGAAATTCATTGACAAACTATTAGACCTCCCGAAAATATCAACACCTAATGCAGTGATGTTACGCAATATGCACGACACGATAAACGAGAGTTTAGAGGCACTAAAAATCAAAAAATTGACATTACGTCATGGGACCCCATTTTAATACGATTAGTTAGTCGAAAATGGGACCAAGACACTAACATCAAATATGAAGACCAATTAGAAGAGCCAAATAAATTAGATCAATTTTCAAAAATGATGAAATTCCTAGAAAAACGCTTCAAAAGTTTAGAGTCCAGTAAACCTACGTCATCAACTCAACAAAATTACATACCGCCAAAATTTAAAACTCCAGAATTACCAGCTACTTGGCAAGACAAAAAAGGACTATGTTGGTATTGCCAAAAGGAACATAATATTCAACAGTGCCAATCATTTAAATCATTAAACGTAAATGAACGCATTAAAAAAGTGCAAGATAAGCATATGTGCCAGATATGCCTAATGCATGACGTCAAAACCGAGTGTCGCAGCCAAAAATACAGTAAATGCGAAATCTGCCATAAGGCTCACTCCACACTGTTACACAGAAATTATAATGAGTTTTTAGCCTCAAAGTCACCAGTACAAAACGATTATAATAAAAATCAAAACTATAACGCTACACCAGAGTCATCAAAAAATAAGTCGCAGAAACCGCAACAAAAATATAATCAAGTTTTTAAGGCGTCGTCACATGTATCAGAAATAAATAAAACTCAAAAGACTATCCTTCTAGCCACTGCCTTAGTACAGGCAACAGCATTCGACGGCACGCCTCAACTACTACGAGTACTATGCGACCAGGGGTCAGAGGTCTCCTGTGTACCGAGGAAGTAGCTCAGCTATTAAGACACCCCAGACGAAAAATAAGAGCCGAAATTAAGGGTATTGCAGACAAAGAACCGAAAACTTCCAACTATATGATTGACGTCACACTAAAACCGCGCTTTCCTAGTGCGTATAAATTGTATACTTCGCTTATCGTATTACCTAAATTGACCGGTGAACTGCCGAACCAAGACTTACCAAGAATTCAAAATAAGACGCTGGACAACATAATAATTGCCGACCCGACATATTACAAGAGAGGTCCCATAGATATTATCTTGGGAGCTGAAGCTTACAGTAAACTACTTTTACAAGGTTTCGAAAAATTGCAAGACGGCATAATTGCTCAAAATACCGAATTAGGATGGATTTTGAGCGGACTAAGCTCGACTGAAAACTGTAACGGAATGAAAGTTATAAGTTTAATTACACGCGCTGACGAGATGCAGTTGACAAAGTACTGGGAATTAGAAGAAGTTTCCGACACTGACGAGATGAAAAAAGAAGACAAAATTTGTGAAGAATTTTATAGACAGACGACTCAGAGAAACACAGACGGAACCTACGTAGTAAGGCTTCCTTTTAAAGACCCCACCCTGGAATACGGGAATACGCGCCAAAAAGCAGCCGCAAGACTCTTTCAACTGGAAAGAAAACTAGAGAAAAACGACGATTTGAGACAAAAATACAATGACTTTATGTATGAATATTTAAATATGGGCCATATGAGACAAGTAAATAAGGACTATATTGACGGAAAATATTACATTCCACACCAAGCGGTAATACGAGAAGACTCATTGACGACAAAGCTACGTTGTGTTTTCGATGCGAGCAGTAAGTCAAGCACAAATGTAAGCCTTAATGACAACCTATATAAAGGCCCTCGTTTACAACAAGACATGTCGACTATCTTACTACGATGGCGCAAACATAAAATTGCATTTATGGCGGACATAGAGAAAATGTACCGTTTCATAAAAATTCATGAAGATGACTTTCCCTACCAAAGAATTTTATGGAGATTCTCACAAACAGAACCAATAGAGGAGTATGAGTTAACTACCGTAACTTACGGCACTACAGCAGCGCCCTACTTAGCCATAAAGACATTACAGCAGTTGGCAAAAGATGAAGGACAAAACTACCCCATAGCCAGCAAAATAACGTTACAAGATTTCTACGATATTTTATCAGGAGAAAAGGACATTGAACAAGCAAAAATATTACAATCACAGTTAATCCAATTATTACGGACCGGAGGGTTCAACTTAAGGAAGTGGTCGTCAAATAGCCCAGAGTTACTAAACAATGTCCCGGAAGAAAATAAACAAGATGACATGCTAAAATTACCTCTAGACGAGACAAGAAAATCATTAGGTGTGCTATGGTCACCAATTGAGGATACCTTTACCTTCAAAGTCACAGTAACAACCAGCAAAAAACCCACAAAAAGATTCATTTTATCAGAAATCGCCAAAACTTTTGACCCTTTAGGCTGGCTGCAACCCATTACAGTTACAATGAAATTACTCATGCAAGAGCTCTGGATTAGCGAAATAGGCTGGAATGACGTAGTTCCGGATGACATAAGAAAGAAATGGGAGGAAATACAAACTCAATTAAAATGTATAGAAAATATAAAAATACCTAGATGGTGTTTTTACAGTGGAACAAAGATCGAATTACACGGTTTCGGAGATGCTTCAGAAAAAGCATACGGAGCGGTTGTATACTGTCGAGTCAAAGTGAATGACACATATCACGTGACCTTATTACAAGCCAAATCTAAAGTGGCACCTAAAAAGCACAAGACAACTTTACCCCGGCTCGAATTATGCGCAGCTCTACTAGTGACAAAATTATTAGACAAAGTTAAAAAGCAATTGACTGTGAAGAAACGACGCTATACGCCTGGACAGACTCCATGATTACTCTGGGATGGATACGAGGAGAAGCCGATAGATGGCAGACATTCATAGCAAACAGAGTGTCCGAAATTCAAAAAACACTACCTACAGCCCAGTGGAATTATGTAGAATCCGCTGAAAACCCAGCTGACATTATCTCGAGAGGGATAACACCCAGTAAACTGCAGAGTCAGGAAATCTGGTGGACTGGACCAAAATGGTTACAATCGGAAAAAATTAAGATAACTAAGACTATACCAGAACCAGAAGATGAAATTAAGCGTTGCCATCAGACGACAGTGGAAATAAAAATGGAAAATGACCTTTTCACGAGATTTTCTAGTTTTGAAAAAATGGCACGTGTATTAACCTTCTGCTTACGATTTATACGACGACAAAAAACAACAAAAACATTGAGTTTAGAAGAAATAAGAAGAACAGAGAAAATTATTATACTACAAGTTCAAAAAGACACATTTGAAGAAGAATACAGGATGTTACAAAAAGGACAAACCATAAGAAAAGGAAGTAAACTATCCAGCTTAGACCCATTCATTGACGAAGACGGCCTAATAAGAGTAGGCGGCAGACTACAACACTCTCAGCTACCATATAACCAGAAACACCCTGTTTTACTACCATATGACCATCACGTGACGTCAATATTAACACGTGATGCACATTTAAAAACGCTGCATGGTGGAAATCGACTTATGTTAGCATATCTACGACAAAGATACTGGATTTTAAGCGGAAAACGAAAAGTAAAAAACTGTGTCAACAAATGTATTAAGTGCATTAGGTACAAAGCTGAGACCGCTAAACAAAAAATGGGTTCTTTACCGAAACCACGTGTAACACAATCACATCCATTTAGTCATACAGGGTGTGATTATGCAGGACCTATTCAAGTGAGAGCTATGAAAGGTAGAGGCCACAAATCTTACAAAGGATATATTGCTGTCTTTGTCTGTCTGGCTACAAAAGCCATACATTTAGAGTTAGTAGGAGACCTATCGACGGAGTCATTTATCGCAGCCTTACGAAGATTTATGGCGAGACGAGGTCACGTGTCACATATGTACAGCGATAATGCGACAAACTTTGTGGGAGCAGCAAACTTTCTACACAAAGAAATATTAGAAATAACACAGTCAGCACAGTTTCAAAACGCAGTTACGAATATAGGTACAAAATGGCACTTCAATCCTCCCGCTGCGCCACATTTTGGAGGAATTTTTGAATCGGGAGTCAAATCCATGAAGCATCATTTAAGAAGAGTGATTGGAGAAAGTACCCTGACTTACGAAGAGATGACAACGTTCTTACAACAAATAGAGGCATGCCTGAACTCAAGGCCACTATGTATACAGAGTGAAAACATCAATGACAATATAGTACTAACACCAAGCCATTTCCTTATTGGTCGCGAAGCAGTGGGCGTGCCAGACCCAATATCAAATATCAATACAGACCTTCTAAACCGATGGAAGCACATTCAAAAGATGAAAAAGGACTTTTGGAACAGCTGGACTAAAGAATACCTACATCAATTACAGCAGAGATATAAATGGAAAACAAATGACGAGAACTTAAAGATTGGTACAGTCGTACTAATCAAAGATGACAATTTAAGCCCAAGTAGATGGCCGTTAGCAAAGATTAAGGAGATTCACGCAGGGAAAGATGGAGCCACAAGAGTCGTAACATTGGAGAGAGCACAAGGAGCTGATCAAAAGAGAGCAATACATACATTAATACCGCTACCAATAAACTCAGACATAGAAACAAACGAACACGAAACGCCTGTTCAAACCAACATAGCAAGACTAGAGAGACGTATAAAAACCGAACGTAATCGGAAACAATTGACAGGCAAACTGAATTATTGGTTTATCGTTTTATTAACACTATTACATGTTTGTACAGCGGCAGCGGCAACATATACAATAAAAAATTTGGAACCAGGACTCTATATAGAACAGATGGGAAATGCCACAATTGACCGAGGAACATATAGGATTGAGACATTGTATAAAAGAGATAAATTAAACAAAGACTTAGAGCAAGTAATAAAGGTATCCAAAACATTTAAAACACTATGTGATAGTGTCATACAAGTTGAAAGTCAAACACATTGCAGTCAATTTTATCATCACTTAATAGAAGAAGAAGAAAAATTTAAGAAAACACATGAATATCTGTCACAAATTAACCATACGAAGAAGAAACGAGGACTCTTAGGACAAGTGATGACGTCAATATTTGGCGTAAATGATGAAGTATACACCGACCTGCATTCATTACAACAAAACCAACAGAAACTCATTGACGCAGCGAATCACCAGACTAAATTTATGATTACGACAGTATCAGCATTAAATCAAACAGAGGAAAGAATACAAGCCAAACTGGAGAGATTTAGAACTAAACTCAATCAAGTTTTAAACTATGTTAATGAGAATAATGTATGGTATAAAGCGATAGACGGAAACCACATTAAAATTCAAGTAATGCAATCCTACCAACTAGCATATAATTACATTGCCGAAATAATAGACTACTACTCAGGACTAATGGCAATATACTTATCAAGAGCTACAGTATACAGTATACTTACTCCAAAGAATGTAGATAACATCATTTCAACAGCAAACAGCAAGCTACCATCAAATATAAACATCAGACAAACTCAATTAATTGATACTAAAATAACAGAAAATGAGACCCATATTAGAGTATTGGCTTATTTCCCAATTGCAGAGAAGGCAAAATATACCTTACTATACATCACGCCAATTCCAAAGAAAAACCAAGATGGGTCCTTCCAAAGTTTATATAGTCAACATCCTATTATTGGTATCGACTACAACAATGAACTTTACTTTAAGTTGACTCACGATGAATTTAAAAGCTGTTTGCATAGATACAACAACTTCATCTGCTTTCCTGTGGCGGTGAAGAACATGCAATTAAGGTAACTGTACAGAATTCCGGAGTGTTAAGGCGTTTTTGTCTTTCCAAGCAATTTCCAGTAAAACAGAAAAACTCAGCGATTTGAAATTAGTGCTGTCGTAAAAAGTGGTTTTCAGAGAGGAGATTGATATGTAACACTACTGTATTAAACGATGTTTTAGAAGACTAATTGTAATTTATCTAGGCACCATAAAAGTCCATAATTGCGGTATAAAATTTGACTCTGGAGTTAAATCCGTAAATGCGTGCTCGTAATTCCGGTATATGCTGAAAAATGCCGTTCTGCTGCAGAATTATATAATTTAATAATAAACTGAAAATATAAATTTTATTTAGGTCTGAAATAAAATTATCTTGTTTAAATTGTAAGGAATAAAGGTTTATTTATGTTTCTAGGTACATATCAAATCAACTTACTTCAAGCAGGGTTTAGCGAACAATATTATATTAGTTTCTTTTTTTTATATACATATAATATAATCCGTTTATAAGTCTACTAGTTTTTGCCCGCGGCTTCGCCCGCGTGAAATTCCCATGGGAATAGTGCTTTTTCCTGGGATGAAAGGTACCCTATGTCCTTCTCCGTACTTCTAACTATAAGTATGTATGCGAAATTTCATGGAGATTGGTTCAGGAGTTAAAGCGTGAAGAGGTAGCAAACAAACAAATAAATAAATAAACAAACAAACTCACTTTCGCATTTATAATATTAGTTAAGATTAGAATAGGATTACTTTTGCCAGCGACTTTCGGGGAATCCTCTCTTAGTGTTGTCGCGTTCCTACGGAACCTAACGGGGCACCTAAGTACTTTGTAAAGGCATCGTAAAACAATTACCAAAATGCACAATGGCTTTGCAACAAAGGACCGTACGTAACGTTATTTTTAAACTTATTTTATGATACATATCTTTATGGTTATTGCCGAAGGAACTTTAACTAACTAATTTGTACAACCATTTTTTATCACAAAATGTTCCGTTATTACTTCACTCTTTAGACAGAGAACACGCATTTCATTTACCATCCCTTCTAATACAAACCTACCCAATACTTATCCGAACCCAGTAAGTACTAAGCACAGTGTTTCGGTCAGTTATTTGCCCTGTATATTAATATGAATAGGCTGAATATACGCAAAAATATGGTATAAAAATGGTATTCTCTAAAAAAAAAACGTAAGTTACGATTATAAAACCACGATGTATGCAATTTTCATTAAAAACTTGATTGATAATTGATACTAATTTGAAAATTAACATCAACCGAGTTAAAGCTTCCTAAAAGTTCAAAATTTCCATAGCTACCAAGACCGTTGTACTATAACGTAATAAGAGATACAGCCAAAAACAGTGTAGGTAATTGTGTTAACTGAAATTTCTAATGAGTAATTGTTCTCAACAACACACAATGACTTAAAATCTGTAGTAATATCATCATGCTAGTAATAGGTAACAAAAATTATACTGGAACATCGAAAAGTTTTAAATAAATTAGTGATTTTGTACCGAAGGAATTAGTGACGAATTCTTAAAAAGTAAAAAATAGTTTCACTTTACACACGTTTTTTTATAACAAAGAAAAATAAAATCGTAATACGTAATTTGATCACACGAAACCATGATATACTTTAGACCCGTAACAATATTCTTCATTGACTTATTTCATCTAGGTGCCGGGATAATTACAAAAACAAAATCAATTTATTGTCCTTCATTCCGTAATAGTTACGTATTAACGGACATGGTTGGTTCTTCGTGTAGGTAAATACGGCAATCAGTAAATTAAGAATTAACTAACTAAAAACTAATTGATGCAACTTGAGACAGTAATCAATCAGTTTGTTTTAAGAACCTTCAAAATAACTGCGACATTTTGTTATGAAAATACTTACATATCACTCATAATTCCCTTATGAAAATCCGCGCGGCAGCTTGCAGTACGCAACACACGCACTAATAGTAATAGCGATTTGGCGCTGACTGACCTTAGGAGACATCATAACTGAATCAACGATGTTTGTAATTCTTTTTTACCATGTGCAATTGAATCTTTTTTGTTTATGCTTGATAGATAATTACATAAATCATTAAAACAATTAGTAGTTTTCTTATTTTTTGGCCTAAACCAAAAACTTACGGAATTCCGTACACTTACGTAATATGGTACACCTACCTTAGACTCAAATTGCATTGTTAGAGCTATCACTAAAATTGAGAATAATACAGAATGTCCTACTCAAATTTACAACATTACAACTAACACAATATGGAAACAACTACAGATGGCAAACACCTGGTTATTCTTGACTAACAAAATAGAGACTGTGTCCATTGTTTGTGACGGGCAGAGAGAGGAGATCTCTATACACGACATAGGAGTTATACAAGTCTCTGAAAATTGTATGATTAAGACGAGAACTACAATATTAGCTGCGAAACGAACGACTTCACTTACTGTCTTAGCGTCATATAATAAAAATTTAGACTTAAAGTTAGATAGTATTAGACCCTTAGTTAGTCATAGTAAAGACATTTCTATAGAACAGGTTTTAGATAGTTCTAAGGATATTTTTAATCACATAGTAGACAAAGAGAAAAACTTACAGACAACCCTAGACAACACTGTTTGGAGTAGCATAACTACCCAGACATATATAGTGAGTTTTAGTTCAATTTTAGTATGTATAGTATTAGGTTTATTAATATATTGTTTCGGTTCACAGATAACTGGACGACTACGACGTGTGATGGCACCCAGACGAGGAGTAGTGGAGCCATCCAGCACACCGACCAGCGAGCGCGCGCGGCCCTCGAGCAGCCGCCCGAGCGTCGCTCCGCACCAGCCCCCGCCCCCGCCCGCCCTGTACGCGCGGCCGGCCCCACGCAAGCAGAAGCCTGCACCAGAACTTTACGAGCTGAAGACGTTCCCTTCCTGAGAGGCGCCAAAATGTTCAAGCATACATGAACATACATACCATCGCGATGCTGAGTTGCAATCAGCGGACAGTGACCGGCCAAAAATGCATACGTGCAACGACATCATTATTTTTAGTTTAACACTACAATATACTTTATAGATTTAGACACACACATGTAAAATAAATTAGTATAAGTACTTTGTAAATTTGTAAATAAATTCTCTTTGGTATTCAGACAATCGTCGTGTATTATTGTCTGGGATCTTCACGGATCCATACCTCCTACTACGGCTAAGACACCTTTCGCCGTCAGTTTACTGATCAGTCTTGTGAGTCTGCTTGACTGGTGGTAGGAAAATCCTGTCCAGTGCACATTGCACCCCGTGCACTAACCCTATATTCCTTCCCACTTTCCGTCTAATACCTTAGGTCTCACGGTATTAGACTTCCCGCACTATTTATATACGTATATATTCTTAGTTTATGAATAGGGCTAGGGTGTTAGGTGTTAGGTGCTAGGGTTGTTTGTTAGTTACAGTCATCCCTTTAGTTATAGTTTCATGTACAGTTAGCTAGCTATTACAGCACAGAACACTACTACGCAGTGACACTTTTATTCACACCACACATACTCAACAGTCACCCTAATAAATAGCTAGTTGATTGTACAGGTATTTTTTTTATGACCACCCGGAAAGACTTTGACGTTAAGTTTAGGTTATTTTTGCTATTGGCATTGCTTAGCTTTTGGCCAAAGAAGCTGTCAGCCCTTGATTAATAATTTACCTAAAATAGGTTTGTAAAATGATGTTTTTGTCGAGAGAGTTATTTGATGAAATAAAACTTTATAAAATAAAAGTTTTATACTCGATACATTTGTAGAGTAAAACATTTATAAAAAAAAAAGTTTGTAAAATGAAACGTTTTTAAAATAACGAGTTTGTAAAATGAAACATTTTTAAAAGGTATAGTTTTTTAAGTAATAGTTTATAATGTGATGGTTTGTGAAAGGTTTTTTGGTGAAACATTAGTGAACCCAAACAAACACTACTTTCGAGTATAAAAAATCCAGAAAGAGTAATGTATTATTTTTCAAGTGCTAAAGTAACTTTGGTGTATTTCTTTTTTTCTTTCTTTTTATAACACACAGGGTGATCTTTCCCAAATTTAGCTGTAAGACAAGTCATTAACTTCTGTCAGTGTACAACCGAGTTCAACGAAACTTCAGTTATTCCACTTCAATGATGATGACTGATGAATGAAGATACAACTAGTTCTCTTCAAGGGTTGCACAACGTAGCGTTGCAATGAAACAAAAACGTCTTTATTATTACAGCAATAAAGTGTACTTTTAATTGCAATGACTGCAATATTACAATAAAACGAAAATAGGTCTTCTTTCGAGAATCATAAAGTGTCATTTTGATTGCATTAAACGTTTGCTGTGACATCGGGACAATTGCCAGCGCTTCTTGAAACTAGTAAATAAATAAAAGTGATGCAACTTCTAGAATGCTTTTTTGAAAAATCTTATGTGCTGGGTTCAGCTTCATAAGGCGATTATTAGGCTCATACGAGGGACGAAATGGTCCCTTATTACAATCGCAAATCAGTGTGCGTAAACCTGGCAGGAAAGTGTCTTCTGGAGTTAAGTGAATGGAACCAAAACGTTGTGCGTAGTCTAGTGTAGATGTGCCGCGAATAAACTTTTGTGCGTCTTGTAGTTTAGGAAAAAAACGGAAATCTAGGATTCTGCTAGGGTAACGTCGTTCTAGCAGGAAAGTTCTAAACGAATGATCGGAGAGAGAAATATTCTGGGGGGGCAGAGAGTTTAGAGCTGTGCATTGATCTAGTCCGAAAAGTTCGTTTGTGCGTCTTCAGGTTTTCGGGATATTGCATTTCCTGCTGGAGTAACGTTTTGCAAAATCATGGATCTCCTAGATCCATCGTATGTGCGCCTGTAAGATAAATATACATGAGTAGCTATTGCCGCAAATCATGGCAAATTGGAGGAAGATAGGGAAACCATCCTTCCACTCGGTGGACCGACGACCTGGTGAAGGTCGCGGGTTGCGCATGGATGCGGACAGCGCAGGACCGGTCAACGTGGAAATCCTTGGGGGAGGCCTTTGTCCAACAGTGGACGTCTTTTGGCTGAGAGAGAGAGAGGGAAACCATACCTATGTGCCGTAACCTTAGCTAAGTACTGGGTCCGAATATCACTTGGAAATCACCTTTAAGTTTATATCAATATGACTCGTACGGCCATTTTCATCGACGACATAATACTTTTTCCAGCGAAGGAAAACATCATGAGGAAATCTGCAGACTAGAACTGAATACATATTTTATTTTACTATTATTTTACTCGCTTACTACTACTACCGTAAGTAGGTACTGCAATAAAACTTTATTTTGCTATTTGTACTTAGATCTCCGTAGAGTAAAAAAAGAATACTCTGCGTATAATTTGCGAGAGTACACTGCACATCTGGCACCAGTACGCGGTCGTGTCTGTCTGTTTGTACGTTTTGTCAAGTATTATTAGAATACGCACGAGAGACACAGAATTAATAACGATTTAGAGTTTCTTCATTTTATTTTGAGTGTATTTTATTGTCAAGCTCATTAGATACAAATTAAATTTAAAAAAAGAGTTTTTTTTTTAAATTGAACTGAGTAGGTAGGTATACCCAAAGTGCGATACCCAAAGAGCATCTTGGCCTACGATACCAGAAGTTTCCACTCTTTCCTGTTCTGTTCTGTGCCATTTCTTGCCAGTCGAAGGAGTAGAAGAAGGTACAAAGTACTTACTTATTATGTATATTTGAACACGGTCGAAATATTAGTAGGTAAGTGTAAAAAACTACCTTAAACTAAATAAGTAATTATGATTAAAAAAAACGGACTGTAACTTAAGAAGTAGTTAGGATAGGAATTGTTATAATTTATTTTATGTGTTTTGAAATTATATTGTGTTACTATCGATACTAGTATGTATCTGTGATAATCACTTTGCTACATACATTACGCATCATTTAATTTTATTTTCAGGATTCAAAGCCATAATATCTCGATGGGCATAAGCTATTTAATTTTCCTGTATTCTGTGTCAGATTCAAACAAGTCTGCGCAAGTGTCCGCTATAAATCCAGTGGCGCCACCGTCGTGAGTCAGCGATCGCCGCCATTTTCAGTTTCAGTCTTTTTCACTTGATCCTGGCTATTTTCGGACAAGCTAAATGAATATAAGTATTACTCTCTGTTCCTAGGCTCCAGTATAAATGGGCTTATGCGTCATTGTTGAAAATAATACGTTTTCGGATTGGCTAATTAATAGAATCTGTCTGCTGTTAATTTTGTTTCGTAGTGAGTCACTGAAACTGAAATAAATAAATTTAAAGACAATTCGTAACCGTAGAACATATGCTAATATAAGAAAGTGTACCTACCTAAATTCATAAATTAAGGCTATGTAAAACAGAAATTTAATCCTAATCCTAACTAATATTATAAATGCGAAAGTGAGTTTGTTTTTCTGTTTGTTACCTCTTCACCCTTTATCATCTGAATATCTACCTGAAATTTCGCATACACATAGTTAGAATTACTGAGAAGGACATAGGGTACCTGTCATCCCGGGAAAAAGGGAAATTCATGCGGACGAAGCCGCGGGCAAAAGCTAGTAATAAATAAAATAAACAAACACATGCGTTCAAACTCCAACGAATTTATATCGATGCATTTATAAAGGAAATAAAGTGTGAACTGCCTCACGAGGATAAGTGTAGTGTAGTAATAACGTCTCCGTCAGGGCTGCAGCCCCTACCACTGTCCTCAACAGCTGAAAATCAAGTGTGGCCATTATCATCATCGACAATTTTCTACTACCCACTGCTGGGTATAAGCCTCCCTCTGTCTACGCCAAGCTTCTCGGATGTGCGGTGTGCTATATGATTGTAAAATCAACCCCTCTGTAGTCTGTGTGGTATGAAGAGAGGACAGAATGAGATGGAAAAGTGGTTTTGGTAGTATTCCAGAGGCTATCTCTGCTTGAGCATTTTATGTATAAAGAGAGAGAAGAAACAAAAACGTGACAAAAAATTGTACGCAAAAATAGGGAAAGGTGAAAAAGAGATGGAAGGGAGATTGATAATTTGAAGGCCAATGTTATGAATAAAACCATAAATATATATATGGACAAAGTACACAGATTGAGCTAGCTGCAAAGTCCGAGACCTATGCTATGGGATACTAACTCAACAACTCTTCTTCTTCTTCTCTCAGCCGAAAGACGTCCACTGCTGGACAAAGGCCTCCCCCAAGGATTTCCACAACGACCGGTCCTGCGCTGCCCGCATCCATGCGCAACAACTCTACGATACTATATTTTATAACAAATACATATAAGTAGTAGGAAGAGGCCGACCACGACAACGATGGGTTGATGACATCCGAAGACACGGAGGCCATGATTGGATGACACGTGCAAAAGACGGCCACGAATGGAAGGAGGGGAAGAGGCCTTTATACTCGTACAAGACTGGATTCAACAGAGGCCCCCGTGATGATGATGACATATAAGTAGATAAACATTCAAGACCCATCTCAATCTGAAAAAGATCATTTACCACTATGGCATGACCGGGGATCGAACCACAAGGCCACAGGGTATCGTCTATGGTGATAAAATAATAGTAGACCATAGGTGCTCATAGAGATCTATGAAATTTAACTTGACATGAAATTGATGCAATTAACTGTACCTACGTAATCAAATGATTTTCTGATAAATTTAGTGAGTGTAGAGGAAGCAAGAGAGATCTGTAAGGATCGTAGCAAGTTGAAATCGCTAGTCTCTGCCTACCCCCACGGGAAAAAGGCGAGATAATATGTGTATGGTAAGTATAACTCGATGTCGAGACGATTCTCCAATCCAGTTCCAACGGTAGGGGCTCCCCTATCCGAGGGCGGAGGCGCCGCGACGGCGCGCCGCTCCCGGCGCCGCGGCGCCTGCCCTGGCTACGTAGGTGATACCAACCTAAAAACAGAAATAATAAATAAATCCTACTAATATTATAAATGAAAGTTTGGATGTGAGTTTGTGAGGATGTTTGTTACTCAATCACGCAAAATCTACTGGACGGATTTCGATGAAATTTGTTATACGGGTAAAATAATACCAGGAATAGCATATAGGGTACTTTTTATCTCGCAATTCCCAGGGGAGCGAAGCCCCGGGGCGCGGCGCGGCTAGACACAGATTGTGTTAGCCCCAAAGTAAGTTCGAGACTTGTGTTATAGGATATTAACTCAACGATACAATTTTTATAACAAATAATCTGTCAAAGTCTGAATATTTGATGTAGAAATATACAAAAATTCGTATAATTTTAGCTAAACTCTACGAAGGACTCTACGCATATATAAGTACGGGACCTCTTTGGTGTCTCTACGGCCGCGTAGCACAAGCGTAGCCCTACGATGCCGTAGCGTGTCTACGCCAACGTGCTACGATAGTCGCTGTGCTGCTGCTTTATATTAGAAGTTTTTAAAATTTTAATTCACTAACGAAATCCACCAAACTTGTTAAAATAATTTTCTTTAATTAAAATGAATGACCAGTGCTCATGCATAGTACATTCATACAAAGGGACATCTTCCCTAATATTTTAATTGTTTGATTGTATAAAATGGATGGATTTTTAATTAGTCCATATTGGCACATAACACATGTCGTGACTCCTATGATTGCATAATGCAATAACG
Organism: Ephestia elutella; assembly: GCA_018467065.1. Lineage (NCBI taxonomy): Eukaryota > Metazoa > Arthropoda > Insecta > Lepidoptera > Pyralidae > Ephestia > Ephestia elutella. The sequence goes on from CM031582.1 coordinate 15,128,584, forward strand.
AACTATCAGATTAAAGTCACGTACACTATACATTCAATCGAGTAGTATCCTAATAATCCTAATCCTTATATCCTAATCCTATATCCTAATCCTACTAATCCTACTAATAGTATAAATGCGAAAGTTTGGACGTGAGTTTGTGAGGATGTTTGTTACTCAATCACGCAAAATGTACTGGACGGATTTCGATGAAATTTGGTATACGGGTAGAAAATTACCAGGAATAGCACATAGGGTACTTTTTATCCCGAAATTCCCCCGGGAGTGAAGCCCCGGGGCGTGGCTAGTATAAGTAATTGTTATACAGCCGCACCTCAGGTCTTCGCTAACGGGTTAACTTTTGTTTCTATTTTCGGGATAAAAGTACTATTGTAATAAAAGAAAAGTAAAGTAAGTGTATTGTAGTAAATGTGCTATTCTCGGCATTTTTCAATCCGTGTCCAGTAGTTCTTGCGTAATCACGAGAACATCCTGGACTATCACATAAGGTACTTTTTATCCCGACGGACCCTACGTGTCTCCATTTCAGTTTATCCCTTTCCCCTCTCTGTCAAACATAACTAGGTCATCTCACGTCGTAATACTAAGAAATGCGTCTCAAAATTACACTCCGTATATTTTTATTTAGGTTAGATTTTCCTTAAGAAAAAGACACTTCAATTTTTTATTTTACGGGATTAATGATCAAATAGGTGAAAAACGAAATTCATGCGAGGGATTAAAATTTATTTTTTTCGTGAAATTAATCATTCATATCTATAAATAAAAAAAAAAAAACTTTAAAGCAATACAATGTAACCTAAAAATGACACAATAAGTTGCCCTGCAATAACCATAAACGGTTAACTATAGGAAACGACCTTAACTAGCTCATAAAATGTTGGCTGTAACGAGTAGGTCGTCGGATTATAGGCAATAAAGTGCATTTACATTAAATACCTGTACATAAGTATAGTACATACGTGACTCTACTCACGCGAATTCGCGATGGATGGTGACAGTGACGTTAAAATTATGCAATACTTGCTTTAGTCCGCGGCTTCGCCCTCGTGAATTTCCCACGGGAACAGTGCTTTTTCCCGGGATGAAAGGTACCCTATGTCCTTCTCCGTACTTCCAGCTATGTGTATGCGAAATTTCAGGAAGATTGGTTCAGTAGATAAAGCGTGAAGTAACAAACAAATTCACTTTCGCATCCTAACTAATATTATAAATGCGAAAGTGAGTTTGTTTGTTACCTCTTTTACCTTTCATCCCGGGAAAAAGCACTGTTCCCGTGGAAATTCACACGAGCGAAGCCGCGGGCGAAAGCTAGTTTATAATATTAGTTAGGATCATACATATAGAAGCAAACATTTTACTATTTTCAATCTGAATTAATAACGATATTTCATAAAAGATACACAAGCAAAACCCAGGTCAGTGTGGGTCCATTTTCCATTTTGACATGACCGGGGATTGAACCCGGGACTCAAGCTACAGTAACAGAGCAAAACAAATGGATGAAGTAACAGAAACCAAAATTTACTGAGTTAATCAAATTTTATTTTTAATTTTTTTTAATTTTAATGTTATCCAATTTTTTTCTATTTTACAGATTTACATCCAATACAAGAGAATAGACACAAATATTTCTAAATTAAGTATAACAAATAATTTGCAGTGCAGCCTTTTTAAATTCACACAAAGAACACTCAAATATGTTAACGATTTCGGCAATTTGGTTGAGAGTGCGCAGCGCCCGCGTTAGCGGAGCCCTGTTTAGGAGATTGGTCCTCCCTACAGGTACCACTTCGCCTTCTCTCCACCTATTCGGAATCCAAAATTTTATCGCCTGTAAAATTTCCGCATTGTGTATCCTACCACGCAGTAATTTAAATAAGTATGACACCACAACCAATCCCCTTCGTACTCGAAGCTCATTGTATCCCACCATACCTAGGATGAATAAAGTAGAATACATTAAAGGATAAAAAGGGTACACGCCATAATGCCGCCAATACAAATACCTAATTTTATTCTGTATCCGTTCTAACGACTGATTGTATTTCGCCTCGTGCGGGTCCCATATGATGGCATTAGATTCGAGGTAACTTCTTACGTTAATGCATTATATAATATTACAACTACTTTCATGTTTGTAAACTTAGCACATCGCCGTAGAACAAAGCCTAAACTTCTGTACGCAATTTTACAAACATTATTTATGTGTTTCTTAAACGCAAGATCTGAAGAAATGTGAACACCTAAATCTTTTACCTCTGTGACCCGCTGCATTGGTGTTTCGACGATGGTGTAGTCGAAAGGGATCGGATTTCGCTTTTTTGTAAAAGAAATAGCAAAACACTTTGAGGTATTAAATTGCAACTTGTTCTCCTCGCTCCATGATACGACCCTCCGAATGTCATCCTGTAGTCGTTCGCAATCGGCTGGCTCCTTGATAGGCCGATACAGTTTTAGATCGTCTGCAAAGAGCAGGCAAGAAGAATCCACGACAACATCCACCAGGTCATTAATCATAACAAGGAACTCAAGGGGGCCCAAATTACTGCCTTGACTTACTCCTGATAACACAAAATATGGCTCAGAACGGTAACCAGCGTAGTCTACATATTGCCTCCTGTTACTCATATAATGTGCGAAAAACTTCAGCAAGTGTGGGGTACATCCGACACTCGCCAGCTTCCTGAGCAGAACATCATTATCGACCGTGTCAAATGCTTTGCGGAAGTCAAAATAGCAAGTGTCTATCTTTAATTAATTGAGTATCTAACACTGTATTAACAAATGTCAGTTAATACGACAAGATGATAGATATAGAAGGAAAGATAAAAGAAAGAAAGGTTCCAGGAAGACCAAGAAAGAGTTATATGAATCAAATAAAGAACAAAGTTAGCGTCGCGTCGTATAGGGTATAGGGGAGTGAAAGAGTTAGCAATGGGAAAAGAAAGATGGAAGGAACTCCACCGACAAAGAGCTTCGCTCTTAAATTATATGGTGATGATGATTTTAAATCAACAATTATTGTGTTTTCAATCAATCATCATACTAATTGAAGGTCTCCAGTCTTCAAAGCCTCATTTTCGACGCCACACCTTTGTTTTGACGAGTGCGTCGAGTTGTCAAAACCTACGTAATACCATAAACGTCTGAAGGTCTTTGACGAAAAAATTAATCTTTAACCATAGACATAAATAGCAAGAGTTGGCAGTGATCAACAATTTTATTCACAACTACTGTTTACTTCTATAGGGTAATAAGGACATAGATTATATTTATTCATCTATACATATAATAAAACAGTAAAAATATTTTGTCTGTACATTTAATATTTTTGACTGAAATGGATAGAGGGAGACCTAAAAAGAACAATAGAAAGCAAAAAAAATTTTTTGGAATTTCTTGTCTGTCTGTCTGTCTGTCTGTCTGTATGTATGTACGCGTTTCACGCAAAAACTACTGGACGGATTTGAATGAAACTTTTTTTGTTGTATAGCTATTAAGCCTGGGCAACATATAGGCTATAATTCATTTTGAAAACTGGAACACCTGATGAAGAACTATAACGGAACAGCTAAACTATAAGTAATATGGAAATGGTGCCTTAACAAAAATCGTTCAACCTGATGAGCATTTTCTGCCGACGTATAAAAATTGAAGATCTGGAACATCTGATGAAAAGCTCCAAGAGACCAGCTACACTATAACATATATGGAAATGGCTCCTTAGCAAAAATCGTTCAATCTGATGAGCATTTTCTGCTGACGTATAAATATTGAAGATCTGGAACATCTGATGAAAAACTGAAAGAGAGATTTTTCATCTAAGCGAAACTCACGCGGGCGAAGCCGCGGGCGACAGCTAGTATTTTTATATATTGTTTAATACCAACCAAAAAAATATAGTAATTAATTAATATTTGTTGATGTTACCTGCTATTAAAGATTGTGGAGTATTTGCAACAAGTTTTACTTTTCAAGAAAAATCTTCTATTTGTAATCCTTATCCATGTGTCTACTTCAGCAGAATCTATTGCAGCTGTTGAGTACCTACCTATAAATATATTTAAGTATGATTTACTACTTTATTTGTTGTGTCTATTCTATAAAAATCGTGTTATACTCAATGTTGCTAGGTAATCTGTTTATAGCAATTATGATTTCTGCATTATATTGTATGTAAATTGGAAAGATTATGTATGTGAAGATTATTTTTACGATTGTAGTTAATAGGATAATAATATTTATGGATATTTAATCGAATCTTGCTTTGTTCCTTATTCTTATTTTAGGTTTAGCAATATAAAGTGTAGGTAATATTAGAATGGAAGATGCGTATCCCAAAATCCAATCTAAGCCTTGTCAGCCCTTATAATTTATATTCCAAACATCACACCGAATAATGAATACATTCCGTAGTTAAAAATACGACAAAATACATCATTGTTAATATTCTGAGTGACTTATATCCCTTCGGAATTTTGGTCACTTATGACATTCATAAATCCTTGTGAAACTCTGCGATTTTCGACCTTATTTCTTTGTGATAGATGTTTATAGTAATTACTTTTACGCTTGAAAGCCCTGACACCTTGATGCATTCCAAGTTTTTATGACGGAGGAATTCTTACTTTTTTTAGAAGCCATATATCACTGGCAGAGATTGAACTGCCCTGATGCATTTTATCAGAGTTTTTTAAACGCTGAGTTTGTTTTGTTTTGTCCATTAAAGAGGTAAGGTTTAACCTCCGACGAACAAGAAGATTTATAAGTTTAACGTGAAATCTCTGTTTGATTCTTGCAAACGACGAGCTAATTCGTTAAAGAAAACGAACTTTGTCTTAGCTATGAATGATTCCAGAAAATCTTAATAATAGTTTTTCAGCCGTTTGAAAATTATCGTCGCTTTTTCAGTTGATGGCTATATCAACCCTGCAATCTATGAATTTGGGAAACTGAAGAGTGTAACACAAAACATCTTGTGATTTATCAGCTAGTGTGCGAAATCGAGAATACAAATACTAATACCACTTCAGCTAGTTTGTGAAATGGAGAAGGCAATGGCAAACTAAAGTAACATTAAATTAATATTGCAAATAGATGCGTGCGTTGACATTGTTCAAATAAACTGAAACAAAATAAACAAAATAGAGACGTACTTACAGTTAAGTTTAGATTTTGTATTATAGTATGTGTAGTGTTTTTGATTTTTTATGCCGAATAAACGTCTTCTTAGAAGAACTGTCGGGGCTGACATTTAGTGAAAATAGAAAGAAAGAAAGAAAGAAAATAAATTTATTGACTAAACACAAACTGCGACAAGGTAGATACAAAACAAAACTTATTAATAACCTTTTATAAAGTAGGTGTCGCAGTGGTTGCCAATAGGACCTTGCTCAGCATAAAGCTGCAGCGCAATGCACTGCAGCGCTGATAATTCTGCAAGTCCCTTTAGATTTTGGGTGACATTTGGAATCACATATATATTTAAACAAAGTTGAGTTGTAGTTGTAGGGATATAGAAAAAAAAATTAAATATTTAGAAACATCAAAACAAAAAAAAAAAAAAAAATAAAAAATATATTTTATTTTATTTTTATTCTTTTTTTGTTTATTATTATTTTTATGTTTCTTATTTTGTAACACATGCTTGTTATTTCATCAAATAAATTTTATATAATATAATTAATAAAATATTAATACCTATTTTTGGAAATGTTAAAGTTTATTTTTAACATAACCGCGAAGCCATAAATCAAGTTACTGCGTGTTGTTTCGGAGCAAGTTGATTGAAGTTAAAGCTAAGTATCCAAGTAAGGCCAACACATGGTCGGGTCAAGGCGCACCGCTCCTTATCGAGATAACATGCACTTAAGGTTATACATTATGTACATTTGCATTCCGCGTATATAACCACAAATACTATATAAACTCTAGCGAGTTAATACGCGCAGCTCCGGCTACAAATTGGCAACTTATGCGACACTAGCGCCTCTTCCTGGACGAAGCGGTTGTTTGATGAAACTCTTAAATTTCGCGAATTTATTTTGATGTAACACAGTGTATTTCACAAATTTAAATGGAATTACACATATATAACATAGTTGTATTATTTAAATATTGAAGGACCAACATATAACATGTTAAAATGCAAATAAACGGTGTAGGGTCACCTCCTGCCACCAGAGGGCTAGTTGCCAAACCAATGTATGAGAAATGTCAAGAGCTGTGCGTATTAACTCGCTAGAGTATATAGTATTTGATAACCACTAGCCGCGCCCCTGGGGCTTCGCTCTCATGGGAATTTCGGGATAAAGAGTAACCTATGTGCATGCAGAGAGTAAGAAGATGGACCTCGTAATTGGGTGTGACGCTAATGCCCACAACTTACTGTGGGGCAGCACGGACACCAATGAAAGAGGAGAGAAGTTGGCTAGCTACTTGGTAAGTTCACCTTTACTAATCCTCAATAAGGGCAACAAACCTACCTTCTTTAATAGCGTTAGGAGGGAGGTTATTGATGTTACACTGGCCTGCAAAAAGTCATTTGGTAAAATAGACAACTGGCATGTGTCGGATGAGGTCACACTTTCTGACCACAACTACGTATGGTTCAGGTACAGGTATGACATGCCAAGGTCACAAACTGTTCGTAAAAGAAACCCTAGGCACACAAACTGGGTATCGTATAGAGAATCTCTTAAGGCAGATTTAGGAGCTCCAGGAACTAAGCTTAACTCAATAGTTGACTTAGAACTGGAAGCTCAGAGAATCGCGGATGGCATTAAAAGAGCGTGGATAGATAACTGTCCTGAACGGAAACCAAGGGTCCTAAAAGAACCATGGTGGACTTCCGAAGTGTAAGTAAGTAAGTAAAAATGCTTTATTGCACCAAAAACATGTAAAGGATACAAATTGAGACTAATATAGGTAAAATATGTACAATAGGCGGCCTTATCGCAAGTGCAATCTCTTCGTTGGCGAAGGCTACATCCATTACCAAGGCAAACCCACTATCGGCCGTGAAAGACGACGATGGTGTTTTGACGGAAACTGGTGAGGAAACTTTAAGAGTTTTATTTAAAACTCACTTTCCAGGTTGTGTTGAAACAAGAACTGATCCGCAGGATTTAAACTGCCTGGAATCTTGGGAGGTAAAAACCTTCAAAAGAGACTGGGAAGTGGCAAAGAAAGTGATGGACGACGGAAAATTAAAATGGGCCATGGGGACCTTTCAACCCTTTAAGTCACAGGGCCCGACGGCATCTACCCAATTTTCTTGCAACAGGGTATCTCCATACTTAGTCCTCATCTATGCAGGCTCTATAGGGCCTGCATAGCATTTGGGTATATACCGGAAGCATGGAGATCGGTGAAAGTGACGTTTATTCCAAAAGCAGGAAAGGCGACATATGATGAGGCCAAGTCATTCAGGGCTATAAGTCTCCAGTCCTTTCTACTGAAATTATTGGAGAAAATGGTGGACAGATTCATTAGAGATGGTCCGCTTAGGAAGAATCCACTTCACAAAATGCGATGTGATATCAGCCTGGCAAGTCTACTGAGACAGCTCTACATTATGTGGTGAGTCAGGCTGAAAAAGCGCTTGAGAATAAGGAGATCTGTCTGGGGGCTTTCCTCGATATAGAGGAGCCTTCGACAGAACTACTTTCGAATCTATTAGCAGAGCGGCGACGGAACATGGTGTTCCTAACACCCTTTGTAGATGGATGGAGAACATGCTCAGGAGCAGAATTATAACATCCGAGCACATGGGGGGTAAGCTGTCAGCGTTGACGACGAAGGGTTGTCCGCAAGGAGGCGTACTATCTCCAATGATGTGGAGTTTAGTAGTGGCTCCCTGATAGTCACCCTAAATAAAGGACCGATTACAACAGTCGGATATGCGGATGACATTGTCATTCTTATAAATGGGAAATTTCCTGACACAGTAAAAGGGATAATGAACAGAGCTTTAAGGGATGTGCAGAATTGGTGTAACTCAAATCTTCTCAGCATAAACCCTACAAAAACAACCGTTATCCCCTTTACGAGGCTCCGTAAGCTGACGGGTCTGCGCAACCTCAAGATGAATGGTACGGAGCTTGAACTGTCCAAGGAGGTAAAGTATCTAGGCGTAACACTAGATAAAGAGCTTACTTGGAATACACATGTTAGCAACATTATAACAAAGGCCACGAGGGTATTTGGCATGTGTCGGAATACCTACGGTAAAATATGGGGCCTTAAACCCTATATCATAAGATGGGTATATATAATGATGATAAGACCCATATTGACCTACGGTGCACTAGTTTGGTGGCCGAAAGTCCAACAGGTAACATGTGTTGACGCTCTTAGGAAGCTGCAGCGGATTGCCTGCTGTATGATTTCCGGAGCTTTTACCACAACGCCTACAGCAGCAATGGAGGTTATCCTAGGTCTGCCACCGCTACATTTGTACATCGAAGGCGAGGCCTGTAAAGCACTATATAGACTAGCAACTGCTGGTTTATGGAACATGCAAGCACCAAGGACAAGGCATCTGCAATTGGAGACGGCGCACGAACTCGAAAGGATGTTGGATATGGGTAGTGATAAAATACTCCCAGTGTACAACTTCAAAAAGAACTATAAAACATATGTCCCCACGAGAGACGAATGGAAGGGCGAATTTCGACCCTCAGAATAAGAATGCTTGATCTGGTACACGGATGGGTCAAAAACTAACGATGGAACAGGCGCAGGAATCTATTCAAAGGACAGACAACTGTATCAGAGCATGGGACGGTACCCTACAGTCTTCCAAGCGGAGACTTATGCGATTACCGTCTGTGCGAAACTGAATCTAGAGGAGGGCGTGAGAAATCGCACCATCTATATTCTCGCTGCCATCAGTTCTGGTAGGACTGGGTCTGGTCTGGTCTTAGACTGTGTCAGGTCGCTGAACAAGTTGGGGCAGCACAACAGGCTGAGACTAGTCTGGGTGCCGGGTCATGCTGGGGTGGCGGGCAACGAGAAAGCTGACGAGCTTGCAAGGAGAGGATCGAGCAATCCGCTAATCGGAGCTGAGCCTTTTGTAGGACTGTCATATGGTATGGTAACTACGGCAATTAATGCAAATGTTGAAAGTAAACAAAGAACAGAATGGAGCAAACTAGGTGGTGTCATCCACTCTAAGGCAACACTTGGTGCTGGCAACACACAGTGGTACAAAAAGATCTGTAAACTAAACAGAAAACAGACAAGAACTTTAATGGGAGCCCTGACCGGACATTTCGAATGTCGTGGGCACCTGTTCAAACTAAAACTTGTCGAAAGCCCGCTATGTCGGGTGTGTGCAGAAGCAGAGGAGTCTATGGAGCATATTATGTGTGATTGTGACTCGCTGGCTAACAAGCGGCCCTCTTTGGAACTGCGTATCCGGAACTGGAGGACTACAGGCACATCGCAGCAGGTAATATCCTGAAGCTTATGCAGTCCTTTTTCAGGAATCCCGCTGTGTGTGAGTAAGGCTTGGGGGTAAGTACAAAAGGGTCCAATACTCGACGTGCTTCCGTGAACACGGACCCCGTTGCAAGATAAGATAAGAACCTATGTGCTATTCCCGGTATTTTTCTACCCGTATACCAAATTTCATTGAAATCCGTCCAGTAGATTTTGCGTGATTGATAACAAACATCCTCACTTCACTAACTCACATCCAAATTTTTGCATTTATAATATTAGTAGGAAGTAAGCTTTATATACTTACTCCATCTGGACTCCAAATGGATTTATTGGATCCTTTGTTATAATGATATCTGTGAGTCATTTAAATCTCCAGAAAAAGCAAAAACAAGTGCAAACTATCAGAACTACAGAGGAAGTGCTAAATATTAGCCAATTTGCTATTGACAACAATAATTTATGACTCATTAACGGAAACGTACGCAAATTATGACTGTCATATAAGTCTCGTGTTAAACAGTTGTTACAAAATACTACCTAACCTATAGATGTATTACACTAAGAATCATATCCACTATGAAATACAGCAAATCTGGGAAATATTAAGGTCAACGCTCATTTAACAGAGTCACCTCTTTTCTGGGCGCATCTTTTCATCGTTGGAAATTCACGCGGGCGAAGCTGCGGGCAAAAGCTAGCTAGGCGCGATGTCTAATATAGTAAATAATATGACCTACATATTATTTTTGATTATGTTTTAAAAACTATTTATCCTAATCCTAACTAATATTATAAATGCGAAATTGAGTTTGTTTGTTACCTCATCACGCTTTATCTACTGAACCCATTTTCCTGAAATTTAGCGTACACATAGTTAGAAGTACTGAGAAGGTCATAGGGTACGTTTCATACTGGAAAAGCACTGTTCCCGCGGGAAATTAACGCGGGCGAAGCCGCGGGCAAAAGCTAGTTATCAATAACTCAACAAAATAGGGATAAATTTTAATGCCCATTAGTTACATTTACATCTACCTAGGTATTTATTTAATTATTGTGACGTCTGGTTTATTTATAGAATTCTAAATTATTTTCCGTAAAGTGCGCAATAACATCGAACGACAATTTAAAATATTATTATTATAATTCATTATTTAACGAAGCACGAATAAAATATTCTTATTTTTCTTCCTATGCCAATTGATAATCAACTATGTACAGTCGGGGCCGAGAAACCTGACCCCTGGTTTCTCTGTCTGACTGTACACTGAATATCTTCTTCTTCTAAAGGTGCCTCTCCAACTAGTGAAGGTTATCGATTAACATGCTCAAGTCCTTCTTGTCCTTAGCTCTGCGGAACAGCTCAGCAGCATTCGCTATCCCGGTCCACTCTCAGATATTTCGCAACCAGGACTTTTTCCTTCTTTCGACCTTTCTCTTTCCAGCGACTTTGCCCATCATTATCAGCTGCAGGAGCTCGTATCGCTGATGTCTAAGATCATGACCAAGTTAAACACTGAATATGAGGTGCATATTTTGTAGGTCGTGAATTGCGAGCCGTTGCATCAGACCACGTGACTGGCGATGCTTCTGACCTTGCTGAGATAATAAATAAATAATGGAAATACATTAATAATAATACAACTGCTCACAGACAAGGAAACTTATTACCTAGTATAATAAAATTGAAATTATTGCGTGCATTTAATAGCAGACAAAATATATTTTCCATTCTAATCATATCGAAATACAATTTAGTACATTATAATATCTCGATAATTCCAATAAGCCTACTTTTCAGCTATACGTGCCTTCGAGTCTCACGACTCTTGGCTCTGTCTACCCCGTAAGGGATAAAGTACAGTGTTCGTGTTTTTTATTTATGTGTAAATTGCTGTTGCATAGGGCTCGCATAAAAAAAATATCTATAAATAGATTTGTAGTGAAGGATGGTTAAAAAGTGTATTTTAGTAGATGTTTACCAATGGACGGGGTTCCTCGTTTTAAAATATGTACAAATGACTATGAATCAAACCAAATCAAACCAAATCTTTAACCATAATTACACGCTCTTGGCAGTGGCGTAACTATACCATCTAGGGCCCGTGGCGAATTCTTTTGATAGAGCCCTAAAATGTATAAAGGTTTCTAAAAATGAATCAACATCTTTTTGTTTAGGTTAACTTGAAATTATATTATGGTCTTGAGTTGTCTCACTTTAGATTTTAAGCAGAACTTATAAAAATATACTTTTCAAATAAAATAAAATACTCAGGTACAATGTAAAAAAATATTTTTGAGCTTGCAGCCTCTTGGGCCGGGGCCCTCTCGGGTCGGGGGCCCGTGGCATTTTGTCAGCCCTGCCACCCTATTGTTACGCCACTGGCTCTTGCCAGTTTTTATTAGCATTTCCGATAGCATTATTAATTATATTGTTCTTTGTAGCACCGTCCGTTTGTTTCCTGGTTCTAGAACTTAAGAAGCTCCGGCCTCAACGGACTTTAAGTAAAGGTCGTCAGTTGAGATTAAGTAATCATTCTATTTTTAGGATTATGAACAGTGATTTTTTTCATCTTACGCCCATGTGACCGTATTCATTTATTTATTTGCTCAAAAACGTAGTGTAACGGCCAAGCTACATATTTTGACTAAGGTAGGTCTTCAGCGTGCTGCGATAATTTACCTCAAACTGTCTGTAACTTTTATGTTAAACTAGCCGCGCCCCGGGGCTTCGCTCCCGTGGGAATTTCGGGATAAAAAGTATTCGGGGTATTTTTCTACCCGTATACCAAATTTCATCGAAATCCGTCCAGTAGTTTTTGCGTGATCGAGTAACAAACATCTTCACAAACTCACACACTTACAAACTTATATCCAAACTTTCGCATTTATAAAATTAGTGGGATGTTTTGGAGAGAAAATAAATAAGATTTTTTACTCACGGTAGCGTAGATCACAACAGTGAAAAGCATAAAAATTAATTAGAATTGCTAGAAGTTTAACATGCTCGCGGAAGCGCCCACTCTTGAAACTCAAGGATTTTCACACGTCCATGACAGTTCGCGTGTTTTCTCTAATGTAATTATTATATACCTATGTGTTTGTTTGTGTTTACTTTGCGTTTGTTTTTATTATATAGATTAGTCTAAGGTTAAAAATCGAATGCTTTTTGTTTACTTTTTAGGGTTCCGTCACATGATTAGTTAAAAGAGGTTAAAAGGTAGTTTCGTGCCTCAAAAGGTTAAAAAGACGTTATAGGATTAAATACTTTGTTGTACGTTTATTTGTCTAGTTGAAATTTATATCAAATAATAAATTATTATTATTAAAACCTATAGGGTACTTTTTAACCCTTTACTATTTATTATAATGTAATCTAATAAGGTACCTACCTAATTATTTAACCAACTTATTATAACCTAAAATAGCCCAACTTAAAAAATAACTTTTGTTTCTGTACCCGTCAAAAATACCTAACTATTTGCTATCTAAATCACAAATTTAAATATAACAAGTTTTTTATAGAATTTTAGCGACGCAGCGCGATGGACCGTCAATATTTACACCACATAAATGTCGGTGGGTTATTTATTCTAGTAATAAACCCATCTTTACCAGCTAGCTACTGGAGTTTGCAAGTCAACGGATTTGTGAAAAAATAAGAAACACGACTTACAACTCATATCGCTCCTTTAGAATTGAAGTGACTTAACTAAAAAAATTAAGAAAACGACTTTAATACATCAAACGACTTAAAATCATGTGATCTATCAGTTTACAGGCTCAAATGGTCCAGAAAAGGACAAACGTACTATTTCTGTCTCTTTCAAACCACGCGCTAACCCCGCGCTCTCCTTGGTTTTGAACACGAAGTAAGTATGTGCTCTGTGGTTTTGAAGGAGCCTCTTTAGTGTTGCGTCTACAGTGCTAAACGTTGGGTGTCGTGCGGTTGCTGTGCAAGCGACGTAAACAGTAATCCGTCGTTTTAATACTATTCGCAAGGTAAGTTATTTGTATGCTATTTATTTTTGTACTGACGCTTTTTGTTTTTGGGCGTTTTTATACTAAATGATTATAATGTTTTGGTGCCGTATTAATACTTCGGTCATTTTTTTATTTAATTTTGCATTAATTAATGAGCCTGATTTTATGTTACGGCTTTTCTTCACAAACCGATTTTGTTACTATGGAGGCATATAAGGAATTACGTTTGTAATTTACTGAATACTCTATTGATTAGCAAGCTCAATTGTGATTGTGTCTTTTTATTTTTATTTCAGTTTAAGTTTGAGCTCAATATGAGAAGAGCAGACCATATTTTTCAACTATTAAATGTTAATAACCGGAATGAATATACAATGGAAGAACAGTGTACAGAGGTGAGAACAGATCTGATTCTGAAGCGTATTCTAGTATCCAAAATGAATCCAGAAAGGAGGAAAAGGAAAACTATTTAAAACCACCCTTGGATGAGACGACTGATAAAGGTACTAGTATGAATTCTGAAATTTTACCGCAAGTCGGGCCTGAACAACGGAGTTCAGTACAAACATCACACAACACGAGAGTCCGGTCCAATAGCACATCTTCATCCAGTTCTACGTCATCTTCTTCAAGCTCAAGTACATCATCGTCGTCATCGCCAGCTTGTTTATCGACGAAACAGAAAACACATGAAATAAACATTGACAGCTCACCTTCAAGCATACCAGGTACTCCAGAGCCTTCAAGTAGCAAAGATGTTTAAATAAAGTCATTAACTACCGTCAATCTCCTGTTTATTCCGAGGAATCTGATGTCGATCTGAGTGATGCTGAACTGAAAAGCTGAAATAAACTGAAAAGAACTTTGCAGGGACTTTAACATTCATCAAACTAAAGAAAACAAACCGCACGCTGCATACTGGATTTATACTTGATTTTTACAACTGAATTTAATATTAGCTTTAATAAACCTAAAAAAGATTTATGTGATCAATGTTCAAGTTTTGAATTAGCTTCTTCAGATGAAAAATTAGGTATAAAAGAAAAGTATGATAAGCATATTAAAGAAAAGAATATGTGTAGAGAGGAAAAGAGAAGTGATCGTTGTAGTATTAACGAAACAAATATTTGTGCCGTTTACGATCTAGAGGCTGCAATGACTTGTCCTAGAGGAGATATTTCATCTTTTCATTATAGATCAAGACTTAACTGTTACAATTTTACTATAGTTGAATTAGCTCCAAAAGATAGCAATAAACAGAAAAGTAATAGTGACATAGGCGCATACAGAGAGGTTTATTGCTACTTTTGGAATGAAACACAGGGTAATAAAGGGTCGACTGAAATAGGTTCATGCGTTTTTGATTATTTAAAGACCATTTGTGAAAATAATGTAGACAAACAATTAAATGTAGTATTTTATTCAGATAATGCTAATGGGCAAAATAAAAATAAATATATTGCCAGTATATACTCTTATGCAGTGTCCCATTTTGACAATATCCAGTCAATTACGCATAAATACTTAATAAAAGGACATACACAAAACGAAGGAGACAATGCACATAGTTTAATAGAAAAAGAAATAAAGAGGAACCTAAGATCTGGTCCTATATATATATACCTCAACAATATGTGCCTTTACTAAGAAGTGCTAGGAAAACGGGCAATCCATTTAAAATAAAAGAGTTAGACTATAATTTTTTTATAGACCTGAAAGAGTTACTGAGCGAATGGGGGTATAACTTTAATCAAGATGTTGATAAAAATACAGTAAGTTGGAGGGAATCAGAATCAGATAGCGAAATAAAGGTGATAAAATTTGTCAAAGAAAAGCCATTTGTGTTTTACTATAAAACTACATACGCCGAAGATGATTTTAAAGAAGTAAATATTCGCAACAAAAGAAATAAAATGAAAGAGGCTTGTGAAATCACACTATCAAAGGCGTATAAAAACAAAATAGAAGTTGCGGAAAACAAAAAGAAAGATTTGAGTTATTTTGTAAGAACAAAAACAATCTCTAGTACATATGCCTGGTTTTATGACACTATTTTGTAATTACTTTTAAACTGATCTCATTCTAGTTCCGAAGCTATTTACTTTAATGTTTTTTTTGTGGACGATGATTCTACCCTGCCGCAACACAGTTTTTTAACTAGTGCGGAGAGTAGCCGTCACTATCTGCTGCTACTGCTACTACCGACCAAAGTGCGAAATTTGTAATTTACGTTAGTTAAGTAGATATAAGTGTAACAGCTAAGCATATTGTTGTTGGAATTAAATACATTTTTTTTTTTTTTATTATTATTTTTTTATTTCGTTTTTGTCTGAGATATTTTATTAAAACATTTTATGGCTGGTTAGTCTAATGTTGCTTACTAAAGTTTGGTCTAATATTATTGTTTCACTCATCGAGGAGAGTTTTTTTTTTTGTTATCAAAAGATAAGACTGCTGATTTTTGTAAAACTTTCTTAAGTTATATTTCGTTAGGTGTGTCTATGATATTTTATTAAAACATTTTATGGCCAGTTATTCTTATGTTATGTACTTACTAAAGTTTGATCTAATATTAATGTTTTACTCATTGATGAGAGGTGATTTTTATTATGTTAATTTCTTTATCAAAGATAAGACTGCTGTTTTTTGTAAAACTTTCTTTAGTTATATACTTTTAGTTTTATAGCATTTTGATATCAAAAATATTATGTTACTATAATTTCTATAAAAAAATAATGATAAGAAAGACCCAGTTGCATATTTTTTTTTGTGAGCTGTGAGCTGATTGATAAGGCATTTTAAAAGTCTGATTTTTAAACGTTTATTTTATAATTAGTATTAAAAAATCCAAAAATTGTGGACTTTATAACGTGACGTTAATAATAGTTCCTACAGATAATTGTGATTTAGAGTTTAATGATGATTAGTAAGCCAATAATTTTCAAAATAAACGATTATGAAAGCATGCCCTGTTTTTATTTTTTCTCTAATTTTTCAATACATTTTATTATTATAGCAGCGTATGCTAAAATAAGTCATTATATAACAATATAATAAAATAAATTAAGCGCCTCTTTTAAAGATACACACATTTTGTTTTTGTATTCTTAGGTAAAAAATAGACGCAATGTTAAATGAGTCATTTATATTATTATTTTTTTCAGAAAAGAAGTGACACCTTTTTTTCAATTATTAATTAACAAAGGTTATGATCAATTATTCTTTCAAATTTTGTAAAAATACAGTGGAACAATCCCCATCCTAGACAGAAATACCAAAACTGTGACTTCAAAGTGCTTAACCTAAATGTAACTACCGGAAAACTAAAAGTAGGAAATTTTTCTATTACATTTTTGGCGTTTACCAAAAATCAAGAATTCTGGATTAAGTCACTTCAATTCTAAAGGAGCGATATAGCCTTTAATTACTCGGAGGAATGCAAGGTATCTAAAAATACTTCTCTCATCTACGAGTATATCTGGTCAGCCGTTCAGGACTTATGCTGGAATAAAAAAACTTACATACATACATACATGACCCCTGAAAACATAACACTTCTTTTTTGGTCAGTCGTGTAAAAAGGTTTATATTATCTGTGATATAGGTCTATAGTCCACAATAGCCTGTACTGTACATATAGGTGCAGTGATATAGACGCTTTATTGGCTAAAGGTACCTACGTTAGTTAAATTACCTAATTAAATTATTCAATAAAATTTTTTTCCAAAAAAATGAACCGACTTCCATTGTAATACTTAAAATCATGAAATAACTTAATAGGTAGATTAATCAAAAAGAAAAATGTATTGGCATGCTACCTACTGATTGAGGTGAAGTCGGTGCCAAGTGCAGGAGTAAGGATATTAGGCATTTTAATTATACATGATTCTAATGTAAATTTATATTATTTAATTTTTTATTTGGCACCGACTTCACCTCAATCAGTAGGTAGCATGCCAATACATTTTTCTTTTTGATTAATCTACCTATTAAGTTATTTCATGATTTTAAGTATTACAATGGAAGTCGGTTCATTTTTTTGGAAAAAAATTTTATTTTATCATTTTTAGTGCACTTGGCGCAATTTTGTTGTCATGAAAACTTAAACTTATTTTTTCACTGGCCGAAAGTTAAGAAATCGAAACGTTTATGTCAGTTTGATTTGAAATGTCAGAACTTGTCAGAAATCAACAGAAATCTATTGTTTTTGGCACATAAATATACCAAGAGCCCGCGACGACCAACCTTCCTTATTTTAAAAATGCTGAATGGTTCTCTGTGTGGGATATAAGTACGTGTAAAAAAATTAGCGACTACACATGAAGTTTGAATCTTAGTAGCTTATGCAAGTAATATGGATAGAAAAAGTGATTTTTATAGGTAGAAAGCACCCTTGGGGACCTCTCAAAGTATCATTAAATTCAGCTTTTATAATAAAACAAACATGACTATAATTTAGTAAAGTTACAATGTCTGGCAGTGGTTTGTATCTGCACCAATTGCTTGGCAATGGATGGCATGATTTCTCATATTATTCGGAATAAAATCTTAAAAAAATCTTTTACTTTGTGGAAATTGAGCTATAATTTTAAATATTATTGCTACACATTATCTGCCTAAGCAATCATGATCCAACTTTTATAGTCGGTAATCGCTATTTCTGTGTTGGGGACATGCACAGAGAATCTTGAGTTTTCATAAAATAAGGAAGGGCATGCTGTCGCGGGCTTTTGCTCTATAATCCAATGCTTGAATTTGTAAATTTTGTTAGGTATCTTTAAAATTACTGAACAGATTCTGACGTGGTTAAAATGGGACCAACTTGGGAATAAACTCTTTCGAATAAAACAATAATTTCGGAAATCAATCCACTATAGGCGGAGAAATCGGCGAACATACATAAAAAAAAAACATACATACATCGAAACATATAACCTCCTCCTTTTTTGGGAAGTCGGTTGAAAATATCACCCTGGACAGTCAGTACCCGGTTCTAAGGTACCCATTACACTGGCTGTAGTTGTAATTGTAACCCGGGGGTTTTCCTGTTTCGAAGTTTGGCAATGTACCTACTACGAGTAAATTGAATGGAAATGTATCTACTTACCTATCCAGAATATTTATAAAAAAATATCAGCGACGTCCGCAAAGAAGATTAAGGAAAGCCTCGTCTTATCAGGCAATTTTGTCTGTGGGTATCTTTATGGCTTATCAAAGGTAGATTAACTTTTCTGGACATATTTAGCAAATGTATTTTTTACACGACTGACCAAAAAGGAGTGTTATGTTTTCAGGGTTCATGTATGTAAGTATGTATTTAAGTTTCTTTGATGTAAGAGGTATTGTTAGATTCCTTGCATTCCGAGTGAAAGTCGTGTTTTTATTTTTTAATAATTAACCTGTTTGCTAAAAAAGATCTACTAATATAGAAACTAAACATTTACTTTTGTAAAAATAATAAAAATAAAAATACTATAAATAATACGCTTGTGCATATATTTATTCTTGGATGGATTTTTGTTTTAATTTCATTTTAAACTAGATGCTCCACTCCCGTGGATATTTCGGGATAAAATTACGTTATACTCTACCCAAATTTCAGCGGTACGGTATCCTTCCATTTTTACACTACAGTCTCACGACTCTGTCTATCCCGTAAGGGATAAAGACGTGATACTGATCTGTATCCTGCGACATACACATTGTTTACCATTGCTCAACAATTTGTCCATTATTTCCTATTTATTTCCCAGACATAAAAACTTTATTGCCTCCTTATTAGCCAGCGCACCTGGCTATGCCGTTCCTCCATCCTTGTACAGACATGCAATTACTGCTTTATCTTCCTAGGGTCACCATGAGTCTGGTCAGATTTGCGGAGATTTAATTTTCAGCAAAAAGGCTTACTAATATCTACTCATATAAACAAATGTAAATGTTTAGTTTATATATTAGTAGATTTTTTTTCAAAATGTTTCTATCAGTGTCATTACGTGGAATATAATACACCCAACGTCTTTCTTGGCGTTGTTAACGGAGAGAGGAGTGGTTTTGCAGTTTGCGTTCTCCATTTGACGCACTAGGTGATATATGTATCATCGCCTAGAGTACACTGGTTTATTCGATACCTCACAATATTTTCCTTTACCGATAGCCAGTGGTAGTTTTTAAGAACTACATGTATCAAATTGTTATACAAACTCATGAGGCACGAGTACGATTCTTGAGACCTTTCGACCACACCTCATATAAACCACTTAACCACCAGCAGTTACCAGCTTAAAACACATCACACCAACAATGAGGGTTATCGTATTTACGCTCACGTGTTGGCGCTAGTGGCGAGTACGGTCATGTCACTTATTAATTTTCACATTAATAACTAATATGATTTTGAGGTACAAATACACCGCTTTACTGTAAAGTACATCTCAGGTCTGAAGACCTGCAAACAGAGGAGGGTCCTGCTGGATAAGATTTTAAGTTTTCTCTGAGATCCTTGAGGTACAATTTTTTAATTTAACTATTCGGGAGGTACAAAATGCTGTGGATGTAAATACTTAACTCTTCATCCAATCACGCGGAGGGTCCTGCTGGGTATACGGACATTGTCAATGGTACAAGGTACAATACTGTCATTTGAATTTGACACATTGACATTGACAGCGTTGTATCATTTGACAAATGTCCTTACTCGTAGGTGTTGACATCTGGTGCAATACGTATATTAATTCTGTGGCAATATTTGAACACGATAGCCCTCATTTTATTTTATTTCTTTATTTTCATTATACAGCGTGTACAAGCCCAACCCAATCCAATATCGCTAAAAACATAAAGAAAAATGACAAATTCGGTACACACAACAATGCCTTGTCTGTGAATTTCTCCAACGAACAGTGGAATATGTCTACATCAGCATTAAGAAGTGTTTGTAATTATCCCAGTATTTTACTGGAATGTGTCCTTAAAGTCCCAGTGAGAGACTGGTCACCCTAGCCGCAACTTAGCACTTTGTTGCATTCTGCTTGCCTATTCTATTTTGCACGTGTGCATTTAACTTATATGGTGATTGTCAGCGGTTTCATAAGGCCTCCTCCATTATTGTTCTGTTTATAGTTGCAAAGTTATTTGTTTTCAAACGACGTACTGAATTGCTTACATTTGTCTCTACAGGAACTGGGCGAGCTTTTTCTTTGTTTCTGATGTCTACTAAATACTATAGTAGTAGTAAAGAGATGAAGATAAATCACACGGTGGGAGGATGACCTTAAGTTGACCGCTGGTAACTGGAGAAGAGTGACTGGTGATAGAAGACAGTGGAAGCTGCTAGAGGAGGCCAAGAGGCACTCTGAAACGAGAGATATTCTTTAACAACTATACACAACAATGGAAACTGTTTCAGTATAGGAGTTCTTATTATTATTTTAAATAAGTACTACTATATCCTATCCTATACGCTGAAGAGTTTGTTTTAACGCGCTAATCTCCAGAACTATTAGGTCCGATTTCAAAAATTCTTTTAGTGTATCATAGCCAAATTAATGAGAAAGGCTATCGGCTATCCGGAATCCCAAAATTCCCACAGGAGCGAAGACGCATGGCACAGCTAGTTCGGAATAAAAATGAATTAAACCCATGCGGGTCGCCCATTATTATAAATTACTCGTAAAATGAACACAACCAGTCCATTATATTGATTTGTCCTTTGGATAAAGCCATAGCAATATAACTTAATAGGAGTGGTTGTAATAAAATTCAAAACGACTGATATGGGAGCTATTTAACATGAATGTGTACTTATGTGACTGTATTTTATTAACGCTACACTGTGTTTATCATATATGTATACAGTATACAGACTTTATAAGAATAATAAAATATTTACCTTTTTAGCAACTTTATGAACTTGAATTCAGCATGCAACTTTCCCTTTCAGAGACAGAGAAAAATGGATTTGTTTTTCTTGTAACTTTATGGTTTTCATTCCTTATCTCTATCTCAGCCGAAAGACGTCCACTGTTGGACAAAGGCCTCCCCCAAGGATTTCCATAACGACCGGTCCTGCGCTGCCCGCATCCATGCGCAACCGGCGACCTTCACCAGGTCGTCGGTCCACCGAGTGGGAGGCCTGCCAACACTACGTTTTCCGGTTCGTGGTCGCCACTCGAGAACTTTTCTGCCCCAACGGCTATCTGTTCTACGAGCTATGGTTTCGCGATTCTGCGGGCTATGTCGGTTACTTTAGTTCTCCTACGGATCTCCTCATTTCTGATTCGATCACGCATTCCTTATACCAAATACTATTTAAGTTAGATAAGAGTTTATGTAGTACTAGCTTTTGCCCGCGGCTTCGCCCGCGTGAATTTCCCACGGGAACAGTGCTTTTTCCCGGGATAAAAAGTAGCCTATGTGCTATTCCAGGTCATTATCTACCTCTGTACCAAATTTCATCGAAATCCGTCCAGTAGATTTTGCGTGATTGAGTAACAAACATCCTCACAAACTCACAAATTCACAAACTCACAAACTCACAAACTCACATCCAAACTTTCGCATTTATAATATTAGTATGGATTTGCTTTTACGTTTGTCGAGGCTAGGTGGTTTTCATCATAGAGCTAGGTACGTTTAAAAATATTATGTCTATAGTTTTCATAGATATGGCACTTCTGTTTCTTTGATCCCCATAAAAATCAGCTCATTATGTTAATTTTTTTTAACTACCTCGTTAAAACAATTGTTTTCACGAGGTAATTAAAAAAAATGAAAATCTTTCTAATTGGAAAGATTAGCACTTTAGCTCAAGATGTTTGAGTTTTGGTTGCTAATTCACGCACACACGTAGAGTACATCCTTGAAATGACATAAAAAGTACATTTTATTATGTTACTAGCGCCCCGGCTTCGCTTGGGAGGTACATACACAAATTGTAACCTATGTCACTCAGGCATAATATAGCTTTCCATTAGTGAATGAATTTTTGAAATCGGTTCAGTAGTTCCGAAGTTCACCTCCAACAAACAAACCCACACTTCCTCTTTATTATATTACTAGCTTTTGCCCGCGGCTTCGCCCGCGTAAATTTCCCCACGGGTACAGTGTTTTTTCCCGGTATGTAAGGTACCCTATGTCCTTCTACGTACTTCTAACTATGTGTATGCAAAATTTCAGGAAGATTGGTTCAGTAGATGAAGCGTGAAGAGGTAACAAACAAACAAACAAACATATAAACAAACACACTTTCGCATTTATAATATTAGTTAGGATAGTATGAAGTATGATAAGTATGATTCCCACAAGACAGTAGCCGCGGGGCGCAGCTAATATATAATTTTACTCAAGCATTTACTACAAACCGGATATACCGGATCGAGAGTGAATTCTTTTGCAGTGTTTCTGAGAATATGAGTCATGAACAAGCACACAGCCACGCGGGTCACCGTCAGACTCGACGTTTTTATCAGCAACTTGTGTTATAATGAACGACACGTGCCTTTGCTTTTCCGTAGTTTTTACACGACTGACCAAAAAAGGAGTGTTATGTTTTCAGGGTTCATGTATGTATGTAAGTTTCTTTATTCCACCATGTCGTGTATAAAAAAAAAAAATAAAAAGTGTATGTTGGTGCGGTGTGCGCAGGGGTCTTCAACTATTTGAAGCGAAGACGGGCAATATCCCTGCGCAGTGCAATTATACACGAACAATTACTTTAGAGAGAGCCGGATGTAATGCTCAGGATAGAGCCTCGCACTTTTGAAGTACAAGGACCTCTTGTCTAGTAAGCCTTAGGTCCTGGGAGTCATGGGCAGGGTGATATCATTAATACAATATGGTTGGGATAGAATATAGCATTCTATTCCATAAACACACTAGCCGCTGAGGGCGGGCACATGTTATACTAATACCAAAATCTGATAAGTCTTCGCCGCATCTAAAAGTTAAAATTAACATAAACCAAATATAAGGTACCTGGCCAGGTCCGTACACAAACGTCTGTGCGCACTTAGAACGTTGTCCCGTTCACCGTTTTGTGATCCATTGGGTTCGAGCACTGGTACTGGTCGCGTCCTCAAAGCGACGCGGCGCTCCTGCACGCTCCGTTGTATGCGAGATAGTAGACGCTGGCTGGACCTTCCGAGGTTTGCGCTGAGCCACTACAGGGACCTCGGATCGGAGGCGGCGACGCGGCCTTTGGAAATAAGGTTAGGATCCGTGTGTTGCACCTTGGGGTCGCCGACGACGGGGCCTGCGCCGCGGCATGCGGTCCACGGTCCGGGAGAACCGCACCCTCTGGTGATGGGAGGACACTCCAGGAAGCGCCAATTCATACGGCCGGGCGGGCACGTGGATATCAACAGCTCATCCTCCTGACAACTTCGTGGCGGCAAATATCCCCTGTGTCCTTGCGCGTATCGCGGATTTTAAAGCTAAAGGTTAAACTATAGTCCCATGACGGGGTGCCGAGGGCGGCGAAAGTGAAAACCCAAAAAATTAATAATTGCTCAAGCCATGTTACGTGTCTCGTGGCGGCCTATCTAGGAAGAGAGCGAATCGACTCCACTCGATTTGACATTTCGTCTTGTCACGCTCCTTTTCGCTTAATTCGGACGCACGTCAAACCAACCTTTAATATTCTTTAAAAGAACTAACGTTTAAATAAGGTATTTATTCGTTGAATATTATAATAATCTAAGTCGACGATATTAAAGGAGAATAATTAAAATTCTACAACAATCCTACCATGATTTCTTATTTTTTTATGATAAGAAAGGTTTGTTAGGACCCTGAGACGGAACGTGTGTCACCAGCTGTCAATGTCAGACGTCCAACTCTGCAGATTTTGTTGACAGTCTAATTTAATCATAGAATGTTTTGTTATGAATGTTTAGTTTTTGATATAATTCCGTAAGTACACAAAATCGCGTCGAGTTATTGCTACCAATGGTTTCGGCGTGACTCAAAGAACGCCCTGATGTGCAGGTCTCCCTGTTTTCTTAATAAGTATTGTAAAAACAACATATGAAATTTGTGTACCGGTGTGTTACTTTCCCATTCAATTTGTCTGGAAACTAATGGATTTGAATGCCTGCTATTGTGATGCGTCGAGAGCCTATCATGCAGGTAATACGCCACAGGAATAGTATCCCAATATATCAACTATTTCACCTAAAATATGACATGCAAAGTTGACCAGTTAGAAGTTCAAAATAATTCTGTAGTTATCACTACAATACCCCCCTTTTCGGCAAAGAGGTTAAGTCTTACTTAGCCGAAACAGCCAAAGTAACCGGAGAAAACATTCACCTATCCTACGGCAATATATTTTTAAATATAAAACTATCAGCTATATATGAAACTAACTAACCTCATGCTATTTCATATATTAAACTAAAATGTATGTTCTAGAGTTCTAAAACTAACTCAATTTATGTTGAGTGTCAGGAATACAGCGTCTGGCCAGACCGCTGCAATTCCCCTGCATTAAAAAAATCATACTTGGATTTCTAATGAGATAATCGCAAGTAGCATACTAATAAAATAAAGAATTATCTAAAGTAATATAGTTCTTACTTATGTATAATAAGAAAAACTATTTGAGATTTAATTAAAATATATGTAATCTAGCATTCCTACATAATTTACTAGTTAGGGGAACCAACCAGCTGGAAGCTCGGCCTTCGGCCTCGCTTCCAGCTTGGTTGGTTCCCCTATATATATATAGCTGCATTACCACTCACTCACTCACTCACTGGGACATAGTTTGTTTGTTCTACGGAATTGCGAACTTGGAAAAAGTAATGATGAGGAAGTGTGGAGGGGAGTACTGTAAGGTCGAGAAAAATACGAAAGTGGAACTTGGAGCAGTTTCGGACTGATAGGTGGTACTGCCCGCGGAAACCATAATAGATAGGTGGGGGGTGCTCGACCAAATGTCATAGAGGACCCTGGGCAACGACCACAGCCGGCGGTAGTCTATGGTTTTTTTGACTTTTTTTTTTTTCCATACTAAATTTTATTTTTCCATACAAACTTGACAGGGGTTTTTAGGGGGGAAAACGGACTCGTAGACTTTTACCGTCATAGACAATTTTTTATGTTGAGACCGTGGGACCCCCAAACTGACAGGTTTTTTTTTTTTCTCGAAATTTTTTTCGACAAGTTTTGTATGGGCCAGCCAAGTCACCAGCCGGGGAGCCGAGGCCGAGGCCGAGGCTCCGCGGCAAGCGAGGCCGAAGGCCGAGCTCCGTCTCGTGCGAAAAGAGCGAGGCGAGGCCGTAGGCTGAGCCCCTCCCCCCCCACTATCTCCTTGACCAATGAAGCGGCAATACAAAGTAGCGAGGCCGCAGGCCGAGCCCCTTCCCCCCTTCCCATTTTTTATTAAAAAGAGAGGTGTGAGGCCGTAGGCCGAGCTAAGTGGCGAGGCCGCAGGCCGAGCCCTTCACCCTTTTCCTTTTTTTTTTTTATTAAAATGGTGGTGTGAGGCCAAAGGCCGAACTAAATGGCGAGGCCGTAGGCCGAGCCCTTCCTCCCCTTCCATTTTTTTAAATAAAATAAGAGTTGTGAGGCCATAGGCCGAGCTAAGCGGCGAGGCCGCAGGCCGAGCCCTTCACCCCTTCCCTTTTTTTATTAAAATGGTTGTGTGAGGCCGAAGGCCGAACTAATTGGCGAGGCCGTAGGCCGAGCCCTTCCTCCCTTCCTTTTTTAAAAATAAAATAAGGGATGTGAGGCCGTAGGCCGAACTTAATGGCGAGGCCGTAGGCCGAGCCCTTTCCTCCCCTTCCTTTTTTAAAAATAAAATAAGGGATGTGAGGCCGTAGGCCGAACTTAATGGCGAGGCCGAAGGCCGAGCTCCCCCCCCCCAGCCGCGCAAGCGAGGCCGCAGGCCGAGCTGCGTCCAGGCGAGACCGAAGGCCGAGCTCCGTCTCGTGCGAAAAGAATTGGGTGAGGCCGAAGGCCGAGCCATTCATGGATGACGTGATGATGACAACTCATACCTCGAGTCACCAGACGGGAAGCCAAGGCCGAGGCTCTCGCGGCAAGCGAGGCCGCAGGCCGAGCTGCGTATATGAATCCGAGAAACGAGGCGAGGCCGGAGGCCGAGCCTCCTCCAGCCGGGGCAAGCGAGGCCGAAAGCCGAGCTTGCGCCGTCAGCGAGGCCGTAGGCCGAGCTGCGTTTTAACAGCAAAGAGCATAAGGCAAAGTACTCTTTCGGCTCTTCACCTAATCCCAACCGACAACATTTCTTTGTAGATGACTTTTTCATTATTTCCCAAACTTTTTTCATGCAATCGGAACTGCTTTTTTAAAATTTCTGCACTGCACGCGAGGTGCTTGCACCTCGCGCAGCCACGCAAAACTAGTTAGTAATTAAATTGTAAACCTAATAAAGTCTTTAAACTAATGGAGAGCTCTCACATAAATTAAAAATTTAAAATGTATAGCCGTTGGGCTGACGTTGTATAAGGGAAAAAACTTATTTTCCTTTTTTTCTCAAAAATTAAGGAGTATTAATCCATATCCTTATATTTACTCTGGCGCCTAGAGTGTGTAGTTACAAAAGAAATTGGTTTTCATGAAAACGCTTGACAAAAAAATTTCACATGTGAGTCATGTCATATGTGAAAAATGAGGCCTCTGATTGGTTATACCAATCCAAAATAACAAAGTTCAAGATAAGAAAGTTGCTAGCTAGGGGACACACCTTGTGAGACTTTTATTATGTCCTTGACATGATATTTTCCAACTTTACCGGTTTCTATCTCCTGAAGGTCGTAAACAACATCCGAATGCTTCCTGACAACTTTACATTTCACAAAGCGCGGTGCTAGTTTAGCGGAGAAAAGTGAGCTGCGTTTGACTGTACAAAGTTACGCCTCCATACGATATCACCTACGCTTAACCGAAGTTGTTTACGGCGTAGGTTGTATCGTCCCGCGTTTTGTTTGTACGCTTTGGTCAATGCATCGGTAACTTTTTGGAAGATGTCTGCCATCTCATTGAGAGCCGTGGCTTTTTCAGAACGACTGGACATTTGAAGGTCATCTAACGAATTTGGAATGCCGCCTCTTACTGAATGCAACATGCCATCCGTCATCATCTCCCGACCTTTAGCCAATAAAAATGGTGTGTGCCCAGTGGCAACATTGATAGTGCTATTCAAAGATAGCTGGATTTGAGGTAGGTACTTAGACCAGTTTCTTTGATCTTCTCCTACTAAAATAGCTAGGCAGGTTTCTATAGTTTGGTTAAAACGTTCCACAGTGTTGGACTGAGGCGCGTAGTACGCATTGTAAAATATTTTTGGTATCGAATGGCTCGCACAAAAATCTTTAAATTGTTTGCTCTGAAATACAGTTGCATTGTCGCAAATTATAACACATGGAATTCCCTCTTTATATAGGATTTCCTGTTCAATAAATGATGTTATTGTTTTGGCAGTAGCGGTTCTAAGTGGGTGAATCCAACAATATTTAGTAAATATATCGACTATGGACAGTATGTAGATGTGACCAGAATAAGATTTTACTAATGGACCAATTAGGTCAATGGACAAAGTATGCATCGGTTTGTTGACACATTTCTGGTTTGTCATGTGTCCATGTGGAGGTTGGTTGGAGTGTTTTATAAGCTTTACACTTCTCACACGTGGCCACATAATTCTTCACATCTTCATACATGCCTTTCCAATAATAATTTTCTTTAATTTTAGACAAAGTTTTAAATGTACCAGGATGGACTGCATGTTTTTCATGATTCTCTTTGATGCATTCCTGTACTAGTTCTCTAGGTAATACAATTTTCCAATCGTTATCTGATTGTAGATTTGAATTTAGTTTGGAATATCTGAATAACACTTTATCTTTAATTTGATAATTTCTATGATACATCGGGTTTAACTGAACGTTTCTAAGCTAACGTATTATACCAATCATCTTTAGAATTGCAACCGCCATCAAATATAACTGCCTCAATACGGGACAGTACGTCTGGTACTACGTGCATAGAACCTTTTTTATGCCTAATTTCAAAATCAAAACAAGATAATTGCATTGCCCATCGTGCTAATCGACCTGATGGGTTGGTTAGTGTCTTGAGCCATTTCAAAGACATATGATCTGTCACTACTATAAAACGACTCCCTTCTATATAAGGTCTAAAGTGGTTTATTGAGTCCACTAGAGCGAGTAATTCGCGTTCGGTTGTGCTGTAATTTCGTTCCGTTTTCGAAAGCAACCTGGAATAAAAAGCTATGGGGTGTTCTATACCATCGATTTCCTGGACCAGCACGCTACCAATACCGACGCTTGATGCGTCTGAATGAATTTGAAACGGTTTGGAAAAATCGGGGCAAGCGAGCACGGGAGCCTGAGTCAGAGCTTCTTTGAGCGCTAAGAAAGACCTTTCTGCTTCTTCTGACCAGTCTACCGTATCTCTGCCTTTTTTCTTGCCTATCAGAACCGTCATTGGTGCTATAATAGTTGAAAAATTTGCTACGAATCTTCGGTAGTACGAACAAAGCCCTATAAACGCTCGCAATTGCTTAGCGGTTGTGGGACGTGGAAAATTTCTGATACACTCTAGTTTTTGTGGATCTGTCAATAAACCTTGTGAGCCGACTACGTAGCCTAAATATTTGAGTTCAGACTTACAAAACTCACATTTACTAAAATTTATAGTTAAACCTGCCTTGCTTAAAGCTTCAAAAACCTCGTTTAAAATGGCGATATGCTCTTCGAACGAGCTAGTGGCTATGAGAAGGTCATCACAGTAAGCGAATATCTTCTCACCAAATTTGTGATGGAAAAGAGAATCAACCAATCGCTGTAATTCGCACCCAGCGTTCGATATGCCGAACGGGACACGTTTAAATTCAAACAAACCACGATTGGGTACCACGAATGCGGATTTTTGGCATGATGTGCCGGAACCGTCTTCATTATCAGTATCGCATAATGACATTTGCCAGTAGGCAGCTGATAAATCAATGGAACTTAAATAACGAGTACCACGCAATTTATCTAAAATTGAACTAATATATGGCACAGGATATGAGTCTTTAATTGTGACGTCATTAAGTTTCCTAGCGTCTAAGCAAAATCTCCATGAACCATCTTTTTTTGGGGTCATGACAACGGGGTTTGACCATGGGGATTTAGATGGTGCTATTACACCAAGTTAAAGCATCCGGTCTACTTCTTCATTTAAAGCTTTTAATTTGACCGGTGACAGAGGGTAATACCTTTGTTTTATTGGTTGCCCCGTTGTTTTGATCCTATGCTCAACTAGAGATGTCCTACCTAGGCCTCGCTCCTCTGTACTAATAGATTTAAACTTTTGTATAACTTTGTCTAGTTGGACTGACTCTAGGGGAGAGAGGTCATGTTTTGGTACTATGGTGCATATTGTTTTGTTCGGTTCCGGCCTGACAACTGGTTGTCCATATGAAATATTTAAATCCTCTAAACTTGGTAATTGTATTAAATCTAACGTTATAATAGAATCCATGCCAAAAATAAAATTATTAGAAATTGCTGGAATTACCATAAACATAATATTATAAGTATTACCTCTGAAATTGACTGGTAGCAGGATTTTACCTTTTACCTCAACAACAGAACGGTTTGCACAAGTTGCTGTGGAAGAATAATCCAATAATTTAAATCCTAGGCTCAAAAAATGTTTATGATAATTGTTTCCTATTATACTAAAATTAGCACCAGAATCCATTAAACCTGTGTAAGGTTTCCTTTAATTTTAAAATCTATAAAAATTCTGTTGTCACTGTTGACTGTTTCTATACCAGGAGTCACAGCGCCTAAGTATGGAATATTTGATATTTTTTGTGTGGCTCCTGGTCTAACTAGTTTTTTTTACTATTGTTTGTTTCCGGTGATGATACACCCCTATCTCCATCATTACATTTAGAGCAAGTGCTTGTTAGCACGCCTTTTTGACCACACCGGAAACAGACAATGCCTGGTATAGTGCGACATTGTTTATATGAATGCCCAAATTTTTTACATTTGTTACAAATTAATTTATTTTCTAATTGTTTATTGTTAATGTTTCTATTATAATTTTGTTTATGTTTATTATCATTAAAGTTTGTTGTATTGTGTAATTTAACTGTATTTATTTGTTTTGATTGTTTTGAATTTTTGGAATCGCTAGCTGTGTTAGTGAAACCTGAGTATGCCTCAAAACGTTTGCCAATATCAATAAGATTCTGGATACTATTAGAATTGTCAACAGCCAACAAGTGTCCATATGATGGTAAAATGTTGTGTTTTATTATTTCTAATAAAGTTGTTTCTGTTAATTTGTTTGTTAGCCGCGCATTCATGGTTTGCATTTCCAAAATATAAAAGTGTAAGGATTGACCTGACGATTGTCGATGTTCACGGATTGACTTTTTCTAATTTAAAGTCATTATCAATTGCCGTGAAAAATGACTTAAAATTATCTTCTAATTCTGACAATGTAGAAATTCCATCACGTATATGTCTGTAATAATCTAAAGCTTTGCCACTAAGTAAGTCAGAAAAACATTTCAGTACTTTCTGTTCTGAAGTATTTCGACTACGCCTAAAATCATCAATTCGAAGGAAAAAAATCTGTGACGTCTGAGTCACCAGAAAATTTTAAATTCCACGACCTCAAACTGTCCTCCTTTAATATGTGAATAACGCGTTCGTCATCTTCCCTAGTCTCCGTAACATAGGTAGTCCTACCCATTGAGTTGGCTTGACGTACTAAACCGGGAGCTCCTAGTTGAGACAATGTGGGTTGTAACGCTTTAAGTGTGGAAGGGCCGGGTGGGTGGGTGTCAATTGCACCTCCCCGCGGTCGTGTATTAACAAATGAGGAAGTAGTAGTGGTAGGTGGTTTGTTTGCCTCCCCACTTACTTCGTGATATTGCTCTTCCCTTTCGCCGTCCGACATGTTGACAAAAATGTGAGGTTATATGTGTCAGGGTATGTAATAGGTTATAATAATTGATAAATTTCTAAATATATACAGGTTACTTTAATAAAACAAGCATTGCGGCGGCGAACGAACAACAACTTTATTTTTTCTTAAAAGCATAGACAATGACATTGACATTTTGATATACAGATTAACACTCCCACTATATCAAAATTCCAAAAAAAAAATTAATAAACAAAGATATAAACCTATACTTTTTTTGTCTTTTATTTCTTAACAATACCAAGAGCTTTCATGAACTTATAATGTTTAGATCCTGACAAACCCTTAGTGAGCAAGTCAGCGGGCATTTCAGAAGTAGGCATATAATTTGTCTCTACTATATTACTTGATATAACCTCGCGAATGAAGTTATACTTCACACATCAATGTGTTTAGACCTTTTATGAGACTGATGATTATTTGCCAACTTTAATGCACTCTGACTATCATTAAATAATGTAATTTTACAAAAATAACCAGTAAATTCAGCCTCTAACTTTCTTAAATAGATTGCTTCACGACAAGCCTCTGATAATGCTACATACTCAGCTTCACAGGTACTAAGAGCTACTGTTCTCTGTTTCTTGCTTTCCCAAGATATAGCAGAACCACATTTTAAAAAACAAAAACCAGTATACGAGCGTCTATCCAACATGTCGCTACCCCAGTCTGCATCTACATAGCCTTCCAATTCAGTCTTATCTTTTGTATATTTTAAACAATAATCTTTTGTTTTCATTAAATACTTTAAAATACGTTTGGCATAATTCCAATGAGTCTGTGAATAATTATTGTTAAATTGGCTTAAGTAGCTGACTGAATATGCTATGTCCGGCCTGGTCAAAACGGCAAGATACATTAAACTGCCTAACAACTTCTGGATATGGCAAGTTATTTTCACAAAGTTCAGGTTTTTCCAAATTCAACCTACACTCAATTGGTGTATCTACACCATTACAATCAGTCATATTAAATTTTTGTAACAACTCTTCAATATATTGCTGTTGATCAATGGTAATGACATTTGGATTTCTTTTAATATCTATTCTCATACCTAAGTAACGCTTTACTTGCCCTAGGTCTTTTATTTTAAATTTAGAACTTAAAGCTTTTACAATAAAATCTGTCTCAGACTTATCATTAGAAAAGATTAGAAAATCGTCGACATACAGACCTATAATAGTCTTTTTACTATTACAATTACTTTTCATGAACACACATGGTTCTAATTTGCTGTTACAATATCCTAGCTCTTTTAAAGTGCTATTAACCTTTTGATACCAAGCGAGAGAGGATTGCTTCAATCCATATACAGCTTTATGCAACTTTAAAACTTTATTATTCAAGTGCCTATCAGGAAAACCATCAGGAAAATTCATAAATATGTTTTCTTTTAAAGTACCATTTAGAAAGGCTGTGGTGACATCTAAATGTGTTACATTCATGTCTAGCTGTACACTTAGGGCAAATAGTAACCTTAAAGTCGAATGTCTAATAACTGGGGAAAAAGTCTCTTCCAAAGTCCACACCCCTGCCCTCTGGGTAAAACCCTTTGCTACCAATCTAGCACGATACTTCACGTTTTCACTACTGTCCACTTTTCTTTTAAAAACCCACTTGCACTGTACGACACTTGCTCCCTTCGGAGCATCTACCACTTCCCACACTTGATTATCTTCAAATGATTGCAGTTCTTCCGACATCGCCTGCTCCCCACTTTTCCCGGTCAGGCCCACTGATGGCGTCTGCATATGTCATATCTTCATCTATCATGGGAGGTGCTGTAGACACATTGAGAAATGCAAACCAGTCTGGTTCCTTTCTTGGCCTTTTCTTTGGAAGCTCTGGCTCTGGTTTAGTAATTTGTTTCTCAGGTGGTGTATCATCTGTGTCACTCTCAGCATCAGCAAAATCTGGTTCTTTTGAATCTATTGCCTCTTTTTCACATCCAGTGAGTTCCTCTTTAATTTCTGGAAAATCTCCCACTTGATCTGCATTATCTAACAGAACACTGACCATATCATTTCTTTTACTTGGCCGTTCAGATATTATCACATCTCTGCTAGTGAACACAACATTTTTGCTAGAGTCATACACCCTGTAACCTTTTACATTTTCTGCAAAACCAACTAGTATAAACTTCTTTGCCTTTTGGTCCCACTTTGTACGCCTTTCTTTTGGCACATGTACCATGATCGGGCTACCAAAGACACGGATGTGTCCTAAATCTGGCTTCTGCCCTGTCCATATCTCATATGGAGTTTTGTCCAAGCCTGAAGCTGCAGATCGGTTTTTTAAATAGACTGCTGTGTTTGCAGCTTCGGCCCAAAACTTTTTACTTAATTCTGCATCAAATAAAAGGCATCTTGCCCTCTCCACTATGGTTCGGTTTGATCTTTCGGCAAGACCGTTTTGTTCAGGGGTATACGGGTTAGTCTTTTGGTGTATGATACCTTCGCTCTTTAAAAAAATTCTCAAAAACATTGCTGCAGTACTCACAGCCGTTATCTGTGCGCAAAACTTTAATTTTCTTGCACTGCTGGTTTTCTACCAATGATTTGAATTCCTTAAAACAGGTAAATATGTCACTTTTAGCTTTTAAAAAATATATAAATGTCATTCTGCTAAAATCATCAATAAAGAGCGCAAAATATCTCATACCTCCAATAGATTTGACCTCCATGGGACCACATATGTCAGAATGAACTATCTGCAGAGTTTCTGTAGCTCTGGTTCCTTTTGAGAAAGGTAAACGTGACTGTTTGCCTTCACAGCATATCTCACAGGCACTCTTATCTATTGCAAAGCTATCGGGATAATCTAATCCCTCCACTAGTCCATTCTTCATTTTGTTCATGGAAACACTGTTTATATGTCCTAGCCTCCTGTGCCATAGTTCACCATTAACAGGTACTGATACATGTAAACAACTAGTCGACTTTAAATTCAATTTGTAAACACCATCTGTCAGTTCGGCATCTGCAACCAATATTCCAGCTGCATTGTATATCAGGCAGCGATTTGATTCAAAACTCACACTGTTTCCGTTTTTTATGAGTTCACTGACCGACAATAGGTTAGTTGTAAGGTTTGGCACGCAAAAGGACATTCTTGACAATTATATCGAAATCGTAGCTTGTGGTTATTTCTACCTCACCGGCACATAAAACAGGAACCTTTGTTTTGTTAGCCACAACAATTTCTGGTAAAATCGATGAATTTGAAGCATTTTTTATCCAACTATCATTTGCAGTCATGTGCATGCTGGCGCCAGAATCAATATACCAGTCACACTTATTAAAATTGCCACTGATAAAAACAACGCTGAATGCGTTAGACTGTTTTTTCTTCTCGAATTTATCATTTAATAGCGGACATTGATTTCTATAATGGCCGGGCTGCCTACACTTGTAACATGAAATGGTTTTCGTTCCCGCCATTTTGACATCTTTGACATTGACGTTTCTGTGGTTGCCGGCCTTACCGTTTTTCTTCCCGCTACTTTTGGCAATCAATGCAGCATTAAGCTCTGTCTCACTAATCTCTGCTGATCCAATATCCAGCAATTTTGTCTTAATTGCATCAGCCGTGATTGACATGCCCGAATGTTCTATTGCCATGATCATCGGCGAAAAACGTTCTGGTAATCCGGCGAGTAACAAAGAGCCAACCCACTCGTCATTAATCGTAAAGCCTGTTCCAGACAACCGTTGCGATGTATCCACAATCTGCGTTACATAACTGGTCATCGTTTCACAGTTTTCCAGTCTAATTGAGATCAGATGCCGAAGCAAAGATATTCTTCTCGAAAAGCCAGAGTCGTCGAACAAAGATTTTAATTTGTTCCACAATTGCTTCGTGGTTTTTGCTTCCTTCACGTGTACATATAACGACGAATCAATGGTTAACACGAGTTTTGCCTTGGCTTTTGTATCTAGAAGACTGTCTGCAGGCTTTTCACCCTCAGTTGTGATGAAACTGTTCATATTTTTCTAGTACGAGCAGATTTTCAGCTGCAAACGCCCAATCTTCATAATTTTCTTTTCCCTTTAATTTGGGAACGTTCACCACAAAATTCGAACTCATTTTTAGTCACTGTTATTTGTATACTGATAATTAACTGTTCAATTAGACTTTAAACTGATTATTTAAGTAAAAACACACTGGGCCCATAACCTAATAAAACAAGCATTGCGGCGGCGAACGAACAACAACTTTATTTTTCTTAAAGCATAGACAATGACATTGACATTTTGATATACAGATTAACATTACTCCCTGTCAATAAAAATTAATTAGCTCTCAAATTGAGATGAAATAGGAATTATGGCTGAGCGCTATGCTTTTTATTCATAGCGAAGCCCAAAATAAAATATTAATTATTATATTATTAATTATAATATTATTTAGTAATATTATAATAATTACTATGAATTGTATTAAATGTATGCTTACAACCCTGTCGCATATAAACCTAACAAACACTAAAGTATAATAACTTTACAGTCAATGATATCACCAAAATTTCAAAATAACAAGTGAGCGAGTTTAAAAAATTTAAAAACTATTTTTTAGAAAAAACTGCCACTCTCACAGGACTCAAAGGCTCAAAAATATATTAGTTCGGGCGCCATTGTCGTGTATAAAAAATAAAAAAAAAAATAAAAAGTGTATGTTGGTGCGGTGTGCGCAGGGGTCTTCAACTATTTGAAGCGAAGACGGGCAATATCCCTGCGCAGTGCAATTATACACGAACAATTACTTTAGAGAGAGCCGGATGTAATGCTCAGGATAGAGCCTCGCACTTTTGAAGTACAAGGACCTCTTGTCTAGTAAGCCTTAGGTCCTGGGAGTCATGGGCAGGGTGATATCATTAATACAATATGGTTGGGATAGAATATAGCATTTTTATTCCATAAACACACTAGCCGCTGAGGGCGGGCACATGTTATACTAATACCAAAATCTGATAAGTCTTCGCCGCAATTAAAAGTTAAAATTAACATAAACCAAATATAAGGTACCTGGCCAGGTCCGTACACAAACGTCTGTGCGCACTTAGAACGTTGTCCCGTTCACCGTTTTGTGATCCATTGGGTTCGAGCACTGGTACTGGTCGCGTCCTCAAAGCGACGCGGCGCTCCTGCACGCTCCGTTGTATGCGAGATAGTAGACGCTGGCTGGACCTTCCGAGTTTTGCGCTGAGCCACTACAGGGACCTCGGATCGGAGGCGGCGACGCGGCCTTTGGAAATAAGGTTAGGATCCGTGTGTTGCACCTTGGGGTCGCCGACGACGGGGCCTGCGCCGCGGCATGCGGTCCACGGTCCGGGAGAACCGCACCCTCTGGTGATGGGAGGACACTCCAGGAAGCGCCAATTCATACGGCCGGGCGGGCACGTGGATATCAACAGCTCATCCTCCTGACAACTTCGTGGCGGCAAATATCCCCTGTGTCCTTGCGCGTATCGCGGATTTTAAAGCTAAAGGTTAAACTATAGTCCCATGACGGGGTGCCGAGGGCGGCGAAAGTGAAAAAAACCCAAAAAATTAATAATTGCTCAAGCCATGTTACGTGTCTCGTGGCGGCCTATCTAGGAAGAGAGCGAATCGACTCCACTCGATTTGACATTTCGTCTTGTCACGCTCCTTTTCGCTTAATTCGGACGCACGTCAAACCAACCTTTAATATTCTTTAAAAGAACTAACGTTTAAATAAGGTATTTATTCGTTGAATATTATAATAATCTAAGTCGACGATATTAAAGGAGAATAATTAAAATTCTACAACAATCCTACCATGATTTCTTATTTTTTTATGATAAGTGTTTGTAATATATTGGGTAAAACTAAACGCAGGCGTTTCGCATTGCTGCCGCCAGAGGGCGTTCGGGGTTTTCACACTGCTAGCGTGGAATGCATCGTGTGGTTCGCCATTGCATTGTCCAGGGCGATATCGGTTTGATTTTAATACGCGGAGCGGTCTCGCGTCTTTTGCTTGTTGTTTAGTTTGAGTGATAATTGTGAATCTCCTGTTTGTTAAATAACTATTGAATTTGTGTTTGTGAAAAACTCTGTTATTGTGACTTTTTCTTGTGAGAGGTGAAACGTGGCTGGCTGTTCACATCTGACTGTTCCCGAGTGAAACTACGGGAAGAAATCTATTTAGTTGTCCTGGGGAATTGAGATCTCAAGGGTTAGGTAGGGTGATTAGGAATTCCCCCTTCCCGAAGACACTCAAGTTTGGATCCGAAGAGAAAGAAGATTTAATTTGGTAAGTGTTCAATTGTATTTAATTTATAGGTTAGGTTATCATATAGGGCCCTGTAGCTCCCTTCATAAGCTACGGTGGTAGCAGACTGCGTATAGCTTAAGTTAGATTCTAGTCGGACAAGCGTGGTGTCGCGTGGAGATTTTTTCCCGGTACTTAATTTTACCGGTAGATTTTTTCCCGGTAAAGTTCCGGTACAGAATTCTTCCCGCCGCTTCGTTTGTCCGGATTCTCTCTGCCACATTTTCTGGCAGCAGAGCGTAGTTGCTCTGCACATTTTCTGGTAGCAGAGCGTAGTTTATCTACCCTCTATTTGTTCGTTTGTAAAAAATAATTAATTGTTTGTAAAAATTATTAGATTTTTCTTAGTTTGTTTGTATAAGAATATTTGTAACCTTTTTGTATTTGTTTGCGGTTTGTACCGTGCGTTCCGGGTTTGTGCCATTCTCATACCTACCGCGGTTCTTCGTGTAGTTGCTTGATTTTGTTGTTTTTTATTTACCTTTTGTTATTTTTTGTTTTGTGACTTGACGCGATGGCGAAGGCCTCCAATGCTAGGGCGACACTCGCCAACGAATTGAGATGGTTTGTGACGGCCGGAGGACTCCTGTCCCGGAAGGACAGGGAGGGCGCCATACTGCTAAGAGCGGATCACCTCCACTCACGATTGATTAGCGCGGAAGCGGCCATGGCGGCGCTTACCGAAGCCGATCTTACCCCGGAGGCCTACGCAGGTCACATGGCGGACATGGACCAGATCCTGAGTCTGCACGATGATATCGCGGAGGCGGTGACCGCAATAAGGGCGAGACAGGCTGGCGGACCAGCCCCTCGCACACCTGTTAGACAGGAAGGACCAGCGGTTACTGGTCGGCTCCCCACCCTTCAGCTGTCCCACTTTGGGGGTAGGATGGAGGAGTGGGTAGCATATAAAAATATGTTTGAGTCCCTGGTCGTAGCACGACAGGATTTGTCGAAGAGCCCAGAAGATGGCCTACCTCCTCTCCACTCTTGAGGATGAAGCGCGGTCGCTCATCCAGCACCTCCGGGTGGAGGACGACCAGTACGATACGGCTTGGGAGTTATTGAACTCCCGCTACCAAAACTTACGTTTGTTAGCGGATGCGCACGCCGCACAGTTGATGGCCCTGCCCAAGGTGGCCAACAGGGCACAGTTGCGCCTGCAGTTGCTCACGCCCGTTACAGTGGCCTGTAACGCGCTCCGCACACTGGGGCTGCCGGTGGACCAATGGTCTTTTTTGTTGGTGCACATTGTATTGGGCAAATTGCCCAATGACATCCGCTCGCGGTTTGAGCGCGAAAATGCGGAGCGGGATAGCACCACCCTACCAACATTCACTGACTTGGTGAAGTTTTTGGAGTTTGAGGCACGGGCGGCTGAGAATACCATGACGGACTCAGCGCCATCCAGAGCGCCTGAACGTAGGCCCCAACAGGGACGGCAACCGCCACCGCGTGGAGCTGGTGCGCGGGTTGCACCCACGGCAGCAGTCGCGAGGGACGCGGACTGCCTGCAATGTGGTCGGATGGGCCACAGCCTGCTGCAATGCAGGGACTGGCAGGGACTGCCAGTACAAGATCGGCGCCGCATGGCAAAGCGGCATGAACTTTGCTTTTATTGTTTGGGCGGTCACTATGCACGTGACTGTCCCAGTGCCATACCATGCAGTGCATGCCGTGGGCGGCACCACGCGATGCTTTGCATGAACCGCAACGGGGATGGCACCCGGATGTTGAGGCAGGGGTCCCCTATGGGCGGGGGCGCTCCTGCGCGAAGCCCTCCACCACCGGACGGAGGACGCGGCTTCGCTCGTCGCACCCCCCCTCG
Source organism: Ephestia elutella (assembly GCA_018467065.1). Classification (NCBI taxonomy): domain Eukaryota; kingdom Metazoa; phylum Arthropoda; class Insecta; order Lepidoptera; family Pyralidae; genus Ephestia; species Ephestia elutella. Next base: position 15,168,107 of record CM031582.1, read on the forward strand.
GGAGGGGGGTCGCGTACCTGCGCGGGTCTTGGCGGACCGGGACCACGCGCCCCAAGGTCATGGCCAGTATGTAGCTGGCCAGGCCCCGGATAGGGCCCCCATGGGCGGGGGCCCTAGATCGGACGTGAGAGTGGGGACACCCCCCTCCACGCGGGTTACCAATACCCAACACATGCAGCCGCAGCGGTTTTCTCCGCCGCTGCACGAGTACCCACGGCTGGAGTACCACCCGCCGTACCATATGTATGGCCGGGCCGCGGGTTATGCCCCCCTCAGATGGGGATGTGCACTCGCCCGCCATATTATCCGGGTCAGTGGCGCGCCCCTGGTTTGGAGAGAGTGGGGAGCCCGTAACTAGCTTGCTCCCTTGCTGGGACAGAGCCGCGGACGGTTCTGCTCCCTACCGCGGTGGTCCGCGTATGGGGTCGTAGGGGGAAGCCATTAATTTGAGAGCTCTGTTGGACTCAGGGGCTCAAAGCAGTTTGGTTACCACTCGAGTGGCACGCCAGTTAGGTTTAGTCGTGGAAGACTCGCCTGTGCCACTTCTTGGAGTTGGTGGCATACAAGTGAAGTGTCTGACGGGCCAGACACTTGTCACCTTTTCTTCGCTGAAATCCTCCACAATGAGGATCACGACTTCGGCTATGGTAATGGATACCATTGCGGGTTGGCACCCCTCGACAGACATACCGCCGGGTGTGTTGTCTTTGGTTTCGGGTCTGGATTTGGCCGACCCCTTTGTTTTTCATCCCGGCCCAGTGGACTTGCTCCTGGGCTCGGACGTATTGGGTTGGATTTTGTTGGGTACCCAGAAAGCTCTGGGTTCGTCTTCACTGATGGCAGTGTCTACTATCTTTGGTTTCGCCCTGATGGGCCCTGTGTTTGATAATAGCACCGTGGAGGAGCCACCGGTCGTCGCATCTGCGTCCTTGGCCAAGACCATGCAAAGGTTTTGGGAGGTGGAGGAGCCACCTATGAGTTCCAGGATGGATCCGGAACACGCTGAGTGCGAAGCCCTTTTTCGATCGACCACGGAGAGGTTGCCCTCCGGTCGGTTTGTAACTAGGTTACCTTTTGTTGCCTCTCGTCCTAGCCTAGGGCAAAGTAGGGCGCTTGCGGAGAAACGACTGCTGTCCATGGAGCGACGTATGCAGCGTGACCACGTACTTCGCGATAAATATATTGAATTTATGCGCGAGTACGAGGATTTGGGTCACATGTCTCCGGCTCGAGTTGATTGGAGCTCAACTGAGCATTATTTTTTGCCCCACCACGCGGTGGTGAAGGCCTCAACGGGCAAGTTGCGGACTGTCTTTGATGGGTCCGCACCCACTTCGAACGGAGTTTCGTTGAATCTATGTTTGCATTCAGGTCCCAAATTGCATAGGGACATAATTGACATCATCTTGAACTTTAGAAGACATCAAGTGGTTTTTGGCGCGGACATCCGGATGATGTTCCGCCAGACAGTCATACATCCTGAGGACAGGCGATTCCAGTTGATACTCTGGCGTGAGCGCCCTGAGGATCCTGTGACGGTGTATGAACTCAACACAAACACGTATGGTTTGAAATCTAGTCCCTATATCGCCATCAGATCATTGCTTGAATTGGCAGAGCGGGAACGGATCCGCTTTCCCCGTGGGGCTTCCGTGCTGTCACGTGACTTGTATGTTGATGACGTGTGCACCGGAGCCCAAAGTATTGAGGAGGCCCTCCTACTGCGGGATGAATTGATCGAAATATTGAAGACAGGTGGCTACGAGCTACGTAAGTGGTTGTCTAATGAGCCTAAAGTTCTAGAAGGGATCCCGGAGGATCACCAACAGAACCCTCACCTGTTTGAGGATGTGGATGATCCCAACAGGATAGCGGTGCTGGGCATGCAGTACCAGCCGCTAACCGATATTTTCACATTCCAAGTGGACTTGGAAATACCAAAAGTCTGGACTAAGAGAACGGTGTTGTCCGTAATAGCCCGTATGTTTGATCCAAGCGGTTGGATCAGTCCAGTGATATTCTCTGCAAAGTGTCTTCTTCAGAGACTTTGGACTTTGGGCGTCTCGTGGGACGAGCCGCTGTTTGGCTCTCCATTGGATGATTGGCTCGAGTTGTTTTCATCGATTAAGGAAGTCAATCGGATTGCCTTGCCTCGTCGAATATTGCCCCCGGGAAATATCGAGCCAGCCTGCATGGCTTTTGTGACGCGTCGGAGCGAGGCTACGCCGCGTCAGTCTATATGCGGACAGTTGACGCCGATGGCCGGGTCAATGTCTCGCTTTTGTTAGGGAAGAGCAAGGTCGCCCCCATCAGGACTAGGCTGACTATTCCCAAGCTTGAGTTGAGTGGAGCTCACCTGCTCTCTAAATTGTTGCATCACGTTGCATGTGAGCTGGCGGCCACGGTCGAGATACGGGACATCTTCGCCTGGTCGGATAGCCAGGTCGCGCTTGCATGGTTGCGCGCGGCCCCACATACCTTGGAGGTTTTTGTGGGAAATCGGGTTTCCCAAATCCAGAATATCGGAATTGATATAACATGGAGACATGTGCCGGGAGAGCTTAACCCAGCGGACTGTGCCTCCCGAGGTTGTACGGCACCAGAATTGGTGTCACACCCGCTCTGGTGGGGTCCAGAGTGGCTGATGGGATCAGAAACATCTTGGCCTGTCTGTCAGACAGATGTTACTTCTTTGAGTTTGACTGGGCTCCGTGTACATGCTGTAGTCGCTGAGACGACGTCGGAGCCGGATTGGCTACTTGCTCGGTATAGCAGCTTGGATAAGCTTCTGGGTGTTACCAGTTGGATTAAGCGTTTCATACATAATTGTAGAAACCCACAGGCAAAGCGGTTGGAGCCGATTGCAGGTGCAGAAGAGCGCCGGAGCGCATTGTTGCATTGGGTCCGTGTCGTGCAGACCGGACGGTTTGAGTCAGAGCTTCGTATCTTGCGCGACTCACGCGCTAAGTTGAAGGGCGCGGTCGCTCGTTTGAACCCGTACATCGACTCGGATGGGCTTCTTCGGGTTGGAGGCAGGCTCCGGAAGGCGGATCTTCCATATGAGACTCGCCATCCTCTGTTGTTGCCCAAGGGCGGACCCTTGGTGCAGCTTTTGGTGTCTGATCGAAACATTCGTAACGCCCATGCTGGGTGCAATGCTTTGTTGGCTATCTTGCAACGCGAGTTTTGGATTTTGTCAGCCCGAAGAGCAATCCGTAGTGTTCTGTTTCGATGTATTGCATGTTATAGGTTGAAGGCATCCACGATGCAACCACAGATGGGTGATTTGCCCGCTGATCGAATCCGACCTTCGAGACCGTTTGACGGCGTTGGAACCGATTTTGCCGGTCCCTTTTCGATCAAGGCTTCTCCCTTTCGTAATGCCCGTATTGTGAAGGGCTATTTGTGTGTATTTGTTTGTTTGGCCACCAAGGCTGTCCATTTGGAGGTGGTATCGGCTCTGACTACGGAGGCCTTCGTCGCCGCGTTGGATCGCTTTGTTTCGCGTCGAGGTCTACCTTCCCTTATTAGGTCTGATAATGGCACAAACTATAAAGGAACTGTAAATTATCTTAAGGATGTTTCCGTGTTTATTGATAAAAATTGTACTAGTTTAAGTCAAATTGCTGCCCAAAGGGGAATAACCTGGAAATTTAGTCCCCCAAGTTGCCCCCATTGGGGAGGGATTTTTGAAGCGGCTGTGAAATCCGCAAAGACCCACCTCCGCCGCATTATCGGAGAAACGGCTCTAACTTTTGAAGAGCTGGCCACAGTGTTTTGTAAAGTTGAGGCGGTCCTCAACTCTCGTCCTCTCTGTCCGCTATCTCCAGATCCAAATGACTTGGAAGCTCTCACCCCTGGTCATTTTTTGGTGGGAGGGCCGTTGAATGCCCTGCCCGAATACCCGTGGAAGGATGAACGCGTATATCGGTTGTCGCGTTTTCAAATGTTGCAGCAAATGAGCCAGGACTTTTGGCGTCGCTGGTCGCTTGAATATTTGCATTTGCTGCAGCAAAGAGTGAAGTGGACAGACAGGACTGAGCCTCCCAGGGAGGGTGATTTAGTATTGTTAAAAGAGGCAAATTTGCCCTCATTGCTTTGGCGACGAGCTCGCATATTACGTTTGATTCTTGGCGGAGATGGCACTCCGCGTGTGGCTGAGGTGTTGGTCGACGGTTCGATTTTAAGGAGAGGTGTGACCTCTCTCGCCCGCCTTCCCGTAGAGTAAGCTAGCGGTCTGCTTCTCAGACCGGGACGGGGGGATGTTTGTAATATATTGGGTAAAACTAAACGCAGGCGTTTCGCATTGCTGCCGCCAGAGGGCGTTCGGGGTTTTCACACTGCTAGCGTGGAATGCATCGTGTGGTTCGCCATTGCATTGTCCAGGGCGATATCGGTTTGATTTTAATACGCGGAGCGGTCTCGCGTCTTTTGCTTGTTGTTTAGTTTGAGTGATAATTGTGAATCTCCTGTTTGTTAAATAACTATTGAATTTGTGTTTGTGAAAAACTCTGTTATTGTGACTTTTTCTTGTGAGAGGTGAAACGTGGCTGGCTGTTCACATCTGACTGTTCCCGAGTGAAACTACGGGAAGAAATCTATTTAGTTGTCCTGGGGAATTGAGATCTCAAGGGTTAGGTAGGGTGATTAGGAATTCCCCCTTCCCGAAGACACTCAAGTTTGGATCCGAAGAGAAAGAAGATTTAATTTGGTAAGTGTTCAATTGTATTTAATTTATAGGTTAGGTTATCATATAGGGCCCTGTAGCTCCCTTCATAAGCTACGGTGGTAGCAGACTGCGTATAGCTTAAGTTAGATTCTAGTCGGACAAGCGTGGTGTCGCGTGGAGATTTTTTCCCGGTACTTAATTTTACCGGTAGATTTTTTCCCGGTAAAGTTCCGGTACAGAATTCTTCCCGCCGCTTCGTTTGTCCGGATTCTCTCTGCCACATTTTCTGGCAGCAGAGCGTAGTTGCTCTGCACAATAAGAAAGGTTTGTTAGGACCCTGAGACGGAACGTGTGTCACCAGCTGTCAATGTCAGACGTCCAACTCTGCAGATTTTGTTGACAGTCTAATTTAATCATAGAATGTTTTGTTATGAATGTTTAGTTTTTGATATAATTCCGTAAGTACACAAAATCGCGTCGAGTTATTGCTACCAATGGTTTCGGCGTGACTCAAAGAACGCCCTGATGTGCAGGTCTCCCTGTTTTCTTAATAAGTATTGTAAAAACAACATATGAAATTTGTGTACCGGTGTGTTACTTTCCCATTCAATTTGTCTGGAAACTAATGGATTTGAATGCCTGCTATTGTGATGCGTCGAGAGCCTATCATGCAGGTAATACGCCACAGGAATAGTATCCCAATATATCAACTATTTCACCTAAAATATGACATGCAAAGTTGACCAGTTAGAAGTTCAAAATAATTCTGTAGTTATCACTACAACCATAAGTCCTGAACGGCTGAACAGATTTTCATATGAGGGGTTTGTTTAGATTCCTCGCATTCCTATGTGAGTTTTTAGTCGTGTTTTTTTATTTTTTTAATAATTAATTAAAGATTAAAACTTAAGAGGTTATAGACCTTACGTCAGTTACATAAGGTCTGAAATAAATTTGTTGCCAGCACAGTATGTTAGGTGTTGGTAGGTATTTGCAGCAGTAACTTCGATTACTACAAGATTTATTTATTAAACTTGAAGGTTTTTTGAAATACACAATCAAAACTCAAAATTCTCTATAACTTTCAATCTTTGAAATTAATCTCTTTTGTAAACTTACACGTGGGATATCCCTCATTAAAAATGAAATTCTAGTAAAAAATAATTTTCAATAAAATCTTCTTTTTGAAAAATGAAATGGCGGCGGTAGGAAGTAAGTTTGGTAGGTAAAAGGTACTTACAAGTGACATTCAAAGATCTTTAACAAATCTATTTGTCTAGACTAATTAAACAAAGCGTCTGTTCTCGACTTCCAATATTGTACTTTATAAATACTATAAATAGCTCGTATATTTACTTAATTACTTTTGGGTAGAGAACACCGATGGTTAGCAAAACAACGAACTCGTGTGTTCAAATTTAGCCGTCCATTAGCAAGTCCGCAGTTTCTACTATTTACAGTCTACAACGATGTCAGAATTACTGGAAGGATCACGTGTTGATATCCCACTTAGTAAGACAGAAGTCTTACTAAGTGGGAAGAATCCCATCTTTTCTTATAGGTAACTTAAAATTAACACTTGTGTCATATTTTTTGAAGTCACGTAAAGGCTGTTGCGTGTATTATACGCAACCGTGTTAAATTTCACATATACTGCACTTACGTTTGTTGATTCGCACATTCATTACACATAATTGTTTGTTTAACTATTATTTTAACGCTTGTTAGTGTTCACTAATCGTCTTCCAAAACAAACACATCTGTTTGTTTACGTAAAGTCAACTCGTCACCTTGGATGTTTGACAGTGACGTTTGACAGTGACGTTGGAGATGACATTTGGAGATAGTTCCTGCATTTGTGTTGCGATGGACGCGTTGGTAGAATGTTTTTTATTTACTTATATTTGTAAATAATATAGGTAATTGGTCAAAATTTATAGAATAATAATTTAAACAAGGATTTTATTAGATTAACTATATCTTTTTTTTCTTCGAGATGAATGTCGCACTCCTATAATTTTGTCTCTGGTCGAGCTCTATGTTTGTCTCGGATTTCGTGTCAGCTAGACTAGGTGACGTGGTTGGGATTGCCTCGTAGGAAACGATCAAGATGGTCTTTCTTAGTTCCAAGGCGCTCCATGGCTGGACGCCTCGCTTTTTGAAGCCTCCATGAGTGGAAAATAAGATGCAGCGGCCCGGTGAGTCCATCTCCCTGGCGTTCTGCTGGTCTTTTATATGAATATTGTCGACACGATGTTAATAGTGTTCTCCGTTGTTCCAGAATCACGCCGCTGCTAAGTTTAGGTTTTAAGTTGTTAGTTTACGCTTTATTTTTCCAATATTCCACGTTCCACGTGTTATACTTTATTAGTTTACTCGTTTAAACTATTTTTCCTCGTGCCTTGGCACGTAATTTAATGTCGTAACAAGGTTACTTCAAAATAAGTTTCTACTTATAACTTTCTTTTCTTTTCGTTGTACATACTGGTTACAATGACCCTGATCCTAAGGGTAATCTCCTTCTTTGGATAAATAACCCCTATTTATCCCAGTAAAACAATAACACTTCATGTAAGCAAAGAGGATTGCTGACCACCATTCGATGTGAGACCACATGGCCAGATGTCTCCAAATCAACAATCCAGGACCCCCAGCTGTTCCTACATTACTGGGAGTGACGAGGTGATACAATTTACTAGAAGAAAGGAGAGGACCTAAAAGGGATTTACCAAGTAATATCCATTTTATAACTAGAACTTAAACTTTAGAATTTATTTTAAGGCAGAGACTTTGCCTAACATGATTTGTTCCTAGTTTTATCACATAGAGAGGACGCTCTCAACCTTTGTTAAAAGGTAGGTCTTATAACCAACTTTAAGAATAAGGACATTTTTCTATGTCATGTGTTTTCATAGGTTATGATAATTAGACTTTAGTCTTAATTAGTTTGTTTTAAGAAACATGTGAGAAAAGAAAGGATTTGTTAAAACATTCCTATAGAAAGAATTAGCATTAAGGAATAAGAATATTTAACTACTAAAAAGTGAGTTTACCAAATATGTATATTTTCCTGTAATATATTTAACTTGATATATAAACAATTAACTTGTTTAATTGATTCCAACTAATAGTTGGTGGCGCCCTTGGTTAGAATTGAAACACAACATATATCTGGTCCCTTTCTTCAAATGTAACATTCCACAGAGCGACAAGATCCCATCGACCCACTCCGGAGTCTCCTACATAACGCACCACTGAGCTGGCTGTGCGTTTGTCCACCGGTGGCAGGCAGTGTTTTGCACGCCTGTCCTATAGTGGGTAATAGTTTTGGCGTACCCAACGTGTGGCCGAGTGATGTGAGATCAGTTCTTCTGTCAACTTCATCGCTTGGTATTTTGAAGTTTGAGGTTAGTGTTGTTGTTGTTATCTATATTTCAGAATTAATTTAAAGGTTTATAATCCTTTAGAAATGGCTTCGTTAAGGATGAACTTTTATCATCTCCTCAGCGATGAGCTGAGATATGAACTTTTCATCCGAGGACACAAGAATATAAGAACAGTCGATGAGATGCGAGCCAAGCTTGCCTCGTTGACTAAATCGAATCGTCTAGCAGTGACAATCGATCCTGCTACATTAGAAATAGAATCAGAATTAGAAATTTGTGAGAATAAGATTAGTGACATCGTCCAACTTATTTCTTCAGAATCATTGACACCTACGGGTCATGATAGAATTATTTCACGATTAACCCATATACAGCATAGGGTATGTCGTTTAGTCTCAGAAGATGAGTCTATTTTAGGAAGAGTTTCCCTTTTAAAACAAGAATTTGAGAACTCATTTAAACTTTTGAATGTTGATATTACAGGTGAAGTGGGATTTTGCTTCAATGATTTGCATAGTGGTACATCCAGCGGTGTGACTCCAGTCAATCCTCCGGTTGTTAGCAACCCTCTACTTCTTCACCAGCGGTGATAGCGGCTGCATCGGCAATACGGTCAGGTGAGCTGCAGGTTACCATTGATCCATCTCGTAATGTCTCAAAGTGGAATGTTAAGTCCTCAGGTAGAGATAGCAAATTAAATTTGCACGCTTTCTTAGAAAAACTAGAAGAGTTAAGAATTAACAAGAACTGATATTTCCAGAACGTAAAGAATATGCTGACTCTTTGAAAGAGCTGCAAACTATTTTCCTTAAAGTTAAGGAACACTTAAGAAACACCTATGCGAAAGGCAAGAAGTCTTATGACAAAAGAAAAATAAATCTAGGTCTTAAGGTAGGCCAAGTAGTTTGGAAAAGGGACTACGTCTTATCCAAGGCAAGTGATAACTTTGCTAGTAAGTTAGCCCCTAGGAACATTAAATGTGTGGTGGAAGAGAAAGTAGGTGATCTTACTTATCGTTTACGTGCCATAAATGGTAAAAAGATAGGTCTAACACACATAAAAGACATTATACATGTCAGTTCCTAAACATAGTTCATAAGTACCTAGCTATACGGTAGGCATAGAATAGAAAGTGAGAACCGAGTGTAATAGAATGAGAAAGGGTGAGTGAGACGATGAATGTTAGACTATGGTATGATAGATAAGCCTGAAGGAGAGTGTGAAAGGTAGTGAGTCTGTGAACTAAATTTTTGTTTGACCTGCAGGTAGATCATATCGTTTTGGCTATATTTATTTTATGTAAGTAATTGAGAAAGAAGATAAAGCACTCGCTGTCATTTTGTATTCTGTCCTACAATTAGTTAAGATTTAGTTTAGGATAATTTCCTTTCAACACTCGAATGAGTTATAAACGTTTCTCACGTTATGTATTTCCATTAACAGTTATGTGTCGCAGAAGCTGTAAGAAAAAGAGAATTTTCTGCAACTGCAGAAGGTACTGTAAGTGCCACCATGAGTTGTTACTGCTTATAGTACACTCACAGAATTTAAGAAGAGTTGTTATTTTAGGATACACTCACAGAATTTAAGAAGAGTTGTTATTTTAGGATACACTCACACACTAGAATATAAGAAGAGTTGTCACTGTAAAGTGCACTCACATACACATAAATGACACATTTTATAGGTCATTGAACACTGAAGAATCATAGTAGGTAGGAAGGATGAATATCCTTGTATCTCCTCTTCAGTGGCATTAAGCTGATCCCAAGATTTAGGTCATAGGGCTGAAGAGGGGAATAAAGAAAAGAAAACAGAATAGGCTAAGATACGTTTAATTGTAAACTACGTTAGTTATATAATAGAATTCCACTGAGACTCAGATGTCATTGGTAACTCTGTTGCTCATGGTTTAATTTTGCATGCTTTTATATCCATTAAGATATTAGAATAGAATTGTTTGCCGATGGGGTCGTTGTCATTCGTTGGTCGACCTTGTCTCGGAGTATTTTTGTTTTTGTTTCGCGAATAGTGCCTCGTACCTCACCCCTTCTTCGCTCTTTGCCAAGGGGGTATGTTGCGTGTATTATACGCAACCGTGTTAAATTTCACATATACTGCACTTACGTTTGTTGATTCGCACATTCATTACACATAATTGTTTGTTTAACTATTATTTTAACGCTTGTTAGTGTTCACTAATCGTCTTCCAAAACAAACACATCTGTTTGTTTACGTAAAGTCAACTCGTCACCTTGGATGTTTGACAGTGACGTTTGACAGTGACGTTGGAGATGACATTTGGAGATAGTTCCTGCATTTGTGTTGCGATGGACGCGTTGGTAGAATGTTTTTTATTTACTTATATTTGTAAATAATATAGGTAATTGGTCAAAATTTATAGAATAATAATTTAAACAAGGATTTTATTAGATTAACTATCTTTTTTTCTTCGAGATGAATGTCGCACTCCTATAATTTTGTCTCTGGTCGAGCTCTATGTTTGTCTCGGATTTCGTGTCAGCTAGACTAGGTGACGTGGTTGGGATTGCCTCGTAGGAAACGATCAAGATGGTCTTTCTTAGTTCCAAGGCGCTCCATGGCTGGACGCCTCGCTTTTTGAAGCCTCCATGAGTGGAAAATAAGATGCAGCGGCCCGGTGAGTCCATCTCCCTGGCGTTCTGCTGGTCTTTTATATGAATATTGTCGACACGATGTTAATAGTGTTCTCCGTTGTTCCAGAATACGCCGCTGCTAAGTTTAAGTTTTAAGTTGTTAGTTTACGCTTTATTTTTCCAATATTCCACGTTCCACGTGTTATACTTTATTAGTTTACTCGTTTAAACTATTATTCCTCGTGCCTTGGCACGTAATTTAATGTCGTAACAAGGTTACTTCAAAATAAGTTTCTACTTATAACTTTCTTTCTTTTCGTTGTACATACTGGTTACAATGACCCTGATCCTAAGGGTAATCTCCTTCTTTGGATAAATAACCCCTATTTATCCCAGTAAAACAATAACACTTCATGTAAGCAAAGAGGATTGCTGACCACCATTCGATGTGAGACCACATGGCCAGATGTCTTCAAATCAACAATCCAGGACCCCCAGCTGTTCCTACATTACTGGGAGTGACGAGGTGATACAATTTACTAGAAGAAAGGAGAGGACCTAAAAGGGATTTACCAAGTAATATCCATTTTATAACTAGAACTTAAACTTTAGAATTTATTTTAAGGCAGAGACTTTGCCTAACATGATTTGTTCCTAGTTTTATCACATAGAGAGGACGCTCTCAACCTTTGTTAAAAGGTAGGTCTTATAACCAACTTTAAGAATAAGGACATTTTTCTATGTCATGTGTTTTCATAGGTTATGATAATTAGACTTTAGTCTTAATTAGTTTGTTTTAAGAAACATGTGAGAAAAGAAAGGATTTGTTAAAACATTCCTATAGAAAGAATTAGCATTAAGGAATAAGAATATTTAACTACTAAAAAGTGAGTTTACCAAATATGTATATTTTCTTTTTAATATATTTAACTTGATATATAAACAATTAACTTGTTTAATTGATTCCAACTAATAGTTGGTGGCGCCCTTGGTTAGAATTGAAACACAACATATATCTGGTCCCTTTCTTCAAATGTAACATTCCACAGAGCGACAAGATCCCATCGACCCACTCCGGAGTCTCCTACATAACGCACCACTGAGCTGGCTGTGCGTTTGTCCACCGGTGGCAGGCAGTGTTTTGCACGCCTGTCCTATAGTGGGTAATAAGGCATCGGGTACCTACTGCCTTTTAGCGGTGGTAGTCAGTAGTAAATTAAATATTTTGAAAACACGACGATTAATTGTAAAATAAAAAATATATTTATCAATTTATTGTTGGTTTACAACGTAGGTCATTTATACCAAATAGTCGCGTAAAAAGCTTGGAAGGATGTTTTAAAAATACTAGTTTTTTCTAAATCATGGCAGGTGATGTGTTTATTGCGTTTCCTCAATGCAAATCGAAATGAAATCATCGAGACACTACGTCTCATCACGTGTTTTATAAATAAATATTGTAATAAATACATACCTATTATGTATATCAGGTTTTTATAGGGTCTAGTTGAACGTACATGTACATATTTCCTCTAACATAAGACACCTATTTCGATGGAATTATTTTGAAGGAATAATTCCGTATGTCCTCTTCTGTGTCATAATCACATTCGTTATCTACTAAAAATCAAATTTTAGTGTGTTCAGTCAGATACAAAATCACGTCTTTATCCCTTACGGGGTAGACAGAGCCAAGAGTCGTCGGTCTCGAAGGCCACGCTTAGCTGAATAGTGGGCTAACTGATGCTAACTATTTTAGTGTGTGCCTTTAATTGCAATTTTCCCGAATATACCTACCTACTTACTTGTTCTTTCCTCAATCCATCTAGAATGTGTTGAATGGCGGGATTTTTACTTACATAAACATGGCTGTGGTTCGTCCAAATCCAAGTGTCATATCTATTGAGTGGTATTGTCTGTCTGTATGTACACTAACAGTGGCGGAACGAGGCTGAACAAATTAGCGAAGGCTTTCAAAATTCGGCACCAAACGGTTGCCGCTGTATACAACAGTGCATGTTATGTGTTGGGTTGGGGAGAATATCAACAATGAGATTTTATAAACATATAATTTTTGGACAAGCTCCAATCAACTTCACTAATTTACGCCAGAAAGAAATCTTTGAGATATAAGATATTCAAAAGTGAAGGAAATTGCATCAATTTTTGGAGGTCGTTGCTTCTTCTTAAGAAAAATTTAGAAGACTTGAAAAATCTCTTTTCATTACCAGTGTTACATAAGTCTTCTAAATCAATGAAATTAATCTTAAGAGTGTTAGCTAAACACTCGAAAAGAAATATAAATAAAAGACTCCATGCTTCTATGTGTTGAACATGGAAACAGCCCATGTTACTTGCGAACTTGCGAAATAATTGTCTATGCTATGCTTATAATCTTTCCAAAAATATGGGCCCTTTTTATCCATCTACATAAACCTCCTTCCATAAATGTGCCTACCTATTTCTGCTCCACATTCGAGATTATCCGCGCTCCATATAGCGAGCAGTTTACGAGTTTAACCAGTCCAAACAGCAGACAATTATACCAGCCTGCACACAGGGCCGGGCTGACCATGTCGGGGCCCCTAGGCAATGCAATTATCGGGCCCTAAAAATATGTTTAGTGCAATTTTATAATTATTTGAACTAGACGTGCCCGCGGCTTCACACCTTTGGGTATTTTGTGATTCTAGATACTCATCATAATTGTGTATGATACTATGATCTTGGGAGATGACGACATTTTTCGCAGTCTTGCACCAGCTCTCGCCAGTTGTCAGCTCTGAGGCTGATAATTGTGTATGATAGCACTATTTCTCAAATTCAACACTTGTTTAATTGGATCATTTTATAGATTGGAACATGACAATATTGCCATACTTACTCTAATTTACGTATTTTTTTCTGGCGCCCGGGTCCTACATAGTCTTGTATAATCCGACCCTGGGTACAAATGTAATCTGATATCGATCTGCGAGTGTCGCAATCCGACAAATTGGTCCGCTATGGGGAAACCAAATGGAAGGTCTATACGGAGTAGATACGGGGGAGTATTCGAATTATAGGGATGGAGTGGGATACGTCATGAGGGGGAAGAGAGCAGAGGGCAGATTTTAAAAACATATTGGAAATAGAAGTAGAGGCAGGCCAAAAAATAAAATGTGGCCTGAACCTCGAGATATTATTACTAAGTTCCGGCATGGTATGGGTGGTAAAAGGAAGGTAAATGGAAAAGTTGATGAAAAACTTGTACCTACCAACATCGCGGCTGTTTCAGAACAATCCCAAGCTTTCGCATTTATTATATCGGCAGAATATAATATTTCACTGTTTCGAAAAACAAGAGTTTGAATTTGCATTCGTTTTCTGACAATATCGTTCCTAAATGAAGTCATTATTCTAATATTGCTTGTTTAACAATATTCTTTGTCAGCCGTATAATCACTATGCACACTAAAGCTAGAAGCCAAGGTGAAGATAAAAATAAGTTGTACCTAAGTGCATTTGCTTGTACGAGCAGTGGCGTGTATCAACAGCCATAAATAGCATAGAAATAATCCTATTAGGTATATAAACAAACATAGCATTTGTCCGCGACATTGTCCACTTAAATTATAGTACCAAAGTTTTGGAAAAAACCGTATGAAAAAGAAAATGCCTATATTCAGAAGTTTATCGGCATTTGAGATAGATTTACGTGGCCGGAATAATAAAGTAACTAATTTTTTTCTTCGTAAACTAATACCTAACTTATTTTTCCAACCGACCATAATAACTGTAATTATTTCTAAGAAAAAACCTAAATTGACTTTTAATGCAGTCACGATCCAAAACAGAGGGCAAAAAGTTAGTTGTAGTTTGTACCAGATAATAAAATCTAGACTCTTCTAGATTCTTCTAGAAAAATGCAGCAGTGGAGTTTGTTGCGCCGCCTCTTCTCCACTTGCGCTTTGGAGGCGGTGGTAAACTTAGCTTTAAGTAATTTTATGACGTCAACTAACTAAAAAACGAGTGAAGTGACGATTTATAAGTGCTATTTTTAAGCCAATATGAATAAAAATATTTGACTTTGACTTTGACTTCCGGTGGCCTCATTTTTTTTTCATAGCTGTGCAATATATAGGTGATTTTTAAATATGTACTAGTAATTTTTTTGCGATACATGGTTGGAATAGTGAGAGAAGATCTCAACATCCAAAGAAGAATAAAAAAAACGTATTTATTTAGTGGCATACAAAACAGAATACAATCATTGAAGCACTTATAATCTAGATTATGGAGCTGATCTAAATCGTAATCCAAAAATATGTACTTACGCCTAAACACTTTGAATGAAAAAACAATAATTTGACAAACACTAGAGATACATATTTCAAGTTTATAAAAGTTGTTTATGTTATAAGTTTAGTTTATAAAATCTCTAATCTAATCTGCTGATCGACTAATTTATATGGGACAACTTATTTCATAAATTTTTGACAGATTTCTTTGGAAATCTGCTTAATTTTATCATCCAAATCTTCTGCAAAAATTTAGTTAGTGCTCAAAAAGACAGCCTGTATAATAATGAAGCGCGAATGTTTACTTATTTATTAAGCTGTACAAAGTATACGAAGAGCGCGTGTATGTAATTTTGAATCCATTCTTATTAACCTTGGAGTCTTTGGTCAAGGTGATCGTAAATAGGAAGTGCTGATTTATGATTCTGGCCGTTGATTTGTCTATGGTCCAAGGGAGATAAAATCGTAATAACTGTGCCACGTTCTGCATTGTCTGTGTATGCTTGTGCACACACCGTGGACGTGAATTGATAATATTAGATGATATCTACACAAGAGCTCACTAGACTTTTAAATTCCCTCTAGTTATAGCTTATATTAAAAATTCTTTATTGAAACTTGTCTAGATATAAACGGTCTAGTCTCGGGAATTTTCCAGAAGTCGGCATTGAAAGAAAAATTGCAATCTGGAATAGTTTTATCCACGAGATAGCCAACTGGGAGTTCGGTTTGACACCGATCACTTTGCACTTGTTAAAAAAGTAGCCCGCCACGTTTTGTTAAAATACATTTAGGTTTATCGTATTTGAAATCTTCTATTTCTGATGCAAACACAGCCCTAGACAACTATGGCAATTTACTTACTAAAATTTGTAATCCTAGTCTAGGATCACTGAATTCCTTTTTTTTGTTTTGGTCACGTCTAGGATCACTGAATTCCTTTTTTTTGTTTGGCTCCAATACGAAGTTTCTGCCGGCCCCGGTCCGAAAAATATTTTTGATATGGATGGCTCCCGCCCCGGCTTCGCTCGGTACATACATAAATTGTAGCCTACGTCACTCAGGTACATTACAGGCTTTCTATTGGTGTAAGAATTTTTGAAATCGGTTTAGTAGGTAGTTCTAAAGATTACTCCCAACAAACAAACTCACAAACGTACAGACACTTCCTCTTTATAATATTAGTGTGATTCTCGAAGTCAAGATAAGTTATAATTTGTACTACTTGTGTAATAATAGCGCCGCCACTTCTCCACTTGCGCCACAAAGTAGTTAAAAGGGAACAGAGGGAAAGCTTCATACAAGCGCTTCAAATAAGTACACTACTACAAGCATGAACGCGCGAGGTGCTTACGCACACACGCACTGTCACGTACAGTGCCAAACCGGTTCAAACCGGCTCGGCGCCACTCGGCGGGGTGCGAAATGTCAGGGCTCGCGCAGTCGTGGGTTCGCGCAGCGTTCCTGATTTGTTCCTTTTTCGGCCGTGTCGTTTTGTGTTTAAAATAGTAAAAAACAAAATGGTTAAATCAATATGACACCAGTGTTATCTATGTGAAGTAAAGGAAAAATACTGACACGTATCAGAGTCTATAAAATAGATACTAACATTGTATTTATTTTTCATTATTAAAAAATTGCACTGTTTGCTTAAATAATCATGTAAAACATAAAAACTGTCATATTTTGGCTATCCCAAAGACGTCACGTAAATACCTTATAATTATAGTTTGATTATGTATTTAGATTTATTATCTAAATAATTTAAATGTGTACTTAGATGAATATCGAAAGAAATAGTAGGTACCTACAACTGGGTACGGTGGTAAAAAAACGTTTGGATCGTGCGTGAATGATTAAGTACTTTTGTACCTACTATGTTGCACAGTACCTTAAGATCATTGGCGCTTAAGTCGTTTAGAAATACAAATCGTACAAGTAGCATCCTACTAATATTATAAATGCGAAAGTTTGAATGTGAGTTTGTGACGATGTTTCCTACTCAATCACACAAAATCTACTAGACGGATTTCGATGAAATTTGGTAAACGGGTAGAAAAATATCGAAAATAGCACATAGGGTACTTTTTACTAAGAAATTCCCACGGGATCGAGGCTCCGGGACGCGGTTAGTATAACAATAATTTCGTATCGTAAGTGCCAACAACAATACAAATTAATAGGTAGGTATCTTTTCCCGCGGATTGACACCGGTAGGTATATGTATAAACATAGTACCTAGCATATCCTAACTAATATTGCGAAAGTGAGTTTATTTGTTAGTTACTTCTTCACGCTTTATCTACTGAACCAATCTTCCTGAAATTTTGCAAATATAGGTACATATAGTTAGATAAAAGTACTGATCAGGACATAGGGTACCTACCTTTCATTCCGAGAAAAAGCACTGTTCCCGTGGGAAATTCACGCGAGTGAAGCCTCGGGCAAAAAGCTTGTTTTATATAATACGAGATTTATGTCCCAGATGATTGACTTATATACATAGGTAACTATATAGGTGACTAATTACCCTATTTGTGATTGAATTATCCTAGTATCATAAATGCGAACATATACTTTGTTGGAGTAGGTATACCTACCTATGTTCCGTTTTTTGTGCCTGAGCGGCTAAAAGGATTTCAATAAAAGGTATAGATATAGATTGGATCTTGGAGAAGAACATAGGCACTTTCCTTCCAAAAACGTTTTTGTGATTTTTCAAAAAACTACTAATCCAATTTGCATGGAGTTTTTGCTATTCGACTCGAAATACTCCGTAGTACAACTTAAGTAGACTAAGTACAACTTTCAATGTTAAACTGTTTTTCTTTCAATATACTAAAAATAGAAATAATGTTTTTTTCAATAACCAAGTCACAGCCCTATAAGAATAGGTATGAATTTTGTCGTCTCTTAGGAAGCTTTCCATCTGTATAGTTTTTAGTAATCTGTGCTTGCGCTTTGGAGGCGGTGGTAAACTTAGCTTTAAGTAATTTTATGACGTCAACTAACTAAAAACCAAGAAAGCAGGGCTTGAAACCGGTTAATAAAAAACCTAAAAAATATGTGTTTTGACCTGGTTACGCAGTAACGCTCGGGCCATTACGATTGGAGTGAAAACCCTTTTGAATCGGTCTCGCGAGCGGAAATTACCTGGTTAATCCCGCGCGGGCGAGTGACAAGGACGGGTATATCGCTCAGCGTTTTATCTCACTTACGCATTTGCAAGTCTCAACGTGTAGATTGGTTAGATTTATATCGAGCGAGAGTGAGAAATAATCATAGTTAGAGCGAGATAGAACACGATCGTCGAAAAGAGCGAAATGTTTTGGGTCTTTCCGGTATTTTGAACAGGAACTGAAATGATATCGCGCTTTGAACATAACCAGAAATAATATATGGTTTTGCTCAACCGTAACTGATTTAAAACGCTCTTTTTTTAAATGTATGGCGCATCGAGTGAGCTGGTTTAGAATTTTAACCAGGTTAGCAAGCCCTGCAAGAAAGTGACGATTTATAAGTGCTATTTTTAAGCCTATATAAATAAAAATAATTGACTTTGACTTTAAATTAAAAATAAGTAAGTATAAATAACACGAAGTAACTCTGCCTGTTATATTAACCAATTAATAAAATAAACATTATGCTAAAAGATTGATTAACAGTTGTCGGAAGAAAACCTTAGCTTCTCCAGTGTTCTGGCGTATTTGTGTGCTCGTCTGAACGACTTGGCCTCCGAAACTGGCCAAGGTTCGACCGCACCTACACGGAGTGAATTATTGTACTTAGTAACAATTTAAACTTGAATAGGTGGTGCATAATTTACAATTATGATTATTCCTGTATTGTATCATAATAACTTTAACTTTACCCTGTATTTTATATTTTTTTACAATATATACGAGTAACCAACAGAAGTAAACCGTACTTTTACAAAAATCTAATTAAATTCAAAAATAAATTCAGAACGCTATTTACAACTTGGGTGTTTTTCGTATAAACTATCTATTATATATTTAAAACAAAATTATGACGTTTGACCTAGACTTAATGCATATCAAATTTTATCAAAATCAGTCTAGTGGTTTAGACATGAAAGCCTACAGACCAGACCATAGAAGTAAGAACGGCCGCGCGCGCTTTCTACTTTTATGGTTTTCGCATTTATAATCAACCCCAAAAAACCTGAAATAGGGAATAAAGTTTCGGTTAACCTAACTAATATTATTTGCCGCGAGCGCAGTTGCGGACAGCTAGTATTATAATGAATAACTATGCCAAAGCCTGTGCGGTCTACTAATTAATTTTAATACTGATATTCCCTATGGATGTATAAATTAGTCGTCACGAGCCCTAATAAATAGGTCAAATGGTACAAATTTCAATTTGCTGCCACACCAATTTAATTACGACACGGAAAACTTACAGTCAATAGATTTTAGACTGTATTATCAGAGAGGAAGAGCTGGAAATGTAATGGTTGATTAGGGCAGCTGCAAATTGTATTTGCTGGGATGTTGCGTGACTCACCATAGTTTGCCTTCGTCTGTATGACACTGGCAACACTGGGTATTAAAGCGGACATTTCTAGGAATATGGATGAAAAATATTCATAGAACAAAAAAAATAAAATTTAAGTACAAAAACCATCAAACTAGAAAAGTGATTGCTCTCAAATCTTAATCAGCTGACTCAATTGACCGAGCGAGCGAAGCGAGCGAGGGCTAATAATTCAAGTTGGGACGAAAACACATTGTTTGTATGTATGTATGTTTGATCCGCGATAACTCTCGAACCGTTGAATAAATTTCGATGATATTAAGAATACGTGTAGCAACTGTCCATAGAATTTTTAAGTTCGTTGCGCAACAAAATCGGTTCAGCGGTTTTTGAGATATATGCATATTTTTAAAAATAATAATCGCGAGGTCTAAGTTCGCGGCGAACCACTAGTAAAATAAACTTAGATTTTAACAGCTGTCTGATTAACAGTTTTCGGTTGTCGGAAGAATAATACCTCAGCTTTTCTAACGTTCGTGTGTTTGTTTGAAAGACTTGACCTCCGAAACTGGAGGTCTGACCGCACCTACACTAATTATTACATGTTATTTAAAATTCTGATTATTCCTGTATGTATTTTATTATAATAACTTGTAACTTCAACTTTGTAGTTAACTTTTATGTAGGTTACGACAGCAGTCGCAACTTCAGAGTAAAACCCCAGAATATCGGACCTTCCAAGTGGGTCAAGCCGCCGTCCACAGCTGCTAGTAAAGTCAACTTGCATTTTGATATTAATTGAAATAAATAAAGCTTAATTTTATTTTGTTAATATCACTTAATTCATCAATCTCTCCCTTATATTCTTCAGTTATTCTTTAAGATGTGATCTTTTTTTTATTAGCCTACTAGCTTTTCGTCCGTGTGAATTTCCCACGGGAACAGTGTTCCCCGGGATGAAAGGTACCCTATGTCCTTCTCCGTACTTCTATGTGTATGCGAAACAGGAAGATTGGTTCAGAAGATAAAGCGTGAAGAGGTAACAAATAAACAAACTCACTTTCGTATTTATCATACTTATTAGTAAGGATTAGGGTTTGGGATAGTGTCCCACTGCTGGGGAAAGGCCTCCCCTCTGGATCGCCATTCCTGCCTATCCATTGCATTAGCTCTCCAATCTTTATCCTTCGCATCCAGATCATCCGACCACCTCGTTCTGGGGCGTCTCCTTTTTCGACGCAAGCCAGCAGGGATATTCTGTGGCTATTTCAGCCCACTTGTCCTCCATCCGATTTGATAGCAGTTTTTTTATTTCTTTTTAAAGCGGGATTATATAATCTTGAGATATTTACTGTAGGATACATGCTTTTGTTTACAAGAAGACATTATTTAAACGCCACAACACAATTTACGTAGGTTGATATTGCTCAATGTTTAAGCCTGCATCACACGTTTTTAGCCAAAACAGGCGTTACTGAATTGACCCTGGTGCCAAAACTAGATCATTATTGATAATAAAAATAGTACTATAGGCTTCTCAAATAACTGCTACTACTTATACGAGACAGATAAAAATATTTTGCCTTTTATTTTTGCGTAAATACCTTCCAGAAAACATGAAAAATACGAAAAACAAGGTTCACGGCTTTAACGAAATCATTATGTAAAACACAAATTATAATTTCTACATAATGTTAAATCGCGAGTTTATTAAACTAGCTACAAGTTGCTCGTTTTAGATTTTTGAAAAATAACTCGAAAAAAATATTATATATCGTAACAATTCACTAAGAAATTCCCCATACATTTTTTGTATGGCAATGCCATCGCTCAATATATACGAGTTCCAAGCCCACGAAAAATCAGTCTGCCGGTAAGAGTCAAGGGGAATCCACGTCGCTCTGCTGCTCGGGAGGCATTTAATTTTCGCGTGTTCATGTATTCACAGACAGCAGAGAGTAATGTAGATCAGAGTTACATATTTATTACTTTTAATCTTTTTAAAATTTATATAGGTACCATTTTCATACTCATGAATGATGGCCGACAATTTTTGATGAAATAGAAATCGTAATAAATCGAAATCATAAAAGTCAAAATAAATAAAAATCAAGATCCAAGATAGCGGACAACTTTTTTTTTTAAATTTTGCGATAGTATATCGTTTCATAAATTTTTCAGTGCGCTGATTACGAAAATAACATTTATTTTGAGATCCAAGATGGCGGACAACTGTTTTTTTCAATTTTACAATATGGGTATGGTTATATGGGTTTTTGGGGACGCTGATGACGAAAATAACATTTATTTTGAGATCCAAGATGGAGGACAGTTTTTTATTTTATTTTACAATATGGGTATCGTTTTCTAGGTTTTTGGGGACACTGATGACGAAAATAACATTTATTTTGAGATCCAAGATGGCGGACAATTTTTTATTTTATTTTACAATATGGGTATCATTTTATAGGTTTTTGGGGACGCTGATGACGAAAATAACATTTATTTTGAGATCCAAGATGGCTGACAGTTTTTTTATTATTTTACAATATGGGTATCGTTTAATAGGTTTTCGGGGACGCTGATTTTAAAATAAATGTTATTTTGGTCATCAGCGTCCCCAAAAACCCATAAAACGATACCCATATTGTAAAATAAAATAAAAAACTGTCAGCCATCTCTTTCATCATCAGCGTCCCCAAAAACCTACAAAATGTTAACCATATTGCAAAATTAAAAAAAAAGTTGTCCGCCATCTTGGATCTCAAAATAAATGTTATTTTTGTCATCAGCGCACCGAAAAACCCTAATAACCATACCCATATTGTAAACGTGAAAAAAAAGTTGTCCGCCATCTTGGATTCCAAAAAACTGTTATTGTCGTAATCAGCGCACTGAAACACTTATAAAACGATACCCATATTGCAAAATTAAAAAAAAGTTGTCCGCCATCTTGGATCCAAAAATACTATTTTTGTAAACCTCATCCCGAAAAATTGGCCTTCATGGGATGCCAGGCAGATGTTTAACATCTTAGCATCCTAGCACGACGGTCATGCTATTTTCTGTCGCGGCATTCGTGTCCATTTTACTGCCAAGTCGCGCCAAGTATGTTTTACATAAGAAAATGGTCGTAATTTTATTTTTAGTATGAATTCATTACCGTAAAGCAAGAAAAAAAATATATAGGTACCAACAAATCCTTTGCCGGATCCCTGTCACTTATTACTTCGGGTTGGCGGCAATCTCACGTCGATGTGTGCGTGTGACTTGCACACAGCCAGCTGCGGTCTATTAAATACCTAAACTCGGTCGGGCGCGCGGACGTGATACACTCTACTTTGCGTATTCATTTCATCATCTATTATATTATTGGTGCAAGTGTTTTAAATCAGTTTGCGATAATAGTAAGGCCAGAACCCAGAGAAGGGGACATTAAAATAGATGGTGATGGTGAATTTTAACAAGAATCTATATATAAATTTTTGGATTTTTGAGCATCGCAGATGCAATTAGTACTAAAGTACTTTCATATAGAAATAAGACATGGTGAAAAAATTCCATGCGAGCAGGACTTGAACCCGCGACCAGGTCTTTATACGACCTTGCTCTTTCAACTGAGCTATCGCATTTCAATCCTGAACATCAAAAATCTTCACCATATCCGATTTCTATTGAAACGCATTAGGCATGCGTCACCTAACACATATACCCACTATACGAGTAACCACCATATCTTATTTCTATATGAAAGTACTTTAGTAATCTATCTATATATATATCTTAGCAATTCAATTGCATATGGGTCAATGATATATTATAATACAGATATGTTACGTTCATAGTAATTTGCGTTTTAGGTCTGTTCCGAGCAATCCAAAACTACACACATCGACAAGTTTTACTGATAAGTAAGACAAAAGATACAAAAGAGCATGCGAATGAAAGAGATAGCAATAGTTTTCAATGATTCCTCGTCAAATGTTTCTTATGCATAGAGTAACATTTTTTGTTGTAGAGAGGACACTTATTTGAAAAGAAAGTACATGGGTAAGAAATAAAACATCTTATAAAAGTAAATCATATATATTGAAATATTTAACAATTCAGTGTCGGAAAAAACTCGGAAACCTAATTGATAAAAAGAAAAACAATAGTAATCCTCAATTATCAGTATAATGTATTATAATAGTAGAAAATCGAATTCAGTGAAACTATTTTAATGTTTATTAAATTAGTCCATTACACACATTAGATAGCTATTATAATAACGAACAATAATAAAAAACAACTGAACATTAATTTTAGGCATTGAAGTCACCATCAGTATTCGATTCTGCACTAACTAATCTATGTCCGCAGCGCACGCATCCTTGTCGCTCTCACGTCAAAACTAGAATCTCTCTTTCTTTGTCTGAACATGGCGTCAGAAAAATAATTGAAATATACTAAACAATCAAACTATTTTTGCATACACACATGTGATAAGAGATCCCTTGTACTTTGTTTACTTTAGAATCATAATTGGTACACTTTCAAAACACACACGATGGAATTTTTAATATATTTTGGTAAGGACACAGGAACTTACGACGCGGTACGCTCGACGAGGCGCTGGGCGCAAATGCTCTGTGGCGCAGACTGATTACAAGACGTTCCAATTGGGTCGTATTCGAGTCTTCACAGCGCGCGCGCCTATAACATATCTGCCTCTTGTTTATATAGTATATCATTGATATGGGTAATATATTATGAGGTATTTTATATAATGATTTTTCAGCTTGTTGCTGATACATTCCTGTCTATTTTTGACGAAGCATGTTGCGGATACATTTTTGTATATATTTTGATGAAGCATGTATGACTAATTTAACTTTGCAAGCTACTGAAATTTATTGAAGGCAAGCGGTCACTCCTCAGATCACAACAAACAAGGATTGTTTGTTGTGATCACTTGGTCCTAAATTCTGTCACGCAGTCGATCTCCTACCAGATGGCTAGATCTCATCAGAAGTGCAACTCAGTGTCCGGCAACAGAATGCTCCAGAAAAGCTACCAACAGTAATAAATGGAGAGCCATCGCAAGAGCAGCGGCCAAGTCCGAGAAGACCGATCCATAATCACGACCACTCTGTCAAGCAAGAGTAAACGACTAAGAACGCTTTTCTCGACTAAGAGGCTATTGAAATGGCTGATTTGGAGGCAAAATGTATTGTAATAACTTCTGTATACCCTTGTCAAATGCAAATAAATACATTCATTCATTTATTCATTAATACATGTTGCGGATTGTAAGATGTAAAGTTTTTGTTATCAATAGAGAAACACAGTTGGTCTATGCCACGCATGAGACGCGTTGTTGCGTTGAGATTTGACTTTATATTACGTTATTTACGTTACATGTGGCAGTGAAACCATATTTTCCTCAACTCCGAGTCTTCACCTTGAATCTCGGCCGTCACCCGATTCAAGTGCAGTCGACGAGGTCTCTTTATAAAATATTACTTAATGCTGTTATGTCCCTCCCTTGGATTTAAAGTTGAGAAAGTTACAATTTAACGATTTTGCGTCGGTCGATCGAAAGATTTGTAAAGTATAGAGAAATATGCGTTTAACTTTAAAGGTTTATTTATTTATTTTATTTATTTAATGACAAAAAATACAATACTATACACAGTGGTTTGTTTTGTACAGTTGACAATTTCTCGACACTACAATCTCGTGAGCATTATATTTCCGTGCTCGTGAGATAGATTGTTATTTATAGGTAGTTGTTTATATAAAAAAAAAATCTTTATTTGTTAAAGAAAAATACATTTGTTACTTAATTATAAAAGACCGGGGAACTATTTTAAGCAAAAAGCCTGTGCCAGAGTTCACTGTATTTTTGTTCAATAGAGTTACATCAAATCAACGAACCATTTACCATTATTATTACCACATAGTTTCAATAATTTCTTTGTTTTGATTCGAGAACCAATAAATACTAGGTATCAAATCAAGGCTGATATGAGAGAAAGAGATTGTGCAATGTGCAATATTGGCTACCAGGGAACGGGGTCACTTCCGACGACAGTTTCCTTCAATTTTCAACCTTATTGCTTAGAAATAACGGTCTTTTTATAACGAAATACGATGCAGTTTTACAATAATCAGAGCGATAAGATAGGCAGTGGTCCAAGATGGCAGAAACATGTTTTATTGTTTGTTGATCGTAAAATTTGTTTAATTAGGATTTAAATTAAAAACAGACTTGGGAATTTCTAGTGCTAGGAAAGATACTATTTAGAATATGTTTAGACCAACGGCAATACGTCCCATGAGATCCAACCATCGAGATATAATGTACTATGGATCCAACAGAAAAATCTGAAAAGTGAGATCCAAAAGTAAGACTCAACGATAAAGAATCGTATATAGTTTTGATTAATATCTCAGTGCAAGTAAAAGAACAAAATAGCTTTTGAAATATTTTGTAAAAGGATAGATAGATTGACGACCTCCGTGGCCTAACGGTTATCACGCCAGACTGCCACACCGGAGGTCCCGGGTTCGATCCCCGGTCAGGTCAAGATGGAAAATGATCTTTTTCAGATTGGCCTGGGTCTTGGATGTTTATCTATATATGTATTTGTCATAAAATATAGTATCGTTGAGTTAGTATCCCATAACCCAAGTCCCGAACTTACTTTGGGGCTAACTCAATCTGTGTGATTTGTCCGTATATATTTATTTATTTATTTAGATCAACAACACTTTATTGCACCATTTACAGAAAATAATATACAAAGTAACATACACAGATATAATATTACTAGCGCAGTAAATAGAGCGAACCTTCCCTAGGGGTTAATTACGTGCGGTCCAGTAACAATTTTTTTTTATATTATTGTTTAGGATGGTTGTAAGTATTTAAAATAAATATGGCACAATTGAATAGCTTTTGCACTCGCCGCCAAATTGGAAAAATAATAAAAAAATCACCACTTTCTTCGGTTTTTCGCTTATATTTTCTTTTAAGTGCATTTACGCTAGAAAAGTGTTCTACACAATGTTGTAGAAAATTAAATTTGCCGTTATTTACATTTAACATTTTGTTTCTAGGACTGACAGTTTCCGAGAAAAAAAATTCCTTTGCCTTAAAAAAAAATCTCATTTTTCAAACATTCGTCAATCTTTTTTAATTTAGAACGATGTAATCCAGTCATGACCTATTCTAGGAGAAAAGTAGTAGAACAAACATCGTAGGGAATATAATTACCTGCAAAACGCAATTGCATATTTCTTAACCAACCCTGCAAGGTGGAGAGTAAAACTAAATGATAAAACAACGGAAATTGTTTTTTGCTATAATATTTTACTTTTTACTAACTGAGCCTCACTCCCATGGAAATATCGGGATATAAAGTACCTTATGTGCTAGTCCTGATATTTTTCTACTAGTATACCAAATTTAGAAGAGGGCGCTACTGTGCTCATGTTAACTTCGACTCCGTGATAAATAATAAATTAAAAATATTAAAACACCGTGAAGGACTTATATTTGTGAATATTTTTGTGACTTCATCTGTGATCCAGCCTTGGAAACGTTATCAACGTATAAAACATCCAGTGTGTACAGGTATCCTGATCCAAAACCGATTAGTGATAACATTGTGATTGTGAACATCTCGAAGTCATATTGCGAAATAAATGCATTCGAAGCAATGACAGGTCAGTCCTATCTATGATATTTAAAAAAATCTGATTCGAGAAGAACCTTTGTTGTTATCATATCACTATAGCCTGTATTTTATAAACAATTGATTTATTTAAAGGAGGTACACAATCTACCCACACAACCTAAACAAAAATTAAATATACCAATAACGCCATCTATCTGTGAAGGGCAAAATTAAATATTTATTCATATTTTAATAACAATCTGGCGACAAGTTAGATAAGAACCACTAACATAATTGAATCAGTCACTATGGAAAATATTATGATTGTTTTGAAACAAATACAGGTTGATATATTAAGTCAAAAACAGGATATGTTAGATATGGAAGAAAGAATAAAAGAGAAAATAAATAGAAATATTGATGAAAAATTCAAAATTATGGAAGCCAAAACAAAAGAATTAGAAGAAAAAATTGTTCAACAACAAAAAACTATAAACTACTTAGAAAGAGAAATAAAAAAGAAGAATGTTGTATTTTTTGGAGTCGAAGAAACTGAGCAAAGTTATGAAGAGCTGCAAAGTATGAGTTTAGACATAATAAAGAATTCAATGAAAATACAATGCCAGAAAGAAGAAATAGAATGCGTTAAAAGAATAGGCAAGAAAAGCGGAAAGGTAAGACCTGTAGCGGTGACACTTACAACAGTAGGTAGAAAAATTGAACTATTGAAAAACAAAAAATCTCTTGAGAATTCCACTTTTTACATTAAAGAAGACTATCCACCAGCTGTTCTTCAAAAGAGAAAAGAGCTTCAAAAAGAGCTTAAGGAAGCAAGAGACTCAGGAAGAAATGTGGTTCTGCGTTATGACAAAATAATAACTATTGCAGAAAAGGGATCTTCAAACGAACTAACAGAAAAAAGGCCAAACAAAAGACACCTATCGGAATCACCCATCATCAATAATCAACAAGCTAAAAACAGCATGAAACAAAATCCAAAGAAAAACAAAGGAAAATATAGCACTTCCCACTTGCGTCAAGGAACTTTGGACAATCCACCACCTATCAAAAAACCACAAGAACAAAAAGTAGCTGCCCCTTCACCGTCCCCAAGCCGGCTGGTCCCCGTGGGGAAGTAGACCACAACCCCCCTTCCAGATTCTAAAAGTACCAATTAAATATAGATAAAGATATAAATATAAATATTATAAAGAAGAACATAGTTGTTTGTAATATATTGGGTAAAACTAAACGCAGGCGTTTCCTGTTATCGCCGCCAGGCGTTTTGGGGTTCTCACATTGCTCGTGCGAATGGCTCGCGGACGGTCGCCATTGTCCCATGCGATATCGGTTTGATTTTTAATACGCGAGAGGTCCCGCGTTCTTTGATTGCTAATTAACTTGAGCTGTATTTGTGAATTTCCTGTTTGTTAAATAACTATTGAACTTTGTGTTTGTGTACCCGTCATTGTGACTTTCTCCTGTGGGATGTGACGCGTGGCTGCTCGCTCACATCTACCTGTTGCCGAGCCGATTTCGGGAAGAAATCTATTTATTTGTTCTGGGGAATTGAGATCTCATGGGTTAGGTAGGGTGATTAGGAATTCCCCCTTCCCGAAGACACTCAAGTTTGGATCCGAAGAAAAAGAAGATTTAGTTTGGTAAGTGATTTTCCATTGTAGTTAATTTATAGGTTAAGTTATTATATAGGGCCCTGTAGCTCCCTTCATAAGCTACGGTGGTAGCAGACTGCGTTAAGTTAGTTAGGTTTTAATCGGGCAAATGTGGTGCCGCGTGGAGATTTTTTCCCGGTACTTATTTTTACCGGTGGTTTTTTCCCGGTGAAGTTCCGGTACCGAATTCTTCCCGCCGCTTCGTTTGTCCGGATTCGCTCTGCGCACATTTTCTGGCAGCAGAGCGTAGTTGCTCTGCACATTTTCTGGTAGCAGAGCGTAGTTTATCTACCCTCTATTTGTTCGTTTGTAAAAAATAATTAATTGTTTGTAAAAATTATTAGATTTTTCTTAGTTTGTTTGTATAAGAATATTTGTAACCTTTTTTGTATTTGTTTGCGGTTTGTACCGTGCGTTCCGGGTTTGTGCCATTCTCATACCTACCGCGGTTTCTCGTGTTGTTGCTTGATCTTGTTCTTTATTTACCTTTTTTATCTTTTCTCATTTGTTTGTTTGTTTGTGACTTGACGCGATGGCGAAGGCCTCCAATGCTAGGGCGACACTCGCCAACGAATTGAGATGGTTTGTGACGGCCGGTGGACTCCTGTCCCGGAAGGACAGGGAGGCCGCTATACTGGAAAGAGCGGATCAGCTCCGCTCACGATTAAACAACGCGGAAGCGGCCATGGCGGCGCTTACCGAAGCCGACCTTACCCCGGAGGTCTACGCAGGTCACGTGGCGGACCTGGACCAGATCCTGAGTCTGCACGATGACATCGTGGAGGCGGCGGCCGCAATAAGGGCGAGACAGGCTGGCGGACCAGCCCCTCGCACACCTGTTAGACAGGAAGGACCAGCGGTTACTGGTCGGCTCCCCACCCTTCAGCTGTCCCACTTTGGGGGTAGGATGGAGGAGTGGGTGGCATATAAAAATATGTTTGAGTCCCTGGTCGTAGCACGACAGGATTTGTCGAAGGCCCAGAAGATGGCCTACCTCCTCTCCACTCTTGAGGGTGAAGCGCGGTCGCTCATCCAGCACCTCCGGGTGGAGGACGACCAGTACGATACGGCTTGGGAGTTATTGAACTCCCGCTACCAAAATTTACGTCTGTTAGCGGATGCGCACGCCGCACAGTTGATGGCCCTGCCCAAGGTGGCCAACAGGGCACAGTTGCGCCTGCAGTTGCTCACGCCCGTTACAGTGGCCTGTAACGCGCTCCGCACACTGGGGCTGCCGGTGGACCAATGGTCCTTTTTGCTGGTGCACATTGTATTGGGCAAATTGCCCAATGACATCCGCTCGCGATTTGAGCGCGAGAATGCGGAGCGGGATAGCACCACCCTACCAACCTTCACTGACTTGGTGAAGTTTTTGGAGTTTGAGGCACGGGCGGCTGAGAATACCATGACGGACTCAGCGCCATCCAGAGCGCCTGAACGTAGGCCCTTGGAACCCTCATGGCGAGGAGGCCCCAACAGGGACGGCAACCGCCACCGCGTGGAGCTGGTGCGCGGGTTGCACACACGGCAGCAGTCGCGAGGGACGCGGACTGCCTGCAATGTGGTCGGATGGGCCACAGCCTGCTGCAATGCAGGGACTGGCAGGGACTGCCAGTACAAGATCGGCGCCGCATGGCAAAGCGGCATGAACTTTGCTTTTATTGTTTGGGCGGTCACTATGCGCGTGACTGTCCCAGAGCCATACCATGCAGTGCATGCCGTGGGCTGCACCACGTGATGCTCTGCATGAACCGGAACGAGGATGGCACCCGGATGTTGAGGCAGGGGTCCCCTATGGGCGGGGGCGCTCCTGCGCGAAGCCCTCCACCTTTGGAAGAAGGACGCGGCTTCGCTCGTCGCACCCCCCCTCGGGAGGGGGGTCGCGTACCTGCGCGGGTCTTGGCGGACCGGGACCACGCGCCCCAAGGTCATGGCCAGTATGTAGCTGGCCAGGCCCCGTGTTTGTAATATATTGGGTAAAACTAAACGCAGGCGTTTCGCATTGCTGCCGCCAGAGGGCGTTCGGGGTTTTCACACTGCTAGCGTGGATGGCGTCGCGTGTGTGGTCTGCCATTGCATTGTCCCGGGCGATATCGGTTTGATTTTAATACGCGGAGCGGTCTCGCGTCTTTTGCTTGTTGTTTAGTTTGAGTGATAATTGTGAATTTCCTGTTTGTTAAATAACTATTGAATTTGTGTTTGTGAAAAACTCTGTTATTGTGACTTTTTCTTGTGAGAGGTGAAACGTGGCTGGCTGTTCACATCTGGCTGTTCCCGAGTGAAACTACGGGAAGAAATCTATTTATTTGTCCTGGGGAATTGAGATCTCAAGGGTTAGGTAGGGTGATTAGGAATTCCCCCTTCCCGAAGACACTCAAGTTTGGATCCGAAGAGAAAGAGGATTTAATTTGGTAAGTGTTCAATTGTATTTAATTTATAGGTTAGGTTATCATATAGGGCCCTGTAGCTCCCTTCATAAGCTACGGTGGTAGCAGACTGCGTATAGCTTAAGTTAGATTCTAGTCGGACAAGCGTGGTGTCGCGTGGAGATTTTTCCCGGTACTTAATTTTACCGGTAGATTTTTTCCCGGTAAAGTTCCGGTACAGAATTCTTCCCGCCGCTTCGTTTGTCCGGATTCTCTCTGCCACATTTTCTGGCAGCAGAGCGTAGTTGCTCTGCACATTTTCTGGTAGCAGAGCGTAGTTTATCTACCCTCTATTTGTTCGTTTGTAAAAAATAATTAATTGTTTGTAAAAATTATTAGATTTTTTCTTAGTTTGTTTGTATAAGAATATTTGTAACCTTTTTTGTATTTGTTTGCGGTTTGTACCGTGCGTTCCGGGTTTGTGCCATTCTCATACCTACCGCGGTTCTTCGTGTAGTTGTTTGATTTTGTTGTTTTTTATTTACCTTTTGTTATTTTTTGTTTGTGACTTGACGCGATGGCGAAGGCCTCCAATGCTAGGGCGACACTCGCCAACGAATTGAGATGGTTTGTGACGGCCGGAGGACTCCTGTCCCGGAAGGACAGGGAGGGCGCCATACTGCTAAGAGCGGATCACCTCCACTCACGATTGATTAGCGCGGAAGCGGCCATGGCGGCGCTTACCGAAGCCGATCTTACCCCGGAGGCCTACGCAGGTCACATGGCGGACATGGACCAGATCCTGAGTCTGCACGATGATATCGCGGAGGCGGTGACCGCAATAAAGGAGAGACAGGCTGGCGGACCAGCCCCTCGCACACCTGTTAGACAGGAAGGACCAGCGGTTACTGGTCGGCTCCCCACCCTTCAGCTGTCCCACTTTGGGGGTAGGATGGAGGAGTGGGTAGCATATAAAAATATGTTTGAGTCCCTGGTCGTAGCACGACAGGATTTGTCGAAGGCCCAGAAGATGGCCTACCTCCTCTCCACTCTTGAGGATGAAGCGCGGTCGCTCATCCAGCACCTCCGGGTGGAGGACGACCAGTACGATACGGCTTGGGAGTTATTGAACTCCCGCTACCAAAACTTACGTTTGTTAGCGGATGCGCACGCCGCACAGTTGATGGCCCTGCCCAAGGTGGCCAACAGGGCACAGTTGCGCCTGCAGTTGCTCACGCCCGTTACAGTGGCCTGTAACGCGCTCCGCACACTGGGGCTGCCGGTGGACCAATGGTCTTTTTTGTTGGTGCACATTGTATTGGGCAAATTGCCCAATGACATCCGCTCGCGGTTTGAGCGCGAAAATGCGGAGCGGGATAGCACCACCCTACCAACATTCACTGACTTGGTGAAGTTTTTGGAGTTTGAGGCACGGGCTGCTGAGAATACCATGACGGACTCAGCGCCATCCAGAGCGCCTGAACGTAGGCCCTTGGAACCCTCATGGCGAGTGAAGCCCCCACAGGGACGGCAACCGCCACCGCGTGGAGCTGGTGTGCGGGTTGCACACACGGCAGCAGTCGCGGGGGACGCGGACTGCCTGCAATGTGGCCGGATGGGCCACAGCCTGCTGCAATGCAGGGACTGGCAGAGACTGCCAGTACAAGATAGGCGCCGCATGGCAAAGCGGCATGAACTTTGCTTTTTGTGCAGAGCAACTACGCTCTGCTGCCAGAAAATGTGCGCAGAGCGAATCCGGACAAACGAAGCGGCGGGAAGAATTCTGTACCGGAACTTTACCGGGAAAAAATCTACCGGTAAAATTAAGTACCGGGAAAAAATCTCCACGCGACACCACGCTTGTCCGACTAGAATCTAACTTAAGCTATACGCAGTCTGCTACCACCGTAGCTTATGAAGGGAGCTACAGGGCCCTATATGATAACCTAACCTATAAATTAAATACAATTGAACACTTACCAAATTAAATCTTCTTTCTCTTCGGATCCAAACTTGAGTGTCTTCGGGAAGGGGGAATTCCTAATCACCCTACCTAACCCTTGAGATCTCAATTCCCCAGGACAACTAAATAGATTTCTTCCCGTAGTTTCACTCGGGAACAGCCAGATGTGAACAGCCAGCCACGTTTCACCTCTCACAAGAAAAAGTCACAATAACAGAGTTTTTCACAAACACAAATTCAATAGTTATTTGACAAACAGGAAATTCACAATTATCACTCAAACTAAACAACAAGCAAAAGACGCGAGACCGCTCCGCGTATTAAAATCAAACCGATATCGCCCTGGACAATGCAATGGCGGACGTCCGCGAGCCATCCGCACGAGCCGTGTGAAAACCCCGAACGCCCTCTGGCGGCAGCAATGCGAAACGCCTGCGTTTAGTTTTACCCAATATATTACAAACATCCCCCCGTCCCGGTCTGAGAAGCAGACCGCTAGCTTACTCTACGGGAAGGCGGGCGAGAGAGGTCACACCTCTCCTTAAAATCGAACCGTCGACCAACACCTCAGCCACACGCGGAGTGCCATCTCCGCCAAGAATCAAACGTAATATGCGAGCTCGTCGCCAAAGCAATGAGGGCAAATTTGCCTCTTTTAACAATACTAAATCACCCTCCCTGGGAGGCTCAGTCCTGTCTGTCCACTTCACTCTTTGCTGCAGCAAATGCAAATATTCAAGCGACCAGCGACGCCAAAAGTCCTGGCTCATTTGCTGCAACATTTGAAAACGCGACAACCGATATACGCGTTCATCCTTCCACGGGTATTCGGGCAGGGCATTCAACGGCCCTCCCACCAAAAAATGACCAGGGGTGAGAGCTTCCAAGTCATTTGGATCTGGAGATAGCGGACAGAGAGGACGAGAGTTGAGGACCGCCTCAACTTTACAAAACACTGTGGCCAGCTCTTCAAAAGTTAGAGCCGTTTCTCCGATAATGCGGCGGAGGTGGGTCTTTGCGGATTTCACAGCCGCTTCAAAAATCCCTCCCCAATGGGGAGCAACTTGGGGGACTAAACTTCCAGGTTATTCCCCTTTGGGCAGCAATTTGACTTAAACTAGTACAATTTTTATCAATAAACACAGAAACATCCTTAAGATAATTTACAGTTCCTTTATAGTTTGTGCCATTGTCAGACCTAATAAGGGAAGGTAGACCTCGACGCGAAACAAAGCGATCCAACGCGGCGACGAAGGCCTCCGTAGTCAGAGCCGATACCACCTCCAAATGGACAGCCTTGGTGGCCAAACAAACAAATACACACAAATAGCCCTTCACAATACGGGCATTACGAAAGGAGAAGCCTTGATCGAAAAGGGACCGGCAAAATCGGTTCCAACGCCGTCAAACGGTCTCGAAGGTCGGATTCGATCAGCGGGCAAATCACCCATCTGTGGTTGCATCGTGGATGCCTTCAACCTATAACATGCAATACATCGAAACAGAACACTACGGATTGCTCTTCGGGCTGACAAAATCCAAAACTCGCGTTGCAAGATAGCCAACAAAGCATTGCACCCAGCATGGGCGTTACGAATGTGTCGATCAGACACCAAAAGCTGCACCAAGGGTCCGCCCTTGGGCAACAACAGAGGATGGCGAGTCTCATATGGAAGATCCGCCTTCCGGAGCCTGCCTCCAACCCGAAGAAGCCCATCCGAGTCGATGTACGGGTTCAAACGAGCGACCGCGCCCTTCAACTTAGCGCGTGAGTCGCGCAAGATACGAAGCTCTGACTCAAACCGTCCGGTCTGCACGACACGGACCCAATGCAACAATGCGCTCCGGCGCTCTTCTGCACCTGCAATCGGCTCCAACCGCTTTGCCTGTGGGTTTCTACAATTATGTATGAAACGCTTAATCCAACTGGTAACACCCAGAAGCTTATCCAAGCTGCTATACCGAGCAAGTAGCCAATCCGGCTCCGACGTCGTCTCAGCGACTACAGCATGTACACGGAGCCCAGTCAAACTCAAAGAAGTAACATCTGTCTGACAGACAGGCCAAGATGTTTCTGATCCCATCAGCCACTCTGGACCCCACCAGAGCGGGTGTGACACCAATTCTGGTGCCGTACAACCTCGGGAAGCACAGTCCGCTGGGTTAAGCTCTCCCGGCACATGTCTCCATGTTATATCAATTCCAATATTTTGAATTTGGGAAACCCTGTTTCCAACAAAAACCTCCACGGTATGTGGGGCCGCGCGCAACCATGCAAGCGCGACCTGGCTATCCGACCAGGCGAAGATGTCCCGTATCTCGACCGTGGCCGCCAGCTCACTGGCAACGTGATGCAACAATTTAGAGAGAAGGTGAGCTCCACTCAACTCAAGCTTGGGAATAGTCAGCCTAGTCCTGATGGGGGCGACCTTGCTCTTCCCTAACAAAAGCGAGACATTGACCCGGCCATCGGCGTCAACTGTCCGCATATAGACTGACGCGGCGTAGCCTCGCTCCGACGCGTCACAAAAGCCATGCAGGCTGGCTCGATATTTCCCGGGGGCAATATTCGACGAGGCAAGGCAATCCGATTGACTTCCTTAATCGATGAAAACAACTCGAGCCAATCATCCAATGGAGGACCAAACAGCGGCTCGTCCCACGAGACGCCCAAAGTCCAAAGTCTCTGAAGAAGACACTTCGCAGAGAATATCACTGGACTGATCCAACCGCTTGGATCAAACATACGGGCTATTACGGACAACACCGTTCTCTTAGTCCAGACCTTTGGTATTTCCAAGTCCACTTGGAATGTAAAAATATCGGTTAGCGGCTGGTACTGCATGCCCAGCACCGCTATCCTGTTGGGATCATCCACATCCTCAAACAGGTGAGGGTTCTGTTGGTGATCCTCCGGGATCCCTTCTAGAACTTTAGGCTCATTAGACAACCACTTACGTAGCTCGTAGCCACCTGTCTTCAATATTTCAATCAATTCATCCCGCAGTAGGAGGGCCTCCTCAATACTTTGGGCTCCGGTGCACACGTCATCAACATACAAGTCACGTGACAGCACGGAAGCCCCACGGGGAAAGCGGATCCGTTCCCGCTCTGCCAATTCAAGCAATGATCTGATGGCGATATAGGGACTAGATTTCAAACCATAGGTGTTTGTATTGAGTTCATACACCGTCACAGGATCCTCAGGGCGCTCACGCCAGAGTATCAACTGGAATCGCCTGTCCTCAGGATGTATGACTGTCTGGCGGAACATCATCCGGATGTCCGCGCCAAAAACCACTTGATGTCTTCTAAAGTTCAAGATGATGTCAATTATGTCCCTATGCAATTTGGGACCTGAATGCAAACATAGATTCAACGAAACTCCGTTCGAAGTGGGTGCGGACCCATCAAAGACAGTCCGCAACTTGCCCGTTGAGGCCTTCACCACCGCGTGGTGGGGCAAAAAATAATGCTCAGTTGAGCTCCAATCAACTCGAGCCGGAGACATGTGACCCAAATCCTCGTACTCGCGCATAAATTCAATATATTTATCGCGAAGTACGTGGTCACGCTGCATACGTCGCTCCATGGACAGCAGTCGTTTCTCCGCAAGCGCCCTACTTTGCCCTAGGCTAGGACGAGAGGCAACAAAGGGTAACCTAGTTACAAACCGACCGGAGGGCAACCTCTCCGTGGTCGATCGAAAAAGGGCTTCGCACTCAGCGTGTTCCGGATCCATCCTGGAACTCATAGGTGGCTCCTCCACCTCCCAAAACCTTTGCATGGTCTTGGCCAAGGACGCAGATGCGACAACCGGTGGCTCCTCCGCGGTGCCATTATCAAACACAGGGCCCATCAGGGCGAAACCAAAAATCGTAGACACTGCCATCAGTGAAGACGAACCCAGAGCCTTCTGTGTACCCAACAAAATCCAACCCAATACGTCCGAGCCCAGGAGCAAGTCCACTGGGCCGGGATGAAAGACAAAGGGGTCGGCCAAATCCAGACCCGAAACCAAAGACAACACACCCGGCGGTATGTCTGTCGAGGGGTGCCAACCCGCAATGGTATCCATTACCATAGCCGAAGTCGTGATCCTCATTGTGGAGGACTTCAGCGAAGAAAAGGTGACAAGTGTCTGGCCCGTCAGACACTTCACTTGTATGCCACCAACTCCAAGAAGTGGCACAGGCGAGTCTTCCACGACTAAACCTAACTGGCGTGCCACTCGAGTGGTAACCAAACTGCTTTGAGCCCCTGAGTCCAACAGAGCTCTCAAATTAATGGCTTCCCCTACGACCCCATACGCGGACCACCGCGGTAGGGAGCAGAACCGTCCGCGGCTCTGTCCCAGCAAGGGAGCAAGCTAGTTACGGGCTCCCCACTCTCTCCAAACCAGGGGCGCGCCACTGGCCGGATAATATGGCGGGCGAGTGCATCCCCATCTGAGGGGGCATAACCCGCGGCCCGGCCATACATATGGTACGGCGGGTGGTACTCCAGCCGTGGGTACTCGTGCAGCGGCGGAGAAAACCGCTGCGGCTGCATGGTGGTGGGTAGTGGTAACCCGCGTGGAGGGGTGTCCCCACTCTCACGTCCGATCTAGGGCCCCCGCCCATGGGGGCCCTATCCGGGCCTGGCCAGCTACATACTGGCCATGACCTTGGGCGCGTGGTCCCGGTCCGCCAAGACCCGCGCAGGTACGCGACCCCCTCCCGAGGGGGGTGCGACGAGCGAAGCCGCGTCCTCCGTCCGGTGGTGGAGGGCTTCGCGCAGGAGCGCCCCCGCCCATAGGGGACCCCTGCCTCAACATCCGGGTGCCATCCCCGTTGCGGTTCATGCAAAGCATCGCGTGGTGCCGCCCACGGCATGCCCTGCATGGTATGGCACTGGGACAGTCACGTGCATAGTGACCGCCCAAACAATAAAAGCAAAGTTCATGCCGCTTTGCCATGCGGCGCCTATCTTGTACTGGCGGTCTCTGCCAGTCCCTGCAGTGCAGCAGGCTGTGGCCCATCCGGCCACATTGCAGGCAGTCCGCGTCCCCCGCGACTGCTGCCGTGTGTGCAACCCGCACACCAGCTCCACGCGGTGGCGGTTGCCGTCCCTGTGGGGGCTTCCCTCGCCATGAGGGTTCCAAGGGCCTACGTTCAGGCGCTCTGGATGGCGCTGAGTCCGTCATGGTATTCTCAGCAGCCCGTGCCTCAAACTCCAAAAACTTCACCAAGTCAGTGAATGTTGGTAGGGTGGTGCTATCCCGCTCCGCATTTTCGCGCTCAAACCGCGAGCGGATGTCATTGGGCAATTTGCCCAATACAATGTGCACCAACAAAAAAGACCATTGGTCCACCGGCAGCCCCAGTGTGCGGAGCGCGTTACAGGCCACTGTAACGGGCGTGAGCAACTGCAGGCGCAACTGTGCCCTGTTGGCCACCTTGGGCAGGGCCATCAACTGTGCGGCGTGCGCATCCGCTAACAAACGTAAGTTTTGGTAGCGGGAGTTCAATAACTCCCAAGCCGTATCGTACTGGTCGTCCTCCACCCGGAGGTGCTGGATGAGCGACCGCGCTTCATCCTCAAGAGTGGAGAGGAGGTAGGCCATCTTCTGGGCCTTCGACAAATCCTGTCGTGCTACGACCAGGGACTCAAACATATTTTTATATGCTACCCACTCCTCCATCCTACCCCCAAAGTGGGACAGCTGAAGGGTGGGGAGCCGACCAGTAACCGCTGGTCCTTCCTGTCTAACAGGTGTGCGAGGGCTGGTCCGCCAGCCTGTCTCGCCCTTATTGCGGTCACCGCCTCCGCGATATCATCGTGCAGACTCAGGATCTGGTCCATGTCCGCCATGTGACCTGCGTAGGCCTCCGGGGTAAGATCGGCTTCGGTAAGCGCCGCCATGGCCGCTTCCGCGCTAATCAATCGTGAGTGGAGGTGATCCGCTCTTAGCAGTATGGCGCCCTCCCTGTCCTTCCGGGACAGGAGTCCTCCGGCCGTCACAAACCATCTCAATTCGTTGGCGAGTGTCGCCCTAGCATTGGAGGCCTTCGCCATCGCGTCAAGTCACAAACAAAAAATAACAAAAGGTAAATAAAAAACAACAAAATCAAGCAACTACACGAAGAACCGCGGTAGGTATGAGAATGGCACAAACCCGGAACGCACGGTACAAACCGCAAACAAATACAAAAAAGGTTACAAATATTCTTATACAAACAAACTAAGAAAAATCTAATAATTTTTACAAACAATTAATTATTTTTTACAAACGAACAAATAGAGGGTAGATAAACTACGCTCTGCTACCAGAAAAATGTGCAGAGCAACTACGCTCTGCTGCCAGAAAATGTGCGCAGAGCGAATCCGGACAAACGAAGCGGCGGGAAGAATTCTGTACCGGAACTTTACCGGGAAAAAATCTACCGGTAAAATTAAGTACCGGGAAAAAATCTCCACGCGACACCACGCTTGTCCGACTAGAATCTAACTTAAGCTATACGCAGTCTGCTACCACCGTAGCTTATGAAGGGAGCTACAGGGCCCTATATGATAACCTAACCTATAAATTAAATACAATTGAACACTTACCAAATTAAATCTTCTTTCTCTTCGGATCCAAACTTGAGTGTCTTCGGGAAGGGGGAATTCCTAATCACCCTACCTAACCCTTGAGATCTCAATTCCCCAGGACAACTAAATAGATTTCTTCCCGTAGTTTCACTCGGGAACAGCCAGATGTGAACAGCCAGCCACGTTTCACCTCTCACAAGAAAAAGTCACAATAACAGAGTTTTTCACAAACACAAATTCAATAGTTATTTGACAAACAGGAAATTCACAATTATCACTCAAACTAAACAACAAGCAAAAGACGCGAGACCGCTCCGCGTATTAAAATCAAACCGATATCGCCCTGGACAATGCAATGGCGGACGTCCGCGAGCCATCCGCACGAGCCGTGTGAAAACCCCGAACGCCCTCTGGCGGCAGCAATGCGAAACGCCTGCGTTTAGTTTTACCCAATATATTACAAACAGTTTGGGCGGTCACTATGCACGTGACTGTCCCAGTGCCATACCATGCAGTGCATGCCGTGGGCGGCACCACGCGATGCTTTGCATGAACCGCAACGGGGATGGCACCCGGATGTTGAGGCAGGGGTCCCCTATGGGCGGGGGCGCTCCTGCGCGAAGCCCTCCACCACCGGACGGAGGACGCGGCTTCGCTCGTCGCACCCCCCTCGGGAGGGGGTCGCGTACCTGCGCGGGTCTTGGCGGACCGGGACCACGCGCCCCAAGGTCATGGCCAGTATGTAGCTGGCCCGAGGCCCCGGATATGGGCGGGGGCCTAGATCGGACGTGAGAGTGGGGACACCCCCTCCACGCGGGTTACCACTACCCACCACATGCAGCCGCAGCGGTTTCTCCGCCGCTGCACGAGTACCCACGGCTGGAGTACCACCCGCCGTACCATATGTATGGCCGGGCCGCGGGTTATGCCCCCCCTCAGATGGGGATGTGCACTCGCCCGCCATATTATCCGGGTCAGTGGCGCGCCCCTGGTTTGGAGAGAGTGGGGAGCCCGTAACTGGCTTGCTCCCTTGCTGGGACAGAGCCGCGGACGGTTCTGCTCCCTACCGCGGTGGTCCGCGTATGGGGTCGTAGGGGAAGCCATTGAATTTGAGAGCTCTGTTGGACTCAGGGGCTCAAAGCAGTTTGGTTACCACTCGAGTGGCACGCCAGTTAGGTTTAGTCGTGGAAGACTCGCCTGTGCCACTTCTTGGAGTTGGTGGCATACAAGTGAAGTGTCTGACGGGCCAGACACTTGTCACCTTTTCTTCGCTGAAGTCCTCCACAATGAGGATCACGACCTCGGCTATGGTAATGGATACCATTGCGGGTTGGCAGCCCTCGACAGACATACCGCCGGGTGTGTTGTCTTTGGTTTCGGGTCTGGATTTGGCCGACCCCTTTGTCTTTCATCCCGGCCCAGTGGACTTGCTCCTGGGCTCGGACGTATTGGGTTGGATTTTGTTGGGTACCCAGAAAGCTCTGGGTTCGTCTTCACTGATGGCAGTGTCTACTATCTTTGGTTTCGCCCTGATGGGCCCTGTGTTTGATAATAGCACCGTGGAGGAGCCACCGGTCGTCGCATCAGCGTCCTTGGCCAAGACCATGCAAAGGTTTTGGGAGGTGGAGGAGCCACCTATGAGTTCCAGGGTGGATCCGGAACACGCTGAGTGCGAAGCCCTTTTTCGATCGACCACGGAGAGGTTGCCCTCCGGTCGGTTTGTAACTAGGTTACCCTTTGTTGCCTCTCGTCCTAGCCTAGGGCAAAGTAGGGCGCTTGCGGAGAAACGACTGCTGTCCATGGAGCGACGCATGCAGCGTGACCACGTACTTCGCGATAAATATATTGAATTTATGCGCGAGTACGAGGATTTGAGTCACATGTCTCCGGCTCGAGTTGATTGGAGCTCAACTGAGCATTATTTTTTGCCCCACCACGCGGTGGTGAAGGCCTCAACAGGCAAATTGAGGACCGTCTTCGATGGGTCCGCACCCACTTCGAACGGGGTTTCGTTGAATCTGTGTTTGCATTCGGGTCCCAAATTGCATAGGGACATAATTGACATCATCTTGAACTTTAGAAGACATCAAGTGGTTGTTGGTGCGGACATCCGGATGATGTTCCGCCAGACAGTCATACATCCTGAGGACAGGCGATTCCAGTTGATACTCTGGCGTGAGCGCCCTGAGGATCCTGTGACGGTGTATGAACTCAATACAAACACCTATGGTTTGAAATCTAGTCCCTATATCGCCATCAGATCATTGCTTGAATTGGCAGAGCGGGAACGGATCCGCTTTCCCCGTGGGGCTTCCGTGCTGTCACGTGACTTGTATGTTGATGACGTGTGCACCGGAGCCCAAAGTATTGAGGAGGCCCTCCTACTGCGGGATGAATTGATTGAAATATTGAAGACAGGTGGCTACGAGCTACGTAAGTGGTTGTCCAAT
Organism: Ephestia elutella; assembly: GCA_018467065.1. NCBI lineage: Eukaryota > Metazoa > Arthropoda > Insecta > Lepidoptera > Pyralidae > Ephestia > Ephestia elutella. Next base: position 15,210,246 of record CM031582.1, read on the forward strand.
GAGCCTAGAGTTCTAGAAGGGATCCCGGAGGATCACCAACAGAACCCTCACCTGTTTGAGGATGTGGATGATCCCAACAGGATAGCGGTGCTGGGCATGCAGTACCAGCCGCTAACCGATATTTTCACATTCCAAGTGGACTTGGAAATACCAAAAGTCTGGACTAAGAGAACGGTGTTGTCCGTAATAGCCCGTATGTTTGATCCAAGCGGTTGGATCAGTCCAGTGATATTCTCTGCGAAGTGTCTTCTTCAGAGACTTTGGACTTTGGGCGTCTCGTGGGACGAGCCGCTGTTTGGTCCTCCATTGGATGATTGGCTCGAGTTGTTTTCATCGATTAAGGAAGTCAATCGGATTGCCTTGCCTCGTCGAATATTGCCCCCGGGAAATATCGAGCCAGCCTGCATGGCTTTTGTGACGCGTCGGGCGAGGCTACGCCGCGTCAGTCTATATGCGGACAGTTGACGCCGATGGCCGGGTCAATGTCTCGCTTTTGTTAGGGAAGAGCAAGGTCGCCCCCATCAGGACTAGGCTGACTATTCCCAAGCTTGAGTTGAGTGGAGCTCACCTTCTCTCTAAATTGTTGCATCACGTTGCCAGTGAGCTGGCGGCCACGGTCGAGATACGAGACATCTTCGCCTGGTCGGATAGCCAGGTCGCGCTTGCATGGTTGCGCGCGGCCCCACATACCTTGGAGGTTTTGTTGGAAACAGGGTTTCCCAAATTCAAAATATTGGAATTGATATAACATGGAGACATGTGCCGGGGGAGCTTAACCCAGCGGACTGTGCTTCCCGAGGTTGTACGGCACCAGAATTGGTGTCACACCCGCTCTGGTGGGGTCCAGAGTGGCTGATGGGATCAGAAACATCTTGGCCTGTCTGTCAGACAGATGTTACTTCTTTGAGTTTGTCTGGGCTCCGTGTACATGCTGTAGTCGCTGAGACGACGTCGGAGCCGGATTGGCTACTTGCTCGGTATAGTAGCTTGGATAAGCTTCTGGGTGTTACCAGTTGGATTAAGCGTTTCATACATAATTGTAGAAACCCACAGGCAAAGCGGTTGGAGCCGATTGCAGGTGCAGAAGAGCGCCGGAGCGCATTGTTGCATTGGGTCCGTGTCGTGCAGACCGGACGGTTTGAGTCAGAGCTTCGTATCTTGCGCGACGCACGCGCTAAGTTGAAGGGCGCGGTCGCTCGTTTGAACCCGTACATCGACTCGGATGGGCTTCTTCGGGTTGGAGAGCAGGCTCCGGAAGGCGGATCTTCCATATGAGACTCGCCATCCTCTGTTGTTGCCCAAGGAGCGGACCCTTGGTGCAGCTTTTGGTGTCTGATCGACACATTCGTAACGCCCATGCTGGGTGCAATGCTTTGTTGGCTATTTTGCAACGCGAATTTTGGATTTTGTCTGCCCGAAGAGCAATCCGTAGTGTCCTGTTTCGATGTATTGCATGTTATAGGTTGAAGGCATCCACGATGCAACCACAGATGGGTGATTTGCCCGCTGATCGAATCCGACCTTCGAGGCCGTTTGACGGCGTTGGGACCGATTTTGCCGGTCCCTTTTCGATCAAGGCTTCTCCCTTTCGTAATGCCCGTATTGTGAAGGGCTATTTGTGTGTATTTGTTTGTTTGGCCACCAAGGCTGTCCATTTGGAGGTGGTATCGGCTCTGACTACGGAGGCCTTCGTCGCCGCGTTGGATCGCTTTGTTTCGCGTCGAGGTCTACCTTCCCTTATTAGGTCTGATAATGGCACAAACTATAAAGGAACTGTAAATTATCTTAAGGATGTTTCCGTGTTTATTGATAAAAATTGTACTAGTTTAAGTCAAATTGCTGCCCAAAGGGGAATAACCTGGAAATTTAGTCCCCCAAGTTGCCCCATTGGGGAGGGATTTTTGAAGCGGCTGTGAAATCCGCAAAGACCCACCTCCGCCGCATTATCGGAGAAACGGCTCTAACTTTTGAAGAGCTGGCCACAGTGTTTTGTAAAGTTGAGGCGGTCCTCAACTCTCGTCCTCTCTGTCCGCTATCTCCAGATCCAAATGACTTGGAAGCTCTCACCCCTGGTCATTTTTTGGTGGGAGGAGCCGTTGAATGCCCTGCCCGAATACCCGTGGAAGGATGAACGCGTATATCGGTTGTCGCGTTTTTCAAATGTTGCAGCAAATGAGCCAGGACTTTTGGCGTCGCTGGTCGCTTCGATCGTTCAATGTTCGTTTGGATCAGTTGTGTCACTTATGACCGCGCGTGCCGTGTAAAGTGCTAACGCATCAAAACACCGACGACGACGTCGCGTCATGAGCGGCCGCCAGCAATGACCTAGATCGTCACTGCACTCGGTATGTTTACCTATGATTTCTAATATTGTTAAGGCGACGTACTCTTAATTGTTTTGACAATGAATACGCCAACAAAAATACAGATAAAAACTGAGACGGAAAGGTATCTTCTTGACCGTTATAAAGAAGAAAGAGAAGAGCGGCTAAAACAGCATAGCCTTATTGAAGACCTAAAGAGTCAAATCGCAATTCTACAACAGCAGCTTCAGTGCGCTGTTGAGCCAAAAGCTACAGCCCCACAATCTGGTCTAGTGTAGAGGTCCCCACGCCCCAGGACGATTATGTCACTGACGAGGAAGACCTAGCAAGAGAAACCGAGTGGATTAGAACAAAGTCAAGAAAGAAAAGAAAATTGAACAAGTCACCCTCACTCTCGCCCCAGGAGAAAGAAACTCCCATTTATAGAAAAGGTAAAGAAGGTTCCCCCACCACACTCCCATAATAGTGGATGGGATTGATAACTACCAAAACTTCTACGACTTCTTGTCACGAGACCAGCCCTCTGCCACCTTCTCAGTAAAAATGATGAACAGTGACTGTGTCAAAATAAATGCTTGCGACGAAAAAGCATATAAAACAATAACCAAGTTACTGTCAGCCAACAATTGCCTCTGGCACTCTTATGAAAATAAGCAAGATAGGCCCATTAGAGTAATGGCAAAAAAATTGCCCTCCACCTGCAAGCCAGAGAGAGTCCTAGAAGACCTAAAGTCCAAGGGACTGCTTATTGAAGATGTAGTGAACAAGCTGAGCTGGAAAACTAAGGAACCATTAAATATGTTCATGCTTACGTTCAGCAATAAGGAGAAAATCGAAAAAGATTTATAATATTAAATCAATTTTGGGATGCATCGTTGATATACAACCACTACGATCGTCCAAACTTGTTCCACAGTGCAAAAGGTGTCAGGCTTACGGGCATACACAAATGTACTGTGCTAAGGAGCCGAGATGTGTAAAATGCACAGGAAGACACCTAACCAAAGACTGTAAGAAACCAGCGACAGAGAAGCCAAAATGTGTGCATTGTGGTGAACCTCATCCGGCGAATTACAGAGGTTGCACTATAGCTAAAAGAAATCCAAAAATTAAGGAACAAAGCTACCAAAAAACATGTAGTTAGCCAAGAAAAAAGAAATAACCCCAACCATCCAACACAAAGTAAATAATAAACCAATAGCAGTTGTAAGTAAAAACGTTTCTTACGCGCAGGTTACTGCGAAAAAGTCGTTTGAAAATCAAACCAAAGAGCGAGTGGACCCAAATGAGAATAAATTAGATGAAATTCTTAAGCTAATGACATCATTTGATGAGCGCCTGAAATTAATTGAAAATAGCGCTAAAATAGCTATACCGAAAAATAAAAAATGATTAGTAAGCTTAAAATTATGGCCTGGAACTGTAATGGACTACTTAAGCATAAAAATGAATTGCAAGTAGTCCTAGACATCGAAAATATTGACGTATGCCTTGTATCTGAGACACACTTCACTAAAGAATCTTTCATCAAATTCAAAGGATATACAGTATATCACGCACTGCATCCAGCAAATAAAGCAAATGGCGGGAGTGCTATCATCATCAAAGATAATATAAAACATCAAGAACAGATTAAACACGAAATACCTGAGGTGCAATGTACAGCAGTTCGTTTATATACCGAAAAAGTATCCAATCACTGTGGCAGCAATATATTGCCCACCAAGGCATACTGTACGCAAAGAAATGTATATGAATATTATACAAAACCTTGACGAACGTTTCGTTCTTGGAGGCGACTTCAATGCTAAAAATACGCACTGGGGCTCTCGACTCACAAATACGAAGGGAAGAGAACTCATGAATGCCATCAGAGAAATGAATTGTGATGTTGCATCGACAAGATCTCCCACATACTGGCCAACAGACCCATTGAAAACTCCCGACCTAATAGACTTCTTTATATATAAAAATATATCGTCTAACTATATATAAGAACTGAGCAGAGCTACGATATGAACTCGGATCACTCTGCTATTTATCTAGAAATAAGAGAAGACGTAATAAATAAGGAACCTAAACTAAGCTTAGTCAATAAATACACTGACTGGGAGAGTTTTAAGTTAGAATTAAATGATAATATAAATCTTAGAGTACCATTAAAAAATCCAGAACAATTAAATAGTGATTTGGAGAGATTTATCACTCTTATACAACAGATTGCCTGGAAAAATTCACCAAAGTTAATTAAGAGAACCTCAAAAAACAAATATCCGATAGAAATTAGAGAACTTATTTCCCAAAAAAAGAAGACAGAGGAAATTATGGCACCAAACAAGATCTCCTGAAGATAAAAAATATCCTGAATAATCTTACTAAAAAACTAAAAAGAGTGATTCAGAATCATATAGACGAACGTTACGAACGATGAGCTACAAAAGTTAAGTGGTAATCGTAGCACAGATTACTCGCTCTGGAAGGCCACTAAATACCTAAAACAGCCCATGAATCAACTGCCACCTATAAAGATTGGACCTGGAAAATGGGCGATCAGTAATGAACAAAAAGCTGCAAGATTTGCTAAACATCTAGAGCAAATTTTCAAACCAAATGATAGTCAAGAAAGTGACATAACAATTACAGATGAATTATGCATTAATGAAGAAATAGAAATAAAGCTAGTGACTCCAAGAGAAGTCCATCGTGAAATAAAACAGCATATTAACCCCAGAAAATCACCCGGCTTCGATCTCATATCTGGAGAACTCCTACACAACCTTCCAAAAAAAGCTATTGTGAAGCTAACTAATATTATCAATGCTGCTCTAAGACTTAAGTACGTGCCAGATTTATGGAAAGTTGCTGAAGTAATAATGATACCAAAACCGGGAAAACCACCGAGCGAGACTACTTCCTACAGGCCTATCTCATTATTACCGGTCATGTCTAAATTGTTTGAAAAACTATTGCTAAAGAGACTTAAACCAATCATAGAAGCCAGAAATCTTATCCCTGGACATCAGTTTGGATTTAGAGAAAAACACTCAACAATAGACCAAGTTCATAGAATAACAAACATTATTGAAAAAGCTCTTGAAGAAAAAAAGGTCTGCTCTACGGTATTTCTTGATGTAGCGCAAGCTTTTGATAAAGTATGGCACGAAGGCTTAATCATGAAACTAAGATCCATGCTACCCAAACAGTTTGCAGATATATTAATATCGTATATATCAGATCGAGTTTTTAGAGTAAGGCAAGAAGATGCTTACTCTGAAATTAAGGAAATAAAAGCTGGAGTACCCCAGGGGAAGCGTATTGGGTCCGGTCCTGTATCTACTCTATACCTGTGATATTCCAGAAACAGAGAACAACACTATAGCTACCTTTTGCTGATGACACTGCTATAATGGCTGTTGGAAGCACTCACGCTGAAGCAGCAGAAAAGGTACAAATAGCTGTTAATAAAATCCATAACTGGACGAAGCGATGGAGAATACAACTCCAATGAAACAAAGTCAATTCATGTGAACTTTACGAATAAACATGGTAGTAGTTATCCTATTTACATAAATGAAAAGCAAATACCTCATGAAAACACAGCCAAATACTTGGGTATGACTCTTGACGCGAAGCTTCGCTGGAAAGCTCACGTCAAAAAGAAAAAGGGGAACTTGATCTAAAGCTCCATAAGATGCATTGGTTGCTTGGAAGAAATTCCGTGCTATCAGTCCACAACAAACTACTTATATATAAACAAGTCCTCATGCCAGTATGGACTTATGGTATACAGCTGTGGGGCTGTGCCAAAAAAAGTAACATAGAAATTATCCAACGATTTCAAAATAAAGTACTACGGGCTATCGTGAACGCGCCCTGGTATATAAGAAATGACGACCTACACCGGGACCTAAATATACAGTTCGTCGAGGAGATAATTAAAAAAATTGCAGAAGCACATGAGAATAGACTGCTTCATCATGTAAACGTTGAGGCTATCCAGCTCCTCGACAACACGGACATAGTGCGACGGCTCAAGCGGACTAAACCGTTTGAATTAGTGTAGTGAATAACAACAATAACATAATATAGTGAAGTGCAATAAAAGTGCGAATAAAGACACAACAACAAAGTGACTTCTCCTTAATAGAGACATTAAGAAAAGTGCCGATGGACACATTCTTATTCAATTTATTTATAAAACTAGGTTAAAGTAAAATTACTCATTAGCTTATAACTGGGCTAGATTGTAATAATTTTAGCATACTTGTTTATTAAGTAGTATGTTATTTAAACAAAAAAAATAAAAAAAAAAAAGCTGGTCGCTTGAATATTTGCATTTGCTGCAGCAAAGAGTGAAGTGGACAGACAGGACTGAGCCTCCCAGGGAGGGTGATTTAGTATTGTTAAAAGAGGCAAATTTGCCCTCATTGCTTTGGCGACGAGCTCGCATATTACGTTTGATTCTTGGCGGAGATGGCACTCCGCGTGTGGCTGAGGTGTTGGTCGACGGTTCGATTTTAAGGAGAGGTGTGACCTCTCTCGCCCGCCTTCCCGTAGAGTAAGCTAGCGGTCTGCTTCTCAGACCGGGACGGGGGATGTTTGTAATATATTGGGTAAAACTAAACGCAGGCGTTTCGCATTGCTGCCGCCAGAGGGCGTTCGGGGTTTTCACACTGCTAGCGTGGATGGCGTCGCGTGTGTGGTCTGCCATTGCATTGTCCCGGGCGATATCGGTTTGATTTTAATACGCGGAGCGGTCTCGCGTCTTTTGCTTGTTGTTTAGTTTGAGTGATAATTGTGAATTTCCTGTTTGTTAAATAACTATTGAATTTGTGTTTGTGAAAAACTCTGTTATTGTGACTTTTTCTTGTGAGAGGTGAAACGTGGCTGGCTGTTCACATCTGGCTGTTCCCGAGTGAAACTACGGGAAGAAATCTATTTATTTGTCCTGGGGAATTGAGATCTCAAGGGTTAGGTAGGGTGATTAGGAATTCCCCCTTCCCGAAGACACTCAAGTTTGGATCCGAAGAGAAAGAGGATTTAATTTGGTAAGTGTTCAATTGTATTTAATTTATAGGTTAGGTTATCATATAGGGCCCTGTAGCTCCCTTCATAAGCTACGGTGGTAGCAGACTGCGTATAGCTTAAGTTAGATTCTAGTCGGACAAGCGTGGTGTCGCGTGGAGATTTTTTCCCGGTACTTAATTTTACCGGTAGATTTTTTCCCGGTAAAGTTCCGGTACAGAATTCTTCCCGCCGCTTCGTTTGTCCGGATTCTCTCTGCCACATTTTCTGGCAGCAGAGCGTAGTTGCTCTGCACACCCCGGATAGGGCCCCCATGGGCGGGGGCCCTAGATCGGACGTGAGAGTGGGGACACCCCCCTCCACGCGGGTTACCAATGCCCAACACATGCAGCCGCAGCGGTTTTCTCCACCGCTGCACGAGTACCCACGGCTGGAGTACCACCCGCCGTACCATAGGTATGGCCGGGCCGCGGGTTATGCCCCCCCTCAGATGGGGATGTGCACTCGCCCGACATATTATCCGGGTCAGTGGCGCCCCCCTGGTTTGGAGAGAGTGGGGAGCCCGTAACTAGCTTGCTCCCTTGCTGGGACAGAGCCGCGGACGGTTCTGCTCCCTACCGCGGTGGTCCGCGTATGGGGTCGTGGGGGAAGCCATTAATTTGAGAGCTCTGTTGGACTCAGGGGCTCAAAGCAGTTTGGTTACCACTCGAGTGGCACGCCAGTTAGGTTTAGTCGTGGAAGACTCGCCTGTGCCACTTCTTGGAGTTGGTGGCATACAGGTGAAGTGTCTGACGGGCCAGACACTTGTCACCTTTTCTTCGCTGAAGTCCTCCACAATGAGGATCACAACTTCGGCTATGGTAATGGATACCATTGCGGGTTGGCACCCCTCGACAGACATACCGCCGGGTGTGTTGTCTTTGGTTTCGGGTCTGGATTTGGCCGACCCCTTTGTTTTTCATCCCGGCCCAGTGGACTTGCTCCTGGGTTCGGACGTATTGGGTTGGATTTTGTTGGGTACACAGAAGGCTCTGGGTTCGTCTTCACTGATGGCAGTGTCTACGATTTTTGGTTTTGCCCTGATGGGCCCTGTGTTTGATAATGGCACCGCGGAAGGAGCCACCGGTTGTCGCATCTGCGTCCTTGGCCAAGACCATGCAAAGGTTTTGGGAGGTGGAGGAGCCACCTATGAGTTCCAGGATGGATCCGGAACACGCTGAGTGCGAAGCCCTTTTTCGATCGACCACGGAGAGGTTGCCCTCCGGTCGGTTTGTAACTAGGTTACCCTTTGTTGCCTCTCGTCCTAGCCTAGGGCAAAGTAGGGCGCTTGCGGAGAAACGACTGCTGTCCATGGAGCGACGCATGCAGCGTGACCACGTACTTCGCGATAAATATATTGAATTTATGCGCGAGTACGAGGATTTGGGTCACATGTCTCCGGCTCGAGTTGATTGGAGCTCAACTGAGCATTATTTTTTGCCCCACCACGCGGTGGTGAAGGCCTCAACAGGCAAATTGAGGACCGTCTTCGATGGGTCCGCACCCACTTCGAACGGGGTTTCGTTGAATCTGTGTTTGCATTCGGGTCCCAAATTGCATAGGGACATAATTGACATCATCTTGAACTTTAGAAGACATCAAGTGGTTTTTGGTGCGGACATCCGGATGATGTTCCGCCAGACAGTCATACATCCTGAGGACAGGCGATTCCAGTTGATACTCTGGCGTGAGCGCCCTGAGGATCCTGTGACGGTGTATGAACTCAACACAAACACGTATGGTTTGAAATCTAGTCCCTATATCGCCATCAGATCATTGCTTGAATTGGCAGAGCGGGAACGGATCCGCTTTCCCCGTGGGGCTTCCGTGCTGTCACGTGACTTGTATGTAGATGACGTGTGCACCGGAGCCCAAAGTATTGAGGAGGCCCTCCTACTGCGGGATGAATTGATTGAAATATTGAAGACAGGTGGCTACGAGCTACGTAAGTGGTTGTCTAATGAGCCTAAAGTTCTAGAAGGGATCCCGGAGGATCACCAACAGAACCCTCACCTGTTTGAGGATGTGGATGATCCCAACAGGATAGCGGTGCTGGGCATGCAGTACCAGCCGCTAACCGATATTTTTACATTCCAAGTGGACTTGGAAATACCAAAGGTCTGGACTAAGAGAACGGTGTTGTCCGTAATAGCCCGTATGTTTGATCCAAGCGGTTGGATCAGTCCAGTGATATTCTCTGCGAAGTGTCTTCTTCAGAGACTTTGGACTTTGGGCGTCTCGTGGGACGAGCCGCTGTTTGGCTCTCCATTGGATGATTGGCTCGAGTTGTTTTCATCGATTAAGGAAGTCAATCGGATTGCCTTGCCTCGTCGAATATTGCCCCCGGGAAATATCGAGCCAGCCTGCATGGCTTTTGTGACGCGTCGGAGCGAGGCTACGCCGCGTCAGTCTATATGCGGACAGTTGACGCCGATGGCCGGGTCAATGTCTCGCTTTTGTTAGGGAAGAGCAAGGTCGCCCCCATCAGGACTAGGCTGACTATTCCCAAGCTTGAGTTGAGTGGAGCTCACCTTCTTTCTAAATTGTTGCATCACGTTGCCAGTGAGCTGGCGGCCACGGTCGAGATACGGGACATCTTCGCCTGGTCGGATAGCCAGGTCGCGCTTGCATGGTTGCGCGCGGCCCCACATACCTTGGAGGTTTTTGTGGGAAATCGGGTTTCCCAAATCCAGAATATCGGAATTGATATAACATGGAGACATGTGCCGGGAGAGCTTAACCCAGCGGACTGTGCCTCCCGAGGTTGTACGGCACCAGAACTGGTGTCACACCCGCTCTGGTGGGGTCCAGAGTGGCTGATGGGATCAGAAACATCTTGGCCTGTCTGTCAGACAGATGTTACTTCTTTGAGTTTGACTGGGCTTCGTGTACATGCTGTAGTCGCTGAGACGACGTCGGAGCCGGATTGGCTACTTGCTCGGTATAGCAGCTTGGATAAGCTTCTGGGTGTTACCAGTTGGATTAAGCGTTTCATACATAATTGTAGAAACCCACAGGCAAAGCGGTTGGAGCCGATTGCAGGTGCAGACGAGCGCCGGAGCGCATTGTTGCATTGGGTCCGTGTCGTGCAGACCGGACGGTTTGAGTCGGAGCTTCGTATTTTGCGCGACGGACGCGCTAAGTTGAAGGGCGCGGTCGCTCGTTTGAACCCGTACATCGACTCGGATGGGCTTCTTCGGGTTGGAGGCAGGCTCCGGAAGGCGGATCTTCCATATGAGACTCGCCATCCTCTGTTGTTGCCCAAGGGCGGACCCTTGGTGCAGCTTTTGGTGTCTGATCGACACATTCGTAACGCCCATGCTGGGTGCAATGCTTTGTTGGCTATTTTGCAACGCGAGTTTTGGATTTTGTCTGCCCGAAGAGCAATCCGTAGTGTCCTGTTTCGATGTATTGCATGTTATGTAATGTATTGCATAGGTTGAAGGCATCCACGATGCAACCACAGATGGGTGATTTGCCCGCTGATCGAATCCGACCTTCGAGACCGTTTGACGGCGTTGGAACCGATTTTGCCGGTCCCTTTTCGATCAAGGCTTCTCCCTTTCGTAATGCCCGTATTGTGAAGGGCTATTTGTGTGTATTTGTTTGTTTGGCCACCAAGGCTGTCCATTTGGAGGTGGTGTCGGCTCTGACTACGGGGGCCTTCGTCGCCGCGTTGGATCGCTTTGTTTCGCGTCGAGGTCTACCTTCCCTTATTAGGTCTGACAATGGCACAAACTATAAAGGAACTGTAAATTATCTTAAGGATGTTTCTGTGTTTATTGATAAAAATTGTACTAGTTTAAGTCAAATTGCTGCCCAAAGGGGAATAACCTGGAAGTTTAGTCCCCCAAGTTGCCCCCATTGGGGAGGGATTTTTGAAGCGGCTGTGAAATCCGCAAAGACCCACCTCCGCCGCATTATCGGAGAAACGGCTCTAACTTTTGAAGAGCTGGCCACAGTGTTTTGTAAAGTTGAGGCGGTCCTCAACTCTCGTCCTCTCTGTCCGCTATCTCCAGATCCAAATGACTTGGAAGCTCTCACCCCTGGTCATTTTTTGGTGGGAGGGCCGTTGAATGCCCTGCCCGAATACCCGTGGAAGGATGAACGCGTATATCGGTTGTCGCGTTTTCAAATGTTGCAGCAAATGAGCCAGGACTTTTGGCGTCGCTGGTCGCTTGAATATTTGCATTTGCTGCAGCAAAGAGTGAAGTGGACAGACAGGACTGAGCCTCCCAGGGAGGGTGATTTAGTATTGTTAAAAGAGGCAAATTTGCCCTCATTGCTTTGGCGACGAGCTCGCATATTACGTTTGATTCTTGGCGGAGATGGCACTCCGCGTGTGGCTGAGGTGTTGGTCGACGGTTCGATTTTAAGGAGAGGTGTGACCTCTCTCGCCCGCCTTCCCGTAGAGTAAGCTAGCGGTCTGCTTCTCAGACCGGGACGGGGGATGTTTGTAATATATTGGGTAAAACTAAACGCAGGCGTTTCCTGTTATCGCCGCCAGGCGTTTTGGGGTTCTCACATTGCTCGTGCGAATGGCTCGCGGACGGTCGCCATTGTCCCATGCGATATCGGTTTGATTTTTAATACGCGAGAGGTCCCGCGTTCTTTGATTGCTAATTAACTTGAGCTGTATTTGTGAATTTCCTGTTTGTTAAATAACTATTGAACTTTGTGTTTGTGTACCCGTCATTGTGACTTTCTCCTGTGGGATGTGACGCGTGGCTGCTCGCTCACATCTACCTGTTGCCGAGCCGATTTCGGGAAGAAATCTATTTATTTGTTCTGGGGAATTGAGATCTCATGGGTTAGGTAGGGTGATTAGGAATTCCCCCTTCCCGAAGACACTCAAGTTTGGATCCGAAGAAAAAGAAGATTTAGTTTGGTAAGTGATTTTCCATTGTAGTTAATTTATAGGTTAAGTTATTATATAGGGCCCTGTAGCTCCCTTCATAAGCTACGGTGGTAGCAGACTGCGTTAAGTTAGTTAGGTTTTAATCGGGCAAATGTGGTGCCGCGTGGAGATTTTTTCCCGGTACTTATTTTTACCGGTGGTTTTTTCCCGGTGAAGTTCCGGTACCGAATTCTTCCCGCCGCTTCGTTTGTCCGGATTCGCTCTGCGCACATTTTCTGGCAGCAGAGCGTAGTTGCTCTGCACAATAGTAAAATTAATGTAAAAATAAATAAATAAAGAAACATAAGTACGTAATAAATGAATTAATTACAATTTGAATGTATTAAATTTTGATTTATTGATAAATAATAAATGTCAGTATTTTAACTAAATTGCAAATGAATTAATGTAAATATTTATGTATTCTTTAATAAATAAATAATTGTGTTAATTTAACAATTATTTAGCACTATCATTATTAAAATATTTATTTGATTGTTAATATATTTCTCGATTTAGCAATAAATAATACTAAGTTATAAGTACTTAAGCTAGATAGGTAGGGGGAGGCCTACGCCGCAAAGGCGACATCCAATAATATCAAAATGTAGATACTAAGTACAACTGTTTTTGTTGAAAAACTGATGTTATATAATATAAATAAATGGATATAAATATATAAATGTTGAAGAAATCAAAAATATTTAATCAATTATTAGAATTGAATTATAAGAAAAGTTGAATAAGTATTTTCAAATTTAAAAGCATGTAATAATTTATTGGTTGAATAAAGGGCTTTTTTATTTTATTATTTTATTTATACCAAATTTAATCGAAATCCGTCTAGTAGATTTTGTGTGATTAAGCAACAAATATCACATCCAAATTTTCCCATTTATAGTGTGATTCATTGCAGGTGAGTAACCGGTACTTGATCGGGACACTGTAAAAGTGTCTGTGGACATTATCAAGTACAGATATTAGATAATATTTGCTTCATCAGCAATAAAGATTGGGAAAGAAACCCGATTTTAAAATGAAAAACTTTGGATGTGAACTTTCTTGCTCAATCATAAAAAATCTACTGGACGGATTTTGATAAAATTTGGTATGCTAGTAGAAAAATATCAGGGCTAGCACATAGGGTACTTTTTATCCCAATATTCCTATGGGAGTAAAGCCCCCGGGTGCAGCTAGTAGACAATAAAATATGATAGCAAAAACGTAATATTTTAACTTTTACTTTTACCCCCTACTCCGTAGGGTTGGTTAAAAAAAACTACATGTGTTTTGTAGGTAATTAAATTTCCTTCAAATTTTATCCCAATATATATTTTCCTAGAGTAGGCCATAAATGAATTACAGCGCTCTGAAGTAAAAAGTTTGACAAATTTCCAAATGCGATCAAAAATGCGATTTTTTTAAAGTGCACATCTTCATAACTATTAGTCCTAGAAACAAAATATTAAATGTACATTATAGGAAATTTATTTTTACAACATTGTGTAGAACTCTAATGTAGCTAAAATGCATCTAAACGAAGGTGAGAGCGCAAATCTGAAGAAAGTGGCAATTTTTTTTTGTTTTTCCAACATATGGCGGGCGTGGAAGGGGGGAGAAATTGTGCCTCTTGCATTTTAAACACTTACTAACCATCCTAAATAACATATCAAAAATTCAGAACTATTGAACCATTTGTAAGTAAACCCTACCCTTAGCTCTATTTTGGTCTTTATTCAATGAACTATGGACGGATTTGTATTAAATTTGGTATACTAGTAGAAAAATACCAGAAATAGTACATAGGTTACTTTATATCCTGAAATTCCCACAGGAGCGAAGACCCGAGGCGCAGTTAGCAGAAAATAAAATATTATAACAAAAATAGCAATATTCCGTAAGTAGTTTTAATATTGAGTTTTACTCCCCATTCTGCAGGGTTGGTTAATAAAAATGCAAATGCGTTTTGTAGGTAATTAAATTCCCTACAAATTTTGTTCTAATACTTATTCTCCTAAAATATGCCATAACTAGATTACAGCGTTCTGAAGTGAAAAGTTTGACAAATTTCAGAAAAAGAAGATTTTTTTAATTTTTTTTTGAGCACACATCTCGGTAACTATCAGTCCTAGATACAAAATGTAAAATGTAAATAATAGGAAATTTAATTATCTACAAGATTTTGTAGAACACTTTCCTAGCAAAAATGCATCTAAACGAAAATATGAGCTTAAATCTAAAGAAAGTTTTTTTTTTTTAGTTTTTTTAAGATTACTACGGGCGCGGAAACTTGGCAATTGTGCCCTTTTTATTTTGAATACTCACAATAATCCTACACAATATTTCAAATAATTCACAATTGCTGGACCGTTTGTAATTTGATTCTCGTCTATTTACTGCGCTATACCTAGACCCCACAAGTCTCATCGACTGCATAGAAAACGAGCGTGTCAATATTTTTTTACCTACTGTGACGTCACATAAGCGATTTAGTGATGGGAACGCTCGCCATCCATGCAAACGATTCAAAGGTGTCGCCGCCGCCGCCCTTTACTTTCCAAATTGATACTGTAAGCAATTTTACAATACCGATATTATAATCGATTATTCGAGTTCATCGACTAGAGGAATGAGAAAACGGCAGAGAAATGATAAATCATTAATAACTTGTCTTTTTCTCTACTACTGCGAAGCTAAAAGAAAGGTTAATGATTTTAATCAAGTTGGATAAAAATTACATTGTTTGTATGTATGCATGTTTATTCTGCGATAACTCTCGAACCGTTGATCCGATTTTGATGAAACTTGGAATATACATAGAAATTATTAATAGAATGTTTAAGTTTGTTGTGCATCTAAATAGGTCCAGCCGTTTTTGAGATATTCGATTTTTATTTAAATACATATTCTATTTTAATTTTCGCGAGGGTTCCGTTTTTACCTTTTGAGGTACGGAACCCTTATAAAAAATACATGACACAGAATATCATTCCTCTGTCATTATCATTCCTCTGTTTCCAAATCGATTAGGCTTTTAGAATCGATTAGCTTTTCTGTGCGGTACAGCACTATTCGCCTTTTTTGACAGAAAAATGAGATAAGTGATCGTACCACTAAGCTAAACGACGTGTGAACGTATAGTTCGTTTTAACATTCATTGCGTGTTTTTAAAGATAAGCCCTACAACACTCCTTTTAAAAGCGGCAATGTATTTTAAATCAACAATACACACTCGCATACATAGTTTTCTTTGTAAAATCGCCATATCCGTGCCGGGAACACAAAATAATTGTTTTTTTAGTTAAAAACAACACCATTTTAAAACAAAATTACTTACCGATGAAAATAAATGTTTCCTTTATCTCGTCCCCCTTTTTGTGTATTGTTTCTTCAACTCAATACCGCGCAATTAGGCATTTTTTACTTTTTGTAATACGTCTGACTGCGAGAACGTTCGACCGCGGACTGAATGAACGAGCGTTAAATAAAGTTAAATCATCTTCCTTTTTACACGCGAAGTACATACACTTGCGGGGTCTAGGTAATATTATGTCTGTGGTAACATACAAGTTAACAGCAAAGGAGGTACTTAATAGTCAAAGTAAACGATGTTTGATATTTTTAACTTTGTTTACCTTTATTTTTATCCCTGTTATCCTAGATCAAGGAATGGGGTAGACTCCAAGACTACCTACCTATTTAAAAATTTGTAAGGTGGATGGAAGTACAGATAGTATGTCCAGAGGTAAAGTAGTGTCGTATATTGGTGAATATGTAAGTAGGCACCTACATTATTCGATAAAGTATCAAGTAAGTAAGTTCGATAAGGTATCTAACTATAAAAATAAACCAACATTAAATTCCTAATGAGCAATCGCGTAAAAAGATAAAAAATAGGGTTAAAATAACCATTAAAATAGGTAAGCACTGATAACAATAAAATTGCCTTCCTTCCTTGAAAATTCTACGAAACACTAGCGCTGTTATCATTGACCACGAAGATAATCTGGACAAACACTGGAAAGCCAGCTTTATCAGTAGGTGGAGAATACTGAGAAATTAACTGGTACTCACCTGTAACTACATTTCTAAGTATTTCTCCAGGAAAAATCATTCTAATGATATTTTTTATCGCAAAAAGTTATTTTTGAGACAGGACATAAAAATCGCGTCTGTTGGTTGAGGAATTCCCTTATTGCCTTTCAATAAATTATACGACGAACGGAGCCATATTGAATCGGTTGATAAAAGATAAATAGGTCCTAGGGCATATTGAGAGGATGGATGAAAAGAAATTGACGAAAGGTATTTATAATGCAGAGGTGAATGGAAGAGTTGGTCAAGGTCGACCTCGAAGAACGCACTCCAACCAGATTGCGGACCTCCTTAAAAAGGGAGATATTAGGAGCACCCATAACCGGAGAGCATGTATGAAGAGAGTGATGTGTGTAGAGAAAGCAAGAGAGATCTGTAAGGATCGTAGCAGGTGGAAATCGCTAGTCTCTGCCTACCCCCACGGGAAAAAGGCGTGATAATATGTATATATGTATGTAAATAGGTCCTACCTTTATCTTACTAAACTTTAGCAATATTGGTTCAATTATGTCCTGAAAAATATTTGAGACAGGACATAAAAAAAAGTGTCTGTTGGTTGAGGAATTCCCCAGAAAATGACAAGCTTGTAAATATAGACAAATATTTAGAACAATTATATTGAACACGTATTATTATAATTATAATTAACCGTTGGTATTAAATTAATATCTGTCATCACAAATGGAAAATAATAATTTAGAAAAGTAACAAAATAACAGCAGACCAAATTGGGCAGGACTTGGTCCGCTTATTGGAGAAAGCAACCGCTGCGCCCACGCATGTAGATACACTCAACTGCACAACAATCCACAAAATTCATTGCAAACTAGCTCCTATTACCGCCACATAGAGTCCATGCAGGATAACTTGGCATGTCATGTGTACGATGCGAAAACAGCCGTGCCCTTATATGGGCATGGGTTTATGTGAAAATTCGCAACGGGTTGTAATAAAGGCATAAATGTTGTGTTTACTTCGAGATTCAAACTTGGATTGTGTTTTTGAGTACTAACGATCCGCCCCGACTTTAACAGATGAAATCCCTTACTACTACCAGTACATACTTATTTATTTATTTTTGTATACAACAAATACATAGGTACAATTAAAACCCAGGAAAACTAAGTACAAAGGTACTACTTATATTAATTCTGTGCTACTAATACTGTGGCGCAACGACCCGAAGTGGACCTAGGCCTCCAACACGAGATGACGATATTTTTTGCGATCTTGCACCAGCTCTCGCCAGTTGTCAGCTCTGAAGCTTCGTAGGTCTTTCAGGCAAGCGGCCACGCGGTCGATCTCCTACCAGATGGCTCGACCTCATCAGAAGTGCAACTCAGTGTCCGGCAACAGAATGCTTCAGAAAAGCTACCAATAGAAATAAATGCCATCGCAAGAGCAGCGGCCAAGTCCGAGAAGACCGATCCATAATCACGACCACTCTGTGAAGAACAAGAGTGAACGACTAAGAAGAAGAAGGTCTTTCAGATCCTCATCGCGGCCCCTGGGTCGGTATGCTCTTCTGACGGCACAATCCTCTCCCATTTTGGCAAGAATTTGGTTGCCTATGTCCGTTTTTACAACCAAATTCTTTCTTCCCTTTTGTTTTTACTTCTTTTATCTGTAAACATGCTAAGTATTAATAAATAAATAAAACACAACTGACAACTTACACAGCCTATGTCACTCGTAGGAATGCACGTTCAGTACTTATGGCGGCATGAAGAAACATACATGAACCCTGAAAACATAACACTCCTTATTACTAAGCACGTGTATAAAAATAAAATATTTACTGTTTGGCACTACCTGTACACATTTTCCTCAAAGGCGACCTTATACTTGCAAATAGGACACCAAATGCACGCAAACAATTCACTTCAAATTATTATTCAATGGAAATCTTCGTTTGTTTTTTGAATCGTTACTTGCCAAGTTAGTGTCTGCGTGTGTGTGTGTTTATGCCCAGACAGGCATTATTTATTTATCATCACGTATCAGGCTTTTTCCACGACTCACTTTTTGTAAACAAAATCCTAACTAATATTATAAATGCGAAAGTGAGTTTGTTTGTTGGTTTGTTTGTTTGTTACCTCTTCACGCTTTATCTACTGAACCAATCTTCCTGAAATTTCGCATACACATAGCTGGAAGTACGGAGAAGGACATAGGGTATTTTTAATCCCGGGAAAAAGCACTGTTCCCGTGGAAAATTCACGCGGGTGAAGCCGCGGGCGAAAGCTAGTAAAAATATAAAAACAAATCTTAGACACACCCAAGTGCAATAAAATGAATATCAAATTCAGACATACACAGCGGAGGTAGCTTTTGCCCGCGACTTCGTCCGCGTGCGAGTCTTTTACTAATGTTTATATCTCAGTTTTTAAACGGCTTATAGAGATGAAACTGGATGAAACTTAGATTTTATATAAAACCTTCAACAATACAATTGTGGAACCCACATCTTTCATTCAGTAGTTTTTGTGTGATGCGCGTACAATCATACAGACAGACAGACATATATTGGTCCTAATAAAGACCCCACAAAAAAATTCTTTCTCCTATGAAAGCAAGTACTACATGCATAGACCACCGTGACAGTTTTATTATACGTATAGATAATAAAATAATAAATATATACGATAGATATAAGTAGATGAATATTATGATGATACACGTAGCAATAATCAACTGTGGTATTTAATTGTCAGACATAACAAATTAGACTTTGTATCAGTGACGAAAAACTTTTCACTTTATACAAAGTCGCATGACTTCGACGAGATAAGATAAATCCGATAAATCCATATCCGAGTGGGCACGCTATCAGAATTGTTATGAAAACAATGGAAAACTCAAAACAATAAGGCTTACGCAATGTTAATCAATAATCTAGCCTGTGCCCGCGGCTTCGCCTGCGTGAAATGAAATGAAAATGATTTTATTTAAATCCTAATCCTAACTAATATTAAAAATGCGAAAGTGAGTTTGTTTGTTGGTTTGTTTGTTTGTTTGTAACCTCTTCACGCTTTATCTACTGAACCAATCTTCCTGAAATATCGCATACACATAGCTGGAAGTACGGAGAAGGACATAGGGTACCTTTCATCCCGGGAAAAAGCACTGTTCCCGTGGGAAATTCACGCGGGCGAAGCGAAGCGAAATAGGCTTAAAAATAGCACTTTTAAATCGTCATATTCTTGTTTTTTAGTTAGTTAACGTCATAAAATTTACTTAAAGATAAGTTTACCACCGCCTCCAAAGCGTAAGTGGAGAAGAGGCGGCGCAGCAAACTCCACTGCTACATTTTCTCCAAAGACGTCATATAACAACATATGTCTTAAAAAGCGTAATAGTTAGTCACCAGGTAGTAGGTAGGAGTCTGGGGTGAAACGTTGGTAGGGATTGTGCACTGACTCAATAAAAGAGCCTTCCTTATGATGACCTACCTGTCCATTGGTGAACAGCATGATACCTAATCAGTTTACTTTGGTCGCAGATTGGTTAAATTCCCTTTCCCTACTCATGTGGTTTGCTCACGTGAGTGAGACGCCGCGACACATTATAATAGCATCTTCTTCAACCATTGTATACCCCACTGTTGAGTAAACCCACCGGAAATAATGGCATGCGTATGAGCATTCTTCATTTCGCTTTTTGAGTGTTCCTCATCCAGGTTTTTCCCATTATGTGGGTAAGCAGTAGACTAAGAGACTACACTGTCTTGGCCACAAGACCAAGTAAAATTCGCCACTTTACACGTCTTGTGGCCATTTAAATATTAAATCTTTTTTTTTTGGTCAATTTTGCTAATATTCTGACTGACAGTGTAAATATTTGTGAATGTAGCAGCGATAAAAGCATTATTGCAAGGTCAGAAGATGTCTTATCCATAAGATAAGGCTAAGATGAGACTCGGCCGCTGATAAGCATAATCTAGCCAGAACAAATAAGACTAAATGACCTTAGGAGGTAGTAGCCACGATGTTACATTGTTGGTACATACAGTCAACAGTACATTACTCTGTCTAAATTCATTACAAATTCAGCGCTATTGCCGCCCCCGCATAAAAGAAACTTGACATTTTTTTATCATAAAACTTGTTTTTTTTGTTCATATAACTTTTCTCGGCTTTTCTTTTCCGTGAATAAAGAAAATTAAAAAAAAATCGAAATCTAATAATGTTGCAAGGTACAATTTTTTTGACCGGATTTATTTTTATTATTTATTAAGTACAATAATGAATTATTGTTAGTTAAGTAAGTACCTATTATAATTTACTCTTGTTTCAGGAAAGATATAAGTGTTTGTACGCTGCTGGCATGACCCAAAAGGAAAACTGACTGAACTATTTACCTCTCCTTGTAGTTCTTTAAAAATATTTTTTTTTCTTGAATAATCCATTGTGGTTCTCGGTACTAAGTGTATATAAAGGGTAATACAAAGTTGATTTGAAGGTCTTTATATCTTAATTTGATAAAATACGCAAAAAACAACTTCATATTATAATATAGGGTAAAGAACAAGAGAATAAAAACCCAAGTTTCTGCAGTGATCATCAGAAGACTCATATATCTCATCTGGGCATCAATCATGTGTGATGTGAACATTGCCCGGCCGTTACGCGTATTGTCCGAATTAAAGCCATTAGCCGCGACACGGGTAACGAACTGATACAAGGTTGCCACCTGAAGGAAAATTAAATAACCAATGACGGGTGTTATAAGTTTAACTTATTATGTTGTATCTGGGTTGTTCCCAAAGTACTCCATTCTTTTGTTCTAAAAAGATAAGAATCTCATACATGAGTTCCCAAGTTACTCCACGAAATTATTATTATAAAAAATACTTATTATTTTGTTCCCAATCTACTCTATAGGTACCTATTTTGATTTATTCTCAATGTACTCCGCAGATTTTTTGATATCAATTCTCAAACTACTCCATCTAAATAATTGTAAAATATTTCACTATGTACAGTCAAATCGTTCAAACAATGTATGTGGGATCGAAGCTCCCAAAGGAAGAAAATCCCATGATAAATAACTTACACTGTTGGGAACTGACATTTGCAGAATTTTCTCAAATCGCATAAAAACATCACATTAATAAATTTAAGTAGCCGCCAGGAAAGTGTAGAACACCATGTACTTACTTTCTACACTTTCCTGCGGCTACTTTAGGTACCTAGGTGTAGAATGTACCTATTACTTCTATGGGTACCAAGAAAAAAAGATACGAATTCTTATTGGTTGTATAAAATCAATAAACTTTTACAACGCAGGAATTATCTGAGCGGAAAACTGTCATTTTGGTTCAAGACTTGCCGAGATTTTGTACGAGTACATAATTCAATAATACCAGCAAAGCACACACGTATATATGTATGAATTCGAGTTTGTCAACCCTACTGCCAGGTCAACAGACTTCTGTCAATTTCGTATATGGATTACCGTGATAGACTTATTACGATTCTCATAAGGCTGAGAGTTCAATGACACTGATTCGAGTATGCTACGAGTATATTCTTTTGCAGTTTAAGCCCATTGGAGTACTCTACAGGCTACAGGCAAACCAAACCATAACTTTGATAAGATAAAAATTAATTAATGGTATTGAAAGTTTCCTATTTTATAGCTGCATCATAGGCTTCGTCCTCGTGGGATATTCGAGATAAAAAGCTTATGTGCTGTAGGTACTAAAGTTCTATATACCAAATTTCATCAAAATTCGATCAGCGGTTGAGGCGTGATTTTGTGTTTCCGAGTTTCAGTTTCAGAAACTATAGGGACCATAATTCTTAGATCCCTAGCCATTTACCCAATGTAGTCAGTAGCAAAGGGACTGCCAAATGATACTTTGACAACTTAAAATATGCCCATGCTAATATTTTATAGAATAGTAGGCAAACAAGCATGCGGGTTGCCTGATCCACAGTCCGTGGATAAGCCTTCTAAAACAAAATTGAATGACACCCAAAATTGCATCACAATCTATTGTCTCCCCACGTAAATGGAGAAACAGCCGCAAAGATCTAGGTCGTCTAGAATCTAGATCCTCTTTGGCAAGAACACAGCAACTTACTGTCCTATTTACCCATAACTTAGGGCAGTGGACTGGACACTTGCCAGGCAAGTTCGTTGTAAACATGCCATGGATCTCACTGATACCACAGAATACATAAAGCTGCTGATACCACATGCTACATCCTATCCTACTTTCATACTAATATTACCTACTAGCTTTTGCCCGCGGCTTCGCCCGCGTGAATTTCCCACGGGAACAGTGCTTTTTCCCGGGATAAAAAGTAGCCTATGTGCTATTCCAGGTCATTATCTACCTCTGTACCAAATTTCATCGAAATCCGTCCAGTAGATTTTGCGTGATTGAGTAACAAACATCCTCACAAACTCACAAATTCACAAACTCACAAACTCACATCCAAACTTTCGCATTTATAATATTAGTATGGATAAATGCGAAAGTTTGGATGTGAGTTTGTAAGTTTGTGAAGATGTTTGTTACTCAATCACGCAAAATCTACTGGACGGATTTCGATGAAAGGTAAAAAATACCAGGATTAGCACATAGGGTACTTTTTATCCCGAACTTCCCACGGAAGCAAAGCCCCGGGACGCGGCTAAGTAGTACTATATAAATTCATAAATAGTATTTGCTGATACAGGTTAAAATAGATAAGGGTGCACCAAAAAGTAAAAAAAAAATGAAATTTAAGCACTTCTTTTTGCCTGGAACAGCGATTTGCACGTCTTCAAATAATCACCCACCTACCTTACCTTCACCTTCACTATGGTAATGCCAGTAATGCTATAGCAAGAGAGGATTTTAACCAAAGATTCCAATCTTTGATCCTAACAGCTATTTCATTCAGGTTTTTTTTACAGCTAGCATAATATTATTATATTACTTATCTGTGGTTTAGAGTGTACTGTAAACAGGGGCGCAGGCGGGCGCCACATCGCGATAGGTGACGGCGCCAACAGCTATATTTATGGGTGCTTTCAACAGTTAAGCTTGAGCAACAAAAACGATTGTTTTATGACCGCCTTGTTGAACAAAAACCGTTGTCGTCAAAATCGTAAATAAACGACAACATAGTATAAAATTGTGCTTCCGGTGAAGGAAAACAACGTGAGGAAACCTGCACTCTGGTTGATGATTATCAAATAGTGTGTGAAATGGGGAAGGCAATGGCAAACCACTCCATTAAAATTGCCAAGAGAGTCGTTGTGTGTGTCATTCCATATAATGACCACGACCCTCAGTCATGATACGACTAAAGAGAGAGAGTATAAAATTGTATACTGCACTGCACAACTGTGCAAAGTAGTATTCATGAACATGAGCATATTTCGTATAGGCGACTCTGAAATCTCAAAAAAAATCTGCTGTTCCATACATTTTATTTTATAATACCTACCAACTGTACCAAAATACATATATGGAACAGCATACTTTTTTGTGATTTCAGACTCGGTCCCATACTCGTCCCATACTCAGAAAAATAATTACAAAATGTTGCTCATATTTATGAGTAGATACTTTCACCCCTAGAAAGGTTGCTGGTGTTTTACAAATTCAAATCATCCTGTAAAAATTATACATGATTTGTAAAACACGTGTGTATGAATAAATACGAGTATGAATGAATCTTTTCCTTGTACAAAATGTACCAAAAATCTACTTACGAAATTTCGTGGAAACAATATTAGATACCTTGTGGGTTTTTTCATGTTTAACTTTGTGTGGCTGAAAATTACACGGATTTTTCTATGAAATTTTGCAAACTTGACCCACTTCCCTGATTACAATTTATTAAGCGAGTACTAATTCATAGAATTAAGTGCAAATAATGGTCTCTCCCGTGGGAATTCGGGGATATTTCGTTCTTTAGAATTCCTCATGAAAATAATAAAATAAACAATTTTTTTTTTATTGTTGTATAAAAATTGGAAAATGGATAAGTAAATACATTCCTGCCTACGCGAGGATCCACTAACGATAACGATACACACAAAAAACAAACATAACGCAAGGTTAAGTACAGTTATCTAATGTTGAAACTCCTTCATTATACAAGTACATCTATCTAATCTACTGGAACCTGGAACTCCTTTGTACAATAGCCATCGATAACATCTGTAACTGTAACGCCGAATGTTGACAAAAACTGAAACAAATCAATTTGAGTGGTGTTCCTTATCTTCAAAATGGTTGAGTTGTAACACTATGTGGGCTGCGTGGAGTTATTGGGTGCTATAAATGTACTGTCGAAGAGACAAGCGCTTTTCTTTTGTTTTTTGGGTCATTATTTACCAAAGAACCTAGCAGGATGCAATGCAACACTCTTTTTGAACAGTCTTGTAAAGAATAACTCCTTCCCTTCGGAAAAAACAAGCGACAAAAAAATGTTCGAACGTAATCCTTTTAATTTTATTTTTTCATAACGGCGGACTTATCCCATATAGGGATCTCTTACAAGTCAACTAGCATAAGATATTTTCCTCTCGCAATTTTAATAATAATAAAACATATGGAAACCCTGACCAGGGGGCCGATTCCACTAATTATAAACGTAAATGTTGTGTTTCAATTGTGTCTCAAGATACAAGGAAATTGAAATAAAACGACAAGATCTTTGTAAGACTTCTATGTTTTATTACGATCCTTTGAGACACAACTGAGGCACGACATCTACGTTTGTAATTTGTAGAATCAAGGGCCAGAAATATAAAAATCCTCGCCATGTTGCGTAAAAGCAATAGAACTAATTTCTTCTATATGTACCTACGTATTTCATGAAACGATTTTCTTTTCTTCTGTACTGGAGTCAGTCCTTCCTTCTTCACAGTGACAATGAAAGATCGGCGTAGAATATTTTCGGCGTGTCGTTGACTCTTGCGCAGGGGCTTCGCCATTTTTCTTTTCAAAGCATTTACATAAAGGCGTTTTCATGTTTCCGCCTCGCTTTTTGCGGTTGTTGTACACTTCACAGTGCACTCAACTTGATATTGACAAAAGACAAAGTTTGAATAAGTAGTACATAAAAAACGAGTCTTTTCATCGCAGTACTGTCAAGGTTTAACTTTATTCGATTTTAGTTTTCGATAGGAAACATCATGCTTGCCGTATCTTCAAAACTTATTTTATGTTATACTAGCCGCGCCCCGGGGCTTCGCTCCCGTGGTAATTTCGGGATGAAAAGTACCCTATGTGCTATTCCAGGTATTTTTCAACCCGTATACCAAATTTCATCGAAATCCGTTCAGTAGATTTTGCGTGATTGAGTAACAAACATCCTCACAAACTCCATCCAAACTTTCGCATTTATAATATTAGTAGGATTATCTACCTATTAAAAAAAAACAAAGAACGTAATAGGTACGCGCCAATTTTTCCTCCAAATACGCGCTAATAAAATACGAGTTTCGCAAATGGAACATTACATATTTCCAAATGCGGATTTCTAATCAGAGTTGCATGTGTGCGTGCGTCGCACGTGTCCCTAAACACGTGTGCACACATGCGCACTTCTTTGTTTGCAGAACAAAGAACTATCGTATAACAAAAGTACAGTCACAGCACGTGAAGTTACTTTACAAGGAGCTCTAATATGGTGGTAATAGAGGCATATTTGCAATGAAATGGGTTGGTTGATGTGCTATTGTGTTGCAGACGAAGAAAAAGGACAATGCGCTTTATCTTAGCGGATTGTATTATGGAAATTATGAAGGTAATGAGCGGTGATCGTTGCATTGGTTTTATTTTAAAAAGAAATTGCGCAGGTTGAGATGTGATGTGAAAATAACAAACTGAAAAATTGAGAGAAAAGGTCCCTTCGTTCGAACGCGCATTACAAAACTGAGCGTTGAAACGCTCAGTTTTATAACCTCATCAGACTCATTCAATGACCACAAAATAAACTGCTCAGCATCTAAAAAGATCGCCCTTTAAAAAAAATATTAGACCAACTTTGAAACTACAATTTTGTGGTAATGGGCATAATTTTTACCAGGAATTGCTCGCTGAAATTAATCTCTAATGAAGTAAAATTAATGCTAATCACTACTAATTAAATTACCTGTTCCACGTATTTTAGAAGTAGACGAAAAATCTCTTGATAACAAATTAACGAGGTAAGGAGTCCCCAATTTTGGGAAACAAACTAAAACTACAATAACATAACTTTGATCAAATATCACATGCAGTGCACTGCATATGAATTAAATATCGTTTCATTGGGGTTTACCGTTGTTTGTTAGGTATAAAGTCAATAGGCAGCCATGTTTTCCTGTAGCCAAACTGGCGATAAACGTGCGGTTTAGGTTAGTTTAAGTCACGTACGCAGATTCTGGACGTCATTGAAACTAATCTTAAAAAAATAAAACAAAATAAAGTACATTAAACATTTGTTTAGCCTTTTTCCAAGACTAAGGCTAAGCCTTACATCAGGACTTCAGGCAGGAGTCTTGGGAGAAGGAGAGAGGCCTTTACCCAATACTGGGATATTGACGGCTATTTAATAATTAAATAATTTGACTTCCAAGGATGTGCTTGTACATATTATGCGTTTTGTAACGATGTGCTGTTCTCGAAATTTTCGAGAACAAGCGGAAACTTTCTTGGAAATTTCTCGAAAATATTCTCGAGAGTGGAAAATTTTCCTAAAAAACCGAGAAAGTTACGGTTTTCGGAAATTTTCAAAGGAAGACATCACTAGTTTTGTATGAGATTTAGATTTAAGTGCTACGCTACAGCATGCGTGGGCTGGCTTGCAGTAAACAAAAGGAAAGTGTGCCAGGAGTGCAGCTTCCGCGAGGCAATACTTGTGTCGCTTATTGTGAAATAACCAGCGCCCTAGCGTGCACATCGCGCGATTTTGATCCTGGACGATTAAAAAGAAGAATTTTATAATTTTTTATTCACCTATGTAATTTCGGGATAAAAAGCCTTTGTGTTACTCCCGGTTTCATTCTACCAGTGTGCCAAATTTTATCGAAAACCGTTAAGTTTTTGCGGAGGAGTGTAAAGATTAAACAATCTCCAGCTTCACGTTATAATAGTAAATAATGAGTAATAAAGGATTATTCTTAAAATAAGTCAATCTTTATCTTCTTATTGCATGTTATTCGTTGATGATATCTAAAATAACCTGACGGTAAGAAAAATCTAGTATAGGAGCTAGCGACCTTTTATAAAACCATCATTATTACAATTAATTTTAGGAAAAGTACTTTTTTTTGAGCTTTGTTATGTTTTGCTGTGTCTAATATTGAATATTAATATATTACAAAATATTATTTAGATTTAAACACCTGGCCGATAGTAATTCACCTTCTTCGTAGTTTATTCTAATATCAAAGAAAGTCGTAGGCGTGTCAGTGATAAGAATAGGGTCGCCACAAATTTTTCTAATTACATAACGCGTTTATTTACAGAAGCGAACAGTGAACAGTGGCACAACACAATGGTGCAATGAATCTCCAAGATTTATTTACACGTGGCAAGTGAGAGTATAGGGTTGGCAACACTGAATTACGAATGAAGACATAGAAGTGTCAAAAGCGCCTGATTTCGTCGTCTTTATGTCCTGTATAATCATAAGGCAATGAATTTATAAATACAAAACTTTCGTATTTGAAATCTAATCGAATTTTAATTCGAAAAGTTTTTATTTGAAAAAAGGGGGAGTACTATAGCGACCCTTGGACTCGGACGTGAAACGTATAAGGAAATGATTTATTCTGTCAACTTAGCATATCACGTCCGAGTCCAAGGGTCGCTATAAATGTCAATCACGTATACGTACAGTCAGCAGCAAAGAAACCTACCCCCTACCCCCTTTCTCACCTAATCCTATCTTAGGGGGGCCAGGTTACTCGCAGCTGACTGTACTTATTGCTGTAGTTTACGTACACTTGTTTTAGTGCCTAAGAACCCTAAATTCGATAAAACAAGTCGTATATTAAAATGAACCTGCATATAACACATGATATATATTCTTGAAATACTTACGATAAGATATAAAAATTCACTAATATCATCTCACAACGGCTCCGCTATGTGGGCAAAAAGAAGTGACATTTTAAAAGTTGTCTTATATTACTTATTATATTCTGATTTCTGTGGCTGGCACTGACGTATTGCCTTAAGTAACATTTGAAAGAATGCTTACGGTTGTCAGATGGAGATTCATTTGGTAGCACATGTGGTGGATTTATTTGTTCATTTTTCAATACAACACATTCTTTTGGGTAATATGAAAGTTTTTGTTATTTTGGTATCGAGTTTAGGGCAGTTAGTAAGGACATGGGCGGACGACATAATGACAGGTCGTACATAGATGAGAAAAAGCACAATAGGCAGATACTTACTTACGTACTTGACGCAAGTTGAGTTTTCTTTTTCGGGATTGCCGGAAATTTTTTATACCAAAATTCCCACGGAAGCGGAGCCCCTGGCTAGGGTTCATTCAGCCCAACGATTTCCCGGGAATTCTCGAGCCGAGAAATCGTTGGGCTTTGTTCCCGGGAAATCAAGCTCGAGAAAAGTCGAGAACTCGAGAAATCATGTACCCACATAAAAATTATTTTTTTAAGGGTTTCATACCTCAAAAAGGCAAAAACGGTACCCTTATAAGATAACTTTGTTGTCCGTCTGTCTGTCAAACTTTTTTTTCTCAGGAACGCTTAAAGGTATCAAGTTGAAATTAATATTGATTAGGTACTCGGATCCAGGGTCCCTTTTAGCAAAAAAATAATCAAAATTATATGTCAACGCGATCAAGAGATATTACCGTTAATGTTGCGATTTTTTGCATATTTTGCGATTTCAGACAGCAATCAATACCTATGGGGTACTTCCCGTTGACCTAAAATTATGAAATTTGGCAAAAGGCAAGGTCTAACAGTAGTTTTACAGAAATAAATCTTAAAATTGTAAATATATTGTTAAAAGTAAAAAAAAAGTGTTACAAACTTATTTTTTGCGCTCGATGAAGTTAAATTTGTTTTTGAGACTAGTTGGTCTTTTAGTTAGAGCTATAATGTGAGATGCTTTGCGTGTACGGAACCCTTGGTGCGCGAGCTTGACTCGTTCTTGGCCGGTTCTTTAATGTATTTTTTTTTTGTGTTAGAAGCTAATATTGTTTACAAGGTTTAAGTTGATTTTTTTTTCTAAATAACCAGCCAAGAATGGTGCTTTGATTGTAATTTAATCATAAGTTATCTTTCATGTTAATTTTTGGTAAGTTTAATAGAAGCTACTTTTAAAGTACTCTCATATAGAAATAAGATATGGTGAAAAAATTCCATGCGAGCAGGACTTGAACCCGCGACCAGGTCTTTATACGACCTTGCTCTTCCAACTACTACTACTACTTTACTAGTACTCTAGTACTAATATTGCATCTGAGATGCTCAAAAATCCAAAAAAGAAGCTACTTTTGTTTATAAGTTCTAAATAACCAGCCAAAAATGGTGCTGTCATTATAATTATGAGTCTAAATAATATTATTTCTATATTTAAAAAAAATACAGAAATGATAATATGTTATTTGAGAGGAAAACCACACTTTGTTGACGTTATTGGAACCAAATAATATGAGAAAACGTACGTAAATGTAAATTTCTCGACAACCCGAGAAGCCCGAGAAATTAGCCTCGAGAATTCTCGAGACCCGAGAAATTGAAAAGCTCGAGAAATCATGAACCCCTGGGCACAACTACGCTTCATAAATCATCCTTTTATTTATTTTCTTATACCTGAAGCTACCAATCCAATTTGAAAATTATTTTTAAATAACATTCAGATACAGGCTATCAAGCTTTCCTAATTCCCATTAAAGCGAATTCCCGAGGCACAACTCCTGATAGTAAAAACATGGTGAAATGTAAACTTAAACGTGAGTTTGAGTACGAACGTGAAAAATAAACAGAACCACCCCTGGCACGTGTTGGAGACGAGCCAGTCGATTCTAGTGATTGGACCACGGGCCCACCTGTGCGGGGTTCTGTGGAACAAACCAAGGTGACACTCGATGTGGCGACAGATAATATTGTCAGTTGTTGAACTCATCTGTGATGAGTGACGAACAGCTAATATGTTATGTAACGTGCGTAACTATAATCCTAATTTACTAAGTTCTAGCAACCTTGAAGTTCCAATAATACAAAGACTACAAAATAATACACACCGGAATGTAGAAAATGTTGTTCAAACAAATATAATAAGACAAGAGTTGGTTTATTTATACGCGTTATTCTTTAGAGCTATCTATCAGTCGGACTACTAACATTCATTTTGTAGCTTCGATAGGCTAACTATCTATCTCAAGATATTTCAGGAATTTGATATTTTACGGATTTTCCACATGTTTAAGAGTCAGATCACCTATTAATATATTTTGTGTGCCAACATCACAAAATATATAATGCCAGCATGTCAGCGTAGCTATTAATTTCGGTAGTACATTTTTGCCTGTGGAGGTTTTTTTGAATTTCTTTCGTTAGTAGAAAAAATCCAAAAACATTTCTCATGGGAAAATATCAAAATATGCCAAAATTAAAATTAGGTACCTAAATTCTTGGAAAATACTCAAAGCATTACAATATATTTTGGAATAACCGTAAACAAAATTTCATGGGAATACTAGTCGAAAGGCTTGTCAATATTGTCCTTCAACAACTTTCTCTGTACTATAAAACATTAGAATTTTCCCCGAAACATGAGTCATTGCCCACTGGGACACATCGACCGCACACGATGGTTTCTTTGGAATTGCTCCAACTGAGCTTTCACAATAAACAATATTACCTTCTTAAATATTGTCCTTTTCAAACGGCCAGGTAGCGTCGCTCATTAAAAAGAGACCATTGCCCAACCCACACAGCGCATTAAAAACAACGTTAACATAAATATACTTGTTTATATAACATACGAGAAGTATGTATTGCTATAAACACGGGTATGTTAGTAAATATCCCACCGTGTTTGAAAGAGAACAATGCGTTGGCCGTGTGTTTACTGTCCGTCAAACAGCTTGACCCATATCCAGATTGGACGTATGTTTGTCCAAGATATTGGTTTCATTATCAACTCGGATATCCGATGTGGTGCCTTCCTGACCTTCGCCTGCCAAGTTTTTAGTTCATGGATCTCGCTTGATATTTTTCTTGGAATTGTTGAAATAAAATTCTTTTCGTTGATAGGTTAAGGCCTTTTCAATTTACGATCATTACGTTTTATTACATTATAAACTACATGTTAATTTATCTCATCCATAAAATTATAAGATATATCACCAATTACAATGGACGCTTCTTGAGGTGATTAATCATCTGTTTTTCATTCGTCTGTATTTCATTTCTGACTAGCAAATTCTACTACTGTTCTATTAAACTAGTTTGCTTTTGGTTTATTATTTTATCATCATTACCAAATACCAATCTTATTATGATGTCTCATATGTCGGGCCCTGATTGTAGACATAATATTACCTACTTTACATTAAATTATTGCTGCTTCTACCTACTTAAATTGTCTGGTGTAATTCTGAATCTCGTGATTGTATTACATATTCTGGTGTCCTGTTACTGTTATTTGGTATGGTATTGATTACGTGTAAGCAAATCAGCTGTCATTATTATGTCATTTGACAACTCTGGTCATTAGATAGCTGTATTGTGATCGCAGCAAGGTCAGTAATTTTGCTCAGTTAGCTGATATACCTGAATTTTGCTATTAACTGGCATCGTAATGGTGATGAATTACTTTTCAAAGAATAAAGAATTTACTAATGTGTGGATAATGTGAAGTCTTTAAATACCAAAATTAATGAAAACAGTGCCCAAATAAATATTTTGAAAAATCTATCAAAAAGACATCTAAATATGCAATAATGTTACCATTTTGCAGCTTGCAGCACATTGATAAGTAATCAGACGTGTTTTGTGTGTCCTAGCGCGTGTGAAAAATAAAAGAAAATATAAAGGGTATAATAATCTTCATAATTTATTTTTCTCTCCATTCATTTTTATCATACAATATGTATCCAGTATAAAACAATATTCTTTGTTAAATTCATAGAAATATATTATTTTAGTATAACTGTTTTATCTTTATCTTTTATAAACTTACAAATTATTGTTAACATTCTGACGAATCATTTTGTATAAAAATAATACAAATAGAGAAGAGTCGACCATACGGGTATCCCCTAGGGGGAAACCCGCACTGTCGACTCTGTCCCATATAACAATTTCAACTTGTTAATTGGTATTATATTACTTATAGTAACCTATAGAAGACAATGGTACAGAACATTTTACTGTAGCATATTAATGGTAACAAAAACAATAAAAATACAGGCTTTAGTTTACAAAGCGTAGGCACTCGAGATTGCTACTTCATCCTAAATGTAAACATCACGCTCACTAATAAATACTTACGTCCCTCATTCAGTCATCGTCAGGCACATACAGTCGCTCATTACGAAATGCCCTCTCATTCGTCCACAAATAATATTTAATCGGACGGCCTCGCGTTACAAAAGTCGCGTCCTCTATAGTAAAGAGCACCGGGTCAGTTCTGAGAAAACATTTTATAATGTATCGGGAAAAATACTTTGCGCAATACACTCGCTTTCTCTTTCACGCA
Source organism: Ephestia elutella (assembly GCA_018467065.1). Taxonomy (NCBI): domain Eukaryota; kingdom Metazoa; phylum Arthropoda; class Insecta; order Lepidoptera; family Pyralidae; genus Ephestia; species Ephestia elutella. The sequence goes on from CM031582.1 coordinate 15,243,307, forward strand.
AGGCACATTCGTCCCGCACACGATCAAGATCAGGCTCTCTCACAAGCACATTTTTGTCTTAAGCCTAGCTAACAAAGACGCCCCATCTAACTATAAAGGCAACGCCATTGTCGCAATTAATAAAAGTTAACCTTGTGCAACCAAAATGCTATTGGGAACGTCCGACAGGCAAACACACATGGCCGCCATTCCGCGAGGGCGGCGCAGGCGGAATTTTAATTAGCAGAACATCCGCTCGTGACTTCGTTCGATGCGTTGTTGCCAGTTCTACTATAGCGCTGTCTCTTTCATATCTGTTGCTTTGTTCGCTTAATCTGACAGATATCTGTGCTCTGTTCAATGTTATCATGACCCCGATGGAATTGTCATAAAAACAGAGTCAAAATGCAATGCTTGAGTTATTACAATATGAACAATGTATACCGTAAGTGCGGCAACATAGCTAAAACGGGAAATTCGCCGTAGAACTGGCAACGTCGCGTCAACCTCATTCAGTTTGCACACCAATGACGTTGCACGATTATCCTTTCTAGTTTCTACACTATTCTAAATGAGACAACGCAATACTGATAAAAGGAAAACAATAGTTTTGCAACTTACAATGGAAGCTAAAGCTTTCGAAGTTGTGACTTGCGCTAAGTACATTCCTCCCTAAGTAGTTTCACAAACAACAAGCGTTCCGAATCAGAGTGACCGAGCGGAGGTTCTGCCTCAGCGTTTCACTGGCAAATTAATCTCTCAAACTTAACGATAAGTCCACAGCATTCTTAACGTAGCGACTTCAACACCTTACACACTAGTGTTTATTAACTATATATTACACAGTAAAATTAAGATCACAAATCGCTTTGTATGCTGCGTCCTAGCGGGCGCGACTAGCATGGAATGTGGAGGAGCGGCGGCGGCGGCGCGATCAGTAGTGCGACTCGATGTGGCAGCCATTATTCGCATGCTCCAGCACCTGCTGCTTCAATCTATGCACGTGGTCTTTTAGTTTAACGACCATCTGCGCCAGTTCCGCGTTTTCACCCTTTAGGATCTTGACCTTCTCTTCCAGCTTGGAGATGCGCTCGAGCTTTCGCCGCCGGCATTTGGAGGCGGCCACTCGATTCCTCTGCCTCTTTCGTTCCAGCTTGATGCGCTCCTGCGAGTCCATGTCGATGGGCGAGAGCGGCGGCGAGCTAGCCGCGCTCGGCACGGTCTGCGGCTCGTCTTTGACTACGGGCGTGGGGTACCGCTCGAGCGGTCGGTCCAGGTCGGCGTACACTCGCCGGCCGAGCGGCGTCGCCAGCTGAGGGTCACTGTGGTGCAGCTTGTCTAAAGCCTCAACGAATGGTCTCGCATACATTTCCTGTTCTTCCGTAGGTGCTAATGTTGTAAAAAGCGCCGCGTTTGGTGTAGGTGTTGTGATCATTCCGTTTTGCATTATCATTTTCTCAAGTTCCGGCGAAGCCAGCTTCAGTAGCTGGAGATCGGGGGATGACAGCACAGAGTTAGCAATCCTCGACCGCTTCCCACCCCGATCCAAATCCAGGGTAAGGGATCGTTTCAAATTCTCCACCGGTCCGCTGAGGGGATACTGGTCTTCATAAAAAGTAGTCTCCATGCCGTGGCCGGAGTGGCGAACCATGTGTTTGCACTGAACTCTTCTGTAACACTAAACTCACTGCGCGAACTTCAAAACTTTGTAACAATGTGGTGCGCGTCCGACACCCTCGACGTTCTACTTGTTTCTAAACATTATTCAGAAACAACCACTGCTTTTATTCCATGACTCAGATAAGCTATTTTTAGCGATCGCGTTATGAGGGCGTGCTGTGGTTGGTCGAGTATCGCGTGATATTCATCGAAGCAGCGTTGTGATTGGCTGGCTAGCACGAAGCATAACGCGAGGCCTCGGCGGGCTGTTTACGACTTCGTGCGATTACCGAGAATCGAAGGAACCGTTTCCAAGTTACTACGAAATGGACATAGCATAATAATATTATTTCCAATCATACATCAAAACAATTCTCATTCCTAGCAGTTCTATTGCAAAGTTCTACCAGTGGGAAAACCGGGAATTTATTCCTAAAAGAATTGGACACTAGCTCTTAGTCTATTTTCAGAATTTTGATAAAAATCTGACCATATATACATTTCAAATATTTTGAATACTACTTACACTCATTTTTTAAGTCTATGACTACACTATGGATAATAAAACCTACTGATAACCAACTTTAAAAAGGAGAATGATGTACAAAAGTCATAGAAGTAATTACATATAAAATCTAAGAAAGTACACCTATAACAGAAAATTTCCTTTTTTCCATTTCCAAAAAAGGAGTTTTCGACCATTTTGTTTATTTTTGTGAGACATACATCATACATCAAGTATGTATTTATATTTGTGAGTTTCTTTATTGCACACTAATTGCTAAAGCCAATAAAATCTGAATATTAAATACTTATACATATAGGTATCTAAGAGGTAATATATGATATGAACACTGTATGAAATATTTTTATTTTAGTTGAATTGTAGTTGCCAATCTTGCCAATTATAAAATGCACTCTTGATTTAAAAATGTCTTATACCATTCTAATTTTGTTTTAACTTTTTTAGTGTTTCTTTTTAGTTCCTTTTTTCTATTTTTTTTTTATACTAATAAGTATCAATTTTATTCTTATAAGCTTTTATTTAACTTGCCCTGCCATTTGTTTAACATGCATGTATACCTTGGAAGCTGCATTGGAATTAATTTCATACATCTCACCGCGTCGAAATTTTAATGTGGCATTGTATTTTTTATTCATTTTTTTTTTTCAGACAACAAGATATAATTAATATATACAACATTTATATATTTTACCAGATTTTACACCACTTGTGATATGTGGTGCAATTTGGATTGATTTTTTAACGTTTTTACGTAAGCACGTACGTTAACTGGTCATTTATGTGACATTAAAAAAGCTTATCCAAAGTATGTATGTAAAAACGTGTCAAAATACGAAAAATATAAAAATTGTAATGGAAACGCGCACTGGGCGAGGCAGAGGCGGGGTAGCCGCGCTGCAAGATATATGCGGGCCGTGCGACAAGAACGGCAGATACTGAGACTCAGCGCGAGCGAGTGAGACAGCAACAGCGCTCCACCAAAGATAAAGTCCAGCAACTTAGTAGGAAAACAAATGCATCAAAAATTCGTTAATTTGTAAGGACTTGAGAAGTTTGACTTTGGAACACAATGCGTGTCAAAGTTTTGAGGTATTTTTTTTTTTATATCAGCTTTTTATTAGCTACTTAGTAAATATCTTGGAGAGATAAATAAATTTATCAAAACATAACAAAATCAAAATAAATCTCTGTTCTAGGCTTTTAGGATTTATACTTACACAGGTAATTTTGAAAATATTACTCCATATTACATAAATAAAGAATAAGAGATTTTTTGAAAGATTTTTTTCAAAATCATTAGGATAAAGAAAGAATGGACTCCATATCACAGGAAAAGAAGTCGATAGATAAAACAAAATGCATCAGGAACCTGAAGTACCTGAATTTTTAACACCAGCGACAGTGTAACTAGCACAGCTGTGTATTGAAACGCTCTGTATGGATGTATGTTAAACTACAGGTATCATCTCAGCTGTCTAGGGTGAACGGGACATTACAACCCACCCGATAAAAAAAGAAAACTACTAGAACTGGGATAACATATTGAATGTTCCAAAATTCAAAGTACCTACTTATCCTAATCCGATTCTAATTCTAACTAATATTATGAATGCGAAAGTGTGTTTGTTACCTCTTCACGCTTTATCTATTGAACCAATCTTCCTGATATTTTGTTTGAATAGTAAATTTATTTCAAATTTATGCATATGCTACTCATTATCTAACTTTTTTTTATTTTCTTTTCGTCTTGTAAATGCAAGAAATAAAAGGTTTTTTATTTATTATTTATTTTATTTATATGATGTGATATGTGATGGATTACATAGAAACACCGTAGTGTGTATTTCACTGTATTTCAACCAACCAACCAACCCATCTGATAAGCAATCGTACCTTATTCGTTGGTTACAATAAATAGCAATAGTTAGAAGTACAGAGAAGGACATAGGGTACCTTTTATCCTGGGAAAAGCACTGTTCCAGTGGGAAATTCACGCGGGCGAAGCCGCGTGCAAAAGCTAGAAAGATAAATAAATGCATTTAGTCAATCTCATTAGATTCTTTTTAACCCCCGACGCGTACAGAGGGGTGTTATAAGTCTGACGTGTGGATCTGTATGTCTGTGCTTCGTAGCTCCCAAACGGATCTACCGATTTTGATTTAGTTTAATTTGTTTAAAAGGTAACTAAATCGAGAGTGTTCTTAGCCATGATGGCAAGGATTAGTCAAATCAAAACAAAACATTTTTAGGGTTGTGTCTAAAAGTGACCTTCATTCGTCGCGCGTCGCGTACAGTAAACTGCATAGGATTGCATATCAAATTAGATCACGCGAAAAATGTTCCCTAGTCGTAAAATGTATCTTTTTCGTAATGTCTCTTTAGCACAATGTCTATTTCGTATAATGTCGCGACAGGGACTTTACATGACACATGATGATTTTGCTTTGTACAATATTAGTACAATATTAGTAAGTCCCTGTGGAGGCAATTTGCGAAAGAGACATTTTACACATGAGCCATCAAATTTCCCTATGCGCCGCCGGTAATAGCGGCTATTTACACTGTATTTGGACGGGTTGTCGTGCTTCCGACTGTATGTCTGAATGTCATCCAAGGCCACAAGGCACTTCCCGAAGCGATATGGGGAGTTAAAACTGCCACTTTGGTGAATATTATAAATTTCTCATTTCCTAAATATGTAAAAATGAACCTTATCTATGGTAGAATAAGGTTTATTTAAATATTAAGGAAATTATATATGGATAATTATTCCTATTCATCAAAAATGGCTTCTATGGTCTTGAGGCAAGTGTTTCAATAGGGCAAAGTGAAATGTTCTGGAATGAATCTCATGCGTTTTGTGGAGTATTTTGGTGTCTTAGAGGATTCGCTTCAAAATAAAAAAAAAGAAAGGGTTTATTCGGAATGACAGGCACTTTTTCACGTCAATTTTATAACTTAAGCTACAAACTACTAGCATTTCGGAACAAAGACTGCTGACACAGATTACTAAATAGTTACTTCGTGCTGAGAAGAAACGCCGAAAAAAACTAATTTTTGTTTTTGATCCCTGTCCGAGTTATTAGTTTAGTTTAGACTATTGAGTAAAAATCCACCTCGGCGTTCTGATAAATATTATTATGAATCGTTATCACTGTTATCAGTAAATACTGGCCGTTAAACATTCTGGAAAAGATAAAATACTTTAAATTGTCGAAAATAGCAAAAGATTGTCTTTATTGTATAAATCATAGACATAGAAAAAAAATATGCTCTATGGTATCATCATCTCAATCCACAAAGTACTTATTACTTCCATGCTCAAGCCTTTCTCGACCATTTTGGTGTAGGCCTCCTTCAACCTCCTCCAATTGATACTAGCTCTATGGTATAAATCTTACTATTTATTGTCACCAACGAAAAAGGTACGATTGCATATCAGATGGGTTGGTTGGTTGAAACATCGAAATGCACACTACGGTGTTTCTATGTGATCCATCACATCATATGAATAAAAAAAGCCTTTTATTTCTTGAATTTACTTTACAAGACGAAAAGAAAATAAATAAAAAATTAGATAACGAGTAGCATATTTACTATTCAAACATTACTTATGATTACAAAAATAAGTTAAGAAAATATTGTTTTTTATCACATCATAAGTACACATATATACTTTATTTAACTAAAATACTTTTATTCATAATCTGTAGTGTAGTAAACCACTGTAGCTGATAAAACTGTAACTTGTCAATATGTGCGTACATGGAGATATTAAAAAAATGTTTGAGGGTTCTTTATAGGGTCAATAGAAGACCAAATGATGTGTTTATAATTTTGGTCTATCTATACAGACAGATGACCAAAATTCTAAACACACACAGGTACGTTTGTATTAGTAGTTTTCTTTTGCACGCAAAAAATACTAAATACAATTTTCACAATTGTATTACTGAAGGTCTTACTTTAAAATCTTGGACAGTTTTCATCATGACATGCCTGAAGAACGGGAGATAACCATTTAACCATATAGTAAATTCCGCGCGCGCGAAGTCTCAGGCAAAAGCTGGTATCTTGATAACGAAACAATATCAATCACGTACCGATTGATAAATACCATTTGACCGACTTAAGGACTCTTGAAGATTGTTATCTAATTAAATTAAATATTAATTCTCACAAATTAACAAGCAAAGAAATTTAATTATTAAAAGCAATCAATAGATAGATGCAATTGCATTGCCTAATTAGGTAATTCCTCATTAGAGTAAGCGTTTTAGGGAATTCTAGTACCTTATTATTACACTTTATGTGGAGGAAAAATACCACTTCAAAATGATACGTTGCGAATGGATATGTATGAGTTTGTGAATATGTTTGTTACTCAGTCAATACACTGAACGGATTTCGATAAAAAAAATTACACGGGTAGAATCAGGAAATAGCGCAGTACAGAAGGAGTGGAAGCTTCTAGTATCGGAGGCCAAGATCCTCTTTGGGTCGTCGAAGTAAGTAAGTAATAACGATGGTAATAAGTATCATATTATCAATAAAGTAATCATAGAGTTAGGAAAAAAAAGATCTGAGATATCTTTTCTATGTCTATGGGTAGAATATAAACTGGAACAGCACTTATGCTCTCTTTTTGTCCTTAAATTACCACGCAAGCGAAGCCCCGGGTGCAGCTAGTGCAAACGGTAAGGTTATGGATATTTAGATGTTTGTTAGATAATCTCTCACGAAAAAACTATGCTAGACTTATCTTGGCAACATTTTTTTTACCAGCTAGTGTAAGTGTGCGTCTCCACTAACGCGGAGTGGAGCTTTATTGAATAATCACAATCTCCATGCGGAGATTTTAGAGTTTTGTGATTGGTCGAGTAAAGCTCTTCTCAGCAGTCTCAGCTCCACTCCGCGTCAGTGGAGACGCGCCCTATAGTTTAAAGTTCTTGTTTATTTCATTCAAGATGGGTATTCAAATAAAGATGATTTCTGCTAAAATTAGATATTGTTGACGATTATGATAATACATGCAAAATCATATATACGTCATGATATATAAATATAGTCCTATACGTCACATTGGCAAACACTGCTATATAATAGCCTTCCATCAGTAAATAAATTGATAACACTCAACGGCCCATATGTTGACTTTAATTTGATGACATGGAAAACTGCATCTACAAATATTTGTCCAAATAAGTACCTATAAATGAATATTTGCCCACACTGGGAATTTACCCAGGGGTATTTGTTCTTTGCCCAGGGCACAGGGTCCACTACAGACGGGTGTGTCCACAACACCAATGACACCACAGAAGAGGTGTAAGAATGTATATTTTCTGGCAACATTTGAAAAATCTCGTTTTAATCGGTCGGAATCATTTATACGACTTCGCTCCCGTGGAAATTTCGGGATAATAATTAGATACCCTGTGTTATCCAGGCTTCATTCTACATACTCTTACATTTTTATCGAATATTAATACGATATTAGTAAGATTTTCCAGGCTCACAATCGAACCCACCCAGGCGTAGGATATATAGGCTATATAATCGGTAGCACTATCAACATGCCAAAACCAAAACTCACCCAAAACTATACAATAATAATAATATAATATTATTATTGTAATATATAATATTATTATTGTAATATATAATATTATTATTGTAATATATAATATTATTATAATACCTAGGTATCTACTCAATTAAGGTTAACTAACTCAAACTGTACTATGTTATACTACTGCCTGACTGGTTTATCGGCATTGAGCTCTAAGTACGACTATATTGCTTATCGGACAACTTACTCGGACAACTGAAAATTTGAACTTTTCATATTACATAGGTATTTTTAAGTTTTAGAACATGTGCTGCCATCTAGTTCCAGTACGCAATAACTTGTTACGTTGCAATAGTTTATCTATTCGACACAAGATGGCGTTAAGTTAACAACAGCTTCTCCTCACAAGAGGGCATTGAAAAAACTTTTGTTATACGAAATTTCGGTCACTATTTTTTATTTATTACGAAAGGTAATATCGATAAAAAAAATGTCTGATATAAATTACCACTTGTTTATTGATATTCTTATATGTATTATAAAAAACAGATTATTTTTTGTTCATGTATCCTACTAGTATTTATTTTTCTTCGATTCATCGCAACCGTACAGACGCATTAAAATCTACTTTTAATAGAGAACTGATATGTTATATTACTATACTAAATTTATAACTATTTTGTGATTTTGCACTCAACTTTTAATCGGCGACGATGTCTAATCGGTTTAGTACGCTAGATCTCCGCTTGGGCGCGCCACCATCGGCCGGCGACTTCCTCTTTCCATCTTCTACCCCACTCTCCTCTATAACTATATCTTGGGTCGGTATGTCCATCAGCAGTTTGTCTATGCTGCTGCCTGCTTTGCTTAGGTCTTTGTCATCTGGAGATAAAAGCAGGGTGTCAGACCTAAGGGTCTAAAGGTAGGCTTTCAGATGCAAGATTCAGATATAGTGACAGGTTGCTAGCCGTTTTCCTTGATTGACTTTAACAATCTGCGCGGGAAGAGAAGCAGCTGGCACATTCTATGATTTATCCGCTCCCAGACCAGCTTGGAAGCAATAAATTAATGGATCTCAATAATTAAAAAAATAATAACTCAAAAAGTTGGATTGAAATCCAGATAGGCGTTTATTGTAGATGGCACGATCCTTATTACATAATTTACATAGGGAATAAATATTAATGAAACGGAAATTTAAATAAAAACAAATTTAATAAAAAATAAAGAAAGAATAAGATTCAAACCTCACAAGTCCTTATATCAACGTTGGAATGTTCCATTTAGGAGAAAAACAAAAAGATCAAAGTATTCAGATTATTTCAAAAGCTACCTATCTAATATTTAAAATAAATATCCATAGATAAACACATAGTTAACAACATTTTCAACATACTGTTTAAATTATTTTACAATACGATGATCATTCATTCTGCAGTTTTTTGTTTGTTTTAACGCGTCTAGGTACTTAACACGTAAAATCGAATCAAATAGAATATATGTACGTACAGTCAGCTGCAGAGAACTTGACCCCTGAGATAGGATTCGGTGAGATAGGGGGGTCATGTTTATCAGCAGCTGACTGTACCTAGATTGAATATAATGGCATTGGATTTTATTTTGTTGTTCGAATAATACTGCCGAACTGGCAATGCCGCCACGAATATGTGTGAATTGCAACCACCAACACACTCCTAGCACCTCGGCTGTGCACTTCAAAACCTAGTAAGGGACAAATTTAAAAAAGAACGTGTTTTTACTAAATCCGCTTTAGATAGCGGATATATGGATCTAAAGCGTATTTAATAAATTCACTTTTTTTTTTTTTAATTCTTTTGCTAGGTTTTGAAATTGCACAGCCGACCTATTCTCAACTAAACAATATGAAGTTCTCTAACCATTGCCAGCCTTCTTGGCAAGCTGTTTGATCCGGAACTCCTCTTGAGCCTGCCGCTGTCTTCGCTTGCGCTCCGCCCTCGCTTCCTCCTCGCTCTGCTCCGACGCCTCCTGCGTGGGAAATGTGGGAATCATGCCTCTTTCATGTCATTTTCATTCAGACATTGCAACTTCGAGTCAGTTTCATAATAAAGTTCCACTGACGTCATGTTGGCAGTAAAACTTAAAATATTATAAACTGGCGGTCCCTGCGGCTTTATACGAGCATTGACTTAAGATGTTTAAAAAGTTGCCGTTGACAACAATCATGGCTATTAAAAAAACCTAATCGTTCTAGAAACTAATTATAACAAAATTAAATATTACTGCCAACATTACGCCAAAGGAACGATAAGAAGAAACGCACTCTACAGGCTTTTCTCGACATATAATTTTTTATTTACACTTCATAGTCTTTTCTCGCCATTTTTTTTATTTATTTACTCTTCATGGTGCAATCTAAGTATTAGTAATACGGAACGACTACAGCCGTGAAGAACGCTGAAAGAATACAGTATTTATGCCCGAAGGGTTTATGATCATCATTTTCATTTTAATATTCTTTACTAGTATTATGCCCGCGGTTCCAACCATGGCAAGAATTGTCTTTAATCACTCTCCACTCCAGCCTTCCAAGTATACCTCTATAATACATATGTATATCGAAAGGTCCTAGGTTCGAGTTAATTGAAGAGCCATTTAGGCTAAAGCCGTTTCATCAAAGGATATATACAAGTATACTTTATACATACAAGTATCCTTCCTACAAGTATAGTTGCCGTCACGTAAAAAGGTCGCGCTGGCGGTTAAGCGCAGTAGGCGATATATCGGTCTATGCGGTGAGCGGGGGTCGGGCGGGTCTCATCCGGCGTGCGCGATTGGTTCGTCAGTCGTACCCTGCGCAAGTTTCACCCCCTCCTCACCCTCCAGCGGCCTTTTCACGTGATGGGAAGTATATGAACACGTTAATTACTATGCTATTCATAAAAATATGGATAAAAAGTGTTAAAAACAAAATGGAATAATGAACTAAAATCGTAATAAGTAAACATGGTGAAATTTCAAACATTTTTATTGTAATAAAAACATAGGTACTGTCCACACAATACTTACAACCTATATAAATACTAAAGCGCACTACACACCAAAGTCGCCGACCCGCCGACCTATGTCGGCAACTTTTTTTTTTGTTTGTGTTGCCGATATAATTCTATTCATTTAGGCCGGGTTGTGTCGGCGGGCTGTGTCGGCGGGTCGGCGGCTTTGGTGTGTAGTGCGCTTAATACCTATGTATAACGCAATTCCGTGACGTCACGATCACCAATTCCTATTTGCAACTTTTACGATAAAATACCTGATACTGAAAAGTGTACATTGAATCGATTAAAAGTTGAAAAAAACCTTAACAAACAATTTCATTGTGTGAAAAACCTTACTCCGCTAAAAGGAAGCTATGCACCATTAAAAAAAACCGTTCAAAAGACTTATTTTATACACTTGAGATTGGATCTAGTATTTACGAGTACATACTAATTAAAAGTACATAAATTCGAAGTATGCTATTATTCAAACAATCTTGATCTTAAATATTTTGCAGATACATTACAATTAATGTGCTTCTAGAAAATTCGATAAAAAATTATTTTTAAATCCATCCATGCGTACTACGTTAGATTATCGAAACAGAGTGACTGCAATTTTGTCAACTCGGCTGACAAAATTAGCGCTTACCTCTTTTAGTAAGTACCTAAGTAGATATATATTTATCTCACAAGTTGAGAAGTTTTGAGTCAACTTTTTGTAAGTCAACTACCTCAAAATGTCGCCTCAAAAACACCACGAGTTCATCACTAGATAACTTTGCGCTCGGGGCCCCCTATTTGTATTCAAATCGTATTGCACGGTTGTACTGACTTATAAAATGGCAGTTTTAACGGCAGTGAGTTCTTCGAAACAGTTTTATTGCTTTAAATTGACGATTTAGAGATCCTTGCTGGAGGCCACACTCGACATATTGCTGCCACACAATAAATCTGCTTAAGGCGCTATACATCGCTGATCGTAGATTTAAAACAAAAAATAAATAAAAAAATCCACGATCTAAAAAGATGATCCTTTTCCCTGGCTCCTTTCACACCCATGCGAGAAACATTCATAATAATACCATACGGTGTATTTTAACATATTAAAGCTATGGAGATTCATCATTTACAAAAGTTGGATATAAAATTAGTGACCAAATATGGGAGTCCCAAAGGAAAGTTACCCAAATACCATACCATCTAAACCATCGACTTAAAAAAAAATCATTCTTTTTCTTCTAACTTTATGATCTAAACACGCACACATCCGAGATAGTGTAACCTAAAACTGAAACATTTGATTGGCTACTTCTTGAGGTTTCCACACGATTTTTTCCTTCACCGCGAACAGAAAAATCAATGAAAGTTAACATACATAAGTCAGACTGAACAACTGAGTCAAAGGTACAGTCAATAGCATTGATATGTACACAATTTTAGACTTTATCACATTGCCTTAAGGAGCGATGTATTTACATATTATTGCAAGCGACTGTACACTGAGCCAACACCGCTCCAAGCTTAGACAAATGAGTATCAGTCAAGGTGGTTATTGTATTTCCGCTCACTATATAGTTGGTGCTACTGGCGACAGAAGTCTGTCAGCTACTCAGATAGTGCAATACTGTCATTTGGATTTGACAACAAAGGGACAGCGTTGTGCCATCTGACAGACCTCATTCGCCAATAGTATAGTGAGCGAAAAAATTATAATCCTCATTGGTACTTGTCAAACTCAAGTTAAATTATTCAAACTTAACTTAATCATTATTTTTAATCAATGAAGTTTTTTTTAATCAGTTTTAGATTATAAGATCTCTCTCACACTTCAAGCTTCCTACAAACATGGCCAACACTTACTTGCAATCGCAATAGTTGGAAAAAATCGTAAAAAATAGTGTGATTTTGAGATTTAAAACTTACGCCTCCAACGAACCCTATACCATGAATCTACAAAATAGGTGGATGATCAAAAAACGCAGTAAATACAGTTGAGAATCGCCTTGTGGGTCCTCAGTCGAAAAAAGGATAGTTACGCAAAGCGCGACGCAGATGGCGCCACAGGCACATGCAGTAAACAAACCAGCTGTTGCCATGGAGCACAAGTCAATGTAATTTGTCATAAAGTTATGACAAAATACGCTGTCAAAATACATGTATATATAATACATGTCAAAATACGATGTTTCATAAGGGGTCCTATGTCAGTGCTGCCTTCTGGTGGAATAACTTTGCAGTATTATTCAATACTAGCTTTCGCCCGCTGCTTCGCCCGCGTGAATTTCCCACGGGAACAGTGCTTTTTCCTGGGATGAAAGGTACCCTATGTCCTTCTCCGTACTTCCAGTTATGTGTATGCGAAATTTTAAGAAGATTGGTTCAGTAGATAAAGCGTGAAGAGGTAACAAACAAACAAACAAACAAACCAACCAACAAACAAACTCACTTTAGTATTTATAATATTAGTTAGGATTAGGATTGGCAGTGTATTTGTGGATTTGTGGCTACATTGGGTACTTTTGAAACAGGTACTATTTTGAGGCGATATTTTTAATTAACAATGTAATTTCCTTTTTATCCACATACAGATTCCTTGCAAGTTTTTGTTTCGAAAATTTCAATTTTGGTTGAAGCTAATGAAAATATTGGCCTTGAACATTGTACTTTAATTATCTGATCATCCACCATTTCTTGTATTCTCATGCACTAAATATAGTATGTAAATACTATTACTAAACTAGCAATTGGAATTATACATGGCCCTAAAACTAGACACAAAAGTGGTAAAACTCCTATGAATACATTGGTTTCCTAAGCGCAGGGCCGTATTAACACATGCAGAAAGCCCGTACATATTAGGGCCCCGGTATAAACGACTCGGCATTTTTTCAGATCTAGGATCATAAGAATTCTTATAGACGAGCGACTTGTCGCAATCTGTCGTTGATATAATGTCGCTCGTAGATAACAGCCCTAAAAGACATTACGGCGATGGCAAATGCCTTCAAAAAGGCAGTTTTAAAAAATAGCTATACCAAATGTTAGCGCTGAGACGCGAGATCGAAATGCAATTTAAATTGAGCAAAGATTTTTGCGTTACGGACCTCTCCTAGCGCCCTCTGGTGTTAAAAAAAAATGATTATTTTCTGGATAATCCGAGACTGCTAAGTGCATGACTGAATTCATAAAATGTAAAGATATGGCAAAGCTTTAAAAATTAAGACATGCAATGCAACTTCTTTTTCTATTGCATAGACAGAGAAAATCATTTTTTCTCTATTAAGTTCTGACAGGTAGTAGTGAAGTAAGAACAACCATAAAACCAAATTCATAGGCTTCGCCAATCATTGTATGGTTTGTTTTTCTTCGTCAGAACTGAAGTTGCTCAAGTTTTACGCATAAAGTACTTCTAAACTTGAGCATTAAGATTTAGAGGTCGGCGGCTCGGGCTGCCCGCCATTGCTGGGAGACGACGACTTATTAGAATTATCCTCCGGGAACTGCTTTTCGACCTGTTCCGCCACCCATTTTTTCACTTTCTGCTCAGTCCAGAATCCATCGTAGAAAATCGTTGGTTTGATCCAACAGCCTTGGTTCTGCGGCGGGGGGGCGTATTGTATCGGTTCCCCTTCTGGCCCCGGGCGCACACCACAAGCGTTCTTACATTCCACTGACCCCGAACGACTGTTCACCACAAGGTTTTTTGGAGGAATGTTGAAATTCAGGTTGACGTTACCGTGGTGGCGGTCGAAGCTTTCGTACGTGAAGTGCCACGGGCCGGCGTACTCGTAGTAGTTGGGGTACACGTGGGGGGGCGCCACGTGAGGGGGCGCCAGGCGGGGCGGCGGGTACAGCGGGGGGTGGGGCAGGCCGCCCATGACGGGCTGGAGGACGAAACTTACGTTGGAGTTGGGGCGGGGCGGCGGGGGCGCGGCGCGCGGGGCGGGGACGCGGTTGGCGGGCAGACTCACGGGCATTGGGTGAGCCTTGGCCACGGGCGGCGCAGGGGGCTGGGGGGGGCCCGCCGCGTTCTTCACCGCCGGCGGCTGCGGCCGGCCGCAATTCGCCGGCGTCGTGTTCTCCTCTTTCCTTATATTCTTCGTTACCGGCAAGTTCTTCGGCGCTTCAGGTTTGTTAGCCAAGTTCTGGTGGTTCTCAGGCTCCACTGGGGTGGGGATTGGATTGGGGACCACGGGGGCATCAACCTTTTGTGTTTCCAGGATCTCCATCAGTTCTGTTGCGACGCTACCACCGAAACTTAGCAGCGTTTCGCGTAGAGCGTTCGTTACAGCACACTGAAATAAAATGGTGGAGATTTTAAATGTCAACCCATTAACAAGCTAATTATTAAAAAATAAAAACACAACTGAAAACTCACATAGCCTATGTCACTCGAAGGAATGCAAGGAATCTATCAATACCTCTCACATCGAAATCTATTAAGCCATTCAGGAATTATGGTGGAATAAAGAAAATTACATACATAAACCCTTAAAACCTTCTTTTTTGGGCAGTCATGTAAAAAGTGGACTGAAATGACCATGATAATATGCAGCAGTAATCAATCAGTTCTATAAAAGAAGATATACCTTTCTGGACTTATAGATAGCCATTCCTTTGTTGTTGGAAAGAGTTGTGGCATAGCCAATATTCTCCCTTTGTATATCAAAACTCTTCACTGTTATGGAGACAAACGCTACGACACCAGCAGTGTACTTCCCATTCCCAGCAGGGTCCACAAAATCTGGGAATCGATAAATTTGTATTGTAAAATCTGAACATTATACACAAGCAAGACCCCAAAAAAATTAGTAAAAAATTTTACATATACAGTGTAAACTCTTTATAACGAAACTCAAGGGACTGAGCATTTTTTGTCGTTATAGAGAGTTATCGTTATATGGAGTGAACAAAAAAACAACCAAATTAACAAGAATTTTTCGTCAACACTACTCGCTTTCCGTTTACTGGCCATTTTAACAGTTTCAAAGTAGGTTTACGACTGATAATACGATAGGTACCCAGCTTGGTCGAAGACCATCACTTCCGAGAAAACAATGCGTCATACTGCACGTGTTCAAGGCAATTAAGGATAACAAAAGCTAGATCGACCTCGGATGTTTCGGAGCTTCAGTCTTTTGTTACCTCATAACATAACATAAACAATAATACCGATAATAAATATTTACTGTCTAAAAATATGAACACATTTCTTCGTAATAGAGAATGTCGTATCGCTATAAAGAGTGTTTCAATATGTGGGTTTTAACGCAAACCAACCAAGTTGGACTCACTTCAACGTTACAGGGAGTTTATTGTTATAAAGGATAACGTTATAAAGAGTTTACACTGTACTTTTTCTTTATATAAATAAATAATGAGCAGTTAAACAGGCAATTTCCTTAAATATAAGTTCTGGACCATGGCTCTTACATTCTCTCCCTACATCTCTATTTTTACCTTGCCTTGGGATAACAGCGATAGGGAAAAGGTTAATAGGAACATAATAAATATTATTTATATATCGTAAGTGAACACTGAGAAGTGAAATAAGAAAATTCCACACCTAAGGGTGTAGAGGGTGAAGAACAATACAAATAAAGATTTTATCTATCTATCTAACAATATTCACTCTGATAATACCACTGGCCAAAGCTAGTTTTTTAAATTCTAATAGTAAACATGGTGACAAACCCAATTCTTGCTTGGTTACAGTCCAGCTCCAGTTGTTGAAGCCCCACTGTGAATGTCCAAAGTTGATGAGTTGCTGTCTCCGTTGCTCTATTTCATCTTCACAAGGTGCTGGGCTGTCCGCAGACGCGCCTGTGGTGTCAGGCTGTAAATGGACAACTTCATAAACAACTAAAAATCACACTAATAGTGAAAAACGAAATATGCATTGCTAGTAACAGAAAGTTTTCAATAGTTATAAAGGTTTTGAAATAGACACGCCATTCGTTTTAAACTAGACTACGAATAAGAAATTAGGTTTCAGGTCAATTATTCAGAAAGGTAAATAAAGGATGCATTTTGCATATGTAGCTTTATTATTATATTTTAGTAGACATGATGGTGGCTATACACGGAACTTCTCCCGGATGCCACATGCGACGTAATTCTTAATTAAATTATGAATCTGAGGATTTTATAAGCTTCGAAAGAATATAACTGATTATAAAAAATGTTTAGGTATATGAAATAATATGTATTTATTGTACAAACCATTTTGATGCTGCAATTTGCGACAGGAAAGCAAGACTTCCTCTGCATAGTAACTGACCGCGTACTACTGGTACAAAACAAATCAAGATCCCATAAATATAATATTACACTCGGATACCTATTGTAATAAAATTTATTACTTTCTGACGCTTTTACGACGAACTGGTGCTTACAAAATATGCAATTGCAAAATTAATCCCAACAAAACAACATTATTGACATTTTGAGCTTTTTGAGCCGGGGACAGTCGTAGTTCTACATTCTCTATGGGAGACAGGCATCCCGCAGACAATAAATAAAAAATGGTTTGCGTTGCGTGGGTTTGCGGTTTGCGTAGCCTTGAGTTGCGTTTATAAAATAATTTATCTGCGGCGTTTGATTGAACCCTGTTGAAACTTTTTGAGATTGAAACTCAGGGTTGAAAAGATAAAATAATAAAAAAAAAATCATTTTGATGTCTTTGCTAGATAGATACTTTATTTATTTTTTTAGAAGTCAATGTCGTGTCTGTCAGTGTGTCAATGTCAAGTCAAAGACAAGTTTGCTCCTTTGTTACTATTGTTATGTACTCATTGTTAGGTAGGTATATTTTTTGAATGAAATTCGGATATTGGATATTATAATATACCTACATAATATTCGAAGCATAGGTATTTTATAGAAGAGTTCAATTAATTATTTGTCGTTTAAGAGTGCCACGATTATTAAAAATGGCAGATATTATGGATATTGATGGCAGTGTTTTAGAAGGAGTAAGTTTTTCATCTGTCATTCATGAATTCTTATGTTATTTTCGTTTCAATCTAGTATAATTATTATTCGTCCATAAAATAAATGTGTCGATTTCTCTCTTACAATCGTTAACATATTGCACCCTAAAAGAACATCAACAAACCATGTCTAATTCAACTTGTAATAAATGTATCCATCCATAGGGTGGGCAAATACTTCGCATAGCAATATCTCTGAGCGCCCTTCTACGGCAACCAGTGAGGGTCTCTCGCATAAGAGCTGGAAGGAAAAAGCCCGGTTTGGCAGCTCAGCATTTGAATGGTAAGACAAGTTTTTCTGATACACTGTGTTTTTTAATATTACGGATGAAAGAAAACTATTTAGTACCAAAAAATAGTTTAATTTCTATGATATCCTCTCTATATAGGGTAAGAATCCTCTCTAAAGTTTACTTGTTTGGCTCTCTACCTACATAGTCTGAGGTAAATTAGTCACCATAGAATTTTGCACAGAGAATCGCCATTGCAGTGCAAAGGGGTAATGTTGCCAGTCTCTTGGGAACCTTGCCTCGCGGCGACTCTCTCTTTTTTACCTTTAATTATAGAAAAAAATTGTAATGGAACAGTATCCTACTGAAAGAATAGCTACAAGAATTATTTTTAGAAAATAATTGTAATCTAAAGAAATTAAAATCTTCAAGAGAAAGTTCACAATTTTTTAGGAATCAAGTTAGTGGGTGATATGTGTCAAGCTAAGATGAAAGGCGTATCCATCGGCTCCACAGAAATTGAGTTCTGGCCAGGGAAGATCCTTGGAGGACAATACATGGCTAACACTAAGACTGCTGGGTGAGTGCGTTTCGAAAATAAGAAGTAAAACAAGAGAAAAAAATTAAAGCTTACAATAAAAAAATAAATTCATAAAAAAATTAAATAATTGCCTAAAATTATTTTAATCTTATTTTTGTGAAGATTAATCTATAGTACAAGTATTCAAGATTAATTTATGAACAGTTTTAAGAACAGATTAGACAAAATTTCCAAACTTCAAGATACACACGCATCAGCTTATTAAGCTGCTAGAATGTTCAAAATAAAATAAAAAAATCATTTAAACTTTTAATAGAACTGTAACTATATCACATGAATTAATTTGTTGCCTGTTTTTCCTGAAGGTTGACTGGTAGAGAATGCTTTTTGTACCTATTTTTAAATAAATAACTATACACAATGTTTCCTGAGGGTGGCATAGTCAAACCGTGAGTGTTCATGAGTATCCATATTAAAAATCATAATGGCATAGTCAAACTAAAACTTATTCACTTATTTTTTTCTCTCTAAATTTGCACACCATTCCAACGGTTGAACATTGCTGCTCTGTAACATATATGCATTTCTATGTATCACAATGTTTGGCAAATAAATATATCTTTACCTTCAATCCACAGTTCAACGAGCTTGCTGCTGCAAGTGGCTCTCCCCGTGGCCCTAATGGCGGACGGTCCAGTTACACTGGAGCTGATGGGTGGCACCAACGCGGACATGGCTCCGCAGATTGACTACATGGACCTTGTGTTCAAACCGCTGCTCCGGAAGTTTGGAGGGGACTTCCGCTTGACCATTCATAAGAGGGGGTGAGTACAGTAATGTTATATTGTAATCAAACCTACTAATATTAAGTTGGATGTGAGTTTGTGAGGATGTTTGTTACTCAATTACGCAAAATTTACTGGACGGATTTCGATTAAATTTGGTATATGGGTTGAAAAATACATAGGGTACTTTTTCCCGAAATTCCTACGGGTGCGAAGCCCCGGGGCGTGGCTAGTACAGTAATAAATGCGAAAGGATGTGTATATATGAAAAAACAATGTCTTCTATTGGTCCTATAAATACCACTCATACATTTTGTCTCAGCTCATATCAACCCACTGCTGGGTATAGGCCTCCTTTTAGGGTTCCGTAGTCCGACAAGGAACCCTTATAAGATCGTTCAGTCCGTCCTAGTCTGTCACAGTAGAATATCTTCTACGTTTATGGACTGATTTGCATGTAACTTGGTTCGAGGATACTTCACATATAGATCTCATTTTTTCGCGCTACTTACAGTCCTGTGCTAGTCTCATCCTTCGCTTTCCCGCAATCCAAACAAAGTCAAAGTCAATAGTTTTTATTTAAATAGACTTAAAGATAGCACTTTTATGTCATCTGACATAAAAGGTTGGTGTTGTCGCTGTCTCGGCCACCACTCTAGAGAGACTTATACTTCCCATCACGTGAAAAGGCCACTGGGAGGGTGAGGAGTGGGTAAAACTTGCGCATGGGTACGACTGACGAACCAATCGCGCGCGCCGGTCGAGACCCGCCCGACCCCCGCTCACCGCATAGACCGATATATCGCCTACTGCGCAGCTTAATCGCCAGCGGCCCAATTACGTGACAGCAACTATACAGTTGCTCTAAGGAGTGAGCGAGACGCACATGTACAAGTTTCTGCATGCGGCGCGGAATTTGCGTGTTGACCAGACCTTGATTAGGGACATCAAAATGGCTGATGTGAATGTCTCATTCGTCCAGTTACTACCCGCGAGGCGGAGGCCACGTGACCGTGGAGATATCGCCGGTGCAGCAGCTGCGCGCGGCCGCCATGAGCGAGGCGGGGTCGCTGCTGCAGGCCACGGGGGCTGCGTTCGTGGCCGGGGTGCTGCCAGCCAAGGTATATTGTTGTTGGTTCAGTTAGTCCCACGTGACCGTGGAGATATCCCCGGTGCAGCAGCTGCACGCGGCCGCCATGAGCGAGGCGGGGTCGCTGCTGCAGGCCACGGGGCTGCGTTCGTGGCCGGGGTGCTGCCAGCCAAGGTATATTGTTGTTGGTTCAGTTAGTCCCACGTGACCGTGGAGATATCCCCGGTGCAGCAGCTGCACGCGGCCGCCATGAGCGAGGCGGGGTCGCTGCTGCAGGCCACGGGGGCTGCGTTCGTGGCCGGGGTGCTGCCAGCCAAGGTATATTGTTGTTGGTTCAGTTAGTCCCACGTGACCGTGGAGATATCCCCGGTGCAGCAGCTGCACGCGGCCGCCATGAGCGAGGCGGGGTCGCTGCTGCAGGCCACGGGGGCTGCGTTCGTGGCCGGGGTGCTGCCAGCCAAGGTATATTGTTGTTGGTTCAGTTAGTCCCACGTGACCGTGGAGATATCCCCGGTGCAGCAGCTGCACGCGGCCGCCATGAGCGAGGCGGGGTCGCTGCTGCAGGCCACGGGGGCTGCGTTCGTGGCCGGGGTGCTGCCAGCCAAGGTATATTGTTGTTGGTTCAGTTAGTCCCACGTGACCGTGGAGATATCCCCGGTGCAGCAGCTGCACGCGGCCGCCATGAGCGAGGCGGGGTCGCTGCTGCAGGCCACGGGGGCTGCGTTCGTGGCCGGGGTGCTGCCAGCCAAGGTATATTGTTGTTGGTTCAGTTAGTCCCACGTGACCGTGGAGATATCCCCGGTGCAGCAGCTGCACGCGGCCGCCATGAGCGAGGCGGGGTCGCTGCTGCAGGCCACGGGGGCTGCGTTCGTGGCCGGGGTGCTGCCAGCCAAGGTATATTGTTGTTGGTTCAGTTAGTCCCACGTGACCGTGGAGATATCCCCGGTGCAGCAGCTGCACGCGGCCGCCATGAGCGAGGCGGGGTCGCTGCTGCAGGCCACGGGGGCTGCGTTCGTGGCCGGGGTGCTGCCAGCCAAGGTATATTGTTGTTGGTTCAGTTAGTCCCACGTGACCGTGGAGATATCCCCGGTGCAGCAGCTGCACGCGGCCGCCATGAGCGAGGCGGGGTCGCTGCTGCAGGCCACGGGGGCTGCGTTCGTGGCCGGGGTGCTGCCAGCCAAGGTATATTGTTGTTGGTTCAGTTAGTCCCACGTGACCGTGGAGATATCCCCGGTGCAGCAGCTGCACGCGGCCGCCATGAGCGAGGCGGGGTCGCTGCTGCAGGCCACGGGGGCTGCGTTCGTGGCCGGGGTGCTGCCAGCCAAGGTATATTGTTGTTGGTTCAGTTAGTCCCACGTGACCGTGGAGATATCCCCGGTGCAGCAGCTGCACGCGGCCGCCATGAGCGAGGCGGGGTCGCTGCTGCAGGCCACGGGGGCTGCGTTCGTGGCCGGGGTGCTGCCAGCCAAGGTATATTGTTGTTGGTTCAGTTAGTCCCACGTGACCGTGGAGATATCCCCGGTGCAGCAGCTGCACGCGGCCGCCATGAGCGAGGCGGGGTCGCTGCTGCAGGCCACGGGGGCTGCGTTCGTGGCCGGGGTGCTGCCAGCCAAGGTATATTGTTGTTGGTTCAGTTAGTCCCACGTGACCGTGGAGATATCCCCGGTGCAGCAGCTGCACGCGGCCGCCATGAGCGAGGCGGGGTCGCTGCTGCAGGCCACGGGGGCTGCGTTCGTGGCCGGGGTGCTGCCAGCCAAGGTATATTGTTGTTGGTTCAGTTAGTCCCACGTGACCGTGGAGATATCCCCGGTGCAGCAGCTGCACGCGGCCGCCATGAGCGAGGCGGGGTCGCTGCTGCAGGCCACGGGGGCTGCGTTCGTGGCCGGGGTGCTGCCAGCCAAGGTATATTGTTGTTGGTTCAGTTAGTCCCACGTGACCGTGGAGATATCCCCGGTGCAGCAGCTGCACGCGGCCGCCATGAGCGAGGCGGGGTCGCTGCTGCAGGCCACGGGGGCTGCGTTCGTGGCCGGGGTGCTGCCAGCCAAGGTATATTGTTGTTGGTTCAGTTAGTCCCACGTGACCGTGGAGATATCCCCGGTGCAGCAGCTGCACGCGGCCGCCATGAGCGAGGCGGGGTCGCTGCTGCAGGCCACGGGGGCTGCGTTCGTGGCCGGGGTGCTGCCAGCCAAGGTATATTGTTGTTGGTTCAGTTAGTCCCACGTGACCGTGGAGATATCCCCGGTGCAGCAGCTGCACGCGGCCGCCATGAGCGAGGCGGGGTCGCTGCTGCAGGCCACGGGGCTGCGTTCGTGGCCGGGGTGCTGCCAGCCAAGGTATATTGTTGTTGGTTCAGTTAGTCCCACGTGACCGTGGAGATATCCCCGGTGCAGCAGCTGCACGCGGCCGCCATGAGCGAGGCGGGGTCGCTGCTGCAGGCCACGGGGGCTGCGTTCGTGGCCGGGGTGCTGCCAGCCAAGGTATATTGTTGTTGGTTCAGTTAGTCCCACGTGACCGTGGAGATATCCCCGGTGCAGCAGCTGCACGCGGCCGCCATGAGCGAGGCGGGGTCGCTGCTGCAGGCCACGGGGGCTGCGTTCGTGGCCGGGGTGCTGCCAGCCAAGGTATATTGTTGTTGGTTCAGTTAGTCCCACGTGACCGTGGAGATATCCCCGGTGCAGCAGCTGCACGCGGCCGCCATGAGCGAGGCGGGGTCGCTGCTGCAGGCCACGGGGGCTGCGTTCGTGGCCGGGGTGCTGCCAGCCAAGGTATATTGTTGTTGGTTCAGTTAGTCCCACGTGACTGTAAGATATCGCCGGTGCAGAAGCAGGCCACGGGGGCTGCGTTCGTGGCCGGGGTGCTGCCAGCCAAGGTATATTGTTGTTGGTTCAGTTAGTCCCACGTGACCGTGGAGATATCCCCGGTGCAGCAGCTGCACGCGGCCGCCATGAGCGAGGCGGGGTCGCTGCTGCAGGCCACGGGGGCTGCGTTCGTGGCCGGGGTGCTGCCAGCCAAGGTATATTGTTGTTGGTTCAGTTAGTCCCACGTGACCGTGGAGATATCCCCGGTGCAGCAGCTGCACGCGGCCGCCATGAGCGAGGCGGGGTCGCTGCTGCAGGCCACGGGGGCTGCGTTCGTGGCCGGGGTGCTGCCAGCCAAGGTATATTGTTGTTGGTTCAGTTAGTCCCACGTGACCGTGGAGATATCCCCGGTGCAGCAGCTGCACGCGGCCGCCATGAGCGAGGCGGGGTCGCTGCTGCAGGCCACGGGGCTGCGTTCGTGGCCGGGGTGCTGCCAGCCAAGGTATATTGTTGTTGGTTCAGTTAGTCCCACGTGACTGTAAGATATCGCCGGTGCAGAAGCAGGCCACGGGGGCTGCGTTCGTGGCCGGGGTGCTGCCAGCCAAGGTATATTGTTGTTGGTTCAGTTAGTCCCACGTGACTGTGAGATATCGCCGGTGCAGAAGCAGGCCACGGGGGCTGCGTTCGTGGCCGGGGTGCTGCCAGCCAAGGTATATTGTTGTTGGTTTAGTTAGTCCCACGTGACTGTGAGATATCGCCGGTGCAGCAGCAGGCCACGGGGGCTGCGTTCGTGGCCGGGGTGCTGCCAGCCAAGGTATATTGTTGTTGGTTCAGTTAGTCCCACGTGACTGTGAGATATCGCCGGTGCACCAGCAGGCCACGGGGGCTGCGTTCGTGGCCGGGGTGCTGCCAGCCAAGGTATATTGTTGTTGGTTCAGTTAGTCCCACGTGACTGTGAGATATCGCCGGTGCACCAGCAGGCCACGGGGGCTGCGTTCGTGGCCGGGGTGCTGCCAGCCAAGGTATATTGTTGTTGGTTCAGTTAGTCCCACGTGACTGTGAGATATCGCCGGTGCACCAGCAGGCCACGGGGGCTGCGTTCGTGGCCGGGGTGCTGCCAGCCAAGGTATATTGTTGTTGGTTCAGTTAGTCCCACGTGACTGTGAGATATCGCCGGTGCACCAGCAGGCCACGGGGGCTGCGTTCGTGGCCGGGGTGCTGCCAGCCAAGGTATATTGTTGTTGGTTCAGTTAGTCCCACGTGACTGTGAGTATATTAACTTTAATATAAAAATTCATCCATTGCAAACAAAGATCTATTTTCCCCAGGGGCTGATTTAAAGGGTGGGGGTCATTTTTTTTTTATAACAGGGCCGTAAACTAGCAAGCGGGTCACCTGATGGTAAGTAAGTACCCCCCTGTGTAGGGTTGCCAGGTCGCCAAACCTAATAATCGGACAGACCAGCCAGTTTGGCCTGACATTTGGGTAGAAAGGCCGGACACCCTACATTATTGAGGATTTTGTCTCAGTAATAATGGTATGACACTTCGGCCTGTGTGAGCGACCGACAGTCGACTCTCGTCGCCTGCACTCGGCCACCAAAAGCCGAAAAAGCTGGACAGACCGGACACCACGACACCGTTTATTTTGGCCGGACACGCAATCAAAAAGCCTACCTATGTCCGGCTTTATCCGGACGCCTTGCAACCCAACCCCTTAGACCTTCCAGGTATATATATTTTTTTATACTCAAAATAAGCCTTCACGCACTCGATCATGTAACCTCCCCTGATGCGCTTTGGCTTGGATCTGCCCTTGATTTTCACCAACTTTGACGTTTATAATTTACGAGTATACATATGTAGGTATTTAGTGGGATGGATGGGGGAATATTAAATATCTAGTATTTTCCTACAGCTAGCCCACATGATGGGTGACGGCGCTAGAAAGCGTTTGTGTGATGAAACTACTGCTGTCAACATCAACTGCTACAAGGAACATCCGAACATGGCGCCCGATAACTGCAGTGGCATGATGTATGTACTAAAAGTCATAATAACAACGGACAATATTCGGTCGTGGTCATTATATGGAATGAAACACACAGAACGACTCCCTTGGCAATTTTAATATAGTAGTTTGCCAATGCTTTCTCCATTTCACACACTAGTCAACCTTAACGACTCTTGGCAGTTTTAATAGAGTGGTTTGCCATTGCATTCTCCATTTCACACACTAGTCAACCTTAACGACTCTCTTGGCAATTTTAATAGAGTGGTTTGCCATTGCCTTCTCCATTTCACACACTAGTCAATCTTTTGACTCTTGACTGTACATTTTTATAACAGTGTTATGTATATTATTACTTTTTTTTCAGTCTAGCCCTACACTTATCATCGGGCTGTGTAATAGGCGGGGACGCGCTCGGCAAACCAAAGCAAGACGCGTTCGAGACCGGCCGACGTGTGGCCGACCAAATGTTGGCACTGTACAGTAAACAGGTCTGCGTCTTAGACCAAATATCTCTAGACTGGACATACCTCAGATGAAGGAAAAAAAAATAGACATGGAGGCTTTTGCCCAGCAGTGGGACCTATCAGCTAAATAAAAAAAAAAATGACATACCTACAAAAATCGTGCATACCTAGGGCCGGCGCCGACAAAGGATTTGGCACAAAGATGGCGGCCTGCGCGTACTAAACATTTATTTTTTATTTATTTATTTATTTATTTCCAAACTTATTCTATTTTTACAGCTTTAGCCAATGCAATAGAAAAGCACATATGTAGGTATATCAATTATTTACAATATAACTTATTACATAAATAGCAACCTTTGTAAATTCACACTGAGTACACTGGAAGATATCTATCCTATCCGCGATCAAATTCAGAGTGCGTATCGCGCGTGCCAGCGGAGACTTGTTCACCAAGTTAGTACGTCCGAGAGGTACCTCCAAAAGGCGAGGCAGCCTTCGACGGTCCACGTATCTATTAGGAACGCAGAATTGCACTAATTTAAGCATATCCATGTTGTGAACTACACCGCGAATTAATTTAAAAATGTATGCCACCATACTAAGCTCCCTTCTCACGCGTAGCTCACAATACCCCACCATACCTAACACAAACAAGGTGGGATACATCAGAGGGTACAAAGGATACACTCCATATTGTCTCCAGTATAAATACCTAACAAACTTGTTCTGTATCTTTTCCAATACAAGGCTATATTTCACCTCGTACGGATTCCAAACCTGTGAATTGCATTCGAGATGACTCCTAACTAGTGCATTATATAGTGTTTTAATCACATGCATATCTGTAAAACCAGCCGCCCTGCGTAGAATAAAACCCAAATTTCTAAACGCTATTTTGCAAATGTGAAGTATGTGCTCTTGGAAACCTAGCTGTGATGTCATTCGAACTCCCAAGTCTTTTACTTCCGAGACCCTTGCTAATGATGTATCACCGATCTTATAGCTGTACTGGATAGGATTACGCACTTTTGTAAATGAAATAGTCTGACATTTCGAAACATTGAACTCCAGCTTGTTTTCATTGCTCCATGCTACCACCCTGTCAATATCATCCTGTAGGCGCTTACAGTCTGCAGCTGCTTTTATTGGGAGGAACAGTTTCAGATCATCCGCAAATAACAAGCATGATGCATCTACTACCACATCAACTAGGTCATTTATCATTACTAGAAACTCGAGGGGACCTAAATTACTGCCCTGACTTACCCCTGAATAGACAAAATATGGTTCAGATCGATGTCCAGAATAGTCCACATACTGTTTCCTATCTCTCATATAGTCCGCAAAGAAGGTAAGCAAATGGGGAGTGCAACCTACGGCGGCTAGCTTCCCCAGCAATATGTCATTATCGACCACATCAAATGCTTTTCGATAGTCGAAGTAAGCTGCGTCCATTTGTCCTCCGCTGTCTACTACCGGTACCAGTTCCTGCATGTAGTTGAGCAGGTTGCTTGTGGTGCTACGTCCAGGGCGAAATCCATGCTGTGCATCTGATAATTGAGCTTGTATCTGGTTAAACAAGCTTTCTTGTATTGCCGATTCAAAAACTTTCGCTGGCGTCGATAAAACTGCTACTGGACGAAACTCCTCCACACTCTGCCCTTTTGCACCCTTGGGAACCGGTACTACCCGAGATGTTTTCCACTCCTCCGGAAAAACTGCATATTTTAAGCTTAGGTTGTAGATGTGCAAAAGGCTCTGCCAGTACTATTCTACAGTCCTTATATACATAGGTGGGTATACCGTCGGGCCCGGCTGAGCGTTTCGGTTTCAGTCTGGTGAGCGCGCGCAGCACATCGTCCAACTGCAGCTTCTGCAGATGTACTCGCGCTGCTGGATTTGCTCGCCCAGTCTCAGTAACCGCCGCCGCCGCCACGTTTAGTTCAGCCCTATCCGAACTATAGACCGAATGGAAATAATCCGCAAACTCTTTAGTACATTGGTCTCCTACTAGTACTTCTCCGTTTTTCAATATTTTTTGTGAACTTACATTACCCCTTTTCGACCTAATATAATTCCAGAATGCTTTGGGATCTTCCGACAAATGTTTCTGGACTCCCTCCTGGTAATGTTTTTCCGCCAGAATAATCATACGCTTAACCTTTGCTCGACAGGTAGAAAACGCGTCGTAGTCATGTGGTGATTTGCTAGCCTTGTACCGTTTATGCAGGACCGCCTTATGTTTTATTTCATTAATTATTTCTACGTTATACCATTCGGGGTACCTATACTTAGAGATGTTCCCGCTTCGCTTTTTCTTTGGAACACATTGGTTAACCACTGAATATAATTTGTCATAAAAAAATCTTGCACATTCGTTAACATTCTCCATACCGTAAATGGGAGCCCAGTCTATTTGTGCCATTAAAGAATATAATGACGAAAAGTCCGCTTTATTAAAATTCCATTGATTAATAATATATTCTTCATTGGTACTCACTCGGTCTGGCCGCCCCCTGCCGGTCCAGGACACAGCTACCTCGAGCGGCGGGTGCTGAGCATCCACCGTCAACACCATCGACTCGGCCGCGGCACTCACGCATGCACACTCATCCAACGAACTTAACACCAAATCCAACTTACGGTTATTACAATTGACTATATTATTATTCTGTGTGAATCCACAATAGGTTAAGAAACACTCATAATAATCTCGTATACTATCTGAACAAGAGTACAGATTGAAATCACCCAGTATTAACAATTTACCATATTTAACACTAATTTGTTCTAATATTCTAAATAATATTAAATATTCATTTTCTATGCCGTGCGGCGGAATATAAACAACACAACACAAGAATAAATATCTGTCACGTAGGTATAGTTTCGCACAAACTAACTCGAACGAGTGGTCGTCAATGTTTACGTCGCCGGGGATAGGTACTCGTTGCAGCTCGAATCGTTGTGTGGCCACGAGAAACGCGCCGCCCTGCTTCCGGCCATCCGTGCGATCGCAGCGTAATATGTTATATCCTGGCGGGATTAGTTCCGAATCTTTAATTGAATTATAACAACCAGTTTCCGTTATTGCGAATAAGTCAGCGTTTGATGATGTCACACTACTAAAGAATTCTTTTAATTTTGTTCGAAGTCCTCTCACATTTTGATAAATAATATCAATCTGTTTTCTGACATTTTTATGTGCAGTTCGTCCGTTGTTATGTTTTGTGGTGTTGTTTTCGAAACCACACCCACTCGCAGAATTCTACGTTTACCGGCCATACTTCTGCCCGGCTCAATTCTTCATACTTGCTCTCTGGTACCCCAATCATGAATCATGAAAGACACATGACGACCGGCCGCATTACTACTGTTTGTTTATAGATTGTTATGCCGGATCTATTCTTTTTTACTAAGTCTATGGGACATACAAATAATTCTACTAATACGAGTATCATAAATGCGATTTGGATGTAAGTTTGTGAATTTGTGAGGATGTTTGTTACTCAATCACGAAAAATCTACTGGACGGATTTCGATGAAATTTGGTACACGGGTAGAAAAGACAAACTACTTTTTATCCCGAAATTCTCATGGGAGCGAAACCCCGGGGCGCAGCTAGTATACCATAAAAGAACGTGACAGCTATATAAGAATCTCAGTAAGAAAGATAGATACTTAATATTTTTTGTCTTCGTCATAGTTTCACTTAATTTCGTTTATGTTTGCCCGGTATGAGATATAAGCAACCCAAATGATGTAGGTTGAGGGTAGCCATTGTTATTGTGTGTTTTCAATTTAGTAGTATTACAATGAGTCTGACTCTTACACACAGATGGCGGGCGATTTTTCGAGACCCAATTTAAAAAAAAAATCAAAACGTTCCAGATAACTTCATAGATGGCGCTTATTAAAAGGCGAGTCCATACAGAAAGCAAAAAATGCACGGAATTGGCATTTCTTTGAAATAAAACCTAATAAAAAAACGTCTAAAAAGTATCAATATTGTTATTTGTGCAACTGTCAAACTGTTAGGTGATTTTTCCTGCCTCTGGTTGACAAGAAAAAGCGCACAATATGACTTAGCTTTCATAAAACGCCATCTATTGAGATTTTATTATATCGTTTTTTTCCTTATTTGACCTGTCAGAAAATCGGCCATTCTATGGAATTATTTCTTTAAGGTCTGTGTGGATGATCACGCGCAGGACCAGATGATACTGTACATGGCGCTGGCCGGAGGAAAGTCGGTCGTGAAGTGTGGGGAAGTTACCTTGCATACTAAGACTGCGATACATGTGGCTGAACTCATCGCTAAGGTAACATTCGTTTGCTTATTCTGTATTTGAGTATTTAGAGTTCTTTACTTCAAAAGGTAAAAAAGAAACCTGTATAGAATCATTTTGTTTTCTGTTGACGTATCATAAACAAAATGACGGCCAGTTCCTTCTCAAAGTGTCCGAGGGAAAACTTTGATCGGTCAAAGTTCATTACCAGTCTATTTTCGCCCTTATGTTCATGTTGAATAAGAGCTAATTTAAGTGAACTTTTTTATGTTAATTTATCTTATACTCTCATACAACCACGTTAAGACTGTTTTGTATCGACATTACTTAGGGGGTATCTTATTATTTTGTATTGTTAATCTAAGCTGTTACATCCTTTTTCTCAGCAACTCAGAGATACTCGTACCTCTTCGAGTTGCTGAGAAATTCAAGTTGAAATTTACATCAAAACTAACTGCGCCGTGGGGCTCTGCTCCCGTGGGAATTTCAGGATGAAAGTACCCTATGTGCTATTCCCCGATTTTTCTACACGTGTACCAAATTTCATTAAAATCCGTCCAGTCCAGTAGTCCGTTTTCCATTTCGGGGGTACCACTCGGTAATAGCTTTACTCCACCTTCCATCGTTCCTTCTAGCCAGGTGCCCAGCCCAGTTCCACTTTAAAGTTGCAACTCTGGAAACCACGTCTTGAACTTTCGTTCGACGTCGAATCTCCAGGTTGCGAACTCGATCTTGCAATTTGATGCCGAGCATGGCTCGCTCCATGGCTCTTTGCGCAACTGCAATCTTGTACATGGTTCCTTTTGTAAGAGTCCATGTCTCGGCACCATAAGTGATAGTGGGAGAGCGCCATATACCTACTGCTATTCTCTCACGCAGATCAGCCTTCAGTTTATAAAACTAGCTTTTGGCCTCTGCTTCGCCCGCGTGGATTTCTCACGGGAACAGTGCTTTTTTCCGGGATGAAAGGTACCCTCTGTCCGTCTCAGTACTTCAACTACGTGTATGCGAAATTTTAGGAAGATTGGTTCAGTAGATAAAGCGTGAAGAGGTAACAAACAAAAAAATAAACTCACTCTCGCATTTATAATATGAGTTAGGAAGTTAGGAGTAGGGTAGGATTAGTAGGATTAAATTAAAATTACCTTTCCTTTAATTTCAGGTAAAATTTGACGTGCAGGATTGTGGCGACCACGCTATCATCGAATGCAACGGATTAGGATTTGTCAACAAACATTTGCCCAGTTAACACTAGGGCACACCCCGGACACTCCATACAATTCGCAATTTTACTACTACATAGGCAAATGACGTTTGTACACGCGCAAATGTATGCGTGAAATTTTATATGGCTGCTTTCGTGTCGTGGGTATCAATCAAAATGGTTATGTGAAAATTTCGCCGATTACGCGCCAGCCCTCGTTCAAGTGCCAGTGATGTCTACAGCGAAGTGCGGGGTGGCGTGCGGTATTTGAAATGAGTGCGATCTATTATAGGATTTGTTCTAGTCAAATGTATTGTAAGAGCTGTGGTTTTGCTCCCGTGGGAATTTCAAGATTCCCAGGTGAGCGGAACCCCGGAGCGCAAATTACCTATATCACATAATTAAAAATATATCAACTTCTACATGCCTTTATTTAATTACCGCGCCAACCTGTTTACAAGGGGGGGTGTAACTGTCCTATACCTACTGAAATGGAGTTCCCCAAGTTTTCTTTACTTGATGTTTTGTTGGTCATGTGGGCACAAATAGGTACTTGGACAAATCTGAAAGATGTAATGAGCGATTTTCTGACAGCTAAATTAGGAAAAAAAAATCAGTATAAAAAAGTCTCAACATATGGCGTTTTATGAAAGCCGAGTCGTCATAATGGCTGAACCTATATGGTGCACTTTTTCTTGTCAACCAGAGGCAGAAAAAAAATCACCTAACAGTTTGACAGTTGCACAAATCACAATATTTATACTTTTTAGTTTTTATTTTTTTTACTAAGTTTTATTTTTTTTAAATGTCAATCCCGTGAATTTTTGCTTTTTGTATGGAACTTTTTCTCTCGCCTTTACTTAAGCGCCATCTATGAAATCATCTGGAACTATATACTTTTTAATAATTTGGGTCTCGGAAAATCCCTCATTATCACAATCATTTTCGCTGGGCGTCATAGCCACTTGTTCAGTCGACTAACTAATAAGAGATCCACGAACAGTTTGGGGATCATCTTTGATGTGTTAAAGTAAAAGTAAATCTATGAAAGAAACTATTACCATTACATGTCATAAAGTAATTTAAAAGAGACAGGGTAATGCGATAAGTAAAAGATACATGTTCGTTACGTTGAGTTCTTTATTACAGTATTATATACCAGTTGGCGGATTGAAAATATAGGGGCGTCGCCGAAAAAACCCTGTTAAAAGCCGTGTATAAACTTGGCAACATTGATACGCATCATATTATACTATGTTAGTGTTGCAGCAATAGTGTTGACTATCGATAGTATTGTCAATAATATTGTGACCTTGAAAAATAGTCATACTATCGATAGTATTGCTTTTTAATACTATCGATAGTATTGACACTTATATTTCAACAAACAATCGATACTATTGCACTATCGATAGCTTGTAAAAATTCAATGGTTTCAATACTATCGATAGTATTGATTAGAAAACATCAATAGCATTGATGGTATTGAAAAGCAATACTATCGATAGTATCGATAGCTTTAGGTATCGTCAATAGTATTGCAAACTATTGGCTATCGATATTATGACTATTTTTCAAGATCAACTATGGATAGTCAAACTATCGATAGTCCTGCAACGCTACTACTGACTAAAGTAAATCAGCACGTCTTGTTTCTCGCTCATCTCATGTTGCCAAGTGGATACAAGACTCAATACACATCTAACGTATATGTTTATTCTAAATTACCCTAAAAATCCACATTAAATGTATGTCAAGATTAAAAATAAATTCATTACAAAATATAATTTCCCAAAACACAGGTGGCCAAAAAGTGGTCTACCACATAGTAAGAGAAATTCTGAGGTAAATGGAATAGTCTTTGAGTTATGCAAAGTGCGGTACGATAGTTTCTATGAAAATTGATCTAAGAAATTGATAGACCACGTTTTTTATTTCATTAGAGTCAGCGCCGAGGGGACATGTTTCAGAAAAGACATGATAGTAACGCAAACTAACACTACATTATAATTGTAATTACAACAATTGTAATATAGTAATAGCATTAGGTACTATAATTTTGTAAAATCTGATATTTATAGAATCTGTCATTTTAAAATCTGACATTATGGGTCTAAGCCTAAACCCAAAAAGATATTATAATTTTAACATATGTGGAAGAAAAAATGGCTAATAAAAGAAAAATTGTAACAAAGTAGAATCGAGATATTATGTACTTGCAATATTTTTGCCTAAACTTTCTATTACCTCTTCTACAAGTGAATTCAAAATATGATCATGAAAATAAAAAAGAATTTTGGAAATCAGAGAAATCGGCGAACATACATACATCGAACATATAGCCTTCTCCTTTTTTGGGAAGTCTGATAACATTCCATTTTTCAAAGAAAACTCAACTTCGATCGAAAGGGTTCGCCAACTTTTGACGAAACGTCTTGGGTGGACGCTTACCCTTAGGGCCTTAAAACATAATTTTCGAGGAAAGAGCGGAATAAGTCAATCGCATTATGTATTGAAAATATTTATTGTGTTTATATCTTATTAGGAATACGAAAAATCGAATAGTCATTAATTTAAAATAATATTTGTGAACTGAGACAATTGGTAACTGCCTGGAGATGTAACAAAAATAAACTTAACCAACTAATACCTTTACGAAAACAAAACGGTATACAACGATTTTCTTTATAATATTCTTAACGTAAGAAATAGAGATTTGAACAGAAAAAATGTATAAAAAAAGAAAATATAATAAAAACATAGTCTCCAATAATTTTAAATATGAATATTCTACAATTGTAACATACAACCTATTTATAAATTATGCGTACGCATTTATTATTTAGACATTGCCGAAATTGTCTATACATTTATATGTATTCTTGGAAGTGTTGTTTTTTTTTGTAAGATAAATCCCTTTTGTGCCATTAAATTTTTTAACACAACATATATTTTTTATTAATTTCAGATTTCATCGCATATTTTTATTAATCAGTTTGTGCTATACAGACAAGTTCAGACATGTCTAAAAAATTGGTTATACACCTAGAGGGCAGGCCCTTGAAATTCCCATGGAAGATACGAGGAAGTAAATACAATAAACCTAATTGGAATGGAATATGGACTAAAATCCATTGGCAACCTGGTTACCGTGGTTCGAAACACGCAGCTTATTTTAGAAATGCAGAAACGGGTTTATCCCAAGTGGTCCCGTCTTCCTCGTTGAAAAAAAAAGCGATTCGTGCGGCGAAATTGAATAACGAATTAATTGTGGCAAGACAATGATAACGTTGTCCCACTCCAACAGTTGAACCATTGAAATGTGTGAAAGTGACAGCGTTAGTGGAATTTGCTTAAAATCGTAGATTTTCGATATTTTAAAGCTTGTACGTGCGCTTATGAAAATTAAAATTTGCGTGATATACAAGTCTTTCCCTCTTACGGGGTACACAGAGTCTCAAATCGTAGATACAATTAATCAGAGTGAACTTGCAAGTTGATTGTAAGAAAGAGAGACTACGTCACTAATGCTATCATCTCTTTGATCTGAACGCGAAAGTAAATCATTGAACAGATTTCCATGAGGTTTCCACCCTGGAATAGATTTAGGTTGCGGGCAAAACCGACAAAGTAGTAAGAAATAATAAAAAAATAAAACACGATACATAATTTAGCATGATTTGCATAAAATCTATTGGGAAACAACTTAGTAAATAAAAATCCCTATATAAAACAATTTACAAAAGTACTTATCTAATTTTTAGTCCAAGAGCCTAGCTCTTAAATATACAATAGAATAAAACTTTGCTATTTAATTTAAAAAAAAAACCCTTAGATTTCGTCGCACAAACCGCGAAGGACGACAGATAAAAAATGTAAAAATGGCGTGTCAGGTCGTGTACTTAAACGCTGTTTTTGTCTGTCATGGCGCCTATTCAGTCTTTTTCGACTTGCTAGCGTCGCCTTCTGGGACTGCTGGCTGGTCTTCGTAACTGAAATTAAAATAAATATATATAAATATATATGTATGTGAGCGAAGGACGCACGAGCATAATAAGAAGGAATCATTGTCATCGTCTGTGTACAGTCATTGACACAGTAAAGTAAATAACAAGAATGTCATATAATGTGAACATAATAAGACTGTGGGCACTTTATAATTTAAACTAGCCGCGCCCCGGGGCTTCGCTCCCGTAGGAATTTTGGGATAAAAATTACTCTGGATAAAAATTACTCTATGTGCTATTCCCGGTATTTTTCTACCCGTATACCAAATTTTATCGAAATCCGTCCAGTAGATTTTGCGTGATTGAGTAACAAACATCCTCACAAACTCACAGATTCACGAACTCACGTCTAAACTTTCGCATTTGTAATATTAGTAGGAATAATCATTCATATTTATTTTTTTGGATTTTTGAGCATCTCAGATGCAATATTAGTACTAAGCACCACCATATCTTATTTCTATATGAGAGTACCTTAATAATCATTCAAGTTAAAATCTCTAAAAATTAAATGGAACTGAAAAAGAATCGAATGGAAGAATCCATGAGTCAACAAAAATAATACTTTACACGACACACTCGGGTGTCGTTGATGAGGCGATACCTCATTAATCCTCGATCAAATTTAAAAAATGTACTAAATAAATTTGGCCTGTGGTGTGGCCCTAGAATAGCACCAACCCATCTCTTCCCGTGGGTGTCGTAAGAGGCGACTAAGGGATTAAAAACACCGGAGGATGGGCAGCAGCATCGCGTAC
This sequence comes from Ephestia elutella, assembly GCA_018467065.1. Lineage (NCBI taxonomy): Eukaryota > Metazoa > Arthropoda > Insecta > Lepidoptera > Pyralidae > Ephestia > Ephestia elutella. The sequence continues at coordinate 15,279,234 of CM031582.1, forward strand.
TATGCCATTACACTGCGATCGCCAACCCGCCTGCCAAGCGTGGCGATTACGGCAAAACCCCCCATGGATAAAATCCTTGGGGGAGGCCTTTGTCCAGCAGTGGACGTCTTTAGGCTGAGAGAGAGAGAGAGACTAAATAAATAAATACACACTAAAATAAATACTCACTTGAACAAGGCATTGATGTCTCCCCTGATGAGTGCCAAACTCAACGGGGTACCCAAACAGGCCGGTACCAGGTACAACAACGCTGGCTGGGCATGTTTGAACACGTGCATCACTAAGATAGTCGCAAGCAATCCCAGGATATACGCGGAGAATGTCGCACGGAAGTAGAATTCCGAGCCGCGTTTGAGGGACTTATCGAAGCGGAGTAGGAGAGCTATGAAGATGCCAGGTACGACAATGTCACCTAGTCCTAACATTGCGAAGTTGCTTGCGTTCAGACCGTTCACTAGGAGGTCTTGGGGGAACACCACTGAAACAGGAGAAGTCTAAGTATTATTTTATTTTATTCAGAAGATTAACAGCAGCGTTACAATAAATGTATACAAGTTAAAAGTTTTTTTTTTTATTTGAATCAAATTGTAGTCTTATAATAATCTGAGTATAATGTTGTACTGTATTTATTATGTGACCTGTCTAAATACCATGGAAACAAAGTGAATTGAATTGTACTTAATATTTAAATGCCAATAACAAATCTTCATAAATTGAAAATTATTAAAGCTTTACTTAATAATGCCACTTAAAACTAAAAAGTACTACAAATAAGAGTTGTGAAGCTAAGTATGGCTGTACAAAAAGCTAAAATTGTAGACAATATTAATCTTAAGAGTTTTTTGAATGTCGGCATTTTTATACTTATTTAATTAATTAATTAGGTAAATAATATTTCTCTCCAATTATCTAATTTACCAATATTAGGACACAGTTATTTTTATATTATTATCAGTTAGTTTTTTTTTTAGTAATTTTCCTGATGGTTCATGTTCACCAAAAGGGTATAATGTCTTAATCCACGGGAAAAGGCACCTTATGACGTTGGTATGGTCGTGGCACTTACGACAATGTGCTTATTATGAGCTAAGTAAACTCGTATGATTTCTTTTTCGAAACGACTTAAGCGCCAACGACCATAAGGTACCTTTTCCCGTGGAATCCTAACTAATATTATAAATGCGAAATTGAGTTTGTTTGTTTATCTCTTCACGCTTTATCTACTGAACCAATCTTCCTGAAATTTTGCATACACATAGCTAGAAGTACTAAAAAGGACATAGGGAAATTTAGGTGGGCGAAGTCGCGGGCAAAAGCTAGTCTTGTATAAAAAATAAGATACAGATGACAGAGAACTCACGTTTAATCGGGGCCTCGAAGGACTTAGCGACGGTGACCATGACGTTAGTGCCGAACACCCAGAAGATGTCGTAGAGGAACAGTCCGCAGAGCAGGATGCAGCCGGTCACCACGTTGTTGAGATGCAGCAGCTCCACGCCGTTGATGGCGAACGCGATGCCGAACAGGTTGTTGGCGATCCAGTGCTGGGGACCGTTGCTACTTTACATACTTGTATTTTCATTTGGCGGTGAGAAAGAAGCGGTGGTGGCCGAGTGGTAGGGTGCCCGCCTGTGGATACAAAATCCCAGGTTCGAATCCTGCCCGGGCTACATGAGTTTGTATACCAATCTGACTCATGTTAGTTTTCATCGAACACCACTTGCTTCCGGTGAAGGAAAACATCGTGAGGAAACTGCACTCTGGTTGATAATTATCAGCTAGTGTGTGAAATGGAGAAGGCAATGGCAAACCCCTCTATTAAAATTGCCATGAGAGTCGTTGTGTGTGTTTCATTCCATATGATGACCACAACCCTCAGTCATGAGGAAATACGACTAAAGAGATTTTCATTTATTTAGTCACAAATAATTTTACATTGTGTTTGATATTCCCAGCTAAAATACACAACACACACATACACAAATCACACTACAGTAATAGAATGGTTATGGAAGAGTGTGGCCTTCAGATACAGGTGTTTCAATTAATAGTAGGTCACAAATACTTGAATTTTCTGTACCACTACTAAAGAAATAAACATTTTCATTAATTTTTTTCCACTTTTCATCACACCACAGGTAATCTCCTTGGCTTATGATATACAAAACCTTTTACAAAAACTTTTTTTCTTCTATAATTCTTATGTTTAATAAAAAATTCTTTATTGTTTTTTTGTAAAGGAATAATAATAAGGAAAAAGGTTATAAAATCGAGTTTCCTTCCTATGAGTTAATATATGTATAATTACAATAACGTACGTAAATAAATACATTAATTATGTAGCAATCAAAATTATTTTTTGACCTTTACACTTTATTTATTAGATATTAGATTTCCACATAAAACTTGCAAAACTTGCTCTTCTTGTCTGTGCTAAATAGTTAGACAGTGAAGATACACAGCTCTATATTATTTGCAGCCATATTGTTCCTTAGTGGTTGCAACTTTAGAGAAACATCAACCATAACAACTGATACTATTTCCCATTATTTATTTATTACAACGCAAGATAGTAAACAATGTTCGTTTTCAATCTCTCGAGATTTTACTATTTGATGATTTGCCACAGATATATTATAAACTAAACTATCACAAAATAATGCGTTAAGGGGGGTTAGGCTTATTCTCGGGGGAGCCTTACCCCTAGGGAACGCGTCCCCAGGTGGCGGATAGGGGAAAGCTCGGCAGATATGCAGGGTAGGGGGGAAATAAAATACCCCCCGCGGACCAAACAGGCCGGAGAAGGAAACTCCGTTATCAAACCCCTACAGCGAGCTGCTCCAATATACCTGGAGTCAAGGTCGTCTTTAGTGCTGTACTTTTAGGCTGGAATGTACAGAAGAGATGGTGGCGGATGAACCCATAGAAAGGTCAACGGCAGCTCTCAGATTTTGCATAAAGATCACAGCCATGCCGAGCCACAGGCGGCAACTAACCTGTCACAAGGCTATCACAAGCCTGGAGGAATTAAAAATCACCTTCAAAAGAGTGAATGTCGTACCTTGGGAAAGTACTACAGTTATACCCCAACTTTTATATGAAATGTCCGATAATGAGTGCGATTTTGTATGCGACCCGGCTAACCCCCGGCGCTCGCGGGTACCCGGGCCCGCGGGTGTGAAATCTGCTACCGAAGACTGCACAGGAGTGGGCGACCAGGCCCCTGTGTTAGTTAATGCTACTGGCAGCAACAGCAGCGGCAAAAAACTTGTACAACAAGCATTTCATCCCAGCTTGTTCCTATCAAAACCTAGATCTCAATCGCAGGAGCACAGCCCTGTACCTAAGACTCACACACAACAAGGAGATAAGATCTCCCACATAGACACCTCACTGGTCATGGAAACTGAACCAGAAGAAACAAGACCTATTGAGACAAACTCACCCCACCCCCCACCATGGCAGAAAATACCAAACTCCAGAAATCCCAAAAGGAAGAAAATGTCGCAAAGCCCATCACCGGATCCTGTTAAGACTTCCAATCAATTCAGTGGGTTGCCTATTGACCTGACAGAGGATGTGACAGATAAACTGGTCAAGAAACCCAACAAACCTCCTCCAATATTGCTGTACGGAGTTGAGGATGTAAACAAATTAACAGAGCTCCTGGAAACTGTAGCCGAAAGAAGCCTGTTTACATATAAACTAATTAATAAAAATCAACTCAGAATTAGTAGTACTGATATAGAAGTGTACAAAAAACTCATATCTATCGTCAGAGAAAAAGGTCTAATAGGCCATACATTTAATAGGAAGGACACTAGAACCTTCAGGATAGTGATTAGGAATCTACACCCATCGACTCCTCTTAGTAAAATAAAGGAAGAAATAGAAGCTACTGGCAACACCGTAACGGGGGAAATTATCAATGCTAAATTTGGACCTGAGAAAAAACCTACCTCAACATTCTTTGTCAATATGGCTCCTGGACCAAATAACAAAGCGGCCAAATGTCTCAAATATATCTACAACCAGTCAGTTATTATAGAAGATCCTAAAAAACGAACATCTATTGTTCAGTGCCAGCGGTGCCAACAGTATGGACACTCAAAAAATTACTGTATGCGTCCATACCGCTGTGTTAAGTGTGGCCAATCACATAAGACGTCAGAATGTGAAAAACGCGATCGTAATACCCCGGCCCTATGTGCACTCTGCAAAGGACCACACCCAGCAAACTATAAAGGCTGTGAGGTATACCTCGAGATATTAGCGCGTAAAACAAAGAAAATAACGAACAGAACTGATAAACCACGACAATCGGATCAAAACACTGACTACATTAAACTATATGAACCCACCAAAAACACAACCGACCAAAAGACAGACAATCAATCAAATACTGACGCAAAGACATATGCAGAAACCACAAAACAAAAACCTCCTAGGACAGGCCAATACAACACAAAGAATTTAGAAGGACCTACAACCACAACTAATGTCACATTAGAGCAAATATTACTTAAACAAACTGAAAAGTTTGACCTCCTCATGCAACAAATGAGTACACTTATGAGTCTCATGGTAAAACTCGTCGATCGACTTGTTAAGTGATTTCCCTACGCTTAGCAACACTCAACATAAATGGTCTGCAGCCAAACAAACATGAAGTCGAATTGTTTATGAACACCCATAAATTAGATATACTACTTGTTTCTGAAGCCCATTGTACTTCCAATAGTTACATAAATTTTAAAGACTATTATTGCTACCACACTGCTCACCCAGATGGAACAGCACACGCTGGCACTGCTATAATTATCAAGAAGACAATCAAACACCACCAACTTCCTGAATACAGAACTGAACACATACAAGCCACAACTATAGCAATAGAAGATCACACAGGCTATTATAACATTACAGCAGTTTACTGTCCTCCAAGACATAACATTACCGACACAATGTTTACTAACTTTTTTGATACTCTGGGTAACCGATTTATAGCTGGAGGAGACTGGAATGCGAAACACACCCACTGGGGTTCTAGAATCACCACCACCAGGGGAAGACAATTGAAGTCTTCAATTGACAACAATCACAGTTTTCCAATCACAACTGCAGAACCAACACATTGGCCAAGCCAGGCTAACAGACTACCTGACCTGATAGATTATTTTATTGTAAAAGGTCTTACAAGGGAATATTTTAAAGTTGAACCCTGCCATGACAGCTCATCCGATCATACACCAGTCCTACTTACGGTAAGCTCAGGGCCTATAGAGAAAAGCGATCCCATGACTCTCTACAATAAACTAACTGACTGGGAATCGTTTAAGGACTACATCTCGGAAAACATTCAAATGAAAATAGCCCTAAAGACACCAGAAGATATAGATGAAGCCACGGAACACATAACAAGGCTAATTCAGCAGTCATGCTGGTTGAATACGCCCTTGAAGACAAAATCCGTAAAACCCACTGACTATCCTTTGACAATTAGACAATCAGTTCTGGAAAAGAGAAGGCTGCGTAGAATTTGGCACACGTCTGGACTGGATGAGGACAAACGCAATTTTCACAGAGCAAGCCGACAACTTAAGGAAATGCTGAATGAATGGCACAATAACAAACTTGCTGCACAATTGGAATCGCTGACCCCGACCGCTTATACAAACTATTCCCTGTGGAAGTTCACCAAAAGTTACAACAGACCTCAGCCGGCAGTACCCCCTATCAGGAAAGAACAGGGGTGGGCTAGAACACCACAAGAAAAGGCGGACACATTTGCTGAACATCTCTCAAAAGTATTCTCTCCTAATCCAATGGTCGACTGTGAGGCTGAACGTGAGATAGATAATTTTCTCTCACAGGATAGCCAGATGTGCCTTCCACCGCGTTCAGTTACACATAGAGAAGTATGGCGCACCATAAAAAATCTTAAAGATAAAAAAGCACCTGGATTTGACCTCATTACGAAAGAAATTCTAAAACAATTACCCAAAAAAGCTGTAGTATTCCTGACTACACTTTTTAACGGAATTCTCAGAGTCCAACATTTTCCACGCCTGTGGAAAGTATCACAAATTCTTATGATACACAAAGCGGGCAAACCACTAAACGATGTTTCTTCCTATAGGCCCATAAGTCTCATCCCGATTCTGTCAAAAGTCTTTGAGAAACTTCTGCTCCACAGACTTAAACCAATCCTAGAAAAATAAAATATAATTCCGTCTCATCAGTTTGGGTTTAGAACGGACCACTCCACAGTCGAGCAGGTTCATAGAGTATGTGACAGAATAGGTACACCCTCATATTACAAATTATTATTTAAAAAACAATCATTTTATAAACAACGCTTGTAAAACTATACATTTGAAAAACATATGCTTTGACAAACTCATTCTTTTAAAAATGGATCATTTTACAAACTAATTACTAAACAAATATTTTTTTTTTCAAATTTTCATTTTATAAACAAATTATTTAACTAAATTTTCAATTGGTAAAACAACGTTAGACAAAATATCTTATGGCAAATACATCGTTTGATAAATATTATTTACCAAAACTAGAAGATAAGAAGTTTCAAGTTTAAACTCACTGATCCCAAGATTTTCATCGTAGGGTTAGGTACAGAAGTCATTACTCATCTTTTATTTGTAAATTAACTCACAAATCGTATTGTGACATGATATTAACATGCTAATACCTTTTATTGTGTCAAACCGGGTGGGGGACCTGGTAACCTGCAACACAGGATCTTTGATACCTAGCGCGCTCCACAACGATACTGTCCATTATGGTATTAAATTTAATTTATGTTTATTACATACCTATGTAATGTAGTCCAAGACCATTTGTTGTGGAGTAAATAAACAATATTTATTTTTTTAATAAAAAAAAAGAAAGTTTGTCTCCAAACGATATGAGCTTAAGTTAGGTTCAGGTTATTTTTTTATGACCACGCGAAAAGACTTGAGGGTAGAAAATAAGTTGGGTTCAGGTTATTTTTTTTATGACCACCCGGAAAGACTTTAAAGGCGGAAAAGAAGTTAGGTTCAGGTTATTTTTTTTTATAACCACCCGGAAAGACTTTGAGGGTGGAGAAGAAGTTAGGTTTAGGTTATTTTTTTTATTTAGGAAAGACTTTGACGGCGGAAAAAAGTTAGGTTCAGGTTATTTTTTTTATGACCACCCGGAAAGACTTTGAAGTGGAGAAGAAGTTAGGTTTAGGTTATTTTTTTTATGACCACCCGGAAAGACTTTGACGGCGGAAAAAGTTAGGTTCAGGTTATTTTTTTTATGACCATCCAGAAAGACTTGGAGAGCGGAGAAGTTAGGTTTAGGTTTTTTTTTATGACCATCCGGTAAGACGTTATAGGCGGAAAAAAGTTAGGTTCAGGTTATTTTTTTTATGACCACCCAGAAAGACTTTGAGGGCGGAAAAGAAGTTAGGTTCAGGTTATTTTTTTATGACCACCCGGAAAGACTTTAAAGGCGGAAACAAGTTAGGTTCAGGTTATTTTTTTTATGACCACTCGGAAAGACTTTGAGGGCGTAAAAGAAGTTAGGTTTAGGTTATTTTTGCCATTGGCATTGCTTAGCTTTTGGCCAAAGAAGCTGCCAGACCTTGATTAATAATTTACCTATAGTAGGTTTGTAAAATGATGTTTTTATCAAGAGAGTTATTTGATGAAATAAAACTTTATAAAATAAAAGTTTTATACTAGATACATTTGTAGAGTAAAACATTTATAAAAAATAAAGTTTGTAAAATGAAACGTTTTTAAAATAACGAGTTTGTAAAATGAAACATTTTTAAAAGGTATAGTTTTTTAAGTGATAGTTTATAAAGTGATGGTTTGCGAAAGGTTTTTTGGTGAAACATTAGTGAACCGACAGAATAAGACAAAGCCTAGAAGAGAAAGAATATTGTTCTTCGGCATTCCTGGACATACAACAAGCATTTGACCGTGTGTGGCATAAAGGGTTAATCTATAAAATTAGGAAGTATTTACCCCACAGCTACTTGGAGCTACTTAAATCCTACCTTACAGAACGATTATACCAAGTCAAGGTAGGGGATGCAACATCCAAGTTACATGAAGTAAAGGCTGGAGTTCCGCAGGGATCGGTGTTAGGTCCAGTTCTATACACACTATACACAGCAGACCTACCAGTGCGAAAAGAAGTGACTACAGCCACGTATGCTGACGACACCGCAATTTTGGCAAGCAACCCAGACCCTGTAGTGGCCTCCAACATGCTGCAACAACAACTCCACGAAGTGTCAAAGTGGTTGAAACGGTGGAGAATAAAGGCTAGTGCAACCAAATCGGTACATATTACCTTCACTCTGCGCAAAGGTGACTGTCCGCCAGTCCAACTAGACGACATAACCCTGCCCCACAAAGATAGTGTCAAATACCTGGGTCTCCATCTTGACCGGCGTCTCACATGGAAGAACCATGTCAAAAGCAAAAGAGAGGAACTCAACTATCGATTCAAGAACCTACATTGGCTGATCGGACGTAACAGCATTTTGTCCATTGACAATAAATTACTAATATACAAAATCATCCTTAAGCCGATCTGGACATACGGGTTACAGCTGTGGGGAAGCTGCAGTAACTCCAACATCTCAATCTTGCAAAGAATGCAAAATGTAATATTAAGAACAATCTCTAGTGTACCATGGTTTATTACCAACGACGAAATACACAGCCACCTACAAATCAACACAGTAAAGGAGGAGATCCTTGTGGCTGCTGAAAGATATCGGGAGAGACTGGAGGTCCACCCTAATGAACTGGCCGCCAAGCTGCTAACACCTGCCTACAGAAGGAGATTGAAGAGGAAGGATATAATAAATTCGTAAAAAGAAAGATAAAAAAAAATGAGTAGAGGTCCTTGCTGGAGGACACACTCGCTATATTGCTGCCACACAAAAGATCTGCTCAAAGCGCTATTCATCGCTGATCGTAGATATAAAACACATAAAAAAAAAAAAAAAAAAAAAAAAAAGGGGGGTTAGGCGGTCAGCGAAAATTCATATGAAGCGGCTGAGGCGGGGGGGGACGTCTCGGTTGCGCGCCATTCACATTTTTAGCAAAAAGTTAATAGAAATGTTTAGTTTTTCAAAAATTTAAATCAGTCACGAAATCGAAAAGGTAAAATACCTTTGTGTTGGTGATTTTAAAACATTTTTTATTATAAAACACGGATGTTATCTGTATTCAATTCTACAATACATATCAGAAATTTCAGGGCGAAAACTCTTCAATTCTTTAAACAGCAGCTTATAAAAAACAGCCAATATTGCTGTTTTCACTTACTGAGAGCCCTTAAATTGTAAATGGTTTGTACAGTTCACAATTTCGCGACAGTTTACAATCTCGCAGGATCCTACTATACTAATATTATAAATGCGAAAGTTTGGATGTGAATTTGTGAGGATGTTTTTTACTCAATCACGCAAAATCTACTGGACGGATTTCGATGAAATTTGATATACGGGTAGAAAAATACCGGGAATAGCACATAGGGTACTTTTTATCCCGAAATTCCTACGGGTGCGAAGCTCCGGAGTGCGGCTATTAGATTATAAACCAACGGTGTTTACAATCTTACGGTAAGACATACATATGTGTGTATCAAATCAATAGCGCCAAATTTTAAAAAAAAAGATTGTTGTATTTATTTTACCTTTTTGAAGAGGTACCACCCCCCGAGGCACAGGGAGATCAGTAGGCAGATGACGTCATAGGACGTGAACTTATAGTTGACGATGTCAGACTTGGCGTCCCGCTCGCCGCGCGTGAAGTGGATGTGGTACGGGACGTTGGGCACCGACGCTGGCACCATGAACGAGATTATAGGGCTGCGGAAGAAATATATGTTGTTTTGTGTTTTTCTTTCAGTGTCAAATATTGAAAATACAAAACATATTAAACTGAAATAGGTTTTGATTTTTATTTTTATGACTGAGATTGTTATAACTTTGACGTTAATGCTTTTGCACTGTCCACTTATTGTGCCATACATACATTCTTCTTCTTCTTAGCGTATCGACTCGGCGGGTCAAATTTGTGATGACCAGTATGACGCCACAGATACAGCATTATCTGTTGCGTCATATAGGTCTTTAAGCGTACATTTATACATACATTGTATTTGTGCAATAAAGGTTAAATAAATAAATATTTTTATTATCCATAAAATTGTTCAGTTTCACTTATTATAGGTATTATTATTGTGAATGTTTTGTTGGTTGGGTGGCGGACTACACATGAGTAAATTTTCAAAGAGTAGCTGCTAGCAGAAGCAGCTAATACGATGCCACAGATATTCAAGGTTTTATTATAGATCTATGGATACAACATTATCTGTGGCGTCATTCATACAGGTCATTCAGTTTTCGCAACTCACCTTTGGAAGCGGTAGTAACCTTAGCTTTAAGTAATTTTCTGACGTCAACTAACTAATCTAGCTTATTAAGTATATTACAATTTATGCAATTTTTAGGCATATTTAAATTAATAAAACAATTTCATTCCATTTCACCTGAGCAGATGACTGAGTGCCAGCACCCCGAGGAAGAAGAAGTAGCCAGTGAGCAGCAGGTTGATGTACTCCTTAGAGAAGAACTGGAAGAAGATATACAGCGCGAAAAGCGCGCACGACGCGATGAGAGGGAACATCAGGGCGTCCTTGTTGGACATTGTCTCCGTGGCCTGCCCGGACTCCTGGCAAATTGGTTTATCTATATAAATAAGATTTAATTGGATGCTGACTGCAGTATCCTGACCAATTACAAATTGTCTAAAAAAATAACAAACCACAAAAAAGTAGTATGTGAATCAAGACAGTGGATATAAGTGAAAGGAGATAAATTTAAAACATAACTTAGGTAAGTAGTTATTCCAAATTGATTTATAATTTTAAGAGAACGTTATTTTCTGCCACTTAGACCTTGAATTTGTTTCGCTGGTTGGAGTTTGGTGAAACCCATGGTAAATTAATCTTCTATAGGTAATATGTTAATCCTTGGGGGAGGCCTTTGTCCAGCAGTGGACATCTTTCGGCTGAGAGAGAGAGGTAATATGTTATATCTACAAAATACTAAAATATGTATTATGTTATAAAGGCCTATTTGTGCAAGTTTTCAAAGTACAATGATCAACAATATGCCACGGTGGTGAAACGTGGGCCTACAATAATGATAATGTTTAACGTGACTTCTATGCATTGCATGTTATTTCTAACATGCTAAGGTAATGCTAAACTCACCTTTTGCTCCTTGAGATACTTCACTGATCTAAAAGAGCCGAAAAATATCGGTAATATGGCCATAATAACTAAACTCAAGTAAGCTATCGCGACGCCCTCGATACTGCTTGGAGGCTTATCCGTAACATTTTTTAAAGTTTCTTTCACACTCTCTTCGAGATTTATAGGAATTTCTGTGACTGATTCTGCCATTTTGCCGAATATTTGCTAAAAAATAAGTACAGAGATGCCGTCGGTCGCGTTTTAGATCTACTTTGATTTGACAAGAAATTGACAAGTGTACAGTTATTTCCTAAATATTGGCACAACGATTTTTACGTTCCTGTGCATTGATGTCGGTAGTAATAATATTTCTTAGAATTTGATATTTGAAAATATTTTCTATAAAATAAAACTTTTTAAAAACGAATTTTATGTAACATTACAAGTTTTTGCCAAAGCGTGTTCTGCATGTTGCTTTATCAGCGACATGCAGAACACTCGAGAAGAAGACTTTTTACTTAGCAAAAAGTGTACTTAAAACAAGGCTGACATAAAGGAACGTATACCTAGATCTTTTAAGTTGGTATTCATGACAGGTCAATCAAACTGACCCTTGTCTGTCAATGTCAAATGTCATGTCATTGTGAAATCAAAAGATCTTCGCAAGCAAGCGAACAAATAGAATTTTCGTGTTAAAAATACCATAGAATATTAGAAAATTGTTAGTTATGCTGTGCACTGTAATATTTTAAATACTTGCGGTCATATAAATTATTACAAATATTACAATGGAGGTGACAGGCGGCGCTGAAGAGGGATTCGTCAGGGAATGGACACCTTGTTCGCACATATTAAATTTAATCCCTCCTCGTATTCAGAATGGTTTATTTTCTAATGAACTATCTTTAACTTGCGTGGACGCCGTCAGCGAATATATTGCTCTAGGGACGAACGTAGGCCTGGTGTACTGGTACGACAGAAAGAAAGGAAACATACAACGGCTACGATGCGAGGTAAAGTACCGTGAACCTTAGTAAACATCGCCCATATGTTTTGATGGTCACTTTCATTTACCTTGTAACACTTTCTCGTCAGATACTCTACTTTGAGGACTTTTGATTTCGATACAATTTTAATTGTTCCTTTTGATTTTTCTAGTTTTGAAGGTATACAAGTGCCTTTACCTATTTTTTTTTATAAAAGATTATAATTAAGGTAATGTTGCTATTTAAAGCATATACAGAAGAAAATTGGTGCTTTAAACATGAAGAAAAAAACGGAAGATGTCAGAAAGATTATACAACTGCAAAAGATATGCAATGTAAGTTTGCTTAACAAACAGAGCATGATAACAGCCTTTGAATAGTAACAAATGTAGATAGGTATTTGTCACCATCTCCAATTAATGTTAATAGCCTCCTTATCTTTATTTTTGTACCTACAGTGATGTAAACACGTTAAACAACTTTTCTGTTGCTTCTCAAATAAAAAAATATTTTAAATATGAGCATTAGAGGAGGCTTATGTCCTGCAGTGGACAATGTAAGCCGCAAAAGAAGAAGAATAGGTACAAGTTTTCTGCAAGAAATATTACTATAGAAAAGAAAGAAAGAATATTTATTTGGCTCACATACAATAAAAACAGAAAAATAATACAGATAGTATTCACAATATGCACCAAAATGGTCTCCACTCAGCAAAGTGTCATAGCAAGAACCGCATGATGCTGGTCTTCTGTATACACCAAAAAAGTCAAATAAAAAATAAACAGTTTGGATGGCGCTGCATACACAATTACATGATGATGTTACTGGTTTTTTGTGTTATTTATAGGATCAATAAAAACAAGCCTATGGTTACAAAACAAATTTAAAATATCTATACCAATTAACCTGTGGAGTCATCAAATAGAAATAAATAAGTTAAACACAATATCAATATTTCATATAAAAACATGTTTTTGTAATTGTAAAATATTTTTTATATTTGGTTGTTAATTAGGTACCTACTATTAGTTTTGTGTTCTCCTTGTAAAACATGTTTGTGTATGTAAGTATGACTGTCAGACAATGCTTTTAGCATTAAGTCCACCTTTTGTACTTTACTTTTGTATGTGTGTACAATAAAGTTTAAATAAATAAATATCTCTGGATGAAATGGTGCCAGTATGAGAGGACTGATCAGCCATCCGGTGCTTGCGCTGGCATCCCCAACTAGTAATAATAATATAGAAATATCTACAGAAATCTTATCATAGCTCTGTTCTTATAGGCAACAACATCTCCTATCACATACGTGAAGATAGTGAGCACCGTAGACTTCATGGTAGGAGCCGGCAATGCTGCGGGACAGGTCACCGTGTTCCAGATACCCAAGGAGCATCCTGAAAACCTGCCTGACAACTTTAAACCCAAAGTCGAGCCCAAAGTTGAGAGGTATTTATTATTATTATTTATTTACTATGTGGGGACGCCAGCGCGAGCACCAGACGGGTGATCAGTCCACTTATGCTGGGACCATTTCACCCAATTCCCCGAGACCCGTATAGGGTTTTGAGTTACCTGGTAACTCACGTTGGTGGCGACCCATTGAATCTACCTGTTACTTTGCAAAATTTTAACATCTGCCCTATTGTAATGTTGCTCAGATCATCCTCAGATAGGACGTCTGAGCCCAATATTTCTCTCCTTGCAGCGGCAAATGCAGGACATTCTGCTACTAAGTGAAAGCTAGTTTCCTCTTCTTCCAGGCAGCTGGGACAAATGGGATCGTCCATTTGCTTAATCACTGTCAAGTGCCTGTTCAGTTGACAGTGTCCTGTGAGGATTCCTATAATGATTCTAATGTTCTTCCTGCTCAATTTGAGCAGGTGTTTTGATTTCTTTTGGTCTACTGCTTTGATGAAGATTTTAGATTGTCTTAGACTTCTAGTTCTTCTCCATCTTCTATTGGATTCTACTTTCATTCTATGCTTGATGACGCCTTTCGTTATCCCATAGGCTATGGGAAGTCTGGGTTCAGGTCCCACGAAGGTTTCATCTGCTCCTTTCCTAGCAAGTTCGTCTGCTCTTTCATTGCCAGTTATGCCTCTATGACCTGGAACCCAGGCCACAGTGACGGCAGTATTGTTGGCCAGCCTGTTCAGAGCATCCTTGCATTCTTTAACTAACGCCGATGTTGTTTCTTCTTTATCTAGTGCTTTTAGCGCTGCTTGACTGTCACTGTATATGATGACTTTTTCCGTATTGTCGGGCCATTCGCTTATAGTGTTCACACACTCCAGGATTGCGTTTATTTCTCCTTGGAACACGCTAGCATATTTGCCCAATTTTACGGTTCTTTCATATTCTGTGCCGTCCTGATGTATGATCAGTATACCGGAGCCAGATAGCTTTGTAGATTCTTTCCTGGAGCCATCAGTGAAACAGGTTGTCGCGACAATGCCCGCCTCATCTGCGACTTTCCAGTCTTCTCTGGTACCTATGTGTATCTTGTACTTTTTGTCAAATATCCTTGCTTTCCTGATGAGATCATTATTTGCTAGGATCATTGACAGGTTACCTATATATTCGCGTTCTATTTCCACGTGACCTTTGTCTGTGTGTATCCCTTTCCAGAGTTTATGGCTTTTTAGTCGAAACCATTGCTCTGTTGCCCTCCTTTTTATTTCTATGTCCAATGGATTTACGCCGAGGGCCATTTCTAGTGACGCCGTCGGGGTTGATTTCATCACCCCCGATACCATCAGTCCAGCCAGTCTTTGGACCTTGTCTAGTTCCCTTTTGTTGGTACTTTGAGCAGCTTTATGCCACCACACTATGGCACCGTGAAGAATTCTTGGCATTATTATTGCCTTGTATACCCATATGAATATTTCGGGTTTCATTCCCCAGGTTCTTCCTATCGCTCTTCGGCACTGCATCATGGCCACTTTCGCTTTTGCGCAAGTGTCCACGATGTGAGTCTTGAAGGTAAGTGTGTCGTCTATGATAACACCCAGATACTTGATTTCTCTTACCATCTCTAGATTGGTGTTATTGATTTGGATAGGAGCAGGTAACGACTTGTTCCTTTTGGTGGTAAATAAAACGAGCTTGGTTTTATTTGGATTCAAGTTTAGTCCCTTGCTCCTACACCATTCTAGGGTTACTTTTAATCCTCTATTCATAATATCTCTTATGACACTAAGAACTTTTCCTGATACTAGAAGTGCACCGTCGTCTGAATATACTTGTGTGTATATGTGCAGTTTGTTTAGTTTTTGGATAAGTTCATCTATAAGCAGACACCACAGGAGGGGTGAAAGACAACCACCTTGTGGGAAACCCCTCTTTGCTCTTATTGTATGTGTGGTGTTTGCTAGCTCTGCAGTGATTGATCTATGTTTCAGCATGTTTTTTATCCATCCTGAAATCTGTTTGTCTATACCCTCTCGTTCAAGAGCTTGTTCTATTGATTCCGGGGTTGCTTTATCGAATGCTCCTTCTACATCGAAGAAACACCCAAGGGCATATTCCGATTCGCTAATTGATCTCTGAATCCGTGTCACTATGCTATGGAGGGCAGTCTCTGTAGATTTGCCCTCCATATATGCATGTTGATTTCCATGTAGTGGATTTGAGGTCTTTTCTATTTCAGTTCTTATTTGTTTGTCTAAGATTTTCTCTATTGTCTTTAACATAAAGGAGGAAAGGCTTAAGCACCTGAAAGATTTCATTTCTTGGTACGAGCTTTTTCCCGGCTTTGGAATGAAGACTGCTCTTACCTCTCTCCAACATTTTGGTATGTAGTTGGTACCGATACTGCTTGAAAACAGTTTCAGTAGGTCTTCTATAATATACTTCAATGCTATTTGGAGCATTTTCGGGATAATCCCGTCCGGCCCAGGTGATTTGTAGGGTTGGAAGGACTCCACACTCCATTCTATCCATTCTTTTGTTATGACCGCTGTAGCACCTCCGGAGTAGGTCACCGTGGTCATTTCTTCATCGACGAAGTCCACGCATTCAGGAAAATGCGTGTTCATCATGTTCTCTAAG
This sequence comes from Ephestia elutella, assembly GCA_018467065.1. Classification (NCBI taxonomy): domain Eukaryota; kingdom Metazoa; phylum Arthropoda; class Insecta; order Lepidoptera; family Pyralidae; genus Ephestia; species Ephestia elutella. The sequence goes on from CM031582.1 coordinate 15,295,547, forward strand.
ATTTCTTTTGGGTTAGTGATAAGAACTTTATCCTTCCTAATGCTACCTAGTTGGCTGCTTCTATCCTTGGTGAGTACTTTCACCAGTCTTGCTGCTTCAGGGTAGCTGGAGATTTCCCCACTATATACTTTCCAGCTTCCCCTGTATTCTTTACGACAGTCATATTTAAAAGTGTTTCTATCTTGTCTATACCTCTCCCAGCTCGCATTGTCATCCTTATTCTTTAGGGCAACTCTGAGAGCTCGTTTGGTTCTTTTCCTGGCTTTTTGCAGTGACTTGTTCCACCATGGTTGTCCCTTGCCTGGTTTGATCACCGTCAATGGACAAGCCTTGTGGAATGCCTCTTTCAGGGCATTATTAAGTCTTTCAGCTTCTTTGTCTAGATCTTCTTTGCTTCCGAGAGCCATTGTTTCCCCCGGGACCCATTTTTTCATTTCGTTTTCGAAGATGTCCCAGTTCGTTTTCCTGGCATTCCTTATTGTAACACTATCACATACACAGTCTATATTGAACGTTATTCGGCGATGGTCCGAAAAAGCGTCGGATTCATCGACTGTCCAATTCTTGACAAAGGTACTAATTTCGCGTGTCGATATGGTGATGTCAAGCACCTCCTCGCGTGCGCGTGTGACAAAAGTGGCCACATTACCTATATTTAAAATTTCTAGATCAGAGGCAACAATAAAATTCAAAAGCAGATCTCCCTTCTTGTTGCAGTCCGTGCTGCCCCAGGCCAAATGGTGGGCGTTGGCATCAAGGCCTACAACAATCTGGGTGTCCTTACCTTTGTACATCCTTATCACCTCTTCTAGCTCCTGGGATGGCGGTTTGTAATCGGTCTCACTGAGTAAGTAAGCCGAAGCAAGCGCCACTCTTGATTTCTTGTTCTTCTTCCTTTCTACAGTAATTTCCACTGTAACAAGGTCTCTGTAACATAGAGTTTCTATTAGTCCTAGCGATCTGACCCTGTTACTTGCAAAAATGCACGTCCGGGGGGGTTGCTCACCATCGTTGTGATAGAAGAGTTTCCCTCCCAGGGAGCCGAGGCCAACCACACGTTTGTTGGCCACGTATGGCTCTTGTATCAGGGCGATGTCTATACCCTTCTCAGCCACATACCGGTTAAGTTCTGTCATAGCCTCTCGGCAGTGGTGAAGGTTTACTTGAAGAATTTTTAAAGTGTTTGTGTGTTTTTTATTTATGGTGTGACCCATTGTGTAATGTGTGTGTGTGTGTGTGTTAGAAGTACACACACCAAAAAAAAAAAAAATGCTATGTCCCGTTCTAATTAGACTCGGGGTCGTCTAGCAGATCCTCCTCCAGTATACGGGACTCCTCGAAGTCCATATCAAGAGAAGGAAGCTGCCGCGACTCCCGGTCTTCATTAGGACGGGAACTTTGTGGCGTATGGCTGCCAATCGCCTGGTCAGGCTTTCGACCGCTTCCTGGGACCGCCTTATACCCATCAGCTGGTCAGATCCTTTACCGGCAATCGGCTGCCTGCCACCGCAACTGCAGGAGCACGAGTGCTCGTCCGTCTGTACGTCTATGTCTCTGGCTTTCAGTCCAGATCCTTCTTTTGCCGGAGGGGCACTCCCTTCGATGTGCTTGCCCTAGCCGAGGACTTTATAAGTCGCACCTGAACCTGTGTGGCCTGGAAATTTAGCCACACATGGTCCTTAACGATGTCCGGAGGTATCCCGACCACCAGTCGCGTGCCCAGGGCAAAACGCTCCTTGTGGATCAGGGACCACTCCGGAATCATCAGGTGCTCCTTATAATCGTTCTGACCCACTAGCAATTCGAGTGGGTCAGACGGAATCTCGTCCTCTTGGCCGGGCAACCAAATCGAAACCCTTTCTCTGTCCAGAGGACTTACTTTAAGACAGACCTCGCCGAGCCTGCCAAAGTCTAGGCCCAGGAGCCAGCCCTTCGCCTCCTCGGTCATGGGTGTCACAAGGAAGAACCCTTCCGACACCAAGCCCGAGGTGGCGAACGCCAGCTTCCGGCCCCCGACCTTGGCACGCACCGCGGTCTGTATATGCTCCGTCAGTTTCTTCCTGAGGACGCCTCCGCCTCTTCAAGCGAAACCCCGTCGCTTCGGTGTATCATCACGGCGAGATCACTCTGCTCCTTAGCGGAGCAGCGTGGTCCCTCCGTGCGACCATGCCCTCGGTTCGGTCGTTTCGCCGGAAGTTGCTGGGACGGTCCTTCATCCGGGTCTGTGCCTTGGCGCTTCAGCTTGCGCGAGCTACTGCCTTCCGCGACAACCTCAAGGCTCGGGGCCGAGGTAGTCGGTCGCTTGTTGGCCGCTGCGTGAGCTTCCGCGTTTCTCTTTTTTATTTTCCTCATCTTTGACCGAGATAACCTCTCCTTGCCTCCCCGATCCTTCTCCGGTAATACCGGAGCGGATAGCCTGGCTGAGGATGGTCCTCTGCGGTCTCTTTCCTCTCGTAGAGAGAGTTTCTCAACGGACGTCTGTAGCGTTTCCGATACAGTCCGTCCTTTTTTGGACACTTTGGTCCAACCTTCTTCTTCTTCTTCTTCTTTCGGCGAAACTTTGCCCCCCCCAGAATACGAGGGGCAGCCCGCAGCCTCTACGCGTCCACCACTGGGTCGCGCAGATTCTACGGGGAGGGATTCTCCGGCGGACAAGTCGACGCCGGTACCCTCCTGGGGTAGTTCTCTTTTAGGTTCCGCTTCCATTTTTCTTGGGTCGCCCCTAGCAGAGGGTGATTTTGTAGGAGTGCTACAGAGCAAACCTACGCCATCACCGACTGGATACGCCGGCGTCCTGCTATCCCGACACCGCCGACCTCCAGCGACCTAGTACCAGAATATGTCCGGGTAGCCCGCTGGAGGGGTTTGGTTTGATTGCAGAGTGACCTTCTCTGGCATGCATGGTTGGGGACCGCTTATTTTCCCTTCCGCTAGGGATTATTCACGGCTAGCCATTAATATCTAATGGCCGTTCACTATCCACCACCTGTGACCCCTCTGGCAGCCTGCAGCCCGGCCCCAGATAGGTAGGAAGTTGAGAGGTATACTTGTATTTGTACTATCCGGGCTCAGTGATCCAAAATGAGTCTTGTAGACCAATCTGACTCATGTATCGATGGCTTATAGTGAGTACCTCGTATTTTCTTTTCAAAACTGTAATAAGTAAAATTGCCAAAAAAATCACATCCGAGGTTTTCACTCTAAGCCATCGGTATGGTAGTTTTCTCATAGACCACCTCCTGCTTCCGGTGATGGAAAACATCGTGAGGAAACCTGCACATTGGCTGACTGTCTAGTAGTTTACTAGTGTGTATACGGCTACTGCCAAGTCGTAAAAGTCATGTCAGATGCCTTTAGGCATCTTGAATAAAATCTGACACCAGTAGTAATAATACACTCTATAAGAAAGAAATACTGAGTCTTGGCCTCCAACAAAGAGCACGCCAGCGCCTCCAGTCCCACGCAAGCTCCCACCAGTAATCGCCAACTTGCAGCTTGCGTAGGTCAGCCTCTACCATTTTGCTCCAGCAGTACCTGAGGCGGCCCACCGGTCTACGGCCGACTAGCCGCCCCAGATAGGCTCTCTTCACTGCTTAATCATCCTTCATTCTCACAACATTCGAACCACCGAAGTTGAGAAGTATATTATCATGATTTTTCCATATTATTATATTCATGTTTATCCTTCCATTGATAGCAACAGCCACAGGATATTAAACCCAAAGGTCACAAGGTTACTATGATAAAAAGTATAACACATAATGATAAACTTAACTATAAGTAAATTATTGACGTCAATAAGCGATGTTTCGCATCCATTGTTGAAATAAAGAATTTCATTTCACTTTCTTTACATACATATATACCTAGTTAGCATACGCTGATGAAATGAGAGAAGTATTGGCCTCAGACGCCCTATCTGAGGATGATCTAAGCGACATTACAATAGGACAGTTGTTAAAATTCTGCAAAGTAACAGGTAGATTCAGTGGGTCGCCCGCCACCAACGTGAGATACCAGATAACTCAAAACCCAATACGGGTCTCGGGGAATTGAAATGGTCCCAGCATGAGTGGACTGATCACCCGTCTGATGCTCGCACTGGCGTCCCCATAAAGTAAATAATAATAAAACCCCCAAGCCTTACTCACACACAGCGGGATTCCTGAAGAAGGACTGCATAAGCTTAAGGATATCACCTGCTGCCATGTGCCTGTAGTCCTCCAGTTCCGGATAAGCAGTTCCAAAGAGCCAGTCGCTTGTTAGCCAGCGAGTCACACTCACACATAATGTGCTCCATAGACTCCTCTGCTTTTACTCACACCCGACATAGCGGGCTTTCGACAAGTTTTGGCTTGAACAGATGCCCTCGACATTCGAAAAGTCCCGTCAGGGCTCCCATTAAATAAGGTCCAAGTAAGGTCTGTCAGATAGTACAAAACTGTCATCAGTTGTCAAATTCAAATGACAGTATTGTACCATCTGACAGACCTTACTCGCCAGTAGCGCCCACTAGTGAGCGAAGAAGCGGTAACCCTCGGAAAACTATAATAGTTGCCTGTCTATAAACAAGTAAGATTGGAATCAGAAATTCTTTATTCTCTCTTTCTTATCGAGTGTGTTATTAAGTGAGTGAGTGTTGAGTGTGTGTGTGTGTGTGGTGTCAAATTTTATTCAAGTCGCCTAAAGGCATCTAACATGACTTTTACCACTCAGTAGCCGACAGCCGTATACACACAAATAGTCAGCCAATGTGCAGGTTTCCTCACGATGTTTTCCTTTATCAACTGTATTCTTGCAAATAAATATCGATTTGATTAGATTTCACCGGAAGCAGGTGGTGGTCTATGAGAAAACTACCATACATGAGTCAGATTGGTCTACAAACTCATGTGACAGGTAGGATTTTAACCCGGGTCCTATCAGACTTCAATTCTTTATTGAAACTTGGCCTTCAAAGAAGGCTCTTTTTCACATCAAAAACGAATTATATAATCGTAGTATATTATGTCTCAAAGCTACAAACTACTAGCATTTCGGAACGACCACTGCTGAGAAAAAATGCCGAAAGAAACTCGTAAAACAGTCTTGGTCGCCTAGCATTAAATTATTAAGATTAAGACTAAAATTGTAGCTGTTGGTTTTTCTATAAAAATAAAATGAAATTATAACTTTGTTCTCAGGTACACAATAGGAGATCTTCACAAGAGTAAAATCACAGCTATAGAGTGGTCCAAGAACGGAATGCGGCTTTTCTCCGGAGATAAGAATGGGGTCATCATCATGACAGAAATTGATTTCTATATGGTAAGATTTTTTTTAATTTTAAGAATTTAAAAGAAAAGATGCAAAATTGTATGTAAAACTCCGTTTTTCTTACTTGTCCTATTATGTAAACAATCTTCACAGTACTTTTTGTTTAATTTTGTTGTAAATAAATCATATATTAGTTCAAACCTAAACATTCTAGACTAAAACATTTATTAACCACGAAAGTAATTTCCTAAAAAGTATATTTTAATTTATATTGTTGTAAAATCATAAAAAGACATGGTATGTTTGTTTACATAATAGGACAAGTAGGGAAAAACGGAGTTTACGGGCAGTAGTCCATGTACCGCGAACGGATTAACACATATTTAAGTCTTCTCATTCAACTGAACTGTATGTGTTAAAGTTTAGTGAAAAAAACTGGAATGTCGTGAATCTGACTTTGGGGCCGTCCATAAATTACGTCATCGATTTTTTCAGATTTTAGACCCCCCCCCTATAATCATCCTATCGTCATTTCTTAATGACCTCCCCCCCTTCTCCCAAAATTGACGTCATTACTAGTTTGACAAAATATGGTATAGGTACGATGTTATTTATAGTTTAAAAAAATAATGTAGACATGCCTTGACCTTGTAATAAATAAATAAATAATGAGTTCAATAATTAATACCATTAAATACTTGCAAAATATCACATGAACATTATTTTTCCTTAGTATGAGACATGTATTTAAGTATAAGTATAGTATTAATATGTACTTTTATTAATTATGTAATGTTGTAGTTATTATTTAAGTACCTATTGTGTTTATTATCAATACATAGTATAAAACAAAGTCGCTTTCGCTGTCTGTCCCTATGTATGCTTAGATCTTTAAAACTACGCAACGGATTTTGATGCGGTTTTTTTAAATAGATAGACTGATTCTTAAAGAAGGTTTATATGTATAATACATGTAAGTACCACGGGCGAAGCCGGGGCGGGCAGCTAGTATTTTACTAGGTGTGCTGGAAGAAATTTCTTTTTAGAAATAATCTTTTTGTACGTGAAAAATAAACTATAAATAAATAAATAAGAATGACGTCAATTTCGAAACACCCCCCCCGCCCATCTATCATTTACCGTCATCCGCAGACCAACCCCCCCCCCCCCCTAATTTAGAATGACGTAATATATGGACGGCCCCTTTATCTAACTCTCTCGCATGACACACAAGGGCTACTCAAAACTTTTTCTTGAAAATGATGCTTTTGAGTCAAAAGTGTCATTTTCAAGACACATACATCTCAGGTTCATAAGTTGCTAGCGTTTAAAAAATAATAATTAATAACGACATTTTGTCCCTTTTTTGATATACTACTAAGTAGGCATACACAAAATGAGATTGACTTCATCTTGTCGACGAAGAGGCACATATTCAATGATGTCTCTGTGATCAATGCCGTAAAAACAGGAAGCGATCACCGATTGGTAAGAGGCATATTGAATCTTAGAATAAAACTCGAAAGGTGTCGACTGATGAAGTCTACGCTCCGACCAGCGCCTATCCAGCTCCAAAACCCCGAGAGCTTTCAGCTCGAGTTGCAGAATCGCTTCGAATGCCTGGGAGACTGCGAAAATCTGGACGATTATAATGACAGGTTTGTGCAAATTGTTCAAACAGCTGGGTCTAAGGCCTTCAAAACCCGCTGTTCAAAAGGAACCAAAAAGATCTCGGACCTCACCAACAAACTCATGGAAGAAAGACGAAACTTGGTTCTGCAGTCCTCTGACGATGCTGCTCAGTATCGACGTCTAAACAGACAGATCTCCAAGTCCCTAACGCGCGATTTACGCCAATTCAATACTGACCGTATTGAAGAGGCGATTAAGCGAAATAAGGGCTCAAAAGTGTTTGCAAGGGATCTGTCTGTTGGTCAAAGCCAACTGACCAAGCTGAAGACTGAGGATGGCAGAATCATTTCGTCGAAGCCAGAGCTGTTGGAAGAGGTTGAGAAGTTCTACGGACAATTATACACCAGCGTACGCGCACCTGTCAGTAATCTGGCCAAAGATCCAAGAGCCAGATTGACCCGACACTACACCGAAGATATCCCGGACGTCAGCCTATACGAGATTAGAATGGCTCTCAAACAGTTAAAAAACAATAAGGCACCGGGTGATGATGGAATCACGGCTGAGCTTCTGAAAGCAGGTGGAACACCGGTATTAAAAGCTCTTCAGAAGCTATTCGATTCCGTCATACTCGAGGGACAAACGCCTACGGCATGGCACAGAAGTGTGGTGGTACTTTTCTTCAAAAAAGGCGACAAAACCTTATTGAAGAATTATAGGCCTATCTCACTTCTGAGCCATGTCTACAAACTGTTTTCGAGAGTCATTACGAATCGTCTCGCTCGCAGGTTCGACGACTTCCAGCCTCCCGAACAAGCCGGTTTCCGAAAAGGCTTTAGTACCGTAGACCACTTACATACGCTGCGGCAGATTATACAGAAGACTGAGGAGTATAATCAGCCCTTATGCTTGGCGTTTGTGGACTACGAGAAAGCCTTCGATTCGATCGAGACCTGGGCTGTGCTACAGTCTCTCCAACGGTGCCAAATTGACTATCGATATATCGAAGCGCTGAAGTGTTTGTACGAAAACGCCACCATGTCGGTCCGTCTCCAGGATCAAGGCTCGAAACCTATCCAGTTGAAGCGAGGGGTGAGACAGGGAGACGTTATATCTCCAAAACTGTTCACCGCCGCCCTGGAAGATGTCTTCAAGCTTCTGGACTGGAGCGGACTCGGTATCAATATCAACGGCGAGTACCTCACTCACCTTCGATTCGCTGACGATATCGTAGTCATGGCTGAGACCTTGGAAGACCTAGGCACAATGCTCGATGGCCTCTGTAGAGCCTCTCAACAAGTGGGTCTAAAAATGAACATGGATAAGACGAAAATCATGTCTAATATCCGTGTCGCACCCACTCCTCGAAAGGTTGGAGACTCTACACTCGAAGTTGTTGACAATTACGTATACCTGGGACAAACAGTTCAGTTAGGCAAGTCCAACTTCGAGAAAGAGGTCAACCGTCGAATCCAACTCGGCTGGGCAGCGTTCGGGAAGCTTCGCGATATCTTCTCGTCCAAAATACCGCAGTGTCTCAAGACTAAGGTCTTTGACCAGTGTGTGTTGCCAGTGATGACATACGGAACAGAGACGTGGTCGCTTACTATGGGCCTCATAAGAAGGCTCAAGGTCACCCAAAGGGCGATGGAGCGCGCTATGCTCGGAGTTTCCCTGCGTGATCGAATCAGAAATGAGGAGATCCGTAGGAGAACTAAAGTAACCGATATAGCCCGCAGAATCGCCAAACTTAAGTGGCAGTGGGCGGGGCACATAGCTCGCAGAACAGATAGCCGTTGGGGCAGAAAAGTTCTCGAGTGGCGACCACGAACCGGAAAACGTAGTGTTGGCAGGCCTCCCACTCGGTGGACCGACGACCTGGTGAAGGTCGCGGGTTGCGCATGGATGCGGGCAGCGCAGGACCGGTCGTTGTGGAAATCCTTGGGGGAGGCCTTTGTCCAGCAGTGGACGTCTTTCGGCTGAGAGAAGAAGAAGGCATACACAAATCAAAAGGCCCAAAAAATTAAAAAGGTAGTGTACTCTATGTTCTACCTTAGCATTGCTATCGACTATCGATAGTTGACCTTGAAAAATAGTCATACTATCAATAGGTCTATCGATAGTATCGACAGTCAAGAGTTTGCAATACTGTTGATGATAACCAAAACTATCGATAGTATTGTTTTTCGATACTATCGATATTATCAATACTATATAGTATATTATATAATTACAATACTATTGAATTTTTACAGGCTATCGATAGTGCGATAGTATCGATTGTTTGTTGAAATATAAATGTCAATAGTATCGATAGGCCTATCGGTAGTGTGACTAGTTTTCAAGGTCACAATACAATCGATACATACATAGAATCACGTCTTTATCCCTTACGGGGTAGACAGAGCCAAGAGTTATGAGACTCGAAGGCCATGCTTAGCTGAATAGTGGGCTCTCTGGGGGAATGGAGATTCAGGTATAGTGACAGGTTGCTAGCCGATCGCCTATGAGTGAACGAATCGCCAGTTCAAAGCCCTTTCCCTCGATTGACTTTTACAATCTGCGCGGGAAGAGAAATAGCTGGAACATTCTATGTTTTTTCTTCGCTCCCAGACCAGCATGGAAGCAATTGATAGTCAACACTATTCTACCTTACCCCCAGCACCTATGCAAGTCCATGGAGATAGTGAACGAGGAGCACGAGATCGTGCAGCTGAGCTACTACCAGAGCTCGCTGCTGGTGTCCAGTCTGTACCGGACTATAGTCTGCGAGCGCCGCGACGGCAAGTGGCAGGTGTCGCAGCTCGGGAACAAGGAGCGCAAGAGGTATGGTATATTGTACCATTATCGAATTAATTTGTTTTTTATAATCCTAATCCTAACTTTCCTTATAAATGCGAAAGTAAGTTTGTTTGTTACCTTTTCACATAGAAGTACTGAGAAGGACATAGGGTACCTTTCATTCCGGGTAAAAGCACTGTTCCTGTGGGAATTTGACGCGGGCGAAGCCGCGGGCAAAAGCTAGCTACTAAAATAATTTGTTCGAATAATATAAAACTAATTATAATTATAATTTTGGAAAGTCGAAGATAATTTTGTCGAGTTACAATTTATAATCATAATAATAATTTATTGATTGGGATAATTTTGACAATTTCAAAACAGCAATAAAAAAAGAATGCTGATTATTTGTAAAAAATGTATTTACAGTGCCGACAGCCAACAACCAGTCATTCACTTTTGTTTCATTTATAATCTCTTAAAAGATATTGATTACCTAAAAATTGGCCTGTGGTGTGGCCCTAGAATAGCACCAACCCATCTCTTCCCGTGGGTGTCGTAAGAGGCGACTAAGGGATTTAAAACACCGGAGGATGGGCAGCAGCATCTTTCCGCGTACTATGCCATCTCACTGCGATCGCCAACCCGCCTGCCAAGCGTGGCGATTACGGCAAAACCCTCCATGGATGAAATCCTTGGGGGAGGCCTTTGTCCAACAGTGGACGTCTTTTGGCTGAGAGAAGACCTAAAAATTAGATTTACTTTTTGTGTAAAAAAATACTGCATTTGAATATTTGATGAATGTTGTTGTAATGGGCGATTTTCTGTCAGCTCAAATTAAGATAAATAAAATTAATTTAGAAAACTCTCAATAGATGGCGTTTTATAAAAACCGAGCCGTAATAAAGGCTGTATTTATATTGTGCGCATTTACAACAATTAAACTTCTTTTGTGTCTCTTTTACTGTTCGGCAAAGTGTTAACAGTTGTACAAGTCACAATATTGATATTTTTTGATGTTTGTTTTATTTAAAAGAAATGTCAATCCCATTCATTGTAGCTTTCTGTAGACTCGGCTTTAAGCGCCATCTATGAAATCATCTGGATTTTTTTTATTTGTGTCTCGGAAAATCACCCATTACATACACGTCTTACAGACAGAGCCAAGATTTATTTTGTTTGTTTGTAGTATCTTTATTGTACTAAGGATACATAATTGATAGAAATGTAAATACACAATGGCGGACTTATCCCTTCATCTTATTGACCGAGCGAGCGAATCGAGCGAGGGATTCAAGTTGGGGCGAAAACACATTGTTTGTATGTATGTCTGTCTGTATGTTTATTCCGCGACAACTCTCGAACCGTTGAATTAATTTCGATGATATTAAGAATACGTGTAGCAACTATCCATAGAATTTTTAAGTTCGTTGCGCAACAAAATCGGTTCAGCCGTTTTTGATATGCGCATATTTTTAAAGCAGTCAGTCATGCAGCACTGGACTCTTGTCCACCTAGTCAAAGACACCAAACATCAACAAATTTTGATGTAAAATCCATTTATTCTTACCAGTCCTATCATGTAAACAATCTTCACAGTACTTTTTGTTGAATTTTGTTAAAAATAAATCAAATATTAGTTCAAACCTAAACATTCTATTCGTAGGTATCATTCCAAAGTAGTCCCGAGTTCCTGCCATATGCCATAGCCCAGTTCCCTGTACTAGAACTAGTTTTGCACAAAATCAATATAATTTTCTTGCTCCATATCTCTATAATAAAGTCAATTCTAAATTCAAAATCAAAAGTCTCAATTGTTCAAAAATTAAATCTGAAATTACGAGTTGGTTAGACAGTTTTGATTACGATGGTACTGAAGAACTATTTCATATATTGAGTTAAGTGTAGTAACTATAATTTACTATTGTAATTAACACGTACTTCATATTATATACTAGCTTTTGCCCGCGGCTTCGCCCGCGTGAATTTCCCACGGGAACAGTGCTTTTTCCCGGGATAAAAAGTAGCCTATGTGCTATTCCAGGTCATTATCTACCTCTGTACCAAATTTCATCGAAATCCGTCCAGTAGATTTTGCGTGATTGAGTAACAAACATCCTCACAAACTCACAAATTCACAAACTCACAAATTCACAAACTCACATCCAAACTTTCGCATTTATAATATTAGTATGGATTATTTTGTAACAATTTTAACCTAGTATAAATAAGTGTTACTAAAAGTGTACATGTAACTTAAAAATATATGAAACAAACTGTTCATTAGTAATATATTATTTTGTAACAATTTTAACCTAGTATAAATAAGTGTTACTAAAAGTGTACATGTAACTTAAAAATATATGAAACAAACTGTTCATTAGTAATATATTATTTTGTAACAATTTTAACCTAGTATAAATAAGTGTTACTAAAAGTGTACATGTAACTTAAAAATATATGAAACAAACTGTTTGTTTGTAATATATTGGGTAAAACTAAACGCAGGCGTTTCCTGTTATCGCCGCCAGGCGTTTTGGGGTTCTCACATTGCTCGTGTACGATGGGTCGTGGACGGTCGCCATTGCCCTATGCGATATCGGTTTGATTTTTAATACGCGAGAGGTCCCGCGTTCTTTGATTGCTAATTGATTTGAGTTATAATTGTGAATTTCCTGTTTGTTAAATAACTATTGAACTGTGTGTTTGTGTAACCCGTCATTGTGACTTTCTCCTGTGAGATGTGACGCGTGGCTGCTCGCTCACATCTATCTGTTGCCGAGCCGATTTCGGGAAGAAATCTATTTATTTGTTCTGGGGAATTGAGATCTCATGGGTTAGGTAGGGTGATTAGGAATTCCCCCTTCCCGAAGACACTCAAGTTTGGATCCGAAGAAAAAGAAGATTTAGTTTGGTAAGTGATTTTCCATTGTAGTTAATTTATAGGTTAAGTTATTATATAGGGCCCTGTAGCTCCCTTCATAAGCTACGGTGGTAGCAGACTGCGTTAAGTTAGTTAGGTTTTAATCGGGCAACCGTGGTGCCGCGTGGAGATTTTTTCCCGGTACTTATTTTTACCGGTGGTTTTTTCCCGGTGAAGTTCCGGTACCGAATTCTTCCCGCCGCTTCGTTTGTCCGGATTCGCTCTGCGCACATTTTCTGGCAGCAGAGCGTAGTTGCTCTGCACAATTTCTGGTAGCAGAGCGTAGTTTATCTACCCTCTATTTGTTCGTTTGTAAAAAATAATTAATTGTTTGTAAAAATTATTAGATTTTTCTTAGTTTGTTTGTATAAGAATATTTGTAACCTTTTTTGTATTTGTTTGCGGTTTGTACCGTGCGTTCCGGGTTTGTGCCATTCTCATACCTACCGCGGTTTCTCGTGTTGTTGCTTGATCTTGTTCTTTATTTACCTTTCTTATCTTTTCTTATTTGTTTGTTTGTTTGTGACTTGACGCGATGGCGAAGGCCTCCAATGCTAGGGCGACACTCGCCAACGAATTGAGATGGTTTGTGACGGCCGGTGGACTCCTGTCCCGGTAGGACAGGGAGGCCGCTATACTGGAAAGAGCGGATCAGCTCCGCTCACGATTGAACAACGCGGAAGCGGCCATGGCGGCGCTTACCGAAGCCGACCTTACCCCGGAGGTCTACGCAGGTCACGTGGCGGACCTGGACCAGATCCTGAGTCTGCACGATGACATCGTGGAGGCGGCGGCCGCAATAAGGGCGAGACAGGCTGGCGGACCAGCCCCTCGCACACCTGTTAGACAGGAAGGACCAGCGGTTACTGGTCGGCTCCCCACCCTTCAGCTGTCCCACTTTGGGGGTAGGATGGAGGAGTGGGTGGCATATAAAAATATGTTTGAGTCCCTGGTCGTAGCACGACAGGATTTGTCGAAGGCCCAGAAGATGGCCTACCTCCTCTCCACTCTTGAAGGTGAAGCGCGGTCGCTCATCCAGCACCTCCGGGTGGAGGACGACCAGTACGATACGGCTTGGGAGTTATTGAACTCCCGCTACCAAAATTTACGTTTGTTAGCGGATGCGCACGCCGCACAGTTGATGGCCCTGCCCAAGGTGGCCAACAGGGCACAGTTGCGCCTGCAGTTGCTCACGCCCGTTACAGTGGCCTGTAACGCGCTCCGCACACTGGGGCTGCCGGTGGACCAATGGTCTTTTTTGCTGGTGCACATAGTATTGGGCAAATTACCCAATGACATCCGCTCGCGGTTTGAGCGCGAGAATGCGGAGCGGGATAGCACCACCCTACCAACATTCACTGACTTGGTGAAGTTTTTGGAGTTTGAGGCACGGGCGGCTGAGAATACCATGACGGACTCAGCGCCATCCAGAGCGCCTGAACGTAGGCCCTTGGAACCCTCATGGCGAGGAGGCCCCAACAGGGACGGCAACCGCCACCGCGTGGAGCTGGTGCGCGGGTTGCACACACGGCAGCAGTCGCGAGGGACGCGGACTGCCTGCAATGTGGTCGGATGGGCCACAGCCTGCTGCAATGCAGGGACTGGCAGGGACTGCCAGTACAAGATCGGCGCCGCATGGCAAAGCGGCATGAACTTTGCTTTTATTGTTTGGGCGGTCACTATGCACGTGACTGTCCCAGTGCCATACCATGCAGTGCATGCCGTGGGCGGCACCACGCGATGCTTTGCATGAACCGCAACGGGGATGGCACCCGGATGTTGAGGCAGGGGTCCCCTATGGGCGGGGGCGCTCCTGCGCGAAGCCCTCCACCACCGGACGGAGGACGCGGCTTCGCTCGTCGCACCCCCCTCGGGAGGGGGTCGCGTACCTGCGCGGGTCTTGGCGGACCGGGACCACGCGCCCCAAGGTCATGGCCAGTATGTAGCTGGCCAGGCCCCGGATAGGGCCCCCATGGGCGGGGGCCCTAGATCGGACGTGAGAGTGGGGACACCCCCTCCACGCGGGTTACCAATGCCCAACACATGCAGCCGCAGCGGTTTTCTCCGCCGCTGCACGAGTACCCACGGCTAGAGTACCACCCGCCGTACCATATGTATGGCCGGGCCGCGGGTTATGCCCCCCCTCAGGTAGGGATGTGCACTCGCCCGCCATACTATCCGGGTCAGTGGCGCCCCCCTGGTTTGGAGAGAGTGGGGAGCCCGTAACTAGCTTGCTCCCTTGCTGGGACAGAGCCGCGGACGGTTCTGCTCCCTACCGCGGTGGTCCGCGTATGGGGTCGTGGGGGGGAAGCCATTAATTTGAGAGCTCTGTTGGACTCAGGGGCTCAAAGCAGTTTGGTTACCACTCGAGTGGCACGCCAGTTAGGTTTAGTCGTGGAAGACTCGCCTGTGCCACTTCTTGGAGTTGGTGGCATACAGGTGAAATGTCTGACGGGCCAGACACTTGTCACCTTTTCTTCGCTGAAATCCTCCACAATGAGGATCACGACTTCGGCTATGGTAATGGATACCATTGCGGGTTGGCACCCCTCGACAGACATACCGCCGGGTGTGTTGTCTTTGGTTTCGGGTCTGGATTTGGCCGACCCCTTTGTCTTTCATCCCGGCCCAGTGGACTTGCTCCTGGGCTCGGACGTATTGGGTTGGATTTTGTTGGGTACCCAGAAAGCTCTGGGTTCGTCTTCACTGATGGCAGTGTCTACTATCTTTGGTTTCGCCCTGATGGGCCCTGTGTTTGATAATGGCACCGTGGAGGAGCCACCGGTTGTCGCATCTGCGTCCTTGGCCAAGACCATGCAAAGGTTTTGGGAGGTGGAGGAGCCACCTATGAGTTCCAGGATGGATCCGGAACACGCTGAGTGCGAAGCCCTTTTTCGATCGACCACGGAGAGGTTGCCCTCCGGTCGGTTTGTAACTAGGTTACCTTTTGTTGCCTCTCGTCCTAGCCTAGGGCAAAGTAGGGCGCTTGCGGAGAAACGACTGCTGTCCATGGAGCGACGTATGCAGCGTGACCACGTACTTCGCGATAAATATATTGAATTTATGCGCGAGTACGAGGATTTGGGTCACATGTCTCCGGCTCGAGTTGATTGGAGCTCAACTGAGCATTATTTTTTGCCCCACCACGCGGTGGTGAAGGCCTCAACAGGCAAATTGAGGACCGTCTTCGATGGGTCCGCACCCACTTCGAACGGGGTTTCGTTGAATCTGTGTTTGCATTCGGGTCCCAAATTGCATAGGGACATAATTAACATCATCTTGAACTTTAGAAGACATCAAGTGGTTTTTGGTGCGGACATCCGGATGATGTTCCGCCAGACAGTCATACATCCTGAGGACAGGCGATTCCAGTTGATACTCTGGCGTGAGCGCCCTGAGGATCCCGTGACGGTGTATGAACTCAACACAAACACGTATGGTTTGAAATCTAGTCCCTATATCGCCATCAGATCATTGCTTGAATTGGCAGAGCGGGAACGGATCCGCTTTCCCCGTGGGGCTTCCGTGCTGTCACGTGACTTGTATGTTGATGACGTGTGCACCGGAGCCCAAAGTATTGAGGAGGCCCTCCTACTGCGGGATGAATTGATTGAAATATTGAAAACGGGTGGCTACGAGCTACGTAAGTGGTTGTCCAATGAGCCTAGAGTTCTAGAAGGGATCCCGGAGGATCACCAACAGAACCCTCACCTGTTTGAGGATGTGGATGATCCCAACAGGATAGCGGTGCTGGGCATGCAGTACCAGCCGCTAACCGATATTTTTACATTCCAAGTGGACTTGGAAATACCAAAGGTCTGGACTAAGAGAACGGTGTTGTCCGTAATAGCCCGTATGTTTGATCCAAGCGGTTGGATCAGTCCAGTGATATTCTCTGCAAAGTGTCTTCTTCAGAGACTTTGGACTTTGGGCGTCTCGTGGGACGAGCCGCTGTTTGGTCCTCCATTGGATGATTGGCTCGAGTTGTTTTCATCGATTAAGGAAGTCAATCGGATTGCCTTGCCTCGTCGAATATTGCCCCCGGGAAATATCGAGCCAGCCTGCATGGCTTTTGTGACGCGTCGGAGCGAGGCTACGCCGCGTCAGTCTATATGCGGACAGTTGACGCCGATGGCCGGGTCAATGTCTCGCTTTTGTTAGGGAAGAGCAAGGTCGCCCCCATCAGGACTAGGCTGACTATTCCCAAGCTTGAGTTGAGTGGAGCTCACCTTCTCTCTAAATTGTTGCATCACGTTGCATGTGAGCTGGCGGCCACGGTCGAGATACGGGACATCTTCGCCTGGTCGGATAGCCAGGTCGCGCTTGCATGGTTGCGCGCGGCCCCACATACCTTGGAGGTTTTTGCGGGAAATCGGGTTTCCCAAATCCAGAATATCGGAATTGATATAACATGGAGACATGTGCCGGGAGAGCTTAACCCAGCGGACTGTGCTTCCCGAGGTTGTACGGCACCAGAATTGGTGTCACACCCGCTCTGGTGGGGTCCAGAGTGGCTGATGGGATCAGAAACTTCTTGGCCTGTCTGTCAGACAGATGTTACTTCTTTGAGTTTGACTGGGCTCCGTGTACATGCTGTAGTCGCTGAGACGACGTCGGAGCCGGATTGGCTACTTGCTCGGTATAGCAGCTTGGATAAGCTTCTGGGTGTCACCAGTTGGATTAAGCGTTTCATACATAATTGTAGAAACCCACAGGCAAAGCGGTTGGAGCCGATTGCAGGTGCAGAAGAGCGCCGGAGCGCATTGTTGCATTGGGTCCGTGTCGTGCAGACCGGACGGTTTGAGTCAGAGCTTCATATTTTGCGCGAAGCACGCGCTAAGTTGAAGGGCGCGGTCGCTCGTTTGAACCCGTACATCGACTCGGATGGGCTTCTTCGGGTTGGAGGCAGGCTCCGGAAGGCGGATCTTCCATATGAGACTCGCCATCCTCTGTTGTTGCCCAAGGGCGGACCCTTGGTGCAGCTTTTGGTGTCTGATCGACACATTCGTAACGCCCATGCTGGGTGCAATGCTTTGTTGGCTATTTTGCAACGCGAGTTTTGGATTTTGTCAGCCCGAAGAGCAATCCGTAGTGTCCTGTTTCGATGTATTGCATGTTATAGGTTGAAGGCATCCACGATGCAACCACAGATGGGTGATTTGCCCGCTGATCGAATCCGACCTTCGAGACCGTTTGACGGCGTTGGAACCGATTTTGCCGGTCCCTTTTCGATCAAGGCTTCTCCCTTTCGTAATGCCCGTATTGTGAAGGGCTATTTGTGTGTATTTGTTTGTTTGGCCACCAAGGCTGTCCATTTGGAGGTGGTATCGGCTCTGACTACGGAGGCCTTCGTCGCCGCGTTGGATCGCTTTGTTTCGCGTCGAGGTCTACCTTCCCTTATTAGGTCTGATAATGGCACAAACTATAAGGGAACTGTAAATTATCTTAAGGATGTTTCTGTGTTTATTGATAAAAATTGTACTAGTTTAAGTCAAATTGCTGCCCAAAGGGGAATAACCTGGAAGTTTAGTCCCCCAAGTTGCCCCCATTGGGGAGGGATTTTTGAAGCGGCTGTGAAATCCGCAAAGACCCACCTCCGCCGCATTATCGGAGAAACGGCTCTAACTTTTGAAGAGCTGGCCACGGTGTTTTGTAAAGTTGAGGCGGTCCTCAACTCTCGTCCTCTCTGTCCGCTATCTCCAGATCCAAATGACTTGGAAGCTCTCACCCCTGGTCATTTTTTGGTGGGAGGGCCTTTGAATGCCCTGCCCGAATACCCGTGGAAGGACGAACGCGTATATCGGTTGTCGCGTTTTCAAATGTTGCAGCAAATGAGCCAGGACTTTTGGCGTCGCTGGTCGCTTGAATATTTGCATTTGCTGCAGCAAAGAGTGAAGTGGACAGACAGGACTGAGCCTCCCAGGGAGGGTGATTTAGTATTGTTAAAAGAGGCAAATTTGCCCTCATTGCTTTGGCGACGAGCTCGCATATTACGTTTGATTCTTGGCGGAGATGGCACTCCGCGTGTGGCTGAGGTGTTGGTCGACGGCTCGATTTTAAGGAGAGGTGTGACCTCTCTCGCCCGCCTTCCCGTAGAGTAAGCTAGCGGTCTGCTTCTCAGACCGGGACGGGGGGATGTTTGTAATATATTGGGTAAAACTAAACGCAGGCGTTTCCTGTTATCGCCGCCAGGCGTTTTGGGGTTCTCACATTGCTCGTGTACGATGGGTCGTGGACGGTCGCCATTGCCCTATGCGATATCGGTTTGATTTTTAATACGCGAGAGGTCCCGCGTTCTTTGATTGCTAATTGATTTGAGTTATAATTGTGAATTTCCTGTTTGTTAAATAACTATTGAACTGTGTGTTTGTGTAACCCGTCATTGTGACTTTCTCCTGTGAGATGTGACGCGTGGCTGCTCGCTCACATCTATCTGTTGCCGAGCCGATTTCGGGAAGAAATCTATTTATTTGTTCTGGGGAATTGAGATCTCATGGGTTAGGTAGGGTGATTAGGAATTCCCCCTTCCCGAAGACACTCAAGTTTGGATCCGAAGAAAAAGAAGATTTAGTTTGGTAAGTGATTTTCCATTGTAGTTAATTTATAGGTTAAGTTATTATATAGGGCCCTGTAGCTCCCTTCATAAGCTACGGTGGTAGCAGACTGCGTTAAGTTAGTTAGGTTTTAATCGGGCAACCGTGGTGCCGCGTGGAGATTTTTTCCCGGTACTTATTTTTACCGGTGGTTTTTTCCCGGTGAAGTTCCGGTACCGAATTCTTCCCGCCGCTTCGTTTGTCCGGATTCGCTCTGCGCACATTTTCTGGCAGCAGAGCGTAGTTGCTCTGCACACTGTTCATTAGTAATAAGGGTGATGGTAAGAACTGGTTCCCGAGATACAGGTACTCCTAGTTCGGGAACCAGCGCTAAAATTTAAACTTGTAACTTGTTTGTTGATAATAAAGATTATTATTATTTATTTATTATTATTTATTATTCTAAAGTAAAACATTTTTTAACCACGAATGTAATTTCCTAAAAAGTCTATTTTAATTTATATTGTTGTAAAATCATAAAAAGACATGGTAAGATTGTTTACATGATAGGACTGGTAAGAATAAATGGAGTTTAGATAATATACTAACATAGATATAAGTTGTCTCTGTTACTAACACAATGGGTTATGCCTGAAATAAAAGAATTTTATGTATTTATTTAAAATAATAATCGCGAAGTTTAAGTTCGCGGCGAACTACTAGTTATTATCATAATTAATTTATTTTCCCATGAGCATAAAGATGACAAAAAAATGTGCAGTTAAAAATGTACCCATTGTGGGTGTAGCAAAATTAAATTAAATTCCAAATTAAATATTATACGATATCTTTAAAATTAAAATTATTCCATTAAATCTTTAATTATTCACAGTCAAATTAGTCAAAATTAAATGAGGTCAAATTGAATTATTCTATTTATCAGCGTTTCCTTTCCGATTGTTCAGTCTGTGCGCACTGGGCGCAGTGTTCGTGCACTCGTACGCACTGGGCGAGGCCCGCGCGGCGCACGCGGCGGCCGCGCGGCCCGGCCTGCGGCTGTGGCGCGCGGACCGGGCTGGACACGTGCTGCAGACGTTACTCTTCAAGGTCAGTGGCTGGAGATAAATAGATTGTTCAGTCTGTGTACACTGGGCGCAGTGTTCGTGCACTCGTACGCACTGGGCGAGGCCCGCGCGGCGCACGCGGCGGCCGCGCGGCCCGGCCTGCGGCTGTGGCGCGCGGACCGGGCTGGACACGTGCTGCAGACGTTACTCTTCAAGGTCAGTGGGTGAAGATAAATAGATTGTTCAGTCTGTGTACACTGGGCGCAGTGTTCGTGCACTCGTACGCACTGGGCGAGGCCCGCGCGGCGCACGCGGCGGCCGCGCGGCCCGGCCTGCGGCTGTGGCGCGCGGACCGGGCTGGACACGTGCTGCAGACGTTACTCTTCAAGGTCAGTGGGTGAAGATAAATAGATTGTTCAGTCTGTGTACACTGGGCGCAGTGTTCGTGCACTCGTACGCACTGGGCGAGGGCCGCGCGGCCCGGCCTGCGGCTGTGGCGCGCGGACCGGGCTGGACACGTGCTGCAGACGTTACTCTTCAAGGTCAGTGGGTGAAGATAAATAGATTGTTCAGTCTGTGTACACTGGGCGCAGTGTTCGTGCACTCGTACGCACTGGGCGAGGCCCGCGCGGCGCACGCGGCGGCCGCGCGGCCCGGCCTGCGGCTGTGGCGCGCGGACCGGGCTGGACACGTGCTGCAGACGTTACTCTTCAAGGTCAGTGGCTGGAGATAAATAGATTGTTCAGTCTGTGTACACTGGGCGCAGTGTTCGTGCACTCGTACGCACTGGGCGAGGCCCGCGCGGCGCACGCGGCGGCCGCGCGGCCCGGCCTGCGGCTGTGGCGCGCGGACCGGGCTGGACACGTGCTGCAGACGTTACTCTTCAAGGTCAGTGGGTGAAGATAAATAGATTGTTCAGTCTGTGTACACTGGGCGCAGTGTTCGTGCACTCGTACGCACTGGGCGAGGCCCGCGCGGCGCACGCGGCGGCCGCGCGGCCCGGCCTGCGGCTGTGGCGCGCGGACCGGGCTGGACACGTGCTGCAGACGTTACTCTTCAAGGTCAGTGGGTGAAGATAAATAGATTGTTCAGTCTGTGTACACTGGGCGCAGTGTTCGTGCACTCGTACGCACTGGGCGAGGCCCGCGCGGCGCACGCGGCGGCCGCGCGGCCCGGCCTGCGGCTGTGGCGCGCGGACCGGGCTGGACACGTGCTGCAGACGTTACTCTTCAAGGTTAGTGGGTGAAGATAATAGATTGTTCAGTCTGTGCGCACTGGGCGCAGTGTTCGTGCACTCGTACGCACTGCGGGCCGATCGCCGTAATTTTATGCAGCGCGTCTTGACTGCGTTTGCGTCTTAACGATCGATTTCGTATTGCCGTAATCAAATAATGACATACACGTCACGCTCGCGTCAGGCTCACCTAAACGCAGCGCACCGCCGTATCGCCGTGACCTACGCGTTTCTTGTATCGCACGAACACGCACTGAAACGGTATCACACTAAATTTTAACGTTTCAGAAATGCCAAATGAGATGTCACTTTACAGTGTTTATTGAGTGTTGCTGACGCATTGCAGACGTACATGGATAGTTAACTTTGCAAAGCTTGTTAGTACCTTTTATATCATTTCCTACAGAATTATAGTAAAAAACAGCATCATACACAATTACCGAGTAATGTTCTTTCCTACCTTATACTTTCATACCTATCTACTTACTTTTTCAGGCGCAAAATTTGAACATGAACGATTTGTGTTGACAAAAGTTGGATTTGGCGAATCATTAAGATCGCCGGCGACGACGACGCCGCCGCCGTCGTCGTATCGAGGCAAGGCGAGCCTTAATTTTGGACGTGAACGAGAGCCTTCTTTGAAGGCCAAGTTTCAATAAAACATTTTTGACTAGATTAAATCTAATAAAACAAATTTAAAATTTAATTAAAAATTGTTTATTGTTTTCACTTCTCAAATTCTACACTATACTTCTTTAGGGGAGGTCTTGGTTAGCTCATCTTTGAAACCAGGGATGTAACGGAGCTTCGGTTTCGATTCCGATACGTCGGAACTTCCGATTGCTTTTGCATCCTCGGTTCCGACTTCGGTTCCGATAAATTTTAAACCGAAGTCAGAAGTCATATCGGAGGTCGGCGGCCGGCGCGGCGGGCGAGGGTGGGTAGACGGGCCGGGCAGCGCGAAGCCGCGGCGGAGTCGCGATCTGTGCGTACAAACTTGTTATACTCGTCGTGCGGGCAACGCCATGCTTTCCCGCTCGTCGCGATTGCTCTTTCACTCACTTGAATTCACTTGTTGTTTTGTTTTCCATACTGCGTGTTGTGTTCGCACTTAATTTGTGTAGCTATTTGATTAGTTCAAGGTTTTAGGCGCAGAACGTAATTAGTGTTTAATTTTAAATGTGATAAATTGTTTTGAATTGAATAATGAAGCCAAAATCAAGTATTATTTGGAACTATTTTAATGAAATTTTTTTATTCCGATTCCGGTTCCGATTCCGGTTTCGACTCCGATAAACCAAATTCAAAAATTCCGATTCCGGTTCCGGTTCCGATATAACCACATCCGTTACATCCCTGTTTGAAACAACGACAGCAGCAACGTTTATTCTGTAAGCAAATTATACATTTTTAATTAGCAGTAGGTAGGTATACTATCTTTACATCACAAAAGCTCTTTTTCTTTTCTCATCCATGACTTTAAATAATGATAGCTTACCTTTTTTAACCACATGGAATGGGCAACCGCATTTTGGGCCAAAGAAGCTGCCAATTGCTTCTCGCTTCCAGCTAAAAGCTGTGTGCCTTCGCAAATCCTAATAACATTTGTCTTGACTCCTCTAGTGCACTATTATTTTCAGTCTGAGACACCACTTCCTCCTTCAACCTCCTCGTAGGTCGTCTTGAATGTCTCGGTCTAAAATATGAAATTATGAAATAAGTATTAAATGATCCGTAAATCTACTGTGCAGAGCAACTACGCTCTGCTGCCAGAAAAATGTGCGCAGAGCGAATCCGGACAAACGAAGCGGCGGGAAGAATCCTGTACCGGAACTTCACCGGGAAAAACCACCGGTAAAAAATAAGTACCGGGAAGAAATCTCCACGCGGCACCACGTTTGCCCGACTAAAACCTAAATAACTTAACGCAGTCTGCTACCACCGTAGCTTATGAAGGGAGCTACAGGGCCCTATATGATAACCTAACCTATAAATTAATTACACTTAAAAAACACTTACCAAGCTAAATCTTCTTTCTCTTCGGATCCAAACTTGAGTATCTTCGGGAAGGGGGAATTCCTAATCACCCTACCTAACCCTTGAGATCTCAATTCCCCAGGACAAATAAATAGATTTCTTCCCGAAATCGGCTCGGCAACAGGTAGATGTGAGCGAGCAGCCACGCGTCACATCCCACAGGAGAAAGTCACAATGACGGGTACACAAACACAAAGTTCAATAGTTATTTAACAAACAGGAAATTCACAAATACAACTCAAGTTAATTAGCAATCAAAGAACGCGGGCCCTCTCGCGTATTAAAAATCAAACCGATATCGCATAGGGCAATGCAATGGCGACCGTCCGCGAGCCATTCGCACGAGCAAAGTGAAAACCCCGAACGCCCTCTGGCGGCAGCAATGCGAAACGCCTGCGTTTAGTTTTACCCAATATATTACAAACATCCCCCCGTCCCGGTCTGAGAAGCAGACCGCTAGCTTACTCTACGGGAAGGCGGGCGAGAGAGGTCACACCTCTCCTTAAAATCGAACCGTCGACCAACACCTCAGCCACACGCGGAGTGCCATCTCCGCCAAGAATCAAACGTAATATGCGAGCTCGTCGCCAAAGCAATGAGGGCAAATTTGCCTCTTTTAACAATACTAAATCACCCTCCCTGGGAGGCTCAGTCCTGTCTGTCCACTTCACTCTTTGCTGCAGCAAATGCAAATATTCAAGCGACCAGCGACGCCAAAAGTCCTGGCTCATTTGCTGCAACATTTGAAAACGCGACAACCGATATACGCGTTCATCCTTCCACGGGTATTCGGGCAGGGCATTCAACGGCCCTCCCACCAAAAAATGACCAGGGGTGAGAGCTTCCAAGTCATTTGGATCTGGAGATAGCGGACAGAGAGGACGAGAGTTGAGGACCGCCTCAACTTTACAAAACACTGTGGCCAGCTCTTCAAAAGTTAGAGCCGCTTCTCCGATAATGCGGCGGAGGTGGGTCTTTGCGGATTTCACAGCCGCTTCAAAAATCCCTCCCCAATGGGGGCAACTTGGGGGACTAAACTTCCAGGTTATTCCCCTTTGGGCAGCAATTTGACTTAAACTAGTACAATTTTTATCAATAAACACAGAAACATCCTTAAGATAATTTACAGTTCCCTTATAGTTTGTGCCATTATCAGACCTAATAAGGGAAGGTAGACCTCGACGCGAAACAAAGCGATCCAACGCGGCGACGAAGGCCTCCGTAGTCAGAGCCGATACCACCTCCAAATGGACAGCCTTGGTGGCCAAACAAACAAATACACACAAATAGCCCTTCACAATACGGGCATTACGAAAGGGAGAAGCCTTGATCGAAAAGGGACCGGCAAAATCGGTTCCAACGCCGTCAAACGGTCTCGAAGGTCGGATTCGATCAGCGGGCAAATCACCCATCTGTGGTTGCATCGTGGATGCCTTCAACCTATAACATGCAATACATCGAAACAGAACACTACGGATTGCTCTTCGGGCAGACAATATCCAAAATTCGCGTTGCAAAATAGCCAACAAAGCATTGCACCCAGCATGGGCGTTACGAATGTGTCGATCAGACACCAAAAGCTGCACCAAGGGTCCGCCCTTGGGCAACAGC